>CM076570.1:1038354711-1038738261 GCA_034641835.2 Pinus albicaulis | reverse complement strand
TTTACCTAAGGGATAATGCTCTCATCTTTGGGAGGCTAGAGAAAATTCAGGGATAAGTGAAGAATTCATGCCCAAATCGACATGGACTGTGGAGTGTAGCAGTTGCTTGGAGTATTCTTCAAAATGGTGTTTTGATGCCATCCCGACTGTGAGCATATATCTGGAGGGTCAGATCAATTAAATGAAGAGGATCCTTTATCCCACGCCTTCTTGAATAAAGAAGTTTTATTCCGCTTGTAGAGAAAACCTGCAAGCACTCCCCTTCTTGCAAGAAGGTTGAGTGGTCTTTTGTGCCTCTCTCCACCATTGTTCCACATCCATTATTGTAGAGTGATTGAACGTGTCAAGGAACATGTCATTTTGTCACCGCTCTTCATTTTTACGTGTTTTTGCAATCACAACGTTCGGATCTACTGCAACGTTCGGATTTGGAGCTACTGCATGGGGATCGAAGTATAAAAGGACACTTTGTTTCATGGTGATTGAAGTGTGCTCACCACCATCGAAGACAGAGGTGAACTGTCCATTGTCCAAGCCAACTGTTGCTGCCACTAGTGAGAATGAAATTAAATAAAAGATGTGTCATATAATTTCAGGAGAATTTTTGAAGTGAATATAAATCTTTCATGAGAATTTTTTGATTTATATTTTAGGAACATTTAAAATATTTTGAAGCGTGAAAGCTGTGTCATAAATTATAAGTTCAAGTGAGGCTCATTTGAAGACAAGTATAGATCGAATTTGGTGCAGGATCATTCTAGTGAATTAATTTCTTGCAATTGAATCTGGTCATTGCTATTGAAAACAATGGCTAATCCTCCTTCCGATTCATATTTAAATGAATCCACCAAAATTGATGGCAAAAACTACGTCTATTGGAAGTTTAAGTTGGTCACCATTCTCGAGGCATACAACCTCTGGACGATTGTCAATGGCAAAGAGCCCAAGCCTGTTGTTGCCACCACGATTCTAGATTGGGATAAGCAAGAAATGAGAGTGAAAGTGTTGTTGCACATGTCTATAAAGGACAACATCATTCCTCAAATTCGGGACTGTACATCTTGAAAGCACACGTGGGAAACTCTCAAAGGTTTGTACGAAACTACTAATGCAAACTGCATTTTAATTTTAAAAACAAAGCTACTTTCTATCAAAATAGAAGCCAATGAAAGCATCAACAACTTTGTTTCTAGAATTAAAGACTTAAGTGATAAGCTTGGTGACATTGGTGAAAAAGTGTCTAGTAGTGATTTAGTAACTGTTGCTTTGAAGGGTTTATTCCAAGACTATAAAGTCTTTATTTCAGCACTCTCAGCTAGATAAACGCCTCCTACATTTGATGAATTGGCTGGAATTCTTCTTCAAGAAGAAGAAAGAATGAAAAATTTTGAACTGGATTCAAATGGTTCTGATTTCGAGTTGATTGCAAGAGGTAAAATATCATTCCAAGGGAGACCATGGGACAGGAACAAAGGCTGTTTTCAAGCAAAGCAGAAAGATATGACACATCCTGATTCTTATGTTAAGAGAAATATTGAATGTGATTATTGTGGACAACCTCGACATCTAACTAAAGATTGCTATAGAAGAAAGAATCATGAATCAAATCAGAGACGTAGAAAGAATAATGGAAATTTCATGAACAAAGACAGTTCAGTTACTAATGGATTTAAAAATCTTAAATTGTTTCTTTCTGATGCTGCATTGTCTGTTGAAACTGATGATGAGACTGCTTGGTTCTTAGATTCTAGTGCATCAACTCATATGACTTGTAATAAAGAATGGTATGATAAATATTACGAGAAAATTGATGGCACACACATTTACCTAGGAGATAACAAGTCACATAAAGTCCAAGGATATGGCGTAATAAGTGTGTACTTACCTAATGGACAAATGAGACAGATTCATGATGTGATGTATGTTCCTGGTCTTAAGAAGAATTTAATATCTATTTCAACTATCAGTGATAATAATTTAAAAGTGGAATTTGGTGAATTGGGGTGTATTGTGAAAGATGTTCAGGATCGCTATAGGGTTGTTTCCACAGCTATTAGGGTTGGTGGATTGTATAAATTAGATGTGATGATGAAGCGTCATGTTGCATTGACATCGACAGCAACGTCAACAATAGATTTATGGCATCACAGGTATGGGCACCTAAATTACAATGATTTATTGTTGTTGCAAAGAAAAACAATGGTTGAAGGTCTTCCTGTTGTGAAGTGTGAACATTTAACATGTGAATCTTGTGCACTTGGTAAGCATCATAGAGAGGAGTTTCCAGTTCATACAGAGAAAAGACAATATGATATACTTGAATTAATTCACACTGATGTATGTGGACCTATGCAAACTAGGTTGCTTGGTGGTGCTTCCTACTTTCTTATTTTTGTTGACGATAAATCTAGATATACATGGGTCTATTTCATACAAAGAAAAAGTGATGTCTTTGAGTATTATAAAGAATACAGAACTTTGATTGAAAAGAAAACAGGAAAATACATTAAAATTTTCAGATCAGATCGGGGTGGTGAATATAAGTTAGTAGCATTTAACAAGTATTGTAAATTTCATGGGATCCAACAACAGTTCATAGTACCCCATACTCCTCAGAAAATTGGTGTTGCTAAGAGATGGAATAGAACACTGGCAGAGTGTGCTTGCAGTATGCTTCAAGGTAAAAACATTTCTAATGGTTTCTGGGCAAAAGCCATTAATACTGCTGTTTATTTGAAGAATCAAAGTCCCACTAAGAAATTAGCTTTTCAAACTCCTTTTGAGATTATTTATGGTCATAAACCTGATGTCAGTCATTTAAGAGTATTTGGATGTACTGCCTTTGCACATATTCCTAAGGATAATAGAAGAAAGCTTGATGCAAAGTCACTCAAGTGTGTTTTTATTGGGTATTGTACATATCAGAAAGCATATAAACTGTTTGATCCCAGTTCACATAAACTGTTTGCAAGTCGAGATGTGGTGTTTCATCAGAAAGATGATAAAAGTGATACAATGAATGATGCTTGGCATATATCTAATGATGATCATGTCAAAATTGATACTTTGGTTAAACAGGAACAGAAACAGGTACAAGAATGGAATCAAGATCAGAATGAAAGCAGCATGAGCACATCCAACAACAGTGATTCATCATGAGAGGAAGATTCACCTCAAAGCAGAAGAATCATGGATGGAACTCCAATAGGTATTGCAGAACCAAGAAGGTCAACTCGACAAACCCAACTTCCTGCAAGGTATAAATATTATGCCTTGATGTCTAATATCATGAATGTTGTAGAACCAATTGATTATGAAAAAGCTACAGAGCATGAACAATGAAGAAATGCTATGAATGATGAATATGACTCTCTTATGAAAAATAAAACATGGGAATTAGTTGAACTCCCTGAAAAAAAAGTTCCAATTGGAAGAAAATGGTTGTATAAATCTAAATTTAAAGCAGATGGTAGCATTGATAAATTTAAGGCAATATAAGTTGCAAAAGGATATGCTCAATAGGAGGGAATTGATTATGAAGATACTTTTGCACCAGTAGCTAAATTGAATACAATTAGAGTACTGATTACCTTAGCTACAAAACATAATTGGAATATACATCAATTGGATGTCAAATATGCTTTTCTGAATGGTGATTTAGAGGAAGAATTTTATCTGGTTCAAACTGAAGGGTTTGTCAAACAGGGACAAGAGCATCTAATCTACAGGTTAGGAAAATCCTTATATGGTTTGAAACAGGCACCGAGATCATGATATGTAAATATTGATACCTTCTTTCATCAGAATGGGTTTGTGAAAGAAAAAATGATCCTAACCTGTATGTTAAGAAAGATGAAGAAGGAAATGTTTCTTTAATATCTTTATATGTGGATGACCTCATTATCACAGGTAGTGCTTACAAGTTAATTGAAGAAATTAAAATTCAGTTGTCTCAGGAATTTGAAATGGAAGATCTGGGTGAATTGCATTACTGTTTAGGAATTGAGGTGTGGAGAGAGCCTGGTAAAACATTTATCACTCAAAGTAAATACACAAAGGAAATTCTTAAGAATTTCAATATGAGTGATTGCAAAGCTATGTCAACTCCCTTAGAACAAAATGCAAAGTTGTACAAAGAAGATGGAACTAAAGAAACAAATGGAACTTTATATGGTCACTTGGTGGGAAGTCTGAACTATCTCACCACTACCAGACTAGACATTGCATACCTAGTCAGTATCCTCAGTCAGTTTATGGCTAAGCCTTTAGGAAATCACTGGAACGCTGCAAAGAAAGTTCTCCGATACTTAAAAGGAACAATCAATTTAGGTATTATGTATACTGATGAATCAGATGTTGCACTGATAGGTTTTTCTGATTCAGATTGGGCAGGAAATCTTGATGACAGAGGATCTACCTCTGGCTATGCATTTCATATAGGATCAGGGGTTGTGTCATGGAGTAGTAAGAAACAACCAACTGTTTCTTTATCATCAATAGAATCTGAGTGTAAAGCTTTGACCAATTCCACCTGTGAAGCTGTTTGGTTGCAGAGAATTCTTGTAGATCTCGAAGAGGAGCAAAGGGGTTAAACATGCATAAATTGTGATAATCAAAGTGCTATCAAATTAGCACACAATCCAATATATCATGCCAGACCAAAACACATTGAGTTGTAATACCACTTTGTAAGAGAGAAGATTGAATCAAATGAAATTGATTTAGTATTTTGTAATACCAAGGATAATATGGCTGATATCTTTACCAAGCCTCTTGGTAAGCTCAAGTTTGAATTTTTTAGAAGTAAAGTAGGTGTTGTAGAAAATCCATTTCTCCATTAAGGGAGGATGTGAGAATAATCTAGAATAATGTAGAAATAGGAGTGGTTATGGTTTGTTGAACGACAGCTTTATAATTAGAGTTTAGTTCCACCAGTTCAGGATTTTTGCCTCAAACTTAGGAAGATTAGGTGAGTGCCTATGCTATAAATATGTAATGTCATCTTTCGAGCTAATGACAAGTTGCCTGAGCTCTTCCTCATGTTGTGTGTTGCATTTGTTTATTTAATTTTTTCTTTCCTGTAAAATCTTTCCACTGTTACCTACGTTGTTTTATTTGTTCTCTACAAAACCTAGGCATTAGTTTACAAGAGTAAGGCAAGTTTGTATTTTCATTAATTACGATGACAACCTTATGATGTAACGATAAACAATTTCTTAAGAAATATTATTATGTAGTATTATGATGATCTCACGGTTGCTGTGTTGGAGGGCTATTTTGGTGGGGCAGAGTTGAAAAAAATATTTGTTATTGATGAAATAAGAACTATAACTAGTATTTGTTTGTTTTTTTGAGGTAGCAAAGCAATTATTTGTTGCACAAAAATTTTCTGATTTCAAAAAGTATTGATTGAGAATACATTTTTTTTAAGCATATTATTGATAATTTAATTTTCTTATATATTAAATTATCAAAAACAAATGCTAGTGATTTTCATGTTGATTTTGAAAAGTGTTGATGTAGCATCAACTTCTTTTTTAGAAGGCTTATTTTTGACATTTTAAATTTTCTAATATATTAAGTGAGAATAATTTTTTTTTAATGTTACTGATTTTATGTGGATTTTAAAAAACCATAACATTTTTTTAAGCCATTATTGACACTTTAAATATTCTTATAAGTATGCGCAATTTTTTTTTTTAAATATTGATTATTTGACTATTTTTCAAATTGTCTTATTCATCTCATTGTTGTAGATATTTATTTTTGAAAGGATTTTCAAAAAAAAAAAAAATTGTTTTTTTTTGCAATGTTTTTTATATCCATTTTTTTTTTTTAACAAATTTAAAATAATAATAATAGCATTAATATTTTGACGTTATGGTTTTTCATATATTTATATATCATTAATTAATACTTCAATAAACAGAAAATAATTGTCACTAAAAAATAATAATTTTAAATACTCGACACAAAATACGCATTTTTCATATATATATATATATATATATATATATATATATATATATATATATATATATATATATATATAATCTATTATTTATTTATTTTAATGTTTTTTTTAATTGCTAATTAGTATTATTTTTTATTTTTATGTTTCTTTTGGGTAATTTTTTAAATTTTTTTCTAAATTATTATTATTATTATTTATTTTATTTTATGTTTTAATGTATATTTTTATTTACTTCTTATTATTATTTTTAAAATTTTTTTGTTTTTTTATTTGTTTTTGTTTTCATTTTTTAAAGGGTTTTAATTTTTGTTTTATTTTTCTTTTTCATTTTTTTTTCTTCAGGTTTTGTACTGATCATTAATTATTAACCCAATCTCATTATGTGTTGATTTGATAGTTGATTTTAAAGTTTTCGTTATAATGGATCAAGTCTGCCCTCACAATGTGTCAATTTTATGGTTTGTCTTTAAGTTTTCGTTACAATGGGCCGAGTTCGCATACACTGTGTGTCAATTTGATGGTTGATTTTAAAATTTTTGTTGCAATGTGTCAAATTGTCTTGGACTAAGATTTTAAAATTGCAATATTTTTAACATTTAAAAAAGAAATTACTATTGATATAATATACTCTTTCATTCATGTGTTCATTTTAAAAGTTTTTTTAGTTATAAATTTTTTCAATAATGCCATGGTTGAAATATGCTGAAAACTTAAATTTTTTGTAGTCATAATCTTTGGTTTTAATTCCATAGTTGAAAATTTGTCAAAATTTTAAGGTTTTTCTAAGTCGTGATATTTTATCTTTAATGTTATGGTAGAAAACAATTATAAGAATTTTTTATATAATACCATGACTAAAAATTGGTGGAATTTTAAGGCTTTTCAGAGACATTATATTTTATCTTTAATGCTATGCCTCAAAATCATTGAAATTTTAAAAATTTTCAGAGACATGATATTTTATTTTTAATGTTATGCTTAAAAATCGTAAGAATTTTAAGACTTTCCATATATGTGATATTTTATTTTTAATATCATGCTTGAAAATTATTGGATTTAAGGTTTTTCAAAGTCATGATTTTTTATCTTTAACGTCATTATTAAAAATGTTGAAAATTTACAACAACAAAAAAAAAAAATTATTCCAGCATCAATACTTTTCATTTTCGGGATGTTTCTTGCACAAAAAAAATAGCTTTTAATGACTTTTACCGTCATTTAAAAAGAATAGTGAAAATTAACCCAAAAAAATGTTATTCTAACAACAACAATTTTAGTTTTCAACTTGTTTAATTAGAATTCTTGTTTTGAAGTAATAGTTCTCATTTAATCAATAACTTTGGTAAAACACGAATCTTATAATTAAATATTAAAACTAAAAAAAAATTACACAAATTTTTATATAGAACAAAAATATTACATAATATCTATATGAAAGTTTCAAAATATTATAATATATAGAATATTATTTAAAATAAATTAATTTTAATTAGCTTTATATTAAAAGTAAATATTCTTTAAATGATTGAAACACTCATTTATTTTAAGAATAAAAATATTTTTTTAATTAATTTTTATATCGAAAAATATCAAAACCATTCAACATAGAGTGATGTGACCGACTTTGAATGTTTGAATAGCATACCTTCAACGTTCAACTTACGTGACCCATTTGGTATCTGTTAGTTACAAGTTTTAGGAGTTTGGAATGAATCAAAAGGCCAAATCCTTAGACGGTATAGCAGAGTATTATTATCACTAGAAGTGATAAATATAATTCATTAGAGTGATAAAGTGTTTATTATAGGCAAGTTACATTGTAATCAAATTTATGTTAAAAAGTTTTGAATTTTCAAAATTTTGAAAAACTCTATTAAAGTTGTACCAAATTAAATATAAATTGATATTTTTAGAAATTAAAAAATAAATTTTAAAATTTTAAAATTAAAATTTTTATATTTTAATTGGTTGAAATTAAATAAATGATTAATTTTATATGGTTGTTAATGGAGAAACTTGAGAATTTTTGGGCCAAACATATTTCTTGGACTATGCGCTATTAAATGTGGTTAGGTATATACTTTTCATCGTTAGATTTAAATTCTCTTATGAGTCACATCTAGATCCCTTCAATCCATACGCGAGAGAAATTAACATTTTTTTTCAAAAGAAAAAAACCACTGTTATATTATGTAATATAAATAATACATAAGACAGAGCAAAATGTCATCCATATGAAAGACGAAGCACATGATATGCAAGAGCAAAAACTGAAACTTCGCATCACATTCATCAGTCTACATTTGCAGGTGTCCAAAATTGAATAGCATAGCCAATACTAATTCCACATTTAGAAACGGAAATTTTAGGAAAAGACAGTAGTTATAGAAAAACAGTGACACTACAAAACCTCATATCTGCAACATAAATAGGCAAGGTGAGAGCCAAGCCTGATCAAAACATGCAACAAAAATAGAATCCTCCATATAGTGTACCCGCCAAATGATGAGAGATAGGAAGAGAAAAAGCAGCTAGCTTGTGGTCGGATCCATAATAAACCTGCACGGTATCGGAAAAAACATGTGATTATATCAGAACAAAAATAGCCATATACCGGCTCGCTTGCCGTTGATGCGACGATGTATAAAAGAGGAAGGCCACAGCAGGAAACTAGGGTAAAGGGATCTCCGTAGTCCAAATGCATTGACCATGCTCATAATGTTTGACCTCCATGTTCCCGAATATCATATTGACTCCCTTTTTTGACAAAGCATCAGCTCTAGTGTTCATCTCCATGTAGATGTGGGTAATAGGAGGCCTGTGCAATTGGTCCCATAACTGCTTTGTCCTCATTAGCCATCCCTGAGCTGACTGAAGTCCTAGATTTGTACTACTAGCTACCGCCTCAACGATAACACGAGAGTCCCCATATATGTGTACATCCTCCAGGCCCAGACAAATACCAGCATATAAACCCCCGATAGACCCATAATCTCAGTGAAAACACTGCATCCATGATCTCCATTCTAGCATATGAGGATGCGTTGATTCCCAGAAATCTTGATCCATGCACCGCATCCCATGACCCCACCCTAGCAAGCTCCATCAAAAAATATAGCAAGTAGAGCAATCGGATGTGTTCGGTACCACAAAGATCCATCCACAATAACTTCAGACTTTGATGATCGTTGGTTGATCCAGCACATGATGGCAGAGTGTATGTGTGTGATAGAAAAAACCACATTGTCAAAAATTATTCGGTTCCTAATCAACCATACTTCCCATATTAGGAAAAAAGGCAGATCACGAAACTTACCATGAACCTTATCCCATGTGCGAGATGCTTCCATAAAGTCCTGAGGCAGCGAAGTTGGGTCGATGATGTGGGCACTAAAAAGCCCCCAAATGCGTCGAGCAGTGGAGCATGTGAAAAACAAGTGGACAACTGTCTCCTCAGCCATCCCACACAAAACACACCTACCTGCTCCCTGAAAACCCCAACGTTTAAGGGAATCCCGTGTTAAAATTTTCCCACGCCAGACCAGCCAGATAAATAAAAGGATCTTAGTAGGAATACGTCTTTTCCAGAAAGGTGAGAAATCGGCAAGGGAACTATCCACAACTGTCAAAGAGATAATGTGATAATATGTTTCCTTTACCACCACCGAATCCGCGGAAATGGTTCCAGCCCAAGTAATCATATCCCCCTCTTCTCTGTAGCATAATCCAGCAATCTGTATGGTCTGTATATATGATTTCCACATCTCAGCATCTTCTTCAACTAAACCAAGTAAAGAGGCAGATTTAAGAATGGGCCCTCCATGAGCCCAGTAATGAATGATTTGATGGAAATTAAATATCCCTCTATGAGCAAGTCTTTGAATAATCCTTGGTGTAGGGAGCAAATCTCTACTCATACCCAATATCCTGTCAGCTCCCAAAACGATCTTCAAACCATTTCCAAAACGCCATATAAGCCTGCTAGTGAAAATGCTGAAGATTTTCTTGAATCCGATCCAAATGGTAGATATACAACGTGGCATGATGAAATTACCATAATAGAGGTCCTATAACCCAGAACCGTGGAGATATTGGACGGAAACGATACTGTTCCAAATGCCAGTCCCCGTGACAGCCCGCCAAAAAGATTTAATGAGCAATGCTGTGTTGAAAGCTCGCATATTCAGTATGCCCCATCCGCCAGCATTTTTGGGGGCACATAAGCATTTAAAGTTAACCAGGTGAATCTTGTTGTGAGATTCCGATCCACCCCATAAGAAAGTAGCAAGAATAACATACCCCTGAAGGGAAATGGTATTGGGATGTTGCGTTGCAAACGCAGAGATGGTACTTCATAATCAGGTTTTCATGTCAGAGCTTTGATCCAGAACGTACTCCATTATAGCCGCGACTTCCATTACGATCAAAGACGTGCACAAATCCGGATACTACACTTTCAATGCAACACTTTGTCAAGAACGCAAGCGTACATGTCCTCATTTTTCATAAAATCCATTTCCATGCCTCGATGCAAGATTTTACATGGCTTTGCAAATGTTACACTATTTGATTTTTTATTTGTAGTTTAGTTTGCATAGTAGCACATTATGATTTGTTTTCATGAATGCAAAATTTTACATGTAAACATGGCTTTGTAAATGTTACACTATTTGATTTTTTATTTGTAGTTTAGTTTGCATAGTAGCACATTATGTTTTGTTTTCATGAATGTAAAATTTTACATGTAACTTTTCGAATTAAATGAACGTTAAACTTCTTTAATAATAAATTTTTAGATGGAGGTATTTCTTTACGACCTAGCTTAACTTGAAACTTCTTTTTTAAGGTTTCTTTTAGATGGAGGATATATCTTTGTACACCTTAAACTATCAATCCCATCTTAGGAACGTAATAAAGAGTAGAAAACAAACCGAATATTGACTTCCATGAATTGGTGTGGAGATATTCGTATTTGGGTTTTCTCTAGTGTATTTAAGTTGATAAGCTCTTGAAAATGTGATATTTACTAAGGACCAAATATTCATTAATGTTTAAGATAACATTAATGAATATAATTGTAATAATTTAAGATTAAAAATAATTTAAATTTTAATGTTAGATATTTTGTTGATAATCTATCATAAATATTTATTAAAAAATTAAATAATTAATAAATATAAAATTGATTAAATGGATGTAAATTTATGTAATAACATTAAAAAAATATAATTATTTTATTTAAAAATTTTAAATTAATATTTCAATTTAAAACATTTAATTAAAATACCAAAATAAACCTTAAATAGTTATTAAATATGATATTCGATTTTGATATATACTAACAGAAAAAAAAAATGAGCAATGGAAAAAAAAAAAATGGATAGCCACTACAAAAAAAAATATTTTGTCTAGTCATCATAAATTCTTGTAATATTTTTTTTGAAAATTTTCTTAATACAAATTCATTATTATTATAAAATATTTTAAGAAGTTCGTTTTTTTCCATTAATATTGTAAAATATTTTAATTAGTTCATTTTTTTCCATTGTCTTTTTTTGGAAGTCCATTATTTTGTCCTTTCCTCATTTTTGTTGGTTCTTTTATTTGTTAATTTTTTCATGTCAAACTCAATATACTTAGATTTACCTCAATATAAAATCTTTTCTTTTATTCCATGGTGTCTTCGATAGATGGTGATCAAGTGATCTGTTAAGACACTCTTTGATGTGAAGGCACTGATTCAATTCCCCACCCCAATCAAGGTGATATATTGGAATGATAAATATGTAGTCATGCCGAAATTTATATATATATATATATAATCTTTTTCTTGTTACAAAATATATAAAATTCAAATGTATATAAATATTTTTGGAAAAAGAAAAAAATCCAATATATTAATAATTACATGGATAATAATTGTTTGCAAAATAATGTTAGATGGTTTGTTTGAATCATTTAATCTACAAATCAAAACAAATAATAAAATAAAATATGACATTATATTATTAGAGAAAATAATATAATATAAAATACAATATAATATTTTCTTCTTATGTATTTAAAAACATATCTAAAATAATAGAATAATTATAAAATCAGTTGTTATTATTAGTGCATTTATATACTTAAGTAGAAATAAATAGTTAATAGATGAGGATAGAAATCTATCTATAATAAACATCAAAATGCTTATTTCATTATATATCTCAAACTAAAAAATGTTTAAGTACCTACATTTAAAAAAAAAACATGTAATAAGATTCTTAACCATAGAGCTTCACTCTCACTTTGTTACAATATCATGGGCCAATGATCAATATCACATGTCAAAAAAACCATAGCCCATTTCATATGATAGTAGCTCATTTCACGTTTCTTTTAATTAAAAGGAAATAAATGCACAACTACTTTGGAAATAAATTACAACCTTTCATTTGTCTACAATATATTTTAGAATATTATATGGAAGTTAGATCCCTACCATCTTCCTAATAATTATTGATATTTATTTTAAATTTGTAGAAACTCTATCCAAAAGTAAAAATAGTTATTAATACAATTAAATTATTTTTCATAATTTATAATATCAAAGAAAGACATACAATTAATTTTTAAAATATATATAATTCTATAAATTAATCTTATTAGCTCTCTCTCTCTCTCTCTCTCTCTCTCTCTCTCTCTATATATATATATATATATATATATATATATATATATAAATGTTTTTAGAATTTCTTTTTTGTAAGTCAATATTCTATTCAGATAGGAAAAAGGAGTACATATATTCTTTTACAAAACAGGTGGTCTCACCCTGACTGGGTTTTTTGACCAAAAATTGCATCGAAAGATAAAAAATACAAAAGGATAACTAGGAACATTTTTCATAAACAATAGGGCCAGAGGCACTAGAACACAAATAAAGAATAATAAACACGAGTGAGCATACTATTTGTCCATCGTGATAGAAGCAGGATTGTCCGGGGCTGTTCCTGGAGGTGGTGGAGGTTGGAAGTAACACTGAACGTGCCCTTCAAAGTGTGCCAACCATGTCCTTAACTTCTATTATTTCTAAGTTAGGTGGTTTTGGCCATGCTAAACGAATACCAATATCTCCCGAACATGGCAATGAAAATAGTGCAGTTAGTCCAACTTTACCATCTGCTTTGCATGCTACTCACGACAGACACTCTTGGCCATGTCCACTCATTCCATGAGTTTATTGATAAGGGCTCAGAAATTTCCATGAAATAGTGCTCGATACCTTGCCCTTCCATCTCCTTGTCTCCACCCTCGGCTCCTCCAACTCAGTGACTCGTCTGATATACCCTCACACCACCACCCGTATTGGTGCCTCTCATTCCTCCTCCCCAGCCTCCATGCGCTCCCACACCAGCCATCTATGCAAGAACAGTGGTATTTCCACCTGGAAGAGGAGCCACCATGAAAATTGTTGAATCTTTCATGCCCACAAGGTATAGATTGATAGAGGAGGGAGAACGCCCTCGACTCGTCGGTGGTTTCATGTTTCGCCAAGAGGGATACCTATCGCTCACAGAATTCACAGGCCTGATCTTCCATTAGAGAAATCGAAATCCACAATCATAAGAACTAGATATCACCATCGACCACACCAGAGAGACACAATACCACCCCCTACTAACAGAGACAAACCAACATCCCCAGAAGAACTATATTCCACCTCTCACTAGACCAATATTAAAAATTGACAAGGAAGCTAAGGCACAATAGTTGTCTCCCAAGCCTTTGTTCCCCCAAAGTAATGGCCAAATTCCAAATTCACTGCATAGAGACCAACCACCAATCCACTAAACACTGTCACCCACAAGCTCAAAATCTGGAGATTGGATATTAAAACTAATTTTCCACCACCACGCATGGAGATTATTGGACTGTCGAGTCCAAATTCCGTTTATAACTTGAGAAAAAATGTTTACCATAGGCGAGGAGAAGATGGGTAGAAGAAAGGGCTCATGTCCCATCAAATTCCCATCTTCGAATACACAGTCGATAACCAACATACTAAGGAATAGGGTCCACCTAGGTAGACTACACCAACATGTGCCCAGGACACACGCACACTAGCTCCTCCCGCCAAATACCCTCATGTGTTGCTTCTATTTCCTCCCAGGTGGTCATCGCAAGGTCTAGAACCAGACTATAATATGGAGTTGAGTGACAAGTTCCCTCATCCCCCTATTCCTTAACTAATCTCCACCTCCAAACTCCAACATAGAATTAATATTCGCATGTATTTCCAACCTGCAGCAAGTACCACTCCATCTACCTTTGTTATGGTGAAGGGATTGGGACGATCGTCCCTCACCCCCGCTCCACCTGTAGTCACACATGAGAGTCTTCTACCACGTGTTGCAAGGACCTCACCCCATCAGGGAAGTGTTTTTAGAAATTTGATATAAAAAATAATTATAATAAAAAAATATACTTAACCAAAATTTTTGATATTGAGAAAAAATTAAATTTATTTAAAAATACTAAAATGAAAGGTAATAAAAATAATAAAATTATGACATGTAAAATCATATCAAAATTGAATGGTTTTTGTGATAGAAAGGTAAATTGATTTGATTATTCATCTCGAGGAGAGGCGATTGCATGAATTAGGAGAACCATGGCTTGAAACCTTAGGGTTTCTCTCACCCCTGCCGTGGGCGCCATCAAGGATGTTGATTTCCCCCTTCTGCCCTGCTAATCGTGATATTTCCTCTTGCAAAAAAACTATGGCATGGAAACCGCATTGAGGGGGGGAACCGTTACCCCACCCACCACTAGAGGCTCTGGCGACTCTGCCCGTATCATCAATTTTGGTACATCTGAACCAACCGAGGCTACACAGGCTGTCGACACCAAATTTGGTGAAAACCCTACAAACCATGCAAAGGAAGACACTAGTGGCAATACAAAGCACAATGTGAAGTCCTCGACATGTATTCCAATCGAGCCCAAGAGGCCCGAGATCCATTTCCCTGCATAATGGATAAATGGAAGGATCCAGTTTATGCATGGCCATGCTCTCATTGGCAAGTTCATCGGCTTCTGGCCAATAGAAAAGGCCCTCTATGGTTGGATAAACACCAAATGGAAGCCAAAAGGCAAAGTCACACTCCAGCTTGGCCCCAAGGGCTTCTTCAACATTATATTTACCTACCTCGAAGATAAAAATTGTGTCATGGATGGAGGACCTTATTTGTTCAACGCTGGAGGGCTGTTCCTCTAGGATTGGGTAAAGCGATTCAACCCCGACAAAGAAGATTTCAACCAGTGGGCACCGATTTGGATCTACCTCTATTCTCTGCCACGGGAATATTGGGAGGAAATTACTCTCAAAGAAATAAGAAACAACCTAGGATCCTTCATCAAGATAGCGGAAGAAACGAAACACAATCGGTACACCGCATATGCCAGAATCTGCGTCTACATGCATCTCACCAAAGCTCTACCAGACTCGGTAAGTTTATGTGATGATGAATTTGAATGGATTCAAATGATTTATTATGAGCATGTTCCCTTTCGCTGTCGCAAATGCCACATGCATGGCCATCTCTTCAGGGACTGCCCTTAGAACGCCTCACCTAAGGCCTCCTCTATCCCTACCTTCACCGATCAAGAAGGCTTCACGAAAGTCGCCCCTCTTAAAAGGCATGAAAAAATAACTACCACCAACACTGGCCCTTCTCAACCCTCCACCAGCAATAGCTTCGACCTCCTATCCAACCAAACTTCAGAGGAGGATCCCCCGATAGCTTCCTCATTGGCCACTCCCCTGTCAACCCCTACATATGACACCAATCCTCAGATCAAGCCTCATCAATCAAAGAAGAAGGACAAGTAGAAAGAAATCCAGACTACAGCTTCTACCCAAATCCAAGCTCCAAGCCAGAAGCCCAACTTTAACATGGACATAGACTAAAAAGCCATTCCTCTTCAGGAAAAAGCTCAGGAAGGCAACAAGAATCATACCCCCATCACCTATATGGATGAAGAGCCTAAAACCATATATTTTTGGGGTCTGGATATCACAGGGTTAGAAAATGCTTGCAAATTCAAGGAATATCATACCATTCTGGAAAGACAAATAGAAATTCTAGAGGAATCTATTCTCAAAGCCCAAATTCTAAAAGGAAGCAGACTACTGGAAATCCAAGGGGAACATATACCAAGAGAAACTATTAACATAATTAGAGAATCTAGAAAAAGAGGAAGGCCAAAAAATTTACAGAGACTGACAATTTTGGGGGATCAGCTAGTTGAATCTGACAGATACCCTAAGCTGAAAAAGTTCTTCTAGGCTCTGAACCAACAACCTAAATGATGAAGCTCACTTCCTAGAACATCAGAGGGATTAAAAACCCCTCAATGCTCCATATGATAAAAAACTGTATTAGGCATGACAACCCCTCTATCTTCTTCATGCAGGAAACTAAATGCTATAGTTCCACTTTTCACTCTATTTTATCCAGGCTTTGTCCTGGCTGCAATACTATCGTTGTTGACGCAATGGGAGCCTCTAGAGGTCTAGCCATAGCTTGGAATCCTTCCATCATTTCCCTCTATAATCTCCATGCCTCTCTTAATTTCATCGAAGCCTCCTTCCACCTCATTAGCACCAGCATTCGCGGTCTTCTCACCAATGTATACTTCCCCCAAACCTCTACTCGTAAGCTTAAGCTCCTAGATCATATCGCTTCCCTCAATGCTCGACACTACCTCCCTCTTTGGATTTTGGGAGGCGACGTCAATATGATAACAAGTCTCAGAGAAAAACGAGGATGTCACATGCATTTGGATGCCGAAAATCATAGGTTCAAAGACTTCATTCTCCATAATCAACTAATTGATATCCCCACCTCCAACAGGCTTCACACTTGGAACAATCACAAAAGAGGATCTCAGCAAATTGCTTCTCATCTGGACCACTTTCCCATCTCTGAAACCTTCACTCAAGCTAGGGGTGACATCTCTTCCACCATCCTCCGTGCGGATGGCTCCGATCACTGGCCCATACAGCTACAATAGGTAAGGCCTGGCAAAGCCCTCCACAAACCTTCCAGGTTTGAACAATTTGGCTACCCCATCTGGGTTTCAAAGAAATAGTTTCTGAATGGTGGTGCAACATCATCCCCCTCGCAGGTTCAAAAATGTACCAAGTCCAACAGAAGCTAAATATTTTCAAAGCCAGACTAAAACACTGGAACCAGCACACCTTTGGTAACATTTTTAGTAGTCAAAGGGATATGGAGGCTCGCATGGCTACCCTTCAACAAACCCTCATCATGTCTGGTCGCTCAGAGTATCTGGATAGACAGGAACAGAATCTTAAGAATCTAATTGAAGAAAGAGAAGTGTAGGAGGAGATTCTCTGGAAACATAAATCTAGAATAAATTGGCTCAAAGAAGGAGAGAAGAACTTGAAGTTCTTCCATCGCTCCACTACCCAATGGAGAATGGTCAGTCGAATCTCTACCTTAAAAAACGATCAGGGTATCAACCTAGAAACGCATGAAGAGATTGAACAGTAACTCCTCAATTACTTCAAGGAGACTCTTGTCGAACCTCTGATGGATTTGCAGGAGGCCATCAATACCATCACTCAGCACATTCTAGGCATCATCACTTAGGACCATAATCAGATGTTGTTGTGACTAGTTCAGATGCAAGAAGTGGACCAAGCCATGGCTCAACTTAAAGGTGGGAAAGCTCCAGGCCCATATGGCTTTACTACTAACTTCTTCCACTTCTTCTAGGAAAACATCAAGCTGGAGATCTAGGAGATGGTCGAAGAATCCAGGACAATGCATTGGATGCTCCCTGCCCTCAATGCCACCTTCCTCACTCTCATCCCTAAGGAGGAGCAGGCGTCCACTCCTAGTAAATTTAGGTCCATTTCCCTATGGAATGTCTTGTACAATCTTGTCTCCAAGGTGATGGCCAATCGTCTCAAACCTCTATTGCCCCTCCTAGTATATTCAGAGCCAACTTGCTATGTTGAAGGAAGGAATATTCTCGATGGTATCATCATCACTCATGAAGTTACCCATTCCTTGAAGACCTGCAAAATCCCAGGTATGCTCCTTAAGATCGACCTCTCAAAAGAATTTGATAAACTCAGTTGGGCTTACATTCAGCAAATGTTGTTAGCTTTTGGTTTTAGCCCTACCTGGATTTGATGGATCATGAGTCTCATTTCTTTCTCGATCTACTCCATTTTTCTGAATGGCTCCCCCTCTGTGCCTTTCTTGCCCTCCAGAGGCATCCGTCGAAGGGACCCTCTCTCTCCCTTTCTCTTTTTTCTTATGGATGAGGGGTTGGGCAGGCTTATCAATCACCATGTCAAGTTTAGGTTCCTCAAAGGGATGAGCACCCATCGCCGCTCGCCCATCTCCCACCAGCAATTTGTGGATGACAACAAGCTTTTAGGTTACCCTTCTATTCAGGAAGCCCATTCCTTCAAAGCCATTTTGGATTGTTTCTGCCTAGCTGCTGGTCCCACTATCAATTAGTCTAAATCCCAAATGTTCTTCTTCAACACCCCTCTTCTCACCCAACACAACATTGCTCATATTCTAGGCTTCTCCATCTCCACTCTCCCCTTGAAATATCTGGGCACCCCCTCATTGATTCCACCATCAAGCATACCTGCTAGAAAGATCTTCTTGACAAGCTAGAGAATCGAATTTCCCTCTAGACCCACATGGCCCTCAATCTGGTTAGTTTCCTGGTCCTTATCAAATTGGTCCTACAATCCATGCCTCTTTACCTTTTTTTAATGCTAGCCGCCCCCAAATGGGTCCCCAAAGCCATTAAAAACCTCCAACGTAATTTTTTATGGGGTGGAAAGAAGGATAAGAGGAAATGGGCGCTGGTCAAGTGGAAATATGTGTGTGCCCCTAAGGAAATGTGCAGGCTAGGACTCAGATATCCTTAGCATATAAATGCAGTAATGGGAGCCAAAATCTGGTGGCAGTGGATTTCCCATCTTGAATCCCCTATGCGCACTGACTCTAGATCTCCAAGTATGCTAACAATTGGCCAACCAGGGATCTTATTCGCCTTGACATAGAAATGGATGGATTCCTTATCTGGAAAGCAAAAAAACAACACAGGGCCCTGGTTAGAGATCACCGCTTCTAGGAAGTTTGATAAGGTACTCAAACCAAGTTCTAGACTGACTCTTGGTAGCAAATGCTTGAAATGGCCAATCTCTTTCCCAACGTCTCAACTTGGTAGGGCATCATCACTGATCAAGGTAATCCCCAGATTAGTTTTTTCTAGAGAACACAGATCAATCCTAAGAACATTCCTCAATTTCGCCACTGGCTCTCTGCTGATCAACTTCAAGAAGTTCACGGTCTTCAGCAAACAGACGACATCAAACATGAATTTTCTAAAAGAATAATTCGCCAAGTAGAAGGGGAATACATAGTGCGATGGGGCTACTCTTCTCGTGGGAATTTCACCACCAAATAGGCCTATCTCTTCCTCCTCCCTAACCTCCAGCAACATCAAGATGGCATCTGGTCAAAAATCTAGCATCTCAGAATATGGCCAAAAATATCAGCTTTTCTCTAGCTTCTAAGAAAAAAGTGTATCCTTACATGGGATAACCTCTGCAGAAAAGGGTATGAGGGCCCCTCTCGGTGTCTAAATTGTGGTAATGTTGAAGGAAACATTGAGCACCTCTTCAACTCGTGCACCATTGCCAATACTCTCTGGGACAAAGCAGTGTTGCTGAGTAGGAGGTTAGATAGAATTCTTGGAGACATTATCAACACTATTTGAGCTTGGCTTGCCACCCCCTTCCTTTTTGATCTTCTAAACTCCCTCTGGATCATCCTCCCTGAGAACATTCTATGGGCTATCTGGAAAGAGAGGAATTTCCGAATCTTTTGGGATCAAAGCACTCCTCCTAATATTCTATGGACCACCATATGCAACAATTTACAAGAAACCTTGGCGTTCCAACGATGGCAGCACTCCGATCGCCCCTCTCATCGAAGAGAAGAAATCATCTGGTCTAACTGGAACCTCTCACTTCATTCGTTCCCAATCTTTGAGCACCTTTAAACCATTCTCCTAGATCCCCTTGCTCCTGGTCTACTCCATCTCCTGGCCTCTTCAAGCTCAACTTTTATGGGGTGTCCAAAGGCAATCCGGGGGATGTTGGTTTCGATTGGATCTTCAAAAACTCAGAAGGAAATGCTCTCTTGATCTACTATGGTACCATGGGCTGGGACACCAACAATTATGCAGAGTTGGAGGGTATGTTTTAGGGGCTCCTCTTAGCCCAAGAAAACAACTTCTTCCCTTTGGAAATTGGAAACTCCCAAATTATCATTGAAGTCGCCAAGCATCTATAGGCAGGATCCTCGGCTTCAAATTTCACTATGAATTCGAGATTAGCAACTTGTTTCAAGCTCCTGGAACATTGGATTCACAACCACTCTGCCATAGTCTTCAAGCACATCAGAAGAATGGCCAATGTAGTTGTGGACCTCTTAGCCAATAAAGGAGTTACTCACAACGCTCCTCTCACTACAAGCCCTCACCCATCCCTTGATGATAAAGCTCTCAAACATGACTGCACTCTCCTGGTGCACAAATACCTCCACCACCCAGATGTTGGTGACTTGTAGTAATTTGAGGGGCCACATGGGTGCCATGTGGAAGGATAGTTGCCTTTCCCATGCCCCCATACATGGTCGCCAGCCCAGAGTTAAATGCCTGAATGAGCCAGCCTTTGTTTAACACTCTGTCACCTTCTCTTCGACGTCCTCCTACTGCAGAGCATTAAGAGCTCTTGATTCCACCACCATGGCTATTAAGCCTACAACTTGCACCCATTCAGTCTCCATTCGGCTCTCCTTGCTATTATCTATGCATGCCTCCCACTCTCCCTTGTATCCTCTGGTTTTTTTCCTTGATCAACCCTGCCTTAGCCTTCCCTTGGTGCTCTCAGGTGGTGGCTCCTTCCCTGTGGTTTCTAGAGTGCCCTCCCTGTCCTACACTTCAGCTCCCTCGACAGTCATGCCTCGGCATAACCGTATGAAGTACCGAAGACCTGGCAGTCACGGTCTACCTTCCAGACCTCCCCTTTCGCACGCCATGGGTAGAGAGTTGAATTTTTCTATGGGATGGGAGGAGTCGAGCAGGCTCGACCCCGTTAACCTTTCCACTCATCTATCCCTGCAGCTTCATGCTTCCCCTCTGGCTTCCTCTAGCATTCACCCCAAGAAGCAACTGTGAAAATCCACCATCCCACCTGAGTCAGCCTTTATCCCTCGCAAGATGAAGGCACTCCCTTTACATAGTGCCTCTAGCAGCAGTCATTGCACCAGCAGCAACTTGGACTCTAGGAATGGTCGAAGTTCTAATAATGGAAAAGGAGATTAGAACGAGGACATCAGTCAGCTATCACCTCCAAATTGCCAGATTCTCCTACGTTGCCATAGCTTCAGGCAGCAAGCCACACACTGAGAAAGGCAGAGGATGATTCTTACTATGTCTATAGGATCGAGGAGGAATACCCCAACTCCAGCAAGAAGAATGAAGGTCCACACTAGTTTCATTTACAAGATGCTCATATGTCTTTCTAGTTTTTTCGCAGCAGTCTCTAGTTCAAATTTGTTTTGGAAGACTTTTCTTTCTGGCTTCAATATACTTTTTTCTCCTATGTATGTTGGTTTCCCATTCTAGGTATCATTTTTTTTGTACTATTGGTGGACTGGTTTCCCTAGCTGGGGTAGTCTTTACTCTGGTTTTAAACTCTTGACACTTCCCTCCAGAATTGGCCTGCCAAGTCCGAAGGATGAGACATGTAATTTTTTTCTTTCTATAATATAATAGAGATAGTCTAACTTGGGAAAAAAAAATCATATGAAAATTATTAAGATAATATATTCTGCTTGTTAGAATAATATATTATACTCTTTAAAGTGCTGTAAAATAAGAGGTTATAGATTTTTTTTAGAAGTTATAAATATATTTACGTATTTAAATTTATATTTCAAATAATAAAAATAAAAACAATTCTTATAGATATTGCAAAATTAATAAAAAAAGGAAGGGAAAAACATAAAACCAATTAAATGAATATATAAAAGTATTAATCTATTCACATGATATTTTTTGTAGTTTTTTTATCATATATTTTGGTCAAATTTCTGATGAGTTTGGTAGGGATTTATTCAAATTACATGTTTGAGTTCTGAAGTCTCTACAATAATAATGATCCAAAGGTTTTAAAAGGTGCTAAAGCCATTAAAAAACTAATTTTAAATTACAAAAAATTAAGACTTGAAAAAAAAAATTGTTTACTAGATTTTAATGAAAAACTCGAAGACATAGAATAGTTAAACAAAACTAAAAATAAATGAAAAGAAAACTCACTAAATAAAAAATTTTAGATTATATATTCGCCCACTCAACTTAACATGTATCACTTTAAAGATCAACATTGTGTAGTGTATTTACTATTGTTCCCTCTTCACTATGAAAACTCATGGGTGTTGGTTATACGTTATATTCTTTCCATGATTAGTTACACGTGCGAGGGGGTCACAGGAGAGGTGATAATACCCCATGTACGTTGTGCTGGGCACAACAAGGGGGTCACAGGGGTGGCGTCAGCCCCCTCTATCTGGGGGTTCACAAGGGGCATTTCAATATTTTCATTTTCTTGTCAAAGTAAAATAACCAAAGTTCAAAGTAAGATGTGCAAGGTTTCAAGATAAGATATCCTTGGCTTCATTTTTCATACCCAAAGTTCATAATTAGTTTCATTTTCTCTATCCAAAGTTTTAATTTCTTCATCTGTAGACTTTCCATACCCAAAGTTTTAACTTTCCATATCCAAATTTTTAATTTCTATATCTGTAGACTTTCCATATCGAAAGTTTTAATTTTTGCATCTGTATATTTTCATTTTTCATATCCAAAGTTCAAAATTAGTTTCACTTTCTCTATCCAAAGTTTTAATTTTTGCATCTGTAGACTTTCAATATCCAAAGTTTTAACTTTCCATATCCAAATTTTTAATTTTTGTATCTGTAGACTTTCCATATCCATTAGGGGAATGTTGAGGTCTAAAATGGGCCTCCTAAGAAAAATGTACAACCAAAATAAATTTTATAAGAACCAATAGGATTCAAGATGATCATGTCAACCATGGGGGATGAGTCATCGTTTTTAAAGTAAAAGGGTAAAAAGATTAAAAAATAATAAAATAATAAAACTACTTTTAAACTCATATTTTCAACTTCTCTCCCAAATTTTTTACTCAAATTTTGAGCGGGAGTGCTTGTTGGATGCAAAATTTAATTCCGCATCGAAGGAGTACCCATGTTTCATACTTTAGCTACACCCTGCTACATGAAAAATGAGAATTACATGAAAAAGCGTGATTGCAAACACATTTTCATGCATTTCTCATTTTTCTTGTAGCAGGGTCCATCAAAAGTATTCAACATGGGTTCTCATTGGATGAAGAATTATATTTTGCATCTAACAAGTACTCCCGCTCGAAATTTGAGTAAAAGCTTTGGGAGATAAGTTGAAGATACGAGTTCAAAAAATAGTTTTTTTCGTTTTTCCCTCTAAAATTTGATGATGTAATCAAATATTATTTTATTATTTCCATTATTATTTTATAATATCCTTAGGAGGCCCATATTAGACCTCAAAATTCCCCTAATGAAAAGTTTTAATTTTTGCATTTGTATATTTTCCATAACCAAAGTTTTAATTTCTACACATGTAGAATTGTATCCTCATGGATGTAGGATGTCATCGATGCGACATGTCAGAGACTTCTTGATATTACTCCACATATGTCCGCATGTATCTAAGTGGAAACTTTTTTCTATAACTGAGATTCCTAGACTAAGAGACCTGTTGGTAAAGGAGACATACGTAGGGCAAGGATATTACTCAAGTTCATGAATATCACTCACGTCCTAAACGTCATAACCATTTTAGTAAGATAGCTCTAAGGTATGCCTCATATTTACATTCAGTAATTTTTTTTCATGGCTTATGAGGGTTGTGGCTTATCAAGGCATTATCTCCTCTAAAAAACCCAAATGTAAGGCATCTACAAGAAATACAAAATTATTTTTTGAATGCAACTATTGTTAGTAGAAACCTTTATACTTCAGATGTAATGAGTCATGTCATAGTGACTCAAGAATCTAGTGAAACGACCAACCAACTAGTGAACCAACCAATTTTATCTCTCCAACCATAATGCCGGTCTGATCATTCACCAAAATCAAACCTTATGGGCCGTAAAAAAATTATTTATTCAATTTTCATGTTTCTTGGGCCCTATACAAATTATTTATTTATTTTTCAAACTCATCCCTATAGACAGTTGGTAAAGCACCCTTCCCTCAGTTTCACAACTTGAGTACTTTCATTAATGTCCCAATTCGACGAGGAAAAACACAAAAGCACCTTGCTTAAAATTTCTTGGATATAAGATACATGTAAAATTCTATCCCTGGCACAAAATTAAGCTGTTCAGCCTTTCCCTTGGTGAAGGCTCTTTGGCTTTGGATTTGACTTTGAAGCATCGGTAGAAGTAGAAGTTCCTACCCTAGAGGAAAAGGCATAAGAGGCTTAGTGTTGTTGGTTAAACAATAGTTGTGCTTCCTCTACGCTTGTTAGGGTAGGTATAAATACTACTAGGGTGGGTTGAAATGGTCTACTAGGAGTGTTCTTTAGTATATGTTTTCTACACAATGCTAAATAGGAAGAAACTTTTCTATGTTGAAAGGTGAAAATGTGAATATGGGTTATGCTTTTGTGACAATTTCCCATGAAAAATTCATAATTGTAATTTTGGCTAGACTTAAAAAAAAAAATTTGGCTGAATTATTTATATTTTTTCAATCGAACTTTTATTATAACGTTCCATCGAAAAATTGATCATTTAGAGTAACGCCAACTGTTTAATGGATTTTTGACCAGAGGGTAAAGAATCAGAAATAAGAGTTTTTAGTTGAAAAAACATTTATATATATGATGGTTATGAGGCCACTGTAGAATTTTCTCTAGTTGTTGTTTTATGTTCGTTTTTGGTTTTCGTTTATTGTTCATTTGGCCTCTTGATGCACTTAAGGAATCAATTTGCAAGGAAAATAACCATGTATTTCCTTGTAACTTAATAGAAATAATTTTTTCTTTGTTGGAAAAAACATTTTGTTCTTAATGGAAACAATGTTTGCAGAATTTTTTTCAGCTTGAGATATTTTTTTTAGAATTCCGTGTGTAATAATTCTGTGTACTTTGAGCTAGATTCAGTGTGTAATAGTTTTTTCAACTTTTTGAGAAAAATAGCAAGCATGAAATTCAACAAAAAAGATGTAAGGGTGTAGATAGAAGTTATAGACACACAAATATTATTGTATACTGTAGGGATAGCAAGACAATATGGGTTTTTGGAACTATGAAAACATACTTTCTCTATTATTTTATAATGAAAATAAGCGTTTTTTTCCTCTGGAAAAAAAAAAAAAACAAAGACTGTTGTTCAGCTCTGGTTATAATTGATTTAAAACCTCTGATGTGTTTTGACTCTTGATGGCTAGGTCAACCATATTGTATTTATCTATGGCGATAGAGATTAATTCTCATTGTATCTTCTCTGGTTACTTTGGGTGTTTTGATAGACTTCTCTTCAGTTGTGGCCATAATTGATTTAAAACTTTTGATGTATTTTGAGTATTGATGATTGGGCCGACCATATTGTATTTCTCTATGGTGATAAAGATTAATTCTCATTGTATCTTGTCTGGTTATTTTGGGCGTTATGATAGTTCATTTGTTCATATTGCAAACAATGTTTGCATTGCATTCACAACTTCTATTTGTAATGCTCTCCTCTCTCTTCTACTATGCCCAAGAAATTCGTTTATCGTGAAATTAGGATATTTTCATTTTTTACCGTCCATGTTGAACTTTATTTTCTACTATGCTTGGGAAATTATTTTATCATGAAATTGGGATGTTTTCAATTTTTAGCGTATGTGGAAAAAATTCTTTCCAAATAAGTAAGGCTAAAATTTCCCTTATTTGTAAATTTTTAAATTTCACTTGTGTGTGGCGAACTTTCTTTCTAAATAAGTCACGCTAAAATTTCAATTTTGTGAATTTTTAATGAATTTTTAACTGGGTAGAAACAATTTCAGAGAATTATCTTCAATTGTGGTCATAATTGATTTAAAACTTCTGATGTCTTTTTACTCTTAATGACTAGGCCGACAATATTGTATTTCTTTGTGGTGATAGAGCTTAATTCTCAATGTATCCCCTCTGGTTATTTCGAGATTTTTGTCAAACTTCTCTTCATTTGTGGTCATAATTGATTTAGAACTTCTAATGTCTGTAGACTCTTAATGATTAGGCCGACCATATTGCATTTATCTATGACTATAGAGATTAATTCTCATTGTCTCTTCTATAGAGATTAATTCTCATTGTATCTTCTCTAGTTATTTTGGTCATTTTGAACAGCAAGTGTGATTGCAACCGAGACTCAAACTGACCAATGGGTAACTTGCGATAAAAAAGGGACTTGGTCATGTTGGTTTTAATTTTGTTGTAACAACAATAACCATTGGAGGTTGAAAGCATTGTAAATTCCATTACCAGGATAAATAATAAAATAAAAATAAAAACATGTTGCATTTATTTCTTTCTATTATTGAGCAAATCCTTCAGTTTGTGTCCCAAGCTCCCACTGACCAGTGCGTATGGGTGATATTTTTCCAAGTCACCCTTGCTGCACCAAATAGATATTGATAATCACAAAACATATAAACCATTTCAAATAAAAATGAGCTTCACATTATTATCATAATCAATCAACCTTTATTCCACCTCTCCTCCAAAATAAAATGTGTGTTACATCCAAAAGTTGTCAAGTTCCTTTTCATTTGGCTTATGCCCATGTCATATCTTAAAAAAATGACAATCTTCTGCAATATTTCAATGGATATCCTATCCTAGTCCTATCCTATCCTAAACATTTTATCGTGCAACGTAGTGTCATCTACCTTTGCCCAAAAATTAGTTGAGAAAGCACCATCCCTAATAAATCCATCCCTATTTTTCCCCAAAATGAGTCCAACGATAGTACTATATATTATATACTTATGATAATGAAACTTGCACTCTTCCTAAGAAACCCATCCCTATTATTCCCTTTTTGCAACATATGAACACAATATGTGTATAGTCCAACATCATCTCACTGACATTCAAAAAAATCCCTAGAAACCTATTCACCCCCATTGTCACATGTTTCTAAAATTTCAACGTTTCCCAAAGTGCTTCTCATTAATTACTTACATGACATCACTTCTCTTCCTACATGCATTTTTTAAAGTGTAACTTCAATACGTTAAACATATTTTTTGAAATCACTACTCATATATAAATAATAAAGTTCAGCACATCGAAAAACAACTACGTGTGCAACAAAATTCGTTTGACATACATAATCATCCATCCCTGCTCAAAGATGGACCAGAACATCTGCCATGGTCTAATGATGATGATGAGAAAAGGGAAACGAGGAATATGGAGAAAGAAAAAATTGGAAAAAAATATATTGAAAATGAAAAAATCAAGGATAGTCAAATAGAGAATAGTAGAAAAATATTGAAAATGAAAAAAATTGCGACGGTCACATGCAAACAAACACAATAACTACGTTACTTGCATGGAAAACAACACACCATATATAATATCTCTAGTCAACAATGAAATTTAGAATATGAATGTTGCAGCAGACACTCAAGCCATATATCACATCTCTAATTATTGAATTGACAAATTAATTTTCAGAATGTTACATTTCCTTTCCAATTGAATTTTAAGAGGGATATATTATAGAATTGAGCTTCCATTCCTTAATTTAATTTAATTATCTCTTATTTTTATTTATTCAAATGAAATTTCATCATATATAAGTATGTAAGTAAAGAAATTCCAATTATTTCAATAGCATACCCACTTTGTGGTGGCTCTTCAAGAAGTTACCCATTAGGAGGTAATATATCTCACTTGATATCCTTCCCTATAATGAGTAAGATAATATATATAGAACTATGAACACGATAAAATAAAATATGACTCAACATATGCACATAAGGATCTGATATGCATCTATGGAAACCTTGGGAAGGAAGACCTAACAATCCATTTTCATAGCAAAATCGATTCACCCACATAAGTCGATATAATTGTTTATGCATCCTCATGTTTTGACCTCATCATATTCTTTTTATGGTGTTAATAATCATATCTAAGTGCCAGATATAAAATTATAGGTTAAATCCTTCTTGTAATATTCCATCATTCAATCACAATAGAGCTGCATCCTTTGTTTAAAGGAGAAAAAACTACAAAAAATGAAGAAAAAAGAAATCAATCACCATATGCACCAGTGAAAAATTAACTCGAGGGAAATTCAATAAAATGTGGTCGGAGCCTGTTGAGTCTTTCATTTTTTGGGAAAAATATGGAAAACAACAGTTGCAAAGGATAAATGGATGAAGCTATCAGAAGCAGGTCATCCGAAACCTTAACACAATAGAGGATTAAATATTGGAACTTGTGCAGTTAGAAAACAGGGAAAAATGCCCCTGGAAACATGAAATAGGGGCTAATTTTGAAAATGTCAACAAGAAAAAAGGGAAATGACACCAAGATTTCTTTAAGGGGAGAAAATCAAAGGTGGGATCAAGCAACCTCTTTTGTGGACCAAATCAAGAGAGAAACTCTATAAAGGAATATATAGAGGGAGAAATCAACATCCTTTTTCCATATACAGAACATCCTAGTTGTGTGGGTTTTCATTTCTGATAGTACTTGTTTGTAGGACTCTGCATCTCCACAAAAGTTTTAATATATGTACACCTAAATCTGGTTTAGTCCGTGACTCGAGAGGATCCGCAAGTATGTTGATCCATGATGTAATGACTCATAAATCTTAATATAATAGGGTTTTTACGAAATATTGTGTTGTTTGATCATGTGAATGTATATCCCCTTTTAAAATTGATTATTTCCTTTATAAGAATGATGTATTTTTTAATTCTTTGATGAATGCATGTTTTGGTTGTAATATAGTTGCATGCATAATAAAATGGTTAATGGTGTAAATGATTTTTTGGTACTAATATAGATCCCTTAATCATTCTAATGGTTCTATCTCACCTCATGTGACATACTCTCTTGCCATAAGGGAGTGAAAATACCAACGAAAATCTATACTATGACAACCTCCTTTGTTGGCAACTCCATCGAACCCTAGGTCACTATAACATTGAAATTTTCCGCCAACACTATCGACTTTGTGCAATAATTTTCCAATTACCTCAACACAATGAACCTTCAACTAACCTTTCAACACTTAGTTTACATTTAATATAAAACCTCACATTACTTTAGTCATTCTATATATTATTTGGTAATTTTATTTTTACAATGAACAATTAAACTTCACAATGTGAACAATGAAACACAACAATACACATGAAAAACAATATACATGGGAGGGGGGTCTCCTAAATAATTCCCCTTACTTCTATTATGCTTCAAAACTTCAGTTCTGATATAATGTAGAACTTGAAAATAGAATAACCAAGGTTGGACCAAACCCTAGAGGCTAACTAACACAACACTTGGGAAAACTTCAAAAAATAGTTCAAAAATATTTGTGAGTAGTTGTTGGCTTGCACCTAAAACCATAAAAAACCAAAGTATTTAACCAAGGCTGATGCAACTTCATGACCTGCATGCCCAATCAAAAACTGCAAAAAATATGTGTTAAGAGTGTGACCCGACGACCTGCACACAATAAACCAAACCAAAATACTTTCGCATGTCTTGGCTCATGAAATGAGCATTATATTTTATCTTCTGGATCCTTTATTCACCTTCCTAGTCTTTGTGGATTTTTTCACCTTTTCTTATCTTATTTAAGTTCACTTTACCCTCATCTATTACATTCACTCTTCATATTATAGGTGACGTTCCATGCGAATGGACATAACACTTCAACTAAGCCAAGATTCAAAACTTTAAGTCGACCATTATTCACACATTGTGTTCCTTGCATGATATTCCAACACCTCACTCATTATTCATGTCATGTATGCCCTTTGTTCCACTGGGCTTGCTCATTCTGTAGGTGAGTGCCCCTGTCTTTAGGTAGGTTCCCATGCCCTTTGCTAGTCAGACACCCACTTTGTTTGGGTGATGTCGTTACGCAACAGATGTCACATGAATCCCTCCATCATATCTAGTCAATTCCCCTTATACGATGCCTCAACAAAACATGCCCACATCTTCAGTTTTTTTCCACTTGGGAATGCCTTTAGTGTGCACTTAAGACTGAGGGCCTTACTTAACCTAAGAAAAAATAATTTCATACAAAATAGTTAATATTTAGAAAAAAATCAATTTATATAAAATAATTAGTTAATATTTCCTACAGGGTGGGCCAAAGGAAAATAATTTACACTTTCAACATCCAATCACTTATTTCCACCAATGTGGATAAATTATGTCCACTAATACATAGGGAGTTGTCTACCGATACAACAGAATAGCCCGGATGACAGTTTTTTCCATAATCTTGTAAAAGAAAATTCAAAAAATCAGGTAGTTAGAGTGTTTGAATTTCATTTTTGATAGTGGAAATGGATTCAACACTATCAAAAACCATTAGGACACCCAAAATACTGAAGTTTAACAACTATAAACAAGATTATGATAAATCTTTGCCGAAATTTTTCAAAATCTTACCAGAATTTTTGGGTTATTATATAGGTTTTTTAGACTACAACGATACATAGTATAGCCTATGAATACTTTATAAGGTGAGATATAATTACAACCACTATTAGTTTGTGCACACCCTTCCATTGTCACCATCCCCATGACCTCTCAATTCTTGATCACACTGTCCCTCCCTTCTTTCGATTACAACAATTTTACAAAACCTACACTATTGCTATTTCTTATGCCGAGTTTTGGTATCCAAGAAAAATGTACGTCTCAAAACGTTCTCCCTATCCCTACCCAAATTTAAATATTTAAATTTATTATTGTTCTTTAATTCTTCTTTTTATTTAAAAAATAATGTTTAATTTTGTTTTGTCAGTTTTCTGACTTTTCAGGAGATTACTTGAGGCTTGATTTGTGACTTGAGAAACCATAACCCAGGAAAACGTACTAGGCCTTGGCCATACCAGCCCTTCAAAGTTTAAAGTCGATGATCTTCACACAACATAGTGACTTAACAATATATCCCATCACCCTTTATTCTATACCCTTGAACTATTAAACATTTAATTTTTAATATATATAAACTTTTAAATTAAATTATAAGTTGAATTTTTAATATTTTGTAGTCTTTTCAAAATTTTAACTATAATACCTTTTACCTATCATGTAATATATTTAATATTTTCTTCTATAATTTTTTTTACTAATTCTCCTCTTTTGAATAATTGAATTTTCACTCATTATTAATAATTAATTCAAATGTTTCATAACCCTTAACTTTCTTTCCATTTTGTTTATTCTTTTTATGGTACCCGAATGAATTTCAATTATCTATTTAAATATTTTTAATTAACTATTATTTTATAATTTTTTTAAATTAATTTGAAATTTAATTTTCAATTTATATAAATTTATTTTTAAATTAGATTATAAAGTTTAATTTTTCAATATTTATAAGTTTACCTTCCTCCTTACCTTTTCTGATTTTGTTCCCCTTTTAACTAATTCAACTTCTTTTTAATAATTTTTTATTTAATATATTCAAAATGGCTAATTTCCTCCTCGGTTTATTTATTTACATTGGAATACCATTCCCATTTATTTTAGAAACTTTATTTTCTATTATAAGTGGAATTTCCACTTCAAAGGTTCTACAAAATGAATTCAAAAACACAAAGTATGAATAATTGTGAAGATCTACATGACATTATTAAATCGTATTAAATCAGAAATTATGTTTACATTAATTTTTATAGCTTACAATGGTTTTTAGGCAGAGCCTTCAATAAATTTTAGTTGGAGCTGTATGGGAATTTCATCGGAATAATTAAATACCATGCCTGCTTATATATTCATCCTATGTGACGTCCTCACCAACACTACATAACTGAGAAATTTTTTATTTATTTAACTTTTGTCAGCATATGAAACTTTAACACAACCCATGGTATATATTTCTCTACATTATCCATATAAATATGCTAAGTATTTAGACTTTTTCATAACCAAATAAAATACACCATATATATATTCGTTACCTTATTCATATAATCACATTGCCACTTGTGTCATACTCGTGATTATTTCAGCAGTTAAGGTTCCAAAGGAATTTATTTTGATGGATCGTTCAGTTATTGCACTTAGTGGTGTTTAATAAGTTCTAATTAATTCTGAAATTTACTTAAGATAAGATATTTATTATTAAAGTTTCTTGGATACATTTAAGTTGGATCTTGTTGGTGCATGGGCACCGACTCTCTCACAATAACCCTTACTCTTCTCGAAGCTTTTGGCATCATGACACCTGGAGTTTAGGTTATTGTTGATCTAGTAGGGTTGCAGATCTATAACTATGATCAGTTGTCAAGGGATAAGGTCTATTCTCAGGAATATTTCTCGGCGTTAGTCTCTCACTTATCGGAGGAGGTGTTCCAAATCTGTTTTGCAACGAGTCCACAAGTATAATGCATTGCCTTTTTGTGTTTTATCTTTCCACGCTCCTGCACTTGGAATGCTAGGATTGCATCAAGGCTCAATATTGAATGAGGGTTACTTCCTTCCCGAACGAGCGCCTATGCAACAAAATTCCAACATTGGGGTTATATGTGAGCTAGAAGGAAGGTTTATTTGCACTCAGTTACTCTAAAAATTCTAATTTTGTCTAACATAGAGAGGTTACTTACATGGAAATAACTTGAATGCAGAGTGCAATAGTATTATGGGGTTTACGCACACACCATATAGGTAAATAACCCTTCAGGGGTCTTTCGATATTGGTCGTTGTTTGATTAATTCTCCCACATATTTAGAACTATACCTTGACTAATTTTTTTCTATTTACGACGTAGGTATAATGTTGATTCATTACATTTTTTTCTCCATTGATCATCTACGGAGAAGGAAGAGAGGTACCCTAACCAAGGTTTCTTTTGTGGAGTTTATAGGTACAATAAACTATTGGTTAGGGTTTGAGAGGAAAGGGGTCTACCCTATGTGCTAATTTTAGGGTCGAATGCGATTGGGTTTTCTTCTTTTACTAGTTCATGATTGTACAAGTTTATTTTCAAAATAGTTGTTAAAATGTTTCTCTTGGTACTATTTGGATTTCTTGGTTTAAATTGTAATACCCTGAGGGTTCCATGCTCCTCTGTATGTGTAATACTTATAACACCTGCCTCCTTCTTTAAGCATAGGTTAGTTTCTTTTCAATTATTTTCAATTCTTTTGATATATTGTTAAGTTTAACAAATAGGAGTAAGCTTAATTTAAGTTTACTCTTACATGGAATTAATGGATGTTATTTTTAGTCCAGAGTTCAAGGTTCTTTATTTTATCTAAACTAATTTATTTGTGACTATTCTCTATAAATATAGAAATTGTTTGCATTTGATTAGTACACCATTTTACTTCAGTAAGGTTTGATAATGTCTTTTTATGTGACACAACTCCCGAGAGTTGAAATTTTATTGGAATCAACATACCTGTCCAGCACTGTTTCCGGGTGGCCTCCTTCTCTGCCTTACCTAGGAACTAACCTAGTTTAGGGTAATCTTATAAACAAAATCCTCCCAAAGTGGTTAAACCAAATCCTGTCAAGGAAGGAGCCCCTCGACGTTTTGGGTTTCATAGGAACTTTGTTCTTAAATTCTATTTTTACAACGTTTCTTTTCCAGTATTTGTTTAGAGAACTAATTGTCTCGATACTTCTATTATCTTGTTTTATTACATTATATGAAAATTAGTGCAGACCGTGTTCGCATATTTATTGTAATATCATAGTTCTATGTTCTTCCAAAACCAGAACTCTTTATTAATAACAAGTACTTGGAAAATTATATCTATACTTTCATTATAGTCGAAAACAAAATACAAAATAAATAGATAAAAACCGGTACTGTACCCCTCATATAGTCATTAGTAAATTATTTTTAGCCTATCACTACAAAACTATAAATACTTATTACTTTTATTTCAAGACTCATGAAATCCACGAGGTGTCCATATCACCCAACCTTGAGAGATGGCCATCTTCTCTCTCCCGAGCATATTCATACCAGAAAATTTTTAAATATCACTATCCCAACCGAGTGACTTCTCAGGTACTAGAATCCCCAAGGTTCAACCTGAAATAAAGAATTTTCCACTGGCTCTGAGTCCAACTTTGAAATTTCCGGCTCTGAGTCCAACTTTGAAATTTCCTTAGCAGCATCCTGCCTTTCCATAGTAATATTTGTGTATTATTTTTCCCAAAATCCCTCCTGTCTCCTTGAGATAATCCATCATATCTTATTTGGTAGAAGATGGTAAATTGTTTATTTTTCTTTCTAACTATTTGGTAGAAAGAGTTTTATTTTATTTTTTAATTTTTATTTATTTATTTATTATTTTTATTTATTATTTTTATTTTTTATCTCATCGGTTTCCTTTGTGGATTCAAGGTTCCTTCCTCCTTATTTCCTACCAAATTAAAAAAAACACACACATAACCAACATTTAGTTATCCTAGGTTCATGTGAGGCTTCCACTCAACCATTAAGTTTTGTGTTTACATCATACAAAATTAACTACCATTACTTACAAATTCGTAATTACTAGAGGATGTTACATCTTCCCCCCTGGAACATAACATCGTCCACAATGTTATCTTGTGCTTTGAATAAATAAGGATAGGCTTCATGCATGAACTATTCATCCTCCCAAGTAGCTTCTTTATGAATAGATTTTTTCTACTACACTTTAACCTAGGTGATAGCTTGCTTCCGTAATATTATTTCTCTCTGCTTGAGAATGTGTTGGGGTTCTACCAGGAATTCTCCATCCAGCTCGACCTGAAACAAAAACCAACAGTCAGTTAAGTCATAATATTCATAATATCATTTTATTATATTTATTCACTTTCCCCTGTCATTTTCTTTTACATATTACTTGGATATCCTACCAATGAATAAAATGTATTTACATATTGTTTTAGCAGTGAAACATGGAATACACTATGGAATCTTATACAACTAGGTAATGCTAAATGATATGCCACCAATCAAATTCTTCCTAATGTTTTGAAAGGACCACAAAATCGAGGGGAAAGATTTGCACAACCACCCCATCTCAAAGTGATTTTCTTTCATTTGATTCATACGTAAACATGATCCCCTGCCCTAAATTTTAGACAAGTTATTTTTTTATCAAAGTAAGCCTTCTGTTGATCTTGGGAAAATTTTAGATTTTGTCTAACCTTTTTCATTGCTTGCTCCATTTCCATCATCATTTCCGGGCCTAACATTAGATTCTCTTTAAGAGTATTCCATTAATTGGAGTTTTACATTTTCTCCCATGTAACACTTTGAATGTACACATCTTCAATGATTCATGGTAACTATTATTATATGCAAACTCAATTAGATGTAATTATTCTTACCACTTACTAGATTGCTGCATAATGTACATCCTTAGCATATCCTCTAGCACTTGGTTTATGTGTCCAATTTTCCCATCGATTTGAGGATGGTATGTAGTGTTGAACTATACTCGAGTTCCTAATCCCATAAAAAGAGATTTCTAGAATTCTGAGGTCAACTTTACATCTTTGTCTGATATATTGCCTTAGGTATCCCCTATAATCTAAAAACTTTTTTCATAAAAAAATTAGCAACCTGGGTGATTTTATAGGTAGAATGAACAAGTATAAAATGGGATTTTTTTCTTAATTTATCAACAACTACCATTATCAAGTCATTGTGCTTCTTAGATCTAGGTATTCTAGTTATGAAATCAAGTGCAATAACTTCCCACTTCAATTCAGGTATAGGTTATAGATGTAAAAGGTAGGTGGGGTACTGATGTTCGACTTTAACATGTTGAAACTACAAGAATTTCGTTAAGTATTCTATGATATACTTCCTCATTCCCACCTAGAAATAGTTATGTTTAATAGTTGAAAGCATTTTTTGGTAACCAAGATGTGTAGTATATGGGCTTCCATGAAATTCACCGAGAAGATGTTTTCTAACTGAAATCTGGTTAGGAACATATATTATTACCTTAAAGCTTAACAATTGATCCTCCCCAATACCATAATCAATCTTTTTTTGATAGCTTGTCTGGTTTGTTGCCACAAGAAATTGTATTAAGGATGTCTTTGAGTGACATCTTTCATATGTTATAGAAATGTAAAATTTATTCAATGGTAATGTCGTTCATATATACAATGGAGTCGTATGCTTAATGCATCTTCCACATAATTATATTTTCCTTTTAAATATCAGACATCAAACTCAAACTTGCTAAGAAATGCATTCCATCTTGTTTTTTGAGCATTTGGTTTTGGTTTCTTAAAGTAGCTAGTAAAATTATTATGATATGTCATCAATAAGAATTTTTTTCCTAGAAAATAGTCCCTCCAAACTTGTAATGCATGAATTACCGAATTTAATTCAAAATCATGACATAGTAGCTATGCTAATTTTCTTTCAACTTTCAAGATTCATAGGCTATAAAATTCCCTTCCCGCATCACTACAACCCTGATCCCTTCCTGACAAGCGTCCGTATAGACTACAAATTATTTGTTTGTGTTAGAAACTTGTAGTATGGGAGCGATAGTCAAAAAGCGTTTCAATTACTCAAAGCTTTTTTGAGATTCATTGGTCCACCTAAAAATTTTCCCTTTCTTCTACATGGAGGCAATAGGGTAGGAAAATTGGGAAAACCCCTCAATAAAACAACGGTAATATCCTACCAAAACTATGAATCATCGAATGTCTATGACATTTTTAAGTAAATGCCAGTCTAATATGGTTTTGATCTTTTTAGGATGAACAACTATGCCTTCCGCCGATATGACATGTCCTAAGTACTGAATTTGATCCTTGTAAAAATCACAATTTCTAAATTTAGCATACAATTAATGTTCTCGGAACACTTTCAACTCTACATGTTGGTGTTCTTCGTGCTATTAAATATTTTTTGGAATAAACTAGAATGTCATCTATAAATATGAGAACAAGCTTATCTAAAAATTGATGAAAAATACGATGCATTAAACTCATAAATGTTGTTGGTGCATTGGTCAGTCTGAAAGGTAATATGACAAACTTGTAATTTCCATATCGGGTCCTAAATGTTGTCTTACAAATGTATTCTTCTTTTATCCTAATATGATGGTAATCAGATCATAAATTGATCTTGGAGAAAACCCTAACTCCCTTGACTTGATAAAAAAATATCGCTAATTCGTGGCAAAGGGTACTTATTCTTAATAATCAATTTGCTAAGCTGCTTATAATCAATGCATAGTTTAAAATTTCCTTCTTTTTCTCGTACAAATAATATCGAGGCTCCCCATGGTGACACGTGAGGACGAATATATCATTTTTCAGGAAGCTCCTATAGCTGCATCTTGAGCTCTGCCAACTCAGGTATAATCATGCAATAAGGGGCTCTTGATACAGGGGAGACACCTAGGATCAATTCAATTATAAATTAAATATCCCACTTTGAGATAAGTCTTGATATAGTCTCAGGAAACACATCTGACAAGTCCTAAATTACCGATATATTTTCTAATGCAGTTGTCTTTCATTTGGAGTTTGGGTATCCCACTTGAAAAATATATTCCAAACATCCTTTCCTTACACAATTTCCTAATTCAGAGGTTGTGATGGGGCATAGTTTAATAGGATTTTTAATCCCCTAGAGTTGTTTTCTAGTACTGTCTTTAGTGAGATAGATGATATACTTATCCTTATAGTTTACCAACAACTAATGTCCTTCTAGCCAGTCTATCCCAATCAACATGTCATAGGAAACTAATTTTAATTTTTTGTTCTTTACATCAACTGGACAGTATGATAGCTTAGTAGTTAGTGTTCTCTTATTTCCAGTGGCTAGATGCACTAGCCAAGGATGCTTAAATTTATGAATCTATAGGTGACATTTTTCTACCATTTTAGGACTAACATAACTTAAATGGATTGTGAATATACTAAAATAGAAACAGTTTGATAATAAAATTTACCTTCTAGCTCTATCATAGTAGGTTGATAGCTTGCTTGATGGTCCTCTAGAACAACGTTGATCTGGGGCATGCTCCTCGCAACTTTTCTCGCTATGGAGGCTTCTTGTATATTAGCAACCTATTCAAGTCGGGCATGATAGGGGTACTGGGGTTCTCCATAGTGTTGATTTTTGTGTAGCTTGGGAGGTACTCCAAGTCCAAGTGTTCGAGGGTTGGAGGTAAAATCACCACAAGTAGGCTTGTGGGTTTTGCACCAATCGATGTTTGGGCCAACACCATGATGATATTTTGACATGTGATAAATGAGGATGATAGTAATCATACATACAAATATGACGCATCGAAAATCATCCAATTCCAAGTCGTCGTTGAGGAGAAATAAATTTTTGAAGTTGACAAGTAATTATTGGTTTTCAAGTCATGTAGGCTTGATGTAAAAATTAGCCAAAATATGTGTTTATTCATTAATTCATGGAGCCCCCTTATTGGATATAAATAAGGGGTGAAGTGATGTTGTTTTAGGTATCCGTTTCTGCAAAACTTACGTCACAAGGAGCTTGGTGGAGAGAGGATATTTTTGTTCTAGGGCCATAGCAAGTGGAGGACACCTAAATGGAGGACGAGGGTAGAACACGTTTGTTTTAGGGGTCTGAGGATTGCTATAAGGAGGCCATGGCCCCGTTTGAGAGGTCGTAGGAATGTTCTTAGAAGTCGAGGAGTAGAGGAGTTGTTTTAGGGCCATGTTAAGGGGTGGAATACCCTAATCTAGGCATTCGCAAGTGTCTAGTTCCTTGTTGTATTAGGCCGTGGGAATAAAAGGCTAGGAAAAAGGTGTGGATGTGGGAAAGATTACCTAGGATGAAAGCATGAGGGTTCAGCCAGCCATTGAAGGGAAACCACACTCTTATATTTCTAAATCAGGAAGAATTTAAGGTTTTTTTTTTGACGTAATGATGCCCTAACCAGCCTTAGGTGGAAATGTAGTAGTGTGTAGAAATTTGTTGAATAATGAAGATTTATTCACCGAGATTATCCTGATCATACACTAATTAGAATTCATGTACAACACATAATATCTTCTACCATAATCATCACACATGCGGAAATAAAACAAGCGGCATGCGATGATAAGATCATCAAAACATCACACATATAACGCAGTATGTATGGGGAAAGCTTATAGCTGAAAACCCCCAGCTATTTGTTATATTATAATGAAGAGAAAATTCAGCAATACATAATACAATACTCCTCACAAGTACTCAGTACTATCTCCATATGCTGAACAAAAAACTAGCTAGATCTGAATCAAGTCACAGGTTCAAATCCCATTGTTGTCTGCCTGCCTCTACTGCGCAATCCAAAGAGAGAATAGAGAAAAACCAAGTTCGAATTCCCTTTTATTGAACTGTGCAATCCTCATGGGCAATCTCCTCCACTGATTGTCCAAATCTCATGCACAACTCATGCCACAACTAATAGCAAACACACCCTTTCGTCTACCTCTTCCACTGGTCTTCACTGAACTGTGCATGCACTGAGTTAACTGATGTGTTCTTTAGTTGAATAATGAGTTAATAATTAGTGAATTAAATAATATTTAATTCACACCACTCATCTCTAGTGTGTTAGCCAGTTAAACTAAACACAACTAGTTCAACTAGTTAACCGGAACACAATCTCCATCAACTCCTCAATCAACTCCACCAAAACTCCGCCACATGAGTCTAACTGAATTCTATCATGCATGAGCTCAACCAAACCCCTAGGAATAGCATAATTCATTTTTCAGCTGCATGGGCCACATCCGTAGCTCAAACTGAAGTGCGCCAAGAAGATAAATTGAAGTTTATACTCTAAATATTATCAAGGGTAAATAATATTTGACTGTTCCATTTTTAGCTCGGCAGTCTAAAAATAGAAATCGCCCAATGTCTAAAAATAGAGGTCCATCTATTTTTACCAACTCGACCAATCATCCAAGAATAGCAACCTGCAACTCCTAGACCATGCTCCATATGTCTAAAAATAGACATAGTCTAAAAATAGACTTTGCGCCAAAAATAGCCTGCGGGCCCACTTAGTGAAGGCGACTTCATTTCACTAAGCTCCATCATCTTGTTGCACTTTCAAAACTCCCTCTCAACAAGATATGGATTATCTGCAACCCCTATCCTACCTCTTTGGAACTCAAATTTTCTCCTGGTGAGTGCCTTCGTCAAGATGTCAGCATCCTAATCCTCCGTGGGAATATATGAAAGTAACATGATCCTCCGCTGAACATAGTCTCTGATATGATTATACTTGATGTCGATGTGTTTGGATCTATCATGAAATACTGGATTAACCAAGAGCTTAATGCAGCTCTGGTTATCACAATAAATCACAGTAGGCTCCAAGTGTGACCCGAACAACCCGACCAGAAACTTTCTCATCCATATAGCCTCGCATGCAGCGAAGCTTGCTGCCATGTGCTCGGCCTCTGTGGAACTGAGTGCTACGGATCTCTGCTTCCTGTTGTACCAAGAAACTGATGTCGACCCGATGCTAAAGATCCCTCGAGATGTGCTCTTCCGATCCGTTGGGCTCCCTGCCCAATCTGCATCCGTGAAGCCAGAAAGCTTCACCCCACCCTCATGTCTGTACCAAAGTCCATATCCCGATGCACCACTGAGATAATGCAATACATGCTTGCCTGCCTTCCAAAAGAGCTTGGTAGGCTTAACCATAGCTTGTGAAAGCTGGTTAGCAGCATAGCATATATCAAGTCGTGTATTGACCAGATACAAAAGCGACCCCACCAACTGCCGATAGACAGTGGCATCCACTACCTCCTTTGAAGTAGCATTCCCCTTCCTCCAACCACCAGGAAGGGGAGTATAAACAGGCTTGCAGCCATGCATGTTGAACCTCTCCAAAAAATATCGAGCATACTTTCCCTGAGAAACAAACAGTCCACCACTGCGCTACCAAATCTCCAATCCTAGGAAATAATGAAGGAGGCCCAAGTCCTTCATCTAGAACTCTCTAGCAAGGTCCTCCTTGCATGAAAGTATCAACAACTCATCACCCATTAAAATCAGATCATCTACATACAGTACAATGATCAGCAACTTCCCCTCCACCACAATCTGGTACAGGTTAGGATCCACCTCACTCTTGGAGAATCCAAGTCCGGTGAAATAGTTGTCTATCCATGTGTACCAAGCACGAGGTGCTTGCTTCAACCCGTACAGTGCTCTCTTGATTCGGCACACATGCGACTCATCGTCGAAGATCTGAACCTTTGGGTTGCTCTCCTAGGTACACCTCCTCAATGACTTCCGTTGAGAATGTGCCTTTTCACATCCATCTCAAGGGATGCTATCCCATCCGCATCGAGAGAGCAAGAATCGTCCGTATGGGAGGATAGCTCTCGCGACAGCAGCGTCTCTATAGTCGATCCCTCGATTCGAGAGAAGCCACGGCAAAAAATCTTGCTCTGTACTTCACCCTGCCGCCGCTCGGCTTCATACTTTGTGTAGATCCATCACGAACCCACCACCGATTTCTCCGGCCTTGGGACAATCTCCCCATGCACCGTTTCTCGATGATCGAATCATATTCTTTGACGTGTATCTACCTCCAGCGTGTGTCTCCCTCTGTCAGCCTTTCCTCAAAGATGATGGCTCCGCTGGCGCACACATTTGCTCACAAGAGCCATGTATCCAGTGTACCGATCCGGTGACTGTCTCTATCTGCACTGTGCTGTAGGTGGTCCTACAACCTTCTCTGCATCTTGAGCCAGTCGCTTAGCTTCTGTAGTGCGCTTGCGCCCTATGATGGTTGGTGCTGCATGAGTGGTTTCTTCCACTCCATGAACCTCATCTTGTGGCTGATCCACATCCTAAGACTCATCCTTAGGAGCTAATAGCTCCTCATCTGCATGCAAGTGTGGCTCCCTCTCAAGCGAACACTACATGGCTTTCTCCTCCTGAAATTTGATATCCCGTTGCACAACAGTCTTGCGACTATCTAGAAAATACACTCGATAGTTGTGGGGTGTATCAGTGTACCCCACAAAAATCACAACCTCTGCGGTCAGCTCCAGCTTCTTTCTGGCATCCTTTGTGACATGCACGTACACAGGTGAACCAAAGATCCTCAAATGGGAAATATCAGGCCTCTTTCCGGAAAACGCCTCCTCAGGTGTACTCATGCCAAGTATCTTGTGAGGACAACGGTTCTGCACATATACTGTTGTATTACATGCCTCAGCCCAAAAATGAAGGGGTAGGCCCTGATCATGCAACATCGTCCGTGCAACACCCACGATCATTCTATTCTTCCGCTCAGCAACCCCGTTCTGTTGTGGGTTATGGGGAGCTATGAGCTCTCTTCGAATCCCTTCTGCACTGCAAAAATCTTTGAATTCGCCAGAGATTAATTCACCACCATTGTCACTCTTGAGAGCCTTCACCTTCTTCCCCAATTCCTTCTCGACCAGTGCTTTAAACTCACAGAACTGAGTATGTATCGCTCTTCTTCTGCATGAAGAAGATCCAGCACTTTCGAGAGAAATCATAAACAAAGATCACATAGTACTTGTGCTTTGCTATCGAGGCTACTGAAAAGGGACCACACACGTCTGTGTGAACTCTCTCAAGGATCGTCGTGGCGCGACTATCCTTCTCGTGAAAGGTGGCTTTCACAAATTTTCCTAAGGTACACCCCTTGCACTGATCTGAATTTGCAAGAGTGCCCTTAGGAAGCCCAGTAGAAATCTACTGCAGTATCTTCAAAGCTCCATGGTGAAGGTGGCCCAATCTCTGGTGCCACATTTCGCCCTCATCATCCTAGCTCACCACTTCTCCCGCCTTGCATGCCATTGCTGTGTAGCCATCTACTTGCAATTGATAAAGGTTCTTGATTTGAACCCCTATCTTCCGGGTCTCTCCAGTTGTTTTACTGCGCAAGAAATCTTTTCCTTCGCTGAAGACCACATCATACCCCTTGTCTTCTAACATCGCCACAGAGATCAGAATCTTCTTCAATCCTAGAACATGCATCGCTTCCTTCAATATGAAGGTTTTAACAGACTCCCTCTCAAAGGAAATGGTACCGATACTGGTCGCACTGTATCTACCATCATCGCCCATCTCGATGTGCACTCCAAGATCTTTTTCATCTAGATCTGAAAACAAATCATGATCTCTAGTCATGTGAAAAGACACACCACTGTCCAAGAACCATACTGATCCCATCACACTTGAAACCAAGCATGCGATTAGTGAAAAATCCATCTCAAACTGTGAGGCTAATGCCTCTCCAGCTGCAGATCCGCCAACCTTCTTGTTTTTCTTCTTCTGCGGACAACTCGTGGCATAGTGTCCATGTTGGTGACAGTGAAAACACTTCACCTTGGACATGTCTTGCTGCTTCTTGCCTTTTGCACCAGATTGAGAAGATTTCTTGCTCTTCCCCTTCTTTTCTTTGGCATCCAAAGCACAGTTTTCTTCATCAGATACCTTTGATGAAGATCCATCTTTGGTAGTCCGCCTGATCTCCTCTTGCATGAGATCCGACCACAGTCGCTCCCATCCTGGAAATTTCTCCTGACCATTGACAGAGTCCTGATATAAATGCCAACTCTTTGGAAGACTAAGAAGAGCCAGGTCTACCAAATCCTCATCATCGACAGTCAGCCCCACACTTCCCAGCTCATCTCTGCATTGGGTGAACTTTGTGAGGTATTTGGCGATACTGTCGCCTTTCTCCATCTTCATGTTTCTGAGTTTGTCCTTCAGTGCCAACTTTCTCTGGTCGCTCTTGCTCTGGAATAGATCTGTTAACGCTTTCCACATTAGATATGTAGAAGCTTTTCCATGCAGGCTGGATACAATGTGATCCTTTACGCCCTCCAAAAGAATCCTTCGACATTTCGCCATCTTCTTTTGCCAAGCATCAACTTGGGCAGCATCTGTAGGCTTTGGAATTTCTTTCTCATTGAACTCCAACAACCCATTGTCATCTAATACCGCCTCCATCCGGTCCTTCCATGCAACATAATTTGAACTTCCTTCAAGAGCATATTCTAGTCGCAATCCATTGAACGACATTTTCAGCTACGACACCAAGAAGACAATTTTTTGCAAATTCGAATTCCTCAAGCTTAAAACTCAACCGCTCCTGATCTATGAGAACAAATTATTTCTAGCACAGAGATCGACTGTAGGGGCATTTACTAGATATATCACCTTTCAAAGGAAAGGATGGATCCAGAGGCTACCTGGCCCGCATGTAGACTCTGTCTACCGAAATAAATTTGTAATCACTGTGATGATCAATCTCTGCTTCGATACCATGTAGAAATTTGCTCAATAATGAAGATTTATTCACCAAGATTATCCTGGTCATACACTAATTCGAATTCATGTACAACACATAATCTCTTCTACCATAATCATCACACATGCGTAAATAAAACAAGCGGTATGCGATCAGAAGATCATCAAAACATCACACATATAACGCAGTATGTATGGGGAAAGCTTATAGCTGAAAACCCCTAGCTATTTTTTATATTATAATGAAGAGAAAATTCAGCAATACATAATACAATACTCCTCACAAGTACTCAGTACTATCTCCATATGCTGAACACAAAACTAGCTAGATCTGAATCAAGTCACAGGTTCAAATCCCACTGTTGTCTGCCTGCCTCTACTGCGCAATCCAAAGAGAGAACAGAGCCAAACCAAGTTTGAATTCCCTTTGATTGAATTGCACAATCCTCATGGGAAATCTCCTCCACTAATTGTGCAAATCACATGCACAACTCATGTCGCAACTAATAGCAAACACACCCTTTCATCTACCTCTTCCACTGGTCTTCACTGAACTGTACATGCACTGAGTTAACTGATGTGTTCTTTAGTTGAATAATGAGTTAATAATTAGTGAATTAAATAATATTTAATTCACACCACTCATCTCTAGTTTGTTAGCCAGTTAAACTAAACACAACTAGTTTAACTAGTTAACCGGAACACAATCTCCATCAACTCCTCAATCAACTCCACCAAAACTCCGCCACATGAGTCTAACTGAAGTCTATCATGCATGAGCTCAACCAAACCCCTAGGAATAGTGTAATTCCTTTTTCATCTGCATGGGCCACATCCATAGCTCAAACTGAAGTCTGCCAAGAAGATAAACTGAAGTTTATAGTCTAAATATTATTAAGGGTAAATAATATTTGACTGTTCTATTTTTAGCTCGGCAGTCTAAAAATAGAAACCGCCCAATGTATAAAAATAAAGGTCCATCTATTTTTACCAACTCGACCAATCATCCAAGAATAACAACCTGCAACTCCTAGACCATGCTCCATATGTCTAAAAATAGAGATAGTCTAAAAATAGACTTTGCGCCAAAAATAGCCTATGGGCCCACTTAGTGAAGGCGACTTCATTTCACTAAGCTCCATCATCTTGTTGCATTTTCAACATAGTGAGCTTCAAACAATGAGTAGGATATGTGTTCTTAAGGTTTTGGGTCCATTATTTGTGGACTAGACTTGGATTAGTTTTAGAGGCTTCCAGAGGAGACCTTGGGAGTTGTTTCGATGAGTCCACGTGGACTATCAGGAATCCTACCAAGAAGTCAAGGTGATAATAGGCACATCATATTGGAAGGAAAGAAAACAAAAACAAGAAATATTGCAGATGCACACTTGATGGTAGTTGGATAAATGTCCTAGGTAAGTACGTGATTGGTGCCCATATTTGCAATAGCTCCTCTATTGCAAAAGCAAAGGGAGGATATGTGAAGTATTAGGAAATTGTGTGTAATGGTCTCCCATGTGTGGGGATGTCCTACATAGGTGTAGATGCTATAACATGGACTTGGTCTCTCATGGGATTTTGGAGGAAAGCGTGAGAGAGGAGCAAGTGTGGATGACACTAGGAACTTATGGTCTGCTGGAGGATAACATGATAATGTCCAAGTTGGTGCTGAAGTGCAACACCTTGATGGATGAAGGTGACTACTAACCTAGGTGTTGATGAGCTCAAGGTTTTGATCAACCACGAGCAGGATTGTGGAGCCCGAGACTTGTGTGTGGAGAAGGACTTCTACAAAAGATGATAGGAAATCCTCCTAGCCTATGTTCATTATGGGAGATGGAAATATTGCAGTGATAAGTGGCCGCCCTCTGTACCCTATGTTGGTCTTCATTGTTGCAGCGCATGAAGACCATAGTGGGCTAAAGTCCCTAAGTAGCTGAGGAGAAACTATGGGAAGATCGAGAGTTGTTCACAATTGGATCTATGAACAAATAGACATGAGTCTCGATGTATTATGTGCTTTATTGATGAAGGGACATCAAGAGATAAGATTTGACAACTGAGATTCAACGGCCAAATGTACTTGGAGCATTGATAGAGGTAGGAGTTGTAGATCAGGAGCCAAAGGATTGGGCAGGTACATAATACAAGCGAGAGGAGGATGATAGAGCGTCCTATGTCTAGATGGTCAGATTATCTTGTTTTGTATCTTGTACTAGTGGATGTATGAGGGCCATTATCACTGGTATGAGATCCCTAGACTATTGTATTATATCAGTTTAATTAATATAACGAACTTGGGTTGAAAAATTAAAATGTTGTATATGTTCTATGCATGTGTGATTTACTGATTTATATTTCCATTGTGAAAAGTAGTTCATGGTTTTGTAGCGTTAGATATTTTAAGACTCTAACCTAGACCCAAGGTTGTGGAAATTCAGCATGGTTTCAAAGAAATATTTCTGAGCTAATTTGGAATTTAGTGAATTAGAGTATGCATAGTGAAGAAACTCAGAGGGAGTTGTCTGTGTCTAGATCATGGAGTAGAGGGTTCAATTGAAGACATGGAAATGTGGTCTTTACTGGCTTGGCAGTGAGATTAGCTAGAAGTTTTGGTAGATTGGTGGTGAGTCTAGTGAACATCGGTTTGTTGTAGGGTAGGGTGTTGATCATGGACTTCTGCTGATTTTTCATGAATAGTTGGAAAAACTCGAGGATTACTATAGCATGGATGAGATCAGGGTGATCGAGATGCCTTCATGTGATGGAATGGATATTGGTAGGCTAGAGTCTTCATCATATTGTGATGTGACATATCTGAGATTGGAGGGATTTGCATGAGTGTTATTTAATCTAGGAGGATGAGTTCTTATAGGACTAAGCCAGTGGATACCATGTAGGCTCATAGGGAGTCTAGCCTCAGAGGGAGCAACCCTATGGAGGTTTGGGATCTTCAGGTTCAGTTGTGATGAGGTAGAGGCACTACCAGGATTTTCAGATTCATTCTATAGAGTTTGGTACAGTGATGGATGTTAGATGGGCTAGTGTCCTCACCAAGGATGATGATGGTTACTTCGTAGTATTGAAAGTACCTCCCTCACTAATAGGGAGTGTTAATTTTTGTGTAGCTTGGGAGGTACTCCAAGCCCTATTGTTCGAGGTTTGGAGGTAAAAGCACCACAATTAGGCTTGTGGGATTTAAACCCAAGCTTGGGGGTTTTCCACCCATCGATGTTTGGGCCAAAACCATGATGAGTTTTGAACATGTCATGGATGAGGATTATAGTTCTCATCGAGAAAAATCTGACGCATAAAAAACCATCCAATTCTGAGTTTTCATTGAGGAGAAATTTATTTTTGAAGTTCACAAGTAATTATTGGGTTTTAAGTCATGTAGGTTTGATGTAAAAAATAGCCAAAAGATGTGTCTCTTCACTAATTCATGGAGCCCACTTATTGCAAATAAATAAAGGGTGAAGTGATGTTGTTTTAGTTATCCACTTTTGCAACAATTACCTCATAAGGATATCTATGGCAAGATTATACTTATGTTATATGTCCGCAACAAGTGGAGGAAACCTACATGGAGGTTGAGGGTAGAACAAGTCCATTTTAGGGGTTCGAAGATTGTTAGAAGGAGGCCGCAACCCTGTTTTGGAGACTGAAAGCCTGTTCTTAAAGGCTAAGAGGCAGAGGATCAGTTTTAGGTCCATCTTAAGGGGTGGTAGACACTAATCTAGGGAGCCAAAGGCCTATAGTGCCTTGTTGTAGCAGGTCATAGGAAGAAAAGGGCAAGCTGAGGGTGTTGGTGAGGGCAAGACTGCCCATGATGAAAGCATGAAGGTTCAACCAACCATTGAAGTGAAAACACACTCATATATTTTAAAACTGGGAAGAATTGAAGGCTAGTTTTGGGGCTATAATGATTCACTAACCATGATTAGCTAGCAGTGTAGGAGTGAGCCTCAAAAAATGAGCAGGAGATGTGTTGTTAAGGTGTTGGGTCTGTGATTTGTGGACCAGACTTCGGTCAGTTTGATGGGGTGCTAGAGGATAACTTAGGAGATATTTGGAGGAGCCCACATGGACTGTCAGGAATCCTACCAAGCAGCCAAGGTGAAAATAAGAACATCATCTTGGAAGGCAAGAGGACGACAACAACAAGTGTTACAGATATTCACTTGATGAAAATTGGATATATGTCCTTGGTGAGGGCATGATTGGTGCCCATATTTGTGCAATATATCCTCTATTGCAGGAGAAAATCGTGGATTGATGAACTAAGCAGGAATTTTTGTGTAAGGGTCTCCCGGGTGCGGGAATGCCCTAACTAGGCATAAATGCTACAAAATGGAATTGGTCTCTCATGACCTATTAGAGGGAAGCGTGAGAGAGGACCAAGTGTGGATGTGATTGGGAACTTATGGTCTACTAGAGGACAATGTGATAGTGTTCAAGTTGGTGTCGAAGTTCAACACCTTCATGGACAAAGGTGACTACTAGCCTGGCAGTTGATGAGCTCAAGGGTCTGATTAACCAGGAGCAGAATTGTGGAGCCTGAGACTTGTGTGTGGAGAAGGAATTTTACAGAAGATGATGTGCAATCCTCCTATCCCATGTTCATTGTGGGATAGGGACATCCTATAGTGATATGTGGTAGCACTTTGTGCCCTATTTTGGTCTTCATCATTGAAACAAAAGAAGACCATTGTGGTTTGAAGTCCCCGACTAGTTGAGGAGAAAGAGTTGGAATATTGAGATTTCTTCATAAGTGGAGTAGTGAAAAACATGATAGGAGTCTTGATAGATTGTGCCCTTAATGGAAAAAGTGACAAGTAGAGAGTAGATTGGAAAATTGATATATAGTGGCCAGATGGACTTGGAGCATTGATAGGGGCCTGAGCTACATATCAGGAGCCAAAGGACTGCGAAGGTACAAGGCACAACCAAGAGGATCTGATAGAGCATGCTACACCAAGATGGTTAGAGTATCTTGTTTTTTATCTTCTACCAGTGGATGTAAAAGGGTCATTATCCTTGGTACAAGAGCCCTAGACTATTGTAATATATTTGTTTGTTTAATAAAACAAAGTTGGGTTGAAAAATTAAAAAAGCTATCTATATTTTGTTCATGTGTGATTTACTGCATCATATTTTTGTTCTACAAAGTAATTCATGGTTTAGATTCTTGGTTTGGTAGCATGAGATATTTTAACACTCTAACATAAATGCAAGGTGGTGGAAATAAAACACGCAGCCCCAACACTGAAGTCGAGGCTTATGTATTTGACTTGGTTGTAGCTTGATTGACGCTTTAGTCTTCCTAGGTTCTGTGTGCCATTTGTTATTTTGTTGATTTCTTCCGAACTATCTTTTTGGTTGATTTTTCTGCATGTTTTAAAAACTAGTGGAATTCATACCCTTATTACCCTGACAACTCTTATTCCCCTTTTTCTGAGGCAAAAATTTACCACTATATCCTTTCTACCTCATCTATATATAAAAAAAATGGGCCTTCTGAATTTCTTCGCCCATTATCTTGGGATTATGAAATTCTAGCCTCTCCTTCATGTATACCGACAGACTGCTAACAAAACATTGTACTTTAACTTTTTCTTCACATATGTATGGTACATACCCTAAATAGAATGTAAATTTTGTTACATACTCATCCATAGTTAATTTTCCAAGTGTCAGGTCATGAAATTTATTTTCCTTCTCATCATAAAACCGTTTAAATACTTTTTTTTGAAGTGTTTTTGGAATTCTTCCTGAGTTACCTATGTTTCCTCAATTCCTTGCACCAAATTTACCTCTTCCCACCATAGGGTAGCTTTCCCTTGAAGCTGATAGATAGCCAACTTGTCTTTAATAATTTCATCATAATCATAAATTTGATAACACTTATTCATATTATTAATCCATGCCTCAACAACCTCCTTGATTTCGCCATCAAAATTTGGTGGTTTAATTTTTCTAAATTCACTTTGGAATTTGGTCTTCAATTTTTTTATTCTTTGGTAATAGATATTTCTAGACTCCTCTCCATTGTCTTCCTTGGTATTTTCATTTTTGTGAGTAAGGATTCTCTCAGGTAGATCATCATTTCGTCGTTCAAGTTCTTCATTCTTGGTTCCATATTCAAGGCTAGGTTGATTTTTTTTACCCGAAAGGATATTAAAAATCCTTTCTTAATTTCTCATTAACCTTTCATTGCCATTCTTTATGTATTCCATTTAAAAACTAATTTGTTGGACAGTTTCCAGCAATATTTCCATTATATTTGTCGTTCTTCTCCTAGTTCGACCCATACTTCAGGGTTCGATCCTAAAACAGGTACAGAACTTGGTTCTATTCTTGGGTGCCATGGTGGTAAATCTCCCGCTCCCCTTCTCATCTTGTTGCTCCATTTTTTGCACATAATTACATAAAATCATTAACTTATTTTCCCAAGAAGGCCATCTTTGTTATGAAATCCCCGACTGAGCTGGGATGTCTAATGATAAATAGCTTATTCTACAAAGAAAATATAACAAGGACCGCATGGACTATCAAGAGCCCCTTTTCCACCTATTGGAACCCTTGAAAGGCCTAAAAATCCACCTTTTCGCTTTAAAAATGCTCATTTTTACATATTGGGCCTCTAAGCGCCTTTCATCTTAAGCCCTTAGCCCCCATTTCCAATATGGCCCCGCTCTGTGTCTAATGGCTAAAAGTCCTTAAGCCCTCTTTGGCCATTGGACCTCGCTGATTCCAAAATCCATTCATTTTTCACTATGTATTTCCGAGCCGATGCGCGAAACCCCAACGTGATCCTGACCATTGATCTCCTCCCGCAGATCCGATGGTCATCGCTCCATCACGCATGCCCATCCATCACTCATCGCACATCGCAAATTCCATGTTATTTTTATGTTATTCCATTGATGTGCGAAATGCCGATATGATCCCAACCATTGATATCCTTCCAGATCCAATGGTCATCGCTCTGTCGCGCTTCACCTATGCATCGCACATCGCATATCACTCTTCCCCGTTTCCATCCGCCTATTATATTTATCTACCGATATTGCAATCTTCTGATATAATCTCCACCGTTTATCTCTCCCAAATCCAATGCCGTCACTCTATCGCTCCATCGCATATCACTCCTTCTTGTTTCACTCTATATTTGACCGCCAATGTTCATCCCCTGCGATATGATCTGGACCATTGATCCTCCTGATCCAAAAGTTAGCACTATCTCCTTGTATCACTATCCTCTACCTCATTTATTAATTTATCCAACTCCGCGATGCATTCCCCACCGTTCGATTAACCCGAATCTATGGTCTAGGATCACTACGGGGGCACCCGACGAAAGTGGCCCGTACTCCTTAGTGCCCCCGCAATTGACTCCTTTGACTGATCAAGATCTTCATCCAACGGTCCATATTCACTACGAGGGCACCTAGACCATAGACCTGTCTGTAAGCACCCCCACAGTTGATCTCCACCATTGATCTCCATCATGATCTAATGGTCCTGGCTCCATCGCTCCTTCGCAATTTTCATGATCACCCATCCATTATTTCACTCCACCGCTCTGATCTAGACTGTTGATTTCCCTCATCGGATGGCTCCCATTCATTTTCACATTCATTTCACAGCAACCCCCCCAACTCACTATCTCCACGCGAAATGGGTGGTTTTGTGAGGACACACATCACCCACCTAATCATATCGCATGCCTCTAGCTCGATACTGGTTACCAATCAGCCGCCACGCGAAAACCACCCATCAGATTTTCGTGCCATATTTTGTTTTAAACCCTAGTTTTTGCCTCCGCCATGGTTTTACCTCCCATCGCTGCACTCTCACTTCCTCCGCATCGCTCCATAACCCCTCGCTGAGCCATATGAAGTAGTCAAACCATAAACACAGGATTTATTTAACTAAGTTTGCTGTTTGTGTGGGTTTTCATGGAATTTTAAGTAGGTGTGGCATCTAATAGCCAATCACAGTGGCTCGAGGCTGACGACGATGATCCTCCATGCCTAGGAAGTAGGGAAAAAGGATACAAAGGGTTGATTTCACGTCCAAATCAATGGATCATGACCATTGGCTATTCTATGTGGCCCTCCAATGTAGAAGGCTAACTCTTCCACTGTTAGCAGTACCACATTCTCCAACCTAGAAGCCCAACTCTTCCCATGACTAACGATGTTATCTTTGTCAGTAGCAATAGTGGCTCCTCCTCATCAAGCAACAATGATCATTCAAGAAGGGGCCTTTGTCCTATTCAGTTTTTCATTTCAAGTGAAATCTTCAGATTCACCCATGCATTTTTTACTTTCAGTTCAGTTAATTGTTACATTTTAGTTAGAAACGACTTTAGGCTTGTTTGTAAGATGATGAGAGGTAGTTTTTCCTCATCATCATTTATTTTTTGATTTAGACCTGCAACAGCATACCAACACGGGGGGAATATATTTTCCCAAAATATCTTCTCTCGCATAGGAATCAGAGGTTATAAAAGTAGGAAGAAAACACTGAGAAAAGGTTCCAGATTTTCCAAAGGACTCACTAGTTTAAGTGTTCTGTATGTATGTTGTATGAATTTTGATAGTTGATGTTGAAGATCCCGTAGGGACTCAGTAATAAGAAGCTTTGTTGTAATTGGGGATTCTCATCTGGGTGATTCACAGTTTTTAACTCTTCTCTATGTTTTTAATACAAATTTTCATTTCGTATCTCTCCACATTTCTTGTATCTGATGCTTTAGAATGCGAGTGCTCCCATGTGTAAATGTGAATTTATCATAATAGGTACTCATATTTACTCATCTACAGCACTTTAAATATGGCTTTGGCAGGGTAATTTGTTTCATTTTCCATCTCTTCCACCATTCTTCCAATATTAACTACAATGGATTATTATCTTTAAACTTGTCTAGATATATGGATTCTTATCTCTAAATAGCCCCAGTGTATATGTATTCTTATCCTTGAATAAGCCCAGTTATAGTTAATATCTTACTCCACCTTCTACCATAGCCATCACTCATATATTACTTGATATCTGTGTGTTCATTTTAGAAGTCAGCCCCCTTTAAAGCATTCTGTCTTAAAGCTATCTGATACATTTACTTATTGAATTTTGTACTCAGTTTCTGTAGTTTTCCTAGTTGTTGTGTTTAACTTTGGGGTCTTGGTTCCACCTTGATTAAAACCATTCATCTGAGTGATAACAGCATGAGAGCCTAACATTATCAACTACTGTCAGTTGATTCATATGCTCCTTGCATTTGAGATGTCCAAGGCACTGGTCTTTATACAACTCAAGGCTGTCTCTAGGAGCTACAACGTCTTTCTAGCGCCGTTGCCTGGGAAAGAATTTGAAGAACTAAATCCCTGGGCCTCAAAAAATATTCATTCACCCTTCAGATTAGGTGAGTAGGAAGGGTTGGGAGTTGTAGATCGCTCACCTTGGTGGCTCCATTATCATTCAAAGATAAATCTATTTACAGTCCTGGTTTCCTGAAAGCCACACCTGAGGTTAGATACATCCCAGTTGAGAACACCGTTAGTGTCTGATCTAGAGAAGATTTTGCACAAGAGAAGTTGGAGAGAAAGACAATCATCTTATACAGATATTCCCAGATTCTCCCTAGAAGACTCTCCATCCTCCTCTCAATTAGCTCAAGATTAAGGTCCTGATTCTACTGCGAGAACCCTTGACTATACTTCAGATAGCCCCTCCCTTGAAAATATTGAAGTCAAAGATGAGGTTGAATCTGTAGATACCACAAGTTTCTTTCTGCATCCCACTCCTGAAGCCGAAGAAGTTAAAGAAGTCATAGAGGTTTCCACTTCTCATATTCTAGCAGTTCAATCAACCCCTCAAGTTGTTGTTCAACATATCCCCATTGTTAGACACACTTCTCTTCCACCACCTCCTCTTACACATCAAACTCTCCCGCCACCTCCATAACCTCCTATGGTTGTTCCTGGCTTCCTACTAAACAAATATGCCCCCCTGGCATTGCCTCAGATCCTGAATGACATGCCTCAGGATTATTTGAAGAACCTACCTTGTTTTAATGGAGAAAATGATACTAAAGCTCAGAAACACTTGGAAGTTTTTTGCGACTTCGCAGAAAAATTCAACATTGAACATCTGGATGTGGTGTTGAGATTTTTTGTCTAGTATTTGGATGGAGAGGCTAGGAAATGGTTTAAGACCTTGGGGGATCGCTCCATTAATAACTGGGAGGAAATGGAAAATGCATTCACAAGGAAGTGGGGAGAAAAGAAGGATCATGGATACTGCCTTACAGAATTCAATGCTTTAAAGAAGAGACATAACGAGGACGTGTCTGAGTTTATTAAGAGATTTAATAAACTATATACCAACCTGCCTGTAGAAATGAAGCCACACCATATTGCTGCTAAATTTTTGTTTTTAGCAACCTTTGATTCAGAATTCGGATTCACCCTAAGGGAAAGGAAGTTTGCTACTTTGGACCAAGCTCAGACCGATGCGCTAGAGGTCGAAGCTAGATTTTCTTCTACTGGAAAATCTAGGGGGAGGCTGTACCATGTTGCTAGATAGAGAGGGAAAGAAGAAGCATCTACCTCTGGTCAAGATAGAGAGGTAGCAGATTACAAAATAGAGGAGATGAGCAAAATGATCAAGAACCTTTCAAGCAAGCTGGTGAATCTTGAGCTCAAAGCAAAGAATTCCTCCCCCAGGCCACCTCAAGCTGCTTCGAATAGGGGTTATAACCCCCAATATAGAAATCCTCCTTTGAAAATATTAGAGAGAGAGCGGAAGGAGGAGCAAGACCACATATAGCCCCCACTGTATCTGGAAGGGCAGATGGATGGCCCTACCGAAGACATTCCCAATGGGAAAGATGATAAATATCTTACTTACTTAGACAACAATGAAGTTGAGTCTTCTTTGCAAGAAAGTGAAGGAGTCGAGCTTTCCTTGCAAGAAGAAGAAAAAATAAGTGTTGTTGAAGATCCAGAGATCGATGATTACTATAAGAAATTCGTAGACTTCATGCAAGCGCAGTTTCATAGAAAATATGATCTCGGGTCCTCTATAAAGAGAACCTACACACAAGAACAAGAAGAAGAGATCCCTCAGAAGGAGACAGTTGTTCATAAAGCCAAAGATAAAGGTAAGAGACCTATAACTAAACCTTTACATTCTAATGACTCCATTCCTTCCTCTTCTAAGTTTGCCTCTAATCCAAATGCAAATGTTAAACCTATTTCCAGGGAAGAAAAACCTCCAGCCAAGCGTAAAGAGCCAAAGGAAAGTACCATAGAGAAGTCTCCCTCTACTTTTGATCTTCAAAAGGAACTAGAAAAAGTTAAAATCCTAGTTCCCCTGACTAAACTACTAAAACATACAGTCTACCTGTCTCAGGTGTCTTCTTTCATGCTCCCCCAAGGAGCAGCCCCAATCCTAGATAGTTTAAACCTCTAAGAAGAAAGGCCCATGGTTGTGTTTGGTCCTCATGTTGAGGAGTTAGATGCTTCAACTCCTCCTTTTTATGTCTCCTTAGTAATTCATGACCTATTATTGCATAAATATATGCTAGATTTTGGAGCATCTCATAACCTCCTACCCTTGTCAGTGATGGAAAAATTGGGGCTACAGATCACTCACCCATATAAAGATCTCTACTCTTTTGATTCTAAAAGAGTCAAATGTTTGGGGATGATCAAAGATTTGGTGGTAAATATAGCCCAAATCCCGGCTAAGAGCATGGTAATGGACATAGTAGTGGTTGACATCCCAACTCAGTTTGGGATGCTGTTATCAAGATCATGGGGTACAAAAATAGGAGGATCCATAAATCTGGACCTAACCTATGCGACCATCCCTGTGTTTGGAGGCCAAGAACTGGGAAACAAGGTTTGTGAAGATGGTCACTAAAGCTGATAATTCAGTGAATTCACTAGTGTACAACAAAGAGGGTGAGTTTTCTTGTCTAATGCTCGAAGAAGACCAAGACTATTTGCAGGAGCCATCTTTCTACCAAGTAAAGACTGTGCAGTCTTCAAGTAATGAAGAAGGTCAGGTTTGGACCTTGCACTTTGATGGATCCAACTTAAAGGAAGGGAATGGAGCTGGGGTTCCCTTTATCTCCCCTACTGGACAGCTGGTCCCATTATCTTTAAAATTGGAATATGAAGCCATGAACAATGTGGCTGAATATGAAGCATTGATTCTGGGTCTAAAAACAACAAAGAACATGAATATTCATAGCTTGAAGTTTTTGGGAGATTCAAAATTGGTGGTGAGACAAGTAAGAAATCAATGTCAAGCTAAGCACCCATGGTTGAAGGCTTATAGAAATGAGGCATAGGACTTGGTAGAGAATTTCTTATTAGTATTCAATATTCAATTTATGCCAAGATACTTGAACAAAATGGTGGACTCTCTCGCAGTAGCTGCAAGCACTTTTTGGCCATCGCAGAACCCCCTCCTGAGGTACGAGATAGAGGTTCGCTACCATCCCTCCATCCCTGACAATGTCAAACACTGGTAGGTGTTTGAAGATAAAGAGTAAGTGAAAATATTCATGGAGACTGTTGGGGAATTTTCCAATATGGACATAGATGTTGGCGAGGAGGAAACTGAGGACCTTCCTCAGAATAAATGGCAGGATACCATGGTTGGGCACAAGGTGCTATAGCTCAAAGGGAATGTGATACCAAGAGGAATGGTCCCACTGGAGATATTATTTGATAAGAATGATGTCCCAATACAGCCAAGTAAGGTTGCTGAAGAAAATCAGGTAGATGACTTGAACCTCGGCACAGAGGCTGATCCCAAGATTGTGAAATTGTCTAATAAGGTACCTGAAGAATACAAAGAGAAATATCAGAAGCTATTTCAGACATATAAATATGTTTTTTCCTGGTCCTATGAAGATCTGAAGACCTTTGATATTATCATTATCTAGCATAATATTCCATTAAAGGGGGATGCTAATCCACACAAATAGAAATTAAGGTAGATTAATCCTTTACTCCTTCCCTCCATAGAAAAGGAAATAAAGAAACTATTGAAGGCCAAGATTATTGAGCCATTAAGATATTCTGAATGGGTGGCCAGCTCAGTCCTAGTCCAAAAGAAGAATGGAGAGATAAGACTGTGTGTCGACTTTCGGAACTTGAGCAGAGCATCTCTGAAGGACAATTATCCACTGCCAAAGATGGACCATATATTGTAGAAGGTGGTAGGAGCTTCACAAATTTCTATGATGGATGGATTTTCTGGGTACAATCAGGTAGTAGTGCTTCTAGAGGACCAAAAGAAAACTACATTCACTACTCCCTGGGGAATGTTTATGTATGCTCGAATGCCGTTTGGGTTGATCAATGCAGGGGCTACATTTCAAAGGGCCATGGAAATTTCTTTTGTGGCGGAACAAGACAAATTCATGGTGGTCTACCTGGATGACATCACAGTCTTCTCAAAGGATGATGTTGAACATATAGAGCACTTGCACAGAACCTTTGACAAGTGCCGCAGGTATGGATTGTCCTTAAACCCTCAAAAATCTCTGTTTGCTTTGGAAGAGGGTAAACTGTTGGGGCATGTTGTAACAAATGCATGGGTGAAAATTGACCCAAAGAGGGTAGAAGTCATAAATGGTATATCCTTGTGCAAAAACAAGAAAGAGGTCCAAGTCTTTCTTGGACGTATCAACTTTTTGAGAAGATTCATACCGAACTATGCATAGATAGTCCGGTACATAACTAAGATGCTGAACAAGGATAGTAAAGTAAAATGGAATCCTGAGTCATGGGAAGCTTTTAACAAAATAAAAAATGCTTTCACAGAAGCCCCAGTGTTGGCCAGACCTAATTATGCAAAAACCTTACATGATATTTTTATTTGCATCTCCCCACACTGTCGCAATAGTATTATTGCAAAAGAACGAAGAGGGGCATGAGAAACCTATTGCATTCTTCAGTCAAGTGCTCCATGATGCAGAGATAAAATATAACATCCTGGAGAAACAAGCTTATGCCTTGGTCAAATCCCTGAAGGCCTTTAAGATGTATGTGTTGCAGTCAGCTATAACTGCATTTTTACCCACTATGGCTGTAAAAGAGATCTTGATTCATGGAGATAGTGAAGGAAAGAGAGGCAAATGGATTGCCAAGATACAGGAGTATGAGTTGGAGATACGCCCCACTAAGCTAATAAAGGGACAGGGATTAGCCAAGATCCTTTCTAAATCAAACTGTCAGGCTTTGGGGATAAATCTATCTATGGTGGCTAATGAAGAGTCTGGGAGAGAAGATGAGCAGTGCGGGATAGAAACTGCTACACAAAAGACCCATATGAAGTACCTTCTCAATACATGGTACAAAGAAATTGTAGAATACCTCTTAACTCTTAGATGTCCTCCAAGTTGTGACAAGAAAAAGTACAGAACGCTGAGGCTAAAATCTCAAAAGTTCATCGTAGCAAATGGCCATTTGTACTGGAGAGACCCATCGGGCATACTACTTTTATGTCTCACAGAAAATGAAGTAGAATAAGTGATGGAAGAATTCCACGAGGGCATATGTGGTGGCCGTTATAGCTATAGGGCCACGGCACACAAGATTCTGAAAGTAGGCTTGTTCGGGCCCAGACTTTTCAAAGATGTTTATGCTCGAGTAAGGGCCTGTGAAAAATGTCAAATTTTTTTTGAAAGATAGAAGTTCTCACCTTTTCCTATGATCCTGGTACACATAGAAGAACCTTTCTAGCAGCGGGGAATTGATTTCATCGGCGAAATTCATCCTTCCTCAAGCGGGCAACATAAGTGGATACTAACAGTCACCGATTACTTCACTAAATGGGTAGAGGCCGTGCCAGCAAGGAATGCTATAGACACAGTGGTGATCAAGTTTCTGGAAGATAACATTATCTCAAGCTTTGGCTACCCTGCTAAGATTGTCACACATAATGCTCAGGCTTTTAAGTCTGCCAAATTTATCAGTTTTTGCCAATAGTATAATATTGTATTAGGGCACTCTACTGCATATTATCCACAGGGGAATGGATTGGCAGAATCCTCAAACAAAACCTTGGTGAGGGCACTGAATAAGGCCATAAATGAAAATAAAAAGAACTGGGATTCACAACTTAAGTTTGTGCTATGGGAAAACAGAATCACTAGTAAAAGGTCTACATGCAAATCCCCATATGAATTAGTCTATGGTAGAGCAGCAATGTTCTCGATACAATTGGCCTTACCTGTGGCTAGGTTCATGCAGGATTGTCAAGAGGAACCAAACGATATTACCAGAAGGATGAATCATTTAGTAGAGCTGGAGGAGACTCGAAGTCAAGTAAATCAGAGGTTGACTAAGTATCAAGATAAAATGAAATACCTTTTCGATCAACATGCTAAAGGTAAAGAGATGCAGGTCGGAGACCTGGTGCTAAGATGGGACATAAGAAGGGCTGAGAAAGGAAAGCATGGAAAGTTCGATCCTCTATGGTTCGGACCTTTCAAAATTGCAAAAATCATAGGAAACAATACTTTCACACTAGAAAATTTGCAGGGTGGTCTTCTTGAAGCCCATATGAATGGGCAATTCTTAAAACCCTTTTTCCAGTATTGATTTAGGCTAAAAGGTCTGTTGTATGATATTGTGCATTATTCACTTACTTTTATTATGATGTTTTCTGTTTTGATTTGTCATGAAGAAAGAAGAGAAGGCATTAAGGGACTGTGTTTGCATGAAGAAGGCTAACAGATGGTATGTGGAGTTCTCGACGTGTTCGAGGACAAACGGGTCATCCCCAAGTGGAGCCAATGTTGTTATGACATCCCCCACTGAGTTGGGATGTCTAATGATAAAGAGCTTATTCTGTAAAGAAATTATAACAAGGACCCCATGGATTGTCAAAAGCCCCTTTTCCACCTATCGGAACCCTTGAAATGGCCAAAAATCCACCTTTCCACTGTAAAAATGCTCATTTTTACATATCGGACCTCTAAACACCTTTCGGCTTAAGCCCTTAGCCCCCATTTCCAATATGGCCCTACTCTGTGTCCGATGGCTAAAAGTCCTTAAGCCCTCTTCAGCCATCTGACCTCGCTGATTCCAAAATCCATTCCTTTTTCACTATGTATCTACCCGCTGATGCACGAAACGCCGACGTGATCCTAACCATTGATCTCCTCCCGCAAATCCAACGGTCATCGCTCCATCGTGCCACACCCATCCTTCGCTCATCGCACATCGAAAAATCCATGTTCCATTTATGTTTTCCGCTGATGTGCGAAACGCCGATACGATCCCGACCGTTGATCTCCTCCTAGATCCAACGGTCATCGCTCCGTCGCACTTCACCTATGCATTGCACATCGCATATCGCTCACCTTCGTTTCCATCCACCTGTTATATTTCTCTGCTGATATGCTGATCTTCTGATATAATCTCCACCATTGATCTCTCTCAAATGCAACGGCCATCGCTCCATAACTCCATCGCATATCACTCCTTCCTATTTCACTCTATATTTTGACCGCCGATGTTCATCCCCTGTGTTATGATTTGGACCGTTGATCCTCCTGATCCAACGGTCAGTGTTTTCTCTCTGTCCTCTACCTCATTTATGCCTTTATGTGATTTTTTGATGTGTTCCCCACTGTTCGATTAACCCAAATCTATGGTGTAGGATCACTACAAGGGCACCCGACCAAAGTGGCTCGTACTCCTCAGTGCCCCCGCAATTGACTCCTTTGACTGATCAAGATCTTCATCCAACGGTCCATATTCACTACAGGGGCACCTGGTCCACAGACCTGTCCATACCTCCAAGCACCCCCATAGTTGATCTCCACCATTGATCTCCATCATGATCCAATAGTCCTCACTCCATCGCTCCTTCGCAATTTTCCCTATCATCCATCCATTATTTCAATCCCCTGCTCTGATCTGGACCGTTGATCTCCCTCATCATATGACTCCCATTCATTTTCGCATTCATTTCACAACAACTCCCCAACTCATTGTTTCCATTCGAAATGGGTGGTTTTGTGAGGACATGCGTCACTCACCTAATTGTATCACTTGCCTCTAGCCCGATACTGGTTACCACTCAGACCCCACGTGAAAACCACTCGTGGTTTTATGCAAAACCACCCATCGGATTTATATGCCATATTTTCTTTTAAAGCTTGGTTTTTGCATCCGCCGTGGTTTTACCTCCCGTCGCTACACTCGCACTTCCTCCACATTGCTCCATAACCCCTCGCTGAGCCATCTGAAGTAGTCAAACCATAAACATAGGATTTATTTAACTAAGTTTGTTGTTTGTGCAGGTTTTCATGGCATTTTAAGTAGGTGTGCCATCTCATAGCCAATCATAGTGGCTCGAGGTTGACGATGATGATCCTCCATGCCCAAGAAGTAGAGAAAAAATATGCAGAGGGTTTGTTTCATGTCCAAATCAATGGATCATGACCATTTGTTATTCTATGGGACCCTCTAGCGTAGAAGGCTAACTCTTCCACTATTAGAAGTACAACATTCTCCAGCCCAGAAGGCTAGCTCTTCCCATGACTAACGATATTATTTTCGTTAGCAGTAGTAGTGGCTCCTCCTCATCAAGCAGCAATGATCATTCATGAAGGGGTCTTTGTGGCCTTTTTACCTTATGTTCTATTTAGTTTGTCATTTCAAGTGAAATCTTTAGATTCACCCCTGTAGTTTTTACTTTCAATTCAGTTAATTGTTACATTTCAGTTAGAAACAGCTTTAGGCCTATTTGTAAGATGATGAGAGGCAGTTTTTCCTCATCATCTTTTCTATTTTGATTTAGACCTGCAACAACATGCCAGCATGGGGGGAAGATATTTTCCCAAAATATCTTCTCTTGTATAGGAATCAGAGGTGATAAAAGCAGGAAGAAAACACTAATAAAAGGTTCTAGATTTTCCAAACGACTCACTAGTTCAAGTGTTCTGTATGTATGTTGTATGAATTTTGATAGTTGATGTCGAAGATCCTGTAGGGACTCAGTAATAAGAAGCTTTGTTGGAATTGGGGATTCTGATCTGGGTGATTCACAGTTTGTAAATCTTCTCTATGTTTTTAATGCAAATGTTCATTTCGTATCTCTCTACATTTCTTGTATCTGATGCTCTGGAATGCGAGTGCTCCCATGTGTAAATGTGAATTTATCATAATAGGTACTCATATTTACTCATCTACAACACTTTAAATATGGCTCAGGTAGGGTACTTTGTTTCATTTTCCATCTCTTCCACTGTTCTTTTGATATTAACTACAATGGATTCTTATCTTTGAACTTGTCCAGATATATGGATTCTTAACTCTAAATAGGCCCAGTATATATGGATTCTTATCCTTGAATAAGGCAAGTTATAGTTAATATCTTACTCCACCTTCTACCATAGTCATCGCTCATATATTACTTGATATCTGTCTGTTCATTTTATAATTCGGCCCGCTTTACAGCATTTTGTCTTAAAGCTGTCTGATACATCTGCTTATTGAATTTTGTACTTAGTTTCTGTAGTTTTCCTAGTCGTTGTGTTTAACTTTGGGGTCTTGGTTCCACCTTGATTAAAACCATTCATCTGAGTGATAATAGCATGAGAACCTAACATTGTCAACTACTGTCAGTTGAGTATATGCTCCTTTCATTTAAGATGTCCCAGGCACTGGTCTTTATACAACCCAGGGTTGTCTCTAAGAGCTACAACAGCCACACCTTTAAGTTGTGGCTATGATAGCACTTGTGACATCATCACCAACACTACATAACTGGGTATTTTTTTATTATTTGACTCCTGCCAACATATGAAACTTTAACATAATCCATGGTATATATTTATTTACCTTATTAATATATATATACTATGTATTTAACCTTTACCATAACCAAATAAAATAAACCATATATATATATATAGATATATATATATATATATATATATATATATATATATATATATATATATATATATATATATATATATATATATATATATATATATATATATATATATTCATTACCTTATTCATATAATGACATTTTCATTGTTGTCACACTTATGATTATTTTAACACTTAAGGCTCCAAAGGAAATTATTTTGATGGGTCGTTGAGTTATTGCAGTTAATTGTGTTTAATATGTTTTAATTAATGCTGAAATTAACTTAGGATATGATATTATTGTTAAAAATTTATGGATAGATTTAAATTGGCTCTTGCTATTGTTTGGGTACTAGGTGTCCCACAATAACCCTTACTCTTCTTGAAGATTTTGGTGTCATTAAACCTGGAGCTGAGTTTACTATCGTTCTAGAAGGGTTGAAGATCTACGACTGTGATCACTTGAAAAGGTATAAGTTCTATTAATGGGCTTCTTTCTCATAGTTAGTCTCCCACTTGTCAGAGGAGGTGTTCTAGGATGGCTTGGAAATAAGCTTGCAGGTATACTGCGCTCCCTTTATGTGTTTTATCTTGCCTAATCATGCACTTGAAATCATAAGACTGCATCAAGGCTCAAGACCCACCTTCTCTTTTAGGGAATCAAATTTCCTTGGCAATACTTCCTTCTTAGTCCAATGCTTATACAACCGCAATCCAACATTGGGGTTCCGGGTGACCTTGAAGGTGGGTTGCTTTCCATCTCAGTTACTCTAAAAATTCTAGTTTCATCTGACATAGAGAAGTTACTTACATAGAAATCAATTGAATTTAGAATGCAACAATATTATGGGGTTTATGCACACACCATACAGGTAAATAACCCTTCAGGTTTATTTAGATATTTTTCATTTTTTTATTCATTCTACCAATGATTTATAACTATACCTTTGCTAACTATTTCATGTTTATGGCACCGGTTTGACCCTCTTTCATTACATTTTTTCTCCATTTGTTATCTATGCAGAAGAAAGAGAGGGATACTAATGAAGGTTCGTTTTGTGGAGTCTATAGGTATGATGAACTACTAGTTATGGTTTTACAAGAAAGGGGTCTACCCTTTGTGCTAATTTTACGGTCAAATGCGGCTGAATTTTCCTCTTTTACAAGTTCCAGATTGTAGAAGATTCTTTTCAACACAATTGTTAAAATGTTTCTCTCAACATTGTTCAGATTTCCCCATGGAAATTGCAGGACCCTGAGGGTTCCATGAAACTATGTATATGTAATACTTATAACACATGTAAACTACTTTAAGCATAGACCAAATTCTTTTTAGTTCTTTTGATGCATCATTAAGTTTAACATATATGAGAAGTGTTAATTTAAGTTTCCTCTTACATGGAATTCATGGATTCTATCTTTCAGTGTAGAACTCAAGGTTCTTTATTTTGTATGAAATGATTTATTTGTGACTATTCTCTATCAATATAGAAATTTCTTTCATTTTATTAGTATGCCATTTTAATTCGATAGGGTTGATAATGTCTTTTTATGTGACACAACTCCACAGAGTTGAAATGTTATTGGAATCAACATACACATCCAAGACTATTCCCAGGTGGCATCCTTCTTGGCCTTACCTAGGAACTAACCTAGGATAGGGTAATCTTATAAATAAATTCCTCCCGAACTGGGTAAATAGTATTCCATCAAGGAAGGAACCCCTCCTAGTTTAGGGGTTTAACAGGCACTTTGTTTTGAATTTTTATTTTTACAACATTTATTTTCCACTTTTTTTTTAGAGAACTGATTATCTTGATACTTCTATTATCTTGTTTTACGACAACCTATGTAAATTAGTGCAGACAAAGTTCGCATATTTATTGTAATAGCTTATTTGTTTTTTCAACCAAAACCATAACTTTTTAGTCAACAAATGTACTTGGAACATTATATTTATCCTATCATTGCAGTAAAAAATAAAGTAAAAAAATAAATAGATATAAATTGGTACCAAACACCTCATACAGTGGCCAGTAAAATAATTTTAGCCTGTCACTACAAGTATCTAAATAATTAGATACTTATTTGAGATTCAAGTCTCAAGAAATCCACGAGGTGTCCAAACCACCCAACTGCGAGAGATGGAAATTACGCCCCTCTCTCTTCCCCGAGCATCTTCATACTATAATAGTTCAAAATATCAGTATCCCAATAGGTTGACTTCTTAGGTACCAAAACTCCCAAGGTTTGACCTAAAATCAATATTTTCCAGTGGATCTATGTCCAGCTCTTGAATTTCCTCCGTAGAATCATACTTTTCCACAATAATCTCTATGTATTATTTTTCCAAAAATCCCCCCTCCCCCTCCCCTCTACCCGAGGTAATCCTTCTTATATTTTTGGGTAGACGATGGTAAATGATTTCTTTTTCTTTCTAACTGTCTCATAAAAAGAGTTCTTTTTTATATCTCATGACTTTCCTCTGTGGATTTCAATAATCCCTCCTCCTTATTTCCTACCAAATAATATATATATATATATATATATATACACACACACACACACACACGCACACACATTGATCCAGATTTATGCAAGAACGCAATAGAATACACATATAGCCATAGATATAGAGATGCAGTGGAAATAATGCTTCATTTTATTAATAAAATAATAACTAAAATAAGATTAAAAACATAATGGAAACAAGATAGGGCATTGATATCATATCTATGAGAAGAGATGTGGCTTATTCAGGCCTCTGAATTGTGTTACATTGAGGCTCGAAGGCCTATTACAGACATAATGGAAATAGATGAGCTAGGGTACTGGCAGCGCCTATCTCTGAGAAGAGATGTGTCGGCTACCATCCCCTGAACTTCGTTACAATGAGGCTCGAAGGCCTATTTATTGTTGAGAAACAATGTAAAACTCGAAAAGTCCAAAAACCTAACCCTAGGAGATGAAGCGCCAAAACTGTGGGCCCCGTTTGGGTAAATTGGCGTTTCAACATCACGGAGACGTAACTTTGGCATACCATCTCTGTTTGACGCACTCAATATATCGTTATAAATATATGTCAGAGGCTTACAACTTTTGGTGTGAGAAACATCAGTCCATGGACCCATGTTGCTCCCGATTTTCCCAAAAAACGTTGTTTAGGGCCTCAAAATGGCTCCGAATGTTCAAGACCCAAAAAAATACTAAATATAGTAAGTTGTGTTGAAAATTAAAAATGGAAAGAACTAATGGTGGGGGTTCAAATGAAATAGGTGGGTGGCCACCAATATCCACCTGGATCATTAATGCCCCAAAATGGCTCCGGGCTTACAGGACCCAAAAACCTGCTAAAAATAGTAAGCTGCTGGAAGTGAAAAGCTGCAAGAATTGATGTTGCGGGTCCAAATAGAATAGGTGGGTGGCCATCGTTATCCACCTGGATCATTCCTCCCTCCTTAGGAAGGAATGGCCTCCATTGCGTTAAGTTCGTCCATGGGGGGGGCGGGCAGGGAAAATTTTAGGGGCGAATTTTAGCCCAAAGGCGAATTTTGAGAGGTTTTAAATTTTGATAGGGCGAATTTTTTATATAAAATCCATTTTCTATAGTTTTATAAAATTAGCCCTATAATTATTTTAAAAATAATTCATTATTAAATATTAGCCCACCAAAATAAATGCCGATAAAACTGGAAAAATGGAATTCGCTCCCATTTATTTTGTTTGGAGCAGATTTCAATGGCATTCGCTCCCGATTTTCTTTGTTTGAAGCAAATTTCAATGGCTTTCGCCTGGTTTACTAGGTTGAAGAAAGGATTTGGAGTGATTCGCCCATTTCTGTGGGCTAATGAGGTATTTGTGGCTTTTATTATTGCGAGTGCGCAGGCCATTAGTAGTTCGGTCGATGCTCTGGTGGGATTTATCTCACGGGTCTAGCAGATTGTCATTCAAGCATTATTGGGAAAAATTAGGCTATGATGATGATTGGTATTGGAGATTCTGAGTGCAGCAAAAGAGAGGTTGGAATGGTTTATTAGGAGGAGTTTGATGGGCTGTCAGGGGTTTTTGTTGTGGCTTCCATGGAAAGGTTAGGTGGAAGATCGGTCGGTATTGAGGGGATTGGGGAGGGTATTAATTCTATTTAAATAATCTTTTGAGGTTAGGCCAAAGAGATGTATTTGGTGGCAATGGGTCAAGCGCAGGGGTTAGGTGCATTGAACAGGTGTGAAACAAAATTGCAGGAGGATATGCTCTGTTCATGCTTGTTTCTGTGAACTTGGAAAAAGTTAGATGAACTGGGTAAGGCAAGCTCTACATTTGTCAGTGTAGGTTTGTTGTGAAATGATAATATTCACCAGATTTTCTTCAATTCATGAAGTAAATTCATGAAACATTCCAAATTGCCATCAAGGTGTAGATATTCCCCCTTTTATACTCATGGTTTTTGACGTGTTGTGACTGGCGGTATGGCCATTTTACATGGGGAATATTTTATGGAGCTCATTATCATCTTTATACTTGGCCTTACTTCTGGTAGTCCACTTATCAAGGTATTTAACCTTGAGGATAGGGAATTGAAGGAATCTGTCGTCTTGAATGGTTTTTCTGGAATTGTTGATGATAGTCAAACTGGAAGTAAATGTGACATTGGAAATTCATCCTGTAGTTTTCATGACATGAAGAAATTAGTTTTATGTGAAGAAGAATTGAAAGGGATTGGGTCATTGAATACCAGTGGTCAGCTTAATACTAGCTTGTAGTTTGATAATGATGTGTTGATCACTAGAGAAGGCAATTTAGAGATTCTATCGCATGTTTCTGTGGGCTCTCCATTTGTAGGTTGTCTGATCAGTATTAATATCTCAGGGGACTTATTATTGGCTGAGTATGCATATCTTTTAGCAGGGACATTGATCATACATGCAGGAAACTTATTTTTACAAAAAAAATCTTTCCTGAAGACAACTGCATTAGGTGGAGCACCACCCCCCAAATGAGTGGAACACCACTCAGTGTTGATGGTGCAGGTGGAGGTCATGGAGGTAGAGGTTCTTGCTGCATTAAGAGTGATGGCAAGGATCTGAAAGATACTTGGGGTGGAGATGCTTATGCTTGGTCTACTCTTACGAAACCCTGGAGTCATGGAAGCAGGGGTGGGACAACAAGTAGGGAAGGAAAATTTGGTGGTGGGGGAGGTGGGCGTGTCAATATTATTGCAAGGAGAATTTTGAATGTCAATGGATCTATTAGTGCTGATGGAGGAGATGGAAGATTAAAGGGTGGAGGAGGCTCAGGAGGGAGCATTATTATCCGTGTGCCTAAATTGTAAGTTAACTCTATATTTTTATGCTTGCATCAGAATTACCTAAAGCAGTATTCTCTGCATGTACATACCTTTCCCTCTAGAATTGTGGGTGTTCTGTAAGAAATAATTCAACAAACACAACATATATCATATGATACATAGGGACATTACTTATGTGAGATTTTATGCCAATGTTGTGCTGTCTATTTGATCAGTTTTTATTGATGTGATGAGAATGTATAGTGATATTCACCAATCCAAACATAATGAAGTTGTAGAAATCATTTAATGAAATTTGTATGTAAAACACTATATGTCGATTCCCCCCATGCCCTCCCCCACGCCCCCCCCAGTATTTATTTTCTGTATCAATTTACTGTTTTGTGAGTGAAGCTTTTGAGTAACCTTTTTATTGTCTTTTCTTGTCGTGTTTTTTTCCTCTGAAATACAAATATTGAAAATATTTTTAAAGATATAACAAGATTGTAATCAGATATCATAGTCTTGAATTCTTGAATAAATCAGTGTAACGTTTTGCAAATATCTCCAATTTCTCCTGAGTTTTTTAGGTAGCCAATTTGTTTGGTGGTTTCAGAATTCTTCATGTCTAAGTTTATTCTTGTTGATTTTTTATGATATGTTCCCCCATATTTCTGCTAAGTTACTTTCTGAACCTTCTGCGATATATCCCCTCAAATGATATTTGAAACAATGCTATAGAGTGTTCAAGGATCCGGGAAATACATTTTAAGCTTTTAACTTCCTGCATAAGTGCCATGGATTAAATAAATGCCTTTTAAAGTATTTTTGGGACAAAAAAGGGGCTACTCTTTAAGATAATACAATATTGTATCAGAGTTCAACAAGAATTCCCGAATTTTAGAGATATTGTTTTAAGTACATGACACAGAGTTTTCTGTAAATATCTAATAATGAAGCTTGTTTGGCACTAAGAAGCCTTCACTTATATTAGAGGGGCATTCTTAAATGGACATAAAGATAAAAGCTCCATTAAATTTGTAGTGGATTTGTTGACACCATTACCTGATAAATTAAAATGGAAATACACAATTGCAGTACCCATTTTGATGCCTGGAATCATAATCTATTACCCCTTCCCACAACTCTGCTGATATAACACCTTTGTATTGCATTATATATCCATAATTGCTAAAGTGCCTTTACACCAAAGATCCTGTTGATTCTGGTGTATTTTGTCACTTGTGTTGCTGTTGTTTTGTTGCCTAACATTAAAAATTGCTACTATAAGGCCAGAAATTCCATCTGCTGATGCTCATTATTTATGTCTTGCATCACCATCTCTAGGAAGATATTACACATTGGTTCTACATGATCAAGTCTGGGCTGTGACAACGCAGTGGTTGATTTCATACTTCCTGTTGCAAATGATCCCAGTTGAAGTCAGATATCCGCTAGCAAGCAATGTGGCTGAGGTTGGTTGCTCTAATCAATTATGAACATAATTCCTGCCTCCGTTAGGAGAGGCATCTTAATATTGCAATTGCCAACAACACCATCTTGGTGAAATTGCAAAGAAACAATGTTGTCGACCAAAACATTAGTCATAGAATTGCACTCATAATAGAGTGCAGCACAATGTCCACCCCAATTGACAACTCATCTATGAATGCAGCAACTATAATAGTAGTAGAATTGAATTTTTGAACAACACATGCAGAGACATTGCCATTGACAGCACCTGCAACTATCATTTCATCTGTAAAAATTCCATGACAGAAACCCTTAGGTGATTTAGAGAGATTGGGCGAGCACACATCTCCCCTTGGTGAATTCATCCAAAATTCACAGGAGAGCTTAGTAGTGATATTTTAGTCAGTTTTGGTGAAGAACCTGTGCAACATTGTAACAGATTCTCGAGGCCAGTTCTTTCTCAGCTATAGCAATTTCTTCAACATGTAAAACCCCCAGTTTATATATATGATAAATAAATCCAAGGTTTTTTCTGCTCCATTATGATGTTATTATATGGTTCTATGTTGTTGAATTTTACATGGCAATGTTCTGTTAATGCATGGAATTTTTATATGGAGCATTTGTTGAGTTAAACTTTGTGAAGATTGCAAAAACTTTAGTTTGGTATATTACAACACCTTATTGTTACAATTGCCAACATATATCGAAAAAGTCTTCTATGACAAATTAATGATATGAGCTGCTACAGTCATTGAGTGAAGCACATTGCCTACTCCACTTGATAACTTATCTATGAATGCATCCCAACTAAAATAGAAACATGATTTTCTTCTCCATCAGTGCATATAGGAACACCACCATTCATGGTGTTAGCACTTAAAATTGATCAGTTGAAAGCTAACTAGGGAGGGTGTGTAGCAAAAACGCTAAGAGTATAATTTCTCTCTATATATATACATGAATGAGTTGAATGCACTGTTCTCATGACATTATACCTTTTAGGCATTGACGGGTCATGAGAGTGAATGTGTGATCAATGACATTTCATTAAATATTGACTAATTTATTGATTATTAATATTTATTATGTTTGTAGCATTGCCATCTCCTTAAAATTTGTTGGGGATATGTCAACGAAAATATTCTGTTTTGCATGATGGATCTTCTTCTGGTTTAATGTACCAATTTAGTGTTAATCACTTTTTCTTAAAAACAAAATTTACCTTTTATAAAAATTTAGGTTGCCACTAGCTTCAACTTCATTTTACTTTTTCCAAGTGTAAATTCTAAGTCCAACGATAATGCTACAATTTATTTAATAATATTTTTCCTTTGTGAATTATATTAATCTAATTTCTAGTAATATAGTCAATTGAAGGGGTTCAATAGTAAAGGAAGGCATAAAAGAAAGGGGTTCAAAAATAGGCCAATACTAAATAGAGAAGCCCCGGTTGGAATTGTAACTAGGTTTGTATTTCATGTAAAATAAAATAAAAATTCTTATTATTATTTTTATTATCTATCGAGCATGTTCTTTGTTTTTGGTCAAAAAAAAATGTTAAAGGGTATGTTTTTTATTTGTAAATATCATTTGTATCTCCAATCTGCCAAGTTGTCCTTCTTAGTAGACAAGTCAACATGCTCAAAGGACGTGACCCTTCACATAAAGTAACAACTATATATTGGCATATGTACTCCTTCACCAAGTAAGCAATTTGGTGTACATCTGTGAAAAGAAATTCAGACATCTAAGGTTGGCTTTTCTATGGTACACGAGCTTAATAGGACGCTAATTTTTTGTGAAAAGACATGCTACAAGAGGAGTCAGGACCATTATTTTTGATGTATGCAGAGCTACAAGGGAGACATTATCTCTATAATACTGCGAGTTTCCATTAGTACAATATCTTTGTGATAGAGCGAATTTTAGTGAGGCACATTCCTTGTGATGATATGAGCTTCAAAAAGGGACATTCTCCTATGATGATGCAAGTTTCTTGGACAAAATTCATGTTGAGTTTTGGTGGAGGGCTGACTTGGCAGTTGGATCTTCTAGTCAGGACTTGGGTTTCTCTTGTGGATGAAGAATATATAAGGAAATGATTGATGGATTTTCCCCTTATGGGTTTTTCCCTATCCTCTGGCCTAATCTTTGGTTTTTCTTGTCTTTTGTGATTTGCATTTGTGTGTTTCTTGATGACCTAATGAATGAAGTAATAACTAAATGATATTAACACATATATAAATAGTCACAAGTAATTACCATGATTAGAAATTCTATCATCTGTTTGATATTCAACATGGTACCTGAGCTAGGAAGGTTGAAGAGAAATCATCTAAGAAAGGAATGAGAGCCTAAGGAGGGGTAGAAGGCTTGTCCAAGGCCTAGAAGGTAACCGAGTTCACCAGTGGAGGAAGGACTGTGTCCTTGCATGATTCTGGGCTAGATAATCTACATTTTCTCTTTGTGTTTTAGGCTAAAATCTCTGTTTTGTAGCAAGGAGGGCCGAGACCCTTAGTTGGCTAGGAAAGAGGGCCGAAAGGCATATGATATATCATATATCAAATGTGAGGGACAAGTTTCCTCATTGTGTTGTGTTGGAAGATAAAGGCTAGAAAGGGGAGTTAACATTTAAATTTTTGATGACTGTGGTAACCCTAGACAAAGGACAAAGTCAGTGATACTTTTCCAAGGGTTGAGAGTGAGTTTCAGAGGCAAAAGTTAATGTGAAGTTCTTGTGGCATATTCTATCTCTATGATGTGAAGTTCCTATGGTATATTCTATCTTTGTAATGTGAGTCTTTGTGATAATATAACTTTCTGTAATGCAAATTTCTGTGACATGACATCCCTTTCTATGATGCGAGTTTCTATGGTGATATATCTCTCTATGATGCAAGTTCTCATGGACATCATAAATCTCTTGAGATCCGAATCAAAGATAACTTGTTAAAATTGGAAAGTAGGGCCAAACTCCACCTTGGACAACTCATACGATGGAAATGATATTTTTGTTGGATTCCTCTTTCTGAGAGGTGCAATATTGATCTAAATATCATCTTGTTTGGATGAGCAGAAGTGAGATTTTGAATTTATTCTCTCACACGTGTGCAAATTTTCAAGGTCAGCCAAAAGTCTCATGTAGGCTCATAAGCCCCAATGGATGTGTCTCCACTCTCAACGAAGGATATAAATATGAGATACCTCTTCCTCATTTTGGACATCATCACTCATCACAATTCTCTCTCCTCTCTTCATTGGTTTGTATAAGGAGTAGCCTCTCTTCTTCACTCGTGTGGCAAAGTGATTGGGTAAATATCAAATTTCCGGATCTGTTTTAGGGCAGAATTGCAGAGCATTGACCAATTTTGACCAAGGGAAGTCTTAGAAGCAGTGTCAAGGTCTTGGAGGCATTCATAGGTCAAGGGTTTGAGTCCTGGTCATGGTACTTGTCATTTGAAGATCTATAAGAAGAATTTCTTGTGGGTTTTCCTCTCCAAGAGAGAGAGGTTTTTCCTTGGCTCGAAGAGCCTAACTTTGTGTCTTTTTTATTTTGGTAATTGAATTGATGAAATACTAACTAAGCTAAGCAAGAGAAGACATAAGTAACTCAAGTAAGTTCACAAGTAATTATCAAAAAGAGAATTTGAATTAATCTCAAGCCCTCCAAATTCTCAACATTAACCAGCAGAGAAGCACTAAAACAATTAAAATTTGATGGATGTTATTTATTTGACTGGCATTGTTAAGGTTGTCTTTGCACTTGGAATTCTCATTTTCAATAGTTAAGAAGGAAATATTTTGAATTCAAAATTTACAATTTTTTGGCCCTCTTTGCATAAAATTAAGAATTGCATAGAAACTTATTCAGGATTTATTGTTCTCATACCTTTTATTTGCTTTTGGCCAGATATGAAGGGACTGTGTGGGATGATCTTGCTCAAGGGAAAGGTGTATATACAACTCCTAGAGAACTTTGCAGGTTTGCTGAAATTGTAACTCTTAATGCAAGTGAAAAAGTGCAATTCCGACTGGCTGTCATGTCTCTAAGTCTGTTTTTGTGCTGTTAATATTTCATATATAGTTGATGTAGCTACATCTGAAAAATAACAAATAAAATGAAAACACTGTTTGGAATGGACACAGGGATAGCGTGATCTCAAATTTTACTTTTAAACAACTAACCATTTGATAAAGTTGTGCCAAGATAAAGAAATCACCAGGAGTTTAATTAGTATTTTTTGATTTGTTTTGGCATTGGTGACACCAAGGGCTCAAATACATATCTCCACTTATCAGACAATCACATCTATTTTCATGAGGTATCATGAGGTATGCACCATTTTACAGGGTACTACATGTGATCTTGGATCGGTCCTGGTGACCTGAGGATTTCTTCAAATTGCCTCCATAGTTCAGAGTTCAAACACTGTTGGTGCTTGCTGTATGAATCTCCATGGCATTCTATGTACTGTAAAAGCATATAATTCTAAAAGAGGTGTACTATGGTTGTTGTCTCAGTGGAGTGGTGTTCACTGTTAACATAATAGGAATTTATATAAAGCTGTAAAATATAAATATATTAGAACATTCAAATCAAAAGGCTTTTGATGCATTTTCTTAACGATCCACACATTTTGCACATGGATTCACCCAGGCTTTATGATTTTATAAACACTGCAAGTATTATCACGTTGATCTAATTTTCGTGTATTTTACCAAGGACGTGAAATAGAATTCTCACCATGTCTGTAATTGTGGACAGTTCAGTCATTGTTCCATAATGTTGTTCATGAAATTATGGAAGCTACTGAAGAATATTCCATAGAAGTATGTGCAAGGCTTTCATTCGAAAAAGGTTCCATTGGATGTCTTTCATCTGCAGATGATTCATGAGAAGGAATACATCTTTTCAATTCAAATAGAGTGAGAACATGACAAAGAAGTGGCATGTCTACCTGACAAAGGATGGGCAGATCTCCTTGGCTGGGCTACCTTTATACAAATACGAGTATATTACAGATGCCATAATTGACTCCTACTACAATGTCAGTTAAATAACAATAATATATCAACAATAAAATCAATGCAATTGTCTATGTTAGAAATCATTTTTAATATTGAAACACCTGAGGTCACAGTTAAGTGTTGATGTATTAGGCAATCACATTAGCCTGTAATCCAAAAAATTGTGTCTATTCTACTGATCTTTCAACACTTATCTTTGTTACATAAAGGTCGACATTGGCCACCACATGGTTGGTAGAGTATTCTGCAAGCAATTTCTACTTTCTACAACAGTTATCCTTCTATTTTGTTAATGTAAGTAACATTTTAAGTCGACAGCATATGAGCCTAGTTTTTGAAATTTGGAAAGACTGCTATATTGAAGGCTTCATAAAACTTTATATTTATTAAACTCTCCTGTATGGGACTGATCAGTATTCATTTCAGATAGCTTTGTAATTTGATGGGTCACCTATTGTAATTACATAAGTACAGCTGGAGAGGAATACATAATAAAAGGATGAGATTGAGATGGCTTCCTTGGTAGAACTACTTATCATTATTGCCTCAAATACAACATTCATTTTCAATACAAGCATGAAACACAAGATTGATTTTGACTATCACTGTCCAAAATATAACATCCATTATTTTGATGATCACTATGCAAAATATAACATCCATTTTAATTCATTCTCAGTATTCGAAAAATAATGGTTTTCGACCCCTAAGCATAAAATGTGTTAATCTCCATTAACTTCCACAGAAAGGGAAAATGATATACTTGCAGAGGGCCTCTTTGGTGGTATTAGTGATCATAATTTCCCAAGGTTAATTGTCTGTTATCAATTATTGAAAAATCTATCCAATGCATCCAATTGACTCTATGACCCCTCTGAAGTGGAGGCCAATTATACAACAACATCTACAAATAAAAGGAATGAAACCAGGATCTGATGAAGTATGCAACCATCCTGAGATTGAGTAAATTCCCTGATGAATTGCTGGTAAGAAATGTAGATCCCAACTAGTCTGGGAGAGAGAACACACACCCACTTGACACCCCTAATACTCGTGATACCTTAAGAAAATCTGTAGTAATCGCAAAAACTGCCAATCATTCTATCATAAAGATGCATCACACCAAAAACAATGTCCTCAAGTAGTCCAAGGACACGAAGCTGCTTGATGGGTAAATTCCTGGGAACAGTGTAGTGCCAAAAGCCTTTTGAAAGTCTACAGAGCAACAGTAAACCTTCGAGGATGTTTGTCTGTCTAGTCTCATATATAAATTATAATATCACAGAGTAAATATGCAATCCAATTCCCAGTTGTCTCTCTTGAACCAAGCCTGGGCCCTTCCTCTCCAATCTTTCCCCTCAAGAGTCCAAACAATTCAAAAGTCAAAGATGAAAGGCTGTTATTCACCTTAGCCAGACCTTTTTAGCAGTGATGCATCCTATGTTCATATTTAGCAGATTATTCTGACAATAGTCACACTGTATTCAAGTTAAAGGATAAGAAAGACACTGAGCATTAAAAAATCAAGAGTCTGTTCTTTTTTATAATTGAAATATTCTTTTTATTATTGTCTTAAATGTACAGAGTTGTTGCTCAATAAAATAATAGAACCACAACTGGCAAGCCACAGGCTTTCTGTCTGACCAAACATCAGACGGGTAGAAAATGTTGAGAAATTTAGAGGGCAGTAGTTAGGATGATTTCTCTTTTAATGATAACTGCTTGTGGCTTCTTCCCTGATGCTAGGAGTTCCTCTTCAATCCCTACTAGTGTGCATTATTCTTGTTGAGCTTCTATGGTAGAATCTATGCTAAAAATGCATATCTTTACTATCTTCTTGATCCTTTCCAAATTTTCTTTCACCTGAGCAGCATTCATATCCTCGACTGGACACTTTAAATTTACTGTTTCTTTGAAAACAGATCTCTAACTTCTGGTATTCTTCAGGTTAATGAGAAGATTAAGGGTGTCCAAAATCCTCTACACCAAATATCTCTCTTTCCTCTATCGCTCCTATGTCATTTTATTTTCACTCTTAAAGGAGAAGGGTCAATAGCTTCATAAACTATTTGATGGGCTTTGTTACACACCCGAGTGGGTAACCCCTAGGAGAAACATTTTGTCCTATGGATGGATCACTGATTGAACAAAATTATAGATCATTTTTTATTGTATTCTTGTTCCCATGCTTCACCTTGGTGGTTTTTACTTATCCCTAGTCTAGTGTGATCTTCCCTGAGGCCTTTCTTCCCTGATCTATTTTGTCAACAAAATAATGTACGTCAAAAATTTCTCAAGTTTGCAGATTTTGTGTCAGTTCTTGCATTCAAATTTAGCTCTTTTGCCTCGGTTTTGTTTCCAATATACTTCCAAATTTGATGTTTTAGTTTTGGATATAAATTTTATGGGTTTTGGATTTGAGATCGAGTTCATCCTCAAGATATATGTGATTGGGATTTTTCTTTGTTTTTGAATTCTCACATTCAAGTTCTCTGTTGTTCAGGCGGGAGCAACAATTCTATGGGACCTCATAGTTGGTGGGTGGGATGTTTCATATCGGTCAAAGTTTGTGTTGAGTGCACAGGGAAGCTATTCAACTCTAATTGACAAGAACAAAAAGTTGTCTTCATTTGATGAGTCAATTTGCAATTCCTTCAAGGCATCAGAGGTAGGGAAGGTAGTTCAAATAATAGACAACTCCTCTTCAAACAAGAAGGCGGCTACAACCTATAGATACATGGTAAAAAAGAACATAGTCTGGGAGTTTGAACCTCGCAGTATATTAGATGTACTTAGAAAGCTTTCTTACATTCAGCAATCAGAAATGTTAGTAGTTAAGAATGTGCCATCATGTTGGAGAAGCAAGTTTGTCTCTTTGGAAGCTGGAAATTTTATCTACATATGTGCTACTATATAAAAGTTAATATTGGCAATAATAAAGGTTGGTTGTGTTTCCAGAGCAGATCATCACTGTGAATTCCACAGCTTTTCACGTTTGTGATTGATAGGCATATGATATACATGGTAAAGCAAGTATAAATAAAATTTATAAATATTGACCACCCCAAGGATAGTTAAATTTTTTATTTATTGTTTACCCCATACAAAAATCTATAGAAATAATATTTTTAGTTCGAAAATTGAATATTGTATTAAATTCCTCATCAATAAAAATGTTCTTCAAGGAATGGTCTACATTCAAAGGGTTACCTATATCTAAATGAAATTAGTCTATGTTCCATCTAGGTTCCATTATTTTATAGATCATTACACATTAAACTGAAATTACTCCTCGACTGGCATTGCATTCAACATTGTGCACAAGTATGTTTTAAATGGATCAATCAAAAGTATGATTTTATCTATATTTGATAATGCAAGTTGAATATGTCATACAATACATAGGAGCGCTATGGCTATGAAGTTCAATCTGAAATAATCTATTGATTGCTACTATTACTATTATATAAGGGGTGCTCTTCCAATGGCCATTTATTAGCTATGTGAAGAAGGTTTTGTAGAATTTTTATTTACTATAAGATTATGTATAGCTGAGTTGCAAACAACTAAGTAGAATTTGGTAGGAAGTTTGGAGTATGTGTTTCATAATGATCTTGTCTTCTCTTCATTGATGACTTTTCAATGTGTAAGTTTTGACCTAAGCCATTACATTATCAATGTGTCAAGGCTCAAAACTCGACCTATATGCCAACTATACTTCTTATGATCATTCCTAGGAACATGAATCCTAATTTTTGTAGGTTTAAAATTTATCACAAGTTTTCTCTATTGTGGTCGAATTTGTGGAGGTTATTTCAAAATTTATTTAAGGTACCATGGATCTAAATTTCTTATGAATTTTCAACACTAACAAACTTTGGTGAAAATTTTTGATCAATTCTCACTTGGTTAGGGTTATAGATGTTAATGAAAATTTTGTGTGCATGCATGAGAGTTGGATGCAAATGCACAATGTTGTGTAGAATTAGTGTGATAAATATGGGATAGTGCAAAGCATAGTTTTGAAGATTAGTCTAAGTTGACTCGTACCTAATCAACTCAGTCAAGTTGATTTTTGGTTGAACGATTAATTGTTGGTTCAATGGACAGAAGATCTTGCAGGCACAGATGCCAAAGGGAAAAATGGAGCCCATCATGCGGTACTCTTTGTAATTCTCCACCACTTCTACCTTCCATGCTTCCTAAAACTCCTCTCCAACCTCAATATCAGTGCTAGTAGTGCATGAGCAACAACACTATGCTTAGAAAAACTAGAAGAACGCGTTTTCCAAACTACACGAGAACTACTTCCCTCATGAGTCACCATGTCCCATGTTTGGTCTCAGTGGTTCTCTTCCTTCTACTCCTGGTTCAACTACCATATCTTCATTGGAACTAACACCCTGAACTCCACTAGGCAATGATTCACCATTTTGTACTCGTGATTCGCCATGATTTTACAATATAATATAATCTCATGAGAGATTCACCAAAAAATTATATATACATATTATATTATTAATAAAATCGCCTTCCATTTTAACTATGTATCATGGAGATTCGCCTATTTATTATATATATAAATTTAGGGGGGTTCTTAAAATTTTCCCTAGGGGCGGTGGGGGGGGGGGGGAATTCTGTTGAACTTAGTATTAGATTTTTCCAAGATGTCGTGGACTTGTTGGCGGATGTGCTAGATGTAGATGTGCTGCCGGTGGGAAGCTGTTGAAGGATATGGGAAAATTTATCCATCATCGCGTTCCTCTATTTCTCGAGTGCCTCCTCGAGCAATATTTTGATAATATCTCCTACTCCCTCATCTTTCTTTCCTTCCACCATGGGGGGTCTTCGAGGCTTGTGAGGTAGATCGAGCCCAAAATCCTTATACCCTCACTGTGTTGGGGACATGGAAAGAAAAATAGAGGAAAAAAATACCCGCTCTGATAACACTTATCCAGATTTATGCAGGAACGCAACAGAATACACATATATCCATAGATATAGAGATGCAGCAGAAATAATGCTTCATTTTATTAATAAAAGAATGACTGAAATAAGCTTACAAACATAATGGAAACAAGCTAGGGTGCTGGTAGCATATCTTTGAGAAGAGATGTGGCATATGCAGGCCTTTGAACTATGTTACATTGATGCTCAAAGGCCTATTACAGACATAATGGAAATAGATGAGCTAGGGTACTGGCAGCGCTTATCTCTAAGAAGAGATGTGTCGGCTACCAGCCCCTGAAATGTGTTACAATGAGGCTTGAAGGCCTATTTATTGTTGAGAAACAATGTAAAACCTGAAACATCCAAAAACCTAACCCTACGAGATGAAGCACCAAAACTGTGGGCCTCATTTGGGTAAATTGGTGTTTCAACTTCTCGGGGACGTAACTTTGGAATATGATCTTCATTTTACATGCTCAATAGCTCGTTATAAATATATGTCCGAGGAATACAAATTTTGGTGTGAGCAACATTGGTCTATGTCCGAGGACCCATGTTGCTCCCGATTTTTGAAAAAAATGTCGTTTAGGGCCTCAAAACAGCTCCGAAAGTTCAGGACCTGAAAAATTGCTAAATATAGTAAGTTGTGCTGAAACTTAAAAATGGAAAGAACTGATGGTGGGGGTTAAAATGGAATAGGTGGGTGGCCACCAATATCCACCTGGATCATTAATTCCCCAAAATGGCTCCGAGGGTGCATGACCCGAAAACCTACTAAAAATAGTAAGTTGCTAGAAGTGAAAAGCTACAAGAATTGATGTTGTGGATCCAAATGGAATAGGTGGGTGGCCACCGATATCCACCTAGATCATGCATACACATAATGGATATTTATTTATCCCAGGTTCAAGTCAGGCTTCCACTCAACCATTAATTTTTGTATTTGCATCATACAAAATTAACTATAATTACTTACAAATTTAGAATTATTGGAGGATGTTACATCTTCCCCCATGGAACATAACACCATCCTCAATTATATATTTTCCTTTGAATAAATAAGGATAGGATTTGTACATAAATTGTTCATCCTCCCAGGTAGCTTCTATAGATTAAAGTGCCTCCACTACACTATAACCTGGGTCATGGCTCGCCTCCATAATATTGTTTCTCTCTAGTCGAGAATGCATCGAGGTTCTACCAGGAACTCTCCATCTGGTTTGACCTAAAATAAAAACATGAATCGATTCAACACATAATATTAATAATATAATTTTACTATATATATTCACTTTCATTTTTTGTTCTTTTGCATATTACCTGGATATCCTACCAATGAATAACATGTCTTAGTTCATATACATATTGTTTTAGCAATGAAACATGGAATACATTATGGATTCTTATATGACTAGGTAATGCTAAAATATATGCCACTGATCCATTTTTTTCCAAAATTTGGAAAGGACCACACAATCGAGGGGCAAGTTTTGCACAATCACCACATCTAAAATTCCTTGTCTTTGGTTTGATTTGTACATAAACATGATCCTTGAACCTGGATTCTCAATAAGTTATTTTTTAATCAGCGTAAGCCTTATATCGATCTTGGGAAGCTTTCATATTTTTTCTGAATTTTTTCACTAGTTACTTTATTTTCATCGGCATATTCGGGTCTAGCATTAGATTATCTTCAGGGTTATTCCAATTAATCGGTGTTTTAGATTTTCTCTGATATAATACATCGAATGGACTCATACTTAATTATTCATGGTAACTATTATTATATGAAAATTCAAAAAGATGTAAGTATTCCTCCCTCTTACTGGGTTGTTGCATGACATACATCCTTAATCTATCTTCTAGCATGTGTTTTATGTTTTTAGTTTTCCCATTGGTCTTAGGATGGTATGTAGTGTTGAATAATACTTGAGTTCCTAATCCCGTAAAAAGATATTTCTAGAATGTTTAGGTGAACTTTACATCTCTTTCTAATATAACTACCTTAGGTATCACATGCAATCGAAAGACTTCTTTCATAAAAATATCAACAATATAAGTGGTTTTATAGGTAGGATGAATGGGTATAAAATGAGATGTTTTGGTTAATTTTTCAGCAACTACCATGATTGAGTCATTATGCTTCTTAGATATAGGTAGCATAGTTATGAAATCAAGCGTAATAACTTCCCAATTCCGTTCAAGTATAGGTAATGGATCTAAAAGGCCGACGAGGTGTTGATGTATAGATTTAACATGTTGACACTTCAAACATTTTTCTAAGTATTCTGCAATATCCTTCCTCATTCCTAGCCAGAAATAGTTCTTTTTAATAGTTGAAATCATTTTTTGGTAACCATGTTGTGTATTATATGGGCTTCTATGAAATTCATTGAGAATATGTTGTCTAAGTGAAATCTGGTTAGGAACATATATTCTTCCATTAAAGGTTTACAATTAATCCTCCTCAATACCATCACTAGTATAAAATGAGAAATTAGTGACTAGGTGACTAAAAACGTTAGTCACCACAACTTTTCCAAGTGAAATACTACAAAAAATGAGCAATATTGAGTGACCCAAATAAAAAATACTAACATAAATGACTAATTTAGTCTTGGGCTAAAATAAACAAATAACGAATAAGTAATACAACTAAAAATTTCTAATGTGAGTGACTAATTTAAACTAAACTATGTCTATCTTCTAATAGAGTGTTAATGAGATTTAAGTGAAGTTCCCCGAAAATAATGGGCTACCTACAACTACTTAAGTTTATTGATAACAATATTCATAGATTTGAAGATATTTTTCACTTCCTTAAGGATTAGTAGATATTACCCTTATGTGTAAACCTCATGTCCCCTTTCCCTCTTTATATGAGCATACTTGATTATATTAAGGAGTGCTTCAATGGTTTTTATTGATGCCTTCATGCAAAAATGATCATTCTCTAGGCTTTCAAAATCATTAGATATAGCCTCTACTTAAAGTGACGTATTTTTTCTGAAAAATTAAAATTAAAATTAAAAAATAAAATTTAACCCCAATATTGGCAACATGCTCAAATAAAAAAAATTAACCTCAATAGTTGGCAGCATAAGCTACCATGGAAATTTACATTTTAGGCTAATCTAAAATTAACCTATTAAAATTACTTTCCTGCTACTCTTTTTCCTTTCCTTTTGAGTGTTATTGGGTGAGTTGTATGTATGAAGAGGCATCAACATCATCATCATATGTGCTTCATAAGTTGATTACAACATGTCCCATTTCTTATAACAACACGACCAGGTGAATTTGATGTTGTACATGATGATCCCACATTAGATAATGGCATCAGAGAGTTGGATGAAATCATGGAGGCTACAGGAATGGTCTTTATCCAAGATAACAAGCATATACACATGTTTCAATCTCTTCTGATAATTTGGCTTTTCTAGTTGCTTTATTTATAATGCTTTATGAATTTGGTATGAATTTCTTTGTGATTAATGGTTCTGGATTTGGAGTTTATGGAGAGTGGCTTTTAGAAAATGAAAAGATTGAATCAAATTTGAGGAATTATATGTCCTTTTACCCTCTGATATTAGCCAATTGATATAACTACATGTCTACATAGAATCCAAATTGGGGAAACTTATGTGGTTAATGTAATGTATGATGTTTGGGTATTTTATTTCCCATTTTCCTGAAAATTTCATGGCTATTGATCATGAAGATTCACAACCACCATTAGGGTGTTGGTGCAGTGTTTAGGTTGATAGAGTGTTAAGCCATCCACTAGGTTTGTGTTGTTCCCTATCTTGTAGGACATAGGTATCAAAAACATTTGATTTGGGTGCACGTATCAGATGATTTTGGCTCAAATGTGTATACCTCACAAGGAAGCTTGTTTTCAGTGGTGAACCTCCTCAAGGTATGTTTTTGGAAGCAGTTAGGAAATTGTACTAAGAAAGCTCTAGCTCCTTAAAATTAGATGTAATATAAATGGAATTGAAAGTGTAGATAAAATTCGTAAGGAAGAGGATCTTCATGCCATTTGAATTCCTCTACTAGTTGAACCTTATCATTTGAATGACTGTGAGAAAAATAGGTATATGAAGTTAAAAAATGTATAACCTGAAATTATTATTTTTTGAGCCCTTCTCCGAAGATGTGAAATTCTAGTAGGTTTGTTTGTTACAAATACCACACATTCACAACCTTTATGATGATCATTAAGGGCACACAATAATTTTATATTAGAAAAACCCTCTATGGTTGTGCTTCTCTCAACATAAAACGAGACAATTTAGTCTAAGAAACCTCTTTATATTTTGTTTTGGATATTCCTTCATTATACTATAGTGGCCAGCATCCACCATCTATCAAGGGGTGGGGGGGTGTTTACCTTATTCGGTGTTCATAAAACCTCACATTAAAAACCATGGTGGATTAACTAATGAAAAAATGTCTTTGTTGGAGTGCACTAGCCATTTGAGGAAGTGAACCCTGGTAGGATTTCTACCCTTGCACCCTCTATTCCCATTGTGCTTCTAGGATACACAATTAAAAGGTTTGGTTAATTTTACTTGAATGAGAACTTCTTCCTTGTTTTCCTCATATAGTTCAGGGTGAAAAATAGTCTGCACTACAAATATATGCCTATTCACCTAATGTTACTAATGTTGTCAAGTATTATAAAAGGGAAAATATGGAAAAAAAAACTTTTCTAGTTTACAGGTTGAATGGACCTAGTATAGAAGATGGAATTTAGATACACATAGGCTATATGGTGATCAAGAATACCCCTACAGATTCCCTCACAATTTGGATCCCGTAGATGGCTAAAATGAGTCTAAAAAGCTTCTTTAAGTGTAAACTATGGTCCTCAAAATCAACTAGGATGATGTTTTGTGTGACTGTCCATTTGCAACATATCACACTTCCTTATCTAGAATGATATTTTATAGGTACAACATGAAAATGAAAACAATAGAATAAAAATTACACCATATTTTGGTATTGTATGATTTATGTTTAATCACAAACCACATATTTCAATTTCAGTTTCTCAACCAATCAATGGAGTCTAGTGACTGCACTTAAGTTATTCTCCAGGCTTCTTTTGATGGATGTGCACAACAATGCAAAGAATTTGAAACAATGAAAAGAAAACAGATTATCCATGTTTGGATGACACTAGAAGCATGAAAAAGTGAATTATGGAGAAAGGTTTACGTGGGAAGAAAAGTATAGTATTTTACCAAATCTATCAGTATATTCTAATTTTGAATATTAAAAATTATGCTATCAGTATATTCTTGGTACCAACATTAAAAATTCTGAAAAACAATTATGGGTGGTTGTATCCATCTACCTGGTCCTAAAAATGTGTGAAGATTTCAGTTAAATTGACAGAAATTTCTCTTGTAACAAGACATGTGGCACTAGTAACAGGGGAAACATTTGACCTATGTGCTTTTATGTCAAATTGGTCATGTGAAGGTTCTTAATTAGAGATTTTGTTACATAAACTAGAATAAATTATGCTATTACTGACACTTCTCTCCTAATATCCTTGGCCATGAATGTTGTAGAATATTTTTGTGATTACTACCAACATACTCATCACTTCATGTCTTTGAGGAGAATTTGTGTATGTCAATGATCACAAACTGGGGGTTGATGACCATTTATATATGTGTGATACAACATGAAATAACTACTAGAAGTTACTCATCACATGAACATGTCTTAGAAGAGCATTTGCACCTGTTGATAGCCATGAACCAGGGGGTGATGACCATTCACATATGTGTGATACAATAAAAAATTACTTACTAAAAATTGAATGAAAGTTCATTGGAGGACTTGTAGACCAATACATTTGGCAAGGGATCCTGACATTATCTCCAACTGCTATGCTGCAAATACTAGATTAAGCCTCAACAAAAAAGTGGGTCTCAATGGCCACTCCACATAAATATTTATGAATGTCCATAAAATTTTCCAAATAAGATGGCTTTCCCTCAAATTCCTATTTTATCACATTCGATATGTGAATTTCCTACCTAATAAGCTATAGAGGCATGGCCATGGGAATCCCATACTTTAGATAACTTTAACTGCTAATACATTTTTTTTCCATACAAACTAGTATAATGAACTCCTAGGGAAGTGATTTGTAATTCTTCATTTATAATGATATATTGATATTTGTATAGTAAAGAATTTTCTCTCATTCATTTTCTATATTGATATTTGCATAGTAAAGAATTTACTCCTAATGTTGCAGTTAAGTTGGTTTCAAAGGATTCATCACCATATAATATAATAGCAATGGGAATTCAAAACTGTATCATCACCATATAGAACATAACTAGTCCACACCCTATTTTTATTTTTGATAAGTTTTAGAGCCATTAGCTGAACATTTTAATTGGTTTGATGCCCCAATCCAACTCTAGATTCAATGCTATGAGATTCACTATATAAAACACTTCTCCCTAGTCCATGGAACTAAGTGTAATCATAAAAATATGCCCATGCACCATCCTTATCCACTTCTACAACAATCTGCCTAGGAGGCTTAGTAACTATCATCTAAGGAAAAATCCTTTAAAGAATTGAGACCACATCAAATAGGAAAAGCACATTGAATAGGAAGAATTTTCCTATCTTTAAATAAGTTGAAATTCCTAGATTGGTAAATACCCAAGCTAGGACCCACAAAAGTGCTTTGTAATCCTTCACTAAAGACTTAGTACACCAACATCTTCGACCATTTTCAACTGTGCCACAAATTCATACATTTTTAAAGCTAGTCAAAATTTTAATCTGCCTCTAAACTTGCATAGTTTAGTTACAGCCCATGACAAGATGTTTATTGGAATTTTCACATACATAAACTGCACCTATCAAGTCTTTCTTTATTCCTTATTAGAAGATTATACCAAGTCAAATCTTTTTGTTTAGTGAAAACCACATAAAATTCAAACCTTTGAGGGATATTTAAATATCCAAACTCTCCTCCTCCACCACACATTATTCCTCTTCTCAGCATCTAAAATAATAGAAATATATCTAGCTTTTGGGGTATACACCCAGAGTGGTTCTTTGACCAAATGAGTTTTTCTATTTTTTTATTTGATCTGACATGGCTAAACATGATTATTTCCATAAAAATTCCCTAGGAATGAGCATAGTCACCTCTAAAATATTATTAAAGAGAAATTTGACCTCCAAATAGAAGATTAGGAACTATAATCTTAGAAATATTAAACAATCATGTATCTCAACAAAGGAATCATATGATTTGGAATCATAAATTCCATATCACTCCCAACCCATGGATACTCCCTCAACCTAACACAAGCCTTGTTCCCACCTTTCATACAAAACCATCCCCAATTAATTGGAAACCCGAAACAATCTATTTCCAAACAACAAAAGAACTATGTAAGATTTTTTTAGGCTTTCTAATCCATTATTTAAAGGATATTTCATTTTTGATAAACAATTTGACACCATAAAAATTTTCTTAAATAAGCTTGCAAACACTTTTGGCTTCTAAAACTTCAGAAAAGAAAATAATATTTGAGTTTCCAAGAACATATGGATTTTAGAATAGCTAATTTCTACCATTTTACCCAAAGGATAGCCCTCTTCTACTTGCACCCTGACCAAAGAACCTATATATTAATCTCCTCAACTACTTCAAAATACTGTTTGGAATCTAGGAAAGTGACAAACCCTATTGAGAAACGAGGGTTCATGGAACACAATACGTAGGTTACCATAATAGAAAATATTTTGTTGGGTCTGTAAATTTACCACTCCAAAGGTGTTACAAATAGTGTTTAACACTATTCCTACTTGGTAATTTAAACTGAATTTGGGCCAGTGTTGGTTGTTATGACTTTTAAAACTGAAGAAGAAGCAATATATATTGTAAATGATTCAATATTTTTTCCATCTTATTATGCTCTTGGTTTTCTACTAATGTGTTGCTCTCATATCCTCTAATTATTCTACAAATTTAAAAGAGAAATTGTAGAGCCTAGAAAAATATGCCAAGAAGAAGATACAAGCTAACTTTGAGTCTTAGTTATGTGTTGTATACTATATGAGGATGGAAATAGTGATGTGAATTATTTTTGGGCTCTCCTTTGTTTCCAGCTATACCCTGGCTATTTCAGTGCTTTCCAATGATGTTGACTTGTACAACCATGTTTCTGCATTAATTCCCTAACTTTAAAGGATATTAACTATATGTTTGTGAATCATTTCAAGATATGCCTATTGAAATTATTTTTGAGCTACAATACAAGGTAAATACATTAATATTAAATTTAATTTTCATGAATCTAGAAAAGTGTGTAGGGCCTCATCCTTGAGAAAAATAAATTTTAAAATTGAAGTTAATCCATATAGAGTATAAATTTATGGTAGAAACAGTTAAAACTTTAATATATTCCTTCATATGCATTTCAATTCGCAGGATTAGACATCTCCTCTAGTTTGTTATAGATATTGTTTGGTGTAAGTTGTAACATATCTTACATTCATTATAAAAAGCCATCACAAAAAATCATGAAGTCCAAAAGCATCGTTTAGGGCCTCAAAATGGTTCTGTAAGTTCAGGACCCGAAAAACTGCTAAAAATAGTAAACTATGTTATAATTAAGGAAACTAAAAAACTAAAAGAGACAATGGTGGGGCCCTAAGTGGAATAGGTGGGTGGCCACCAATATCCACCTGGATCATTCCTCCCCCCTTAGGAAGCAAGGGTCCCCATTACATTGAGTTCCTCCATGAGATGAGGAAACTTCTGAACTTGGTCCTTGGTAAACCACTTGCCTTGGTGCAGGGGTTGGCCAACTTTGACAACCTGATATATTTGGATCTTCTGTTGGCATGTGCTATTGATTTCCATGTCCATGACACAATCTATGGTGGCATGTTCCATGCAATCTAGGTTTAATATTTTTGGTGTGAGTTGTTCTGCAATGTCAGAGGTGTCTAGTAGAGGTGGCAAGTAGGGTCGAAGGTGGTCCACATTGAATACTAGGTGCAGACCAAGGAATGGTGGAATACTGAGTTCAAGGGAATTCTTCCCTACAACCTTGGTGATTGTGTACGGCCCATATCGGAGCAGGCGAAGCTTGCAGTGGGGTCTAGTGAGGCACTCCTTCTACAAATGTAGCCACACTTTGTCGCCCACCTGGAAGTTGTGTAGCACTTGATGTTGATCATGTCATTGCTTTTACTCAGCATTATGTCATGAACCTATTGGAAGATGTGCTGAATGTGCTCAATGAAGCTATTCTCTTTGTTAGCTTCAGACTGGACATGAGAAGAATTGGCCTGAGTAGACGTAAATGGCATGGCTACGTCAATGGGACATGGTGGCTGGAATCCTAAGCTCACCTGAAAGGGGTTGTGGTCGGTCGATTTGTGGAGAGACCGGTTATAACTGTGTTGTACATAGGGGAGGCTCTCATCCCATGTGCATGGATGCTTTGAATTGTACATGCACAGAATTTGTACAATCATCTTGTTGACGACCTTTGTCTGGCCATTAGTTTGGGGATGGAAAGTTGTGGAATTGGTGAGCTTAGTGTCCAGCATTGACTAGAGGCTAGACCAAAATGTGCTCAGGAACCTGCTATCCCGATCTGAGATGATAGATTGTGGGATCCAAAAGTACACCCATACTCGTTCAAAGAAGAGTTTGGTGGTGGCTTCTGTTGTGATATTCTTCATGCAAGCCACGATAATGGCCATATTCGATAATATGTCGATGACCACGAAAAAACAGTATTTTCCATGCTTAGTAGAAGGAAGGTCCGACATGTAATCCATGGATATGGATTCCAAAGGTTGACTAGGGGTAGGTAGCGGAGTATAGAGGCATTTTTTCTTGATTGTCGATTTGGAAATGGCACAAGAAGTACAGGATCTTATGTACTTCCCGACATCTTGTCGAAGGTTCGGCCAATAGAAATACTTATGTAGTACTACCACTATTTTCTCAACCTCGAAATGCCCAACGACTAGACTGTAGTGTGCTTCCCAAATCATCTTGGCACACTCTCTTGAAGGAACACAAAGGTGTCCCAGGTGACATAGCAGTGCATCTTGGAGGTGAAAATTTGGAACTTGCACACCCTCCAAGAGTGTCTTGTTTGTGTGGATGAATTCTAGATCACTCTTATAGAGAAGCGGATAATCAGAAGTCTCGTGCCAACAAGAGTTGAGAACAGTGGTTAGCGCCATGTTCTGTGGTCAACTGAGGCAATCTGTAACATTATTGGTGCTACCCTTCTTGTACTTGATGTTCAAATGAAATTGTTGCAGATATCTGGACCACTTTTGATGGCAATCATTCTGTAACTTCCCTTGTGTTTTTATGAACTGCAAGGGTCAGTGGTCTGTGTCGATGACCGTTTCCTTCTCGAAAATGCAATGCTTCCATTATCGACAATCTTGCACAATGTAATACATTTATTTTTCATAAGTGGGATACTTGCAGACTATGTTGGACAATGTCTCACTGTGATATGCCACTAGATGCCCCTGTTGAGTAAGAACTGTCGTAATAGCATAGTCAGAGGCATCTGTATCGATCTCAAATGGTTGTTGCAGGTCTGGTAATGTGAGCACTGGGGCAGAATAGAGGCGATGTTTCAATTCTAAAAACACCTTCTGTTGAGATTTCGACCAAAATAATTTTTCTTTCACTCCTCCCTTGGTGACTTGACTCAAGGGCTAAGTGATATGTGAGAATCCAAAAACAAACATACGGTAGAAATTAGTAAGACCTAGAAAGCTGCGAAGCTCTGTTAGGGTGGTTGGGACTGGCCAATCCCGAATGACTTAGATCTTTTTTAGATCCACATGCACCCACCTTTCATCAATAATGTATCCCAAATACTAAACCTGGGTCATGCCAAAAGTGCACTTCTCCAAATTGGCACACAACTTGTGTTACTACAGTGTTCAGAGGACCTGTCGGATGTGGTGGAGGTGCTCTTCCCAAGTTTGGTTGAAGATCATAATTTCATCCAAGTACACCGCTAAAAATTAATTGGTGAATGGTGTAAGATGTCTTCCAATAACCTCATGAAGATAGCAGGAGCATTCATCCACCCGAAAGGCATTACCAACCATTTGAAAATTACCTCCTTGGATTTGAAGTCAATCTTCCACACATCAGAGGGCTCGATTGGTACCTAGTGATATCCAGACTTCAAGTCGATCTTGCTAAAATATTTCACCCCTTTAATTTGGTACAAAACGTCATCAATCCATGAAATGGGGTACCTATTTCAGACAGTGATCTTGTTCAGTGCCCAACAGTCAATACAGAGTCTCCAAGTCCCATCCTTCTTCTGTACCAACACGATTGGGCTCCCATGAGGTGATGAACTTGGATGGATGTGACCTTTCTATAACAGGTCCTGAATATGCCTCTTGATTTCATTATTTTCCACAACAGAGCACCAATAGATCGGTCCATTGGGTAGCGACACACCTGGGGTTAGATCAATGGGGTGCTTGAATTGATAGTGCAGAGGCACCCCTGTTGGTGAGGTGAAGATGTCCCCATACTCCTCCACGACCTTCTCCATCTGTTGTTGTCATGTGGAGGAGCCTTGTCTTGAGGTCGTGACCACAATATTCTTCTTTCCCTGGGGACGGATCATCAAAAAAAAAAATTTACCAGTTTTAGAAATGGGCTTACTACATTGTTCTACAGTAACCAAAGACATAGCAGTAGGTAGTGGTAACTCTTGTATCCTATACAACTTATTACCCAAAGTAACAATAACATCGCAAGGTCGGGACTCATACACAACATGTCGCTTCCACAAGTATGGTTGGCCTAATGATACATCACAAACATCAAGAGGAGCAATATCACATAATACCTCATCCGTGAAGGGCTTGATGCTATAGGGAAGGTGGCACTACTCATTGACACAGAGATCCCGTCCTTGATGAAGCCACCCAATGGTATATGGTAGTGGGTGCACTGTGCTTGGCAAGCCCAACCGCTTCATGGCCTCTTCTAAAATGAGGTTCTTTTGGATCCCACTGTTGACAATGAATTGTAGCAGGGAAACCTTTACCCACATCTGGGAGTGGAAGAGATTATCCTCCTCCTCTAGATCTTCTAGCTCCTCCTTCTAGATCTTCACAGTGGAAACAATGGCATTGGGTTTCACATCAATAATCTGCTTCCATTTTTCATTCCCTTTTTCGGGTTCTGATTTAGAGTTATAGCATGCATCTAATTCAGAAGCGCTCATCTCAACCACCACCGAATTCTTGGCCCGACACTCACTTGTGTTGCGAGTGGAGCTCTTATGGAACTCACACCACTTTCCCATGTCCTTATTTGGTTTCACGGTGTTGTTCTTTGCTTGCATATTTGGCAAGTTTTCTTGAGATACCATGCCTTGGATTTGTCATTTGTTCTGTGATTTGGGGGCACCTTTCCCTTTCTTTTGATTAACAGATACAAAGTCTCGCTTCTTCTGTTTGAATTTCTACTCAATCTTGGTAGCATACAGGTATGTTGTACCAAGCGAGGAGATGTCGAGGAACTCCATTTACTTCTGAATTTATCTATGCAGACAGCTACGATACTTTAGCACCAAATGTTTCCTTGAATCTTTGATACCCAAATTTGTGCTCAGGGTATGGAACAGATTCGTCAACTCATGCACATCTTGATCCCTTAGTTGCTACACTGTGGTCCCTTGTATGTACTTGTCCTCACAGCTCCCCACGTGATCGTATTATTCCTTGATGGTATCTTGGAATGAATTCCAAGTGGGTACGACTGAGAATAGAGAGCGTTACATCTCGTCGTTTTTCTCACAGTAGGTTTCCCACCAGTCCTTGACATGGGGGGTAGCTTTAAGGAGTGCAAAAATAATCTTCTCCCGGTCGAAAAAGTCATGAACCAAGAAATATCCTTCTAATAGATTGAACCATATATCTATGACATCTTCATCTATTTGGCCATCAAATATGGGGATGTCAAAGTTTACTTGTACCTTAAAGGGAGTCGCGCCTCCAGAGTGGCTGCTAGATGCAGATGCGCCACCAGTGAGTAGTCATTAAGGGATTTGGAAAAAATTATCCATCATTGCATTCCTTTTTTTTTCAAGGGCCTCTTCGAGCAACATTTTGATAATATATCCTACTCCCTCATTTTTCTTTCCATCCGTAATGGGTGGCCATCGAGGTTTGCAAGGGTGATCTTGCAAAGGTTCAACCAGATCGAGCCCTAACTCCTTATACCCCGACCTTGTTGGGGACATGCAAAGAAGGATCGAGAAAAAGTAGACCACTCTAATACCACTGATACAGATTTATGCAGGAATGCCACAGAATATAGATATAAACATAAATAAAAATATGCATCGGAAATAACACTTCATTTAACTACTATCAAGAAACTGAAATTTTCTTATAGACATAATGCAAATAAACTAGCTAGGGCACTGGTAGCTTATCTCTGAGAAGAGATGTGCTGGCTAAAGGCCTCTGAGCTGTGTTATAATGAGGCTCAAGGGCATATTTATTATTTAGAAACAATAGAAAAAGCTAAACATCCAAAAACCTAACACTAGGAGATGAAGTGCCAAAACTATGGGCCTCATTTGGGTAAATTGGTACATCAACTTCCCAGGGACGTAACTTTGGCATATGATCTCCATTTGACGTGCACCATACCTCATTAGAGAGATCTATGGAATACAACTTTTGAGTGAGAAATATTGGTCCATTTACCCATGTTGTTTCCAGTTTTTCCAAAAAACGTCGTTTAGGGCCTCAAAATAGCTTCGGAAGTTGAGGACCTAAAAAACTGCTAAAAATAGCAAACTATGCTATAATTAAGGAAACTGAAAAACTGAAAGAGACAATGGTGGGGCCCAAAGTGGAATAGGGGGGTGGCCACTGATATCCACTTGGATCAGTGAAGATCTATTTTATTGCACAAAGAAAGGGTAAATATCAATAGGCAACTTTTAAGGCATTAAAACTTTATACATAGTCCAGTAGACTAAAATCTTTTTATTCTAGTCTCCAATAAACTAAAATCTTTTTATTCTGGTCTCTAGTAAAATAAAACATAAATTTCATCTTTGTAGGTAGCGAGGAAGGTTCCACCATCCTTTTTGGTGGATAACATCCAAAAGTAAGTAATATTATTCAGTTAAATGTATTCTCATGTGATTTATTCAGTTAAATTTATTCTCTTTTGTTTATCAATCCAACCCAAGTACTCACTACCAAAAAGGAAAATACATTTTTTTGCATCTAAGAAAAGGATATTTTATTGAACCAACAATTTTAGGAAATGTGAATCCATCAATGCAAATATGGAGGGAGCGGTTATTTGGGCCAATGTTGGTTGAGGAATTTTAACACTGGAGAAGAAGCAATAGATCTTGCAAATGACTCACCATATGTTTTCCATCTTAATATTCTCTTGGTTTTTTTTTTGGTGGGTTTCTCTTCTATCCTCTACGACTATTTTGAAAATTTAAAATAGAAATAGTAGGTCCTCGACAAAGGTGTTAGATGCACGTACAAGCTAACTCCGAGTCTAATTTATGTGGAGTATACTATACGGATATGGAAATAGTGATGTGAATTTTTTTGGGGTTCTCATTTGTTTTTAGCCATGCGCCAGTTGGTGCAGTGATTTCCAATGATCATGAAAAATTTTAGGGGCTAACATTCTTAGATGTGCTAATTTTCAATGATTTTTCCACAAAAAAGATTCGTCAATTTCCATTTTTTGTAAAAATGATTCGCCCAAATTTTACAATATAAAATTATTTTACCTTAAAAATAGCCAACATTCTATAGGGAATATATATAAAACCATTATAATTTTGAATAATCTTACAATTATATCAATAACCATTTTATAGTTTTCATATTAGGGACTAGTGATATTCACCAATTTTTTTAAACTTCAAAATAATTTCCATCCTTAAAATTTTCCTTGCCAATGATGTTGCATAGTGCAATTGTATTTATGAAGTAATTCCTTAAATTTCAAGGATTTAAAATAGATGTGACTATGAATCAGTTTAAGGTATTCCTATTGAAACAAATTTTTAGTTGTGATACAGGGTAAATACACCAATAGTAAATTTAATATTTATGAATCCAACAAAGTATGCAGAGCCTCATACTTTGAGACAAATAAATTCTAAAATTGAAGTTGATGCATATAGGGTAAAACTTTATGGTGGCAACAATTAAAAAATTTATATATGCCTTCATATGAATTTCAATTATCAAGATCAAACATCCACTCTAGTTTTTTATAGATCTTCTTTGGCATAAGTTGTAACATATCTGACCGTCATTATGTAAAGCCGTCACAAAGAAAATGAAGTTTGAAATATTCTACAAGGGAAATATATATACTATTCATATATAGGATGAATGACATGTTTGAGAAGTGTGATGTCTTTACACAATTTTTGAAGATATGATTCATCGCAAATGGAGCTGACCTATAGGATTTAATGACATAATCATTTTTTATTTATATTGCATATTATTTAGTATATATATGTTACATGTGACCCCTCCTCAATATTCCTCATCCTCGAAAAGTTAAATAAATCCAAATAAAATATCTTTTAAGCTTTAAATAATATTGTTCCATTGCAAATGAATCAATTAGTTCCAAGGATGAATTTGATTTTGAGTTCAAGTTGCATGAACTGAGATTCTAGGAATGTAGGAAGAATATTCTCCTTTTTCATAGTGAAGTGGATAAGTTGATTAGTTTACATGACAACTCTTGTGATTAGGATGCTTATAAAGTATCAATGTGACTTGATTCGGTAGAAAATTTGGTGTAAGCCCAACCCCATTTCAATTTTTTTGAAGTATCATCATGTTTAATGCCCAACCCACATGTTTTATGCCACTTCCCTACCATGAATATTTTCCAAACTTAGAAATGCATGATCCTACTCTTCTTTTTCACTTTTTCTTTTGCTGAGAAAAATATAGACAACCCACAAATTTAACTCAAGGTATTTTTGGTCTGCTGAGCCTTGAAAAACCCCACAAGGGAGACTAGTGAGACATATATTATTATTTATTATCATATAATTTATTACAAAAATAAATGAAAAAAAAACATAGTCAACTTATCTACTTCAACTCATGCATATAATTCCTTAGAAACTGCCTTGTAGCTGCTTCTTGAAGTTTTTGTCTGACAACTATAATTTTCTGCCCAGTTCAACTAGAAAATTGTGCCTCTATTGTATTGTCTGCAAAAATTAATTCACTATCTTTCCCTCAAAATGCATGCCACTTTCCTAAAACTTTCACAGACAACTCTAAAATTTTCACTCTGAAAACTTTTATTTCAGCACTCTGACACTCTTGACTTTTGTGCCCTGATAATGCAATAAATGTGTAGTACCAGCCTCAAAATCCATAGATTTTCTTGATTTTTTTTATGTGACAACAAAAACTCTCAGAATCTCATTCATGCAATTTAAAAATTTTATTCATTTAACGAGATGATATTTCTACAATAACAATTTCTATTGTCAATCTTCTATGGGGTATCAATGTGGAAATTAATTTGTTCCAATCCCATTTCCTTCACATGGCATGATGACCAAGTTTGACTCCAACTTGGTGATTATTTTGTTGAATTCAACACCTAAACAAAATTTTTAGCGTACAATCAAAGCTTCAATTTCTCTCATTACACGAGGACTCTCTTAGACTGATTCAACATTCCTCATTTTATTTTTAAAGGCTTTTCTTCCTCATCCCATTGTTTTAGGATTTCCTTTGTAAGCACTAGTAAAATTGACCTCATAAAAGTCCATAGGAGGAGGGATTAAAGATTAATCCTTATTTATACTTTGAAAAAAAATAGAGAAGAGAAAATGAACATATAATTGGTAGAAAATTAAAAAAAAATTGTTGGGTCTCATGATACCTTAGAAACCTCTGGGTCCAAGAAATTAACTATTACAACTTATTGTTATATATTTGTTGTCCATAAATTTGGAGTTCATATGTTTTGAATTCTAGAAATGACTTTTCATTAGACTTATTGTTTCTTTCCAATTTTCCATGAACCTTCTCCAATTCTAGTTGAAGGAAAAAACATGGCTCCTTAAAAATATGGGCTTTATGTTTCTAATGCTCAAGGGACTTATGTGATAGGTTTGCTTGAGATCTTAGTGAAATATTTGATATATTGTTGCATCTTTCCAATATTATTGTGTCTTAAACTTTGAAGACAAACATTGCATCCTCTCACTAAATGATGCTTGGTTTTTTCATTTTCTCTTGTATTTCTATGAAATAATGGGCTTATATTTTTGTTTTCCTCTAAATATTAGCATTTATTTTGTTATAAATTCAAAAAAATTCTTCCATTCAATATGAAAATAATTTTTTTCTTGATTTACCATTTCATAAATACTAACTTTGTTTTAAATAAATTCGAAGTAAACAAGTTTCTAGATGATACCCATCTAAACCTATTGCTCATTTTATTGACTGGGCTGCTTTGATACCTTCTTCCAATATGCAAGAATTCAAATTTTATTTTATTTTAATTTTTGATAATAGATTTGGGTGTAGAATGACGATTATAAGTGGATTTCATCCAACCATTAAATCAATGGGAATTTTTTCCTAAAGAGTGGTTGCTCCCAAATCTTGTATTAGATAGGTCAAATCATTCTAACATATTCTTATTTTTTACAACAAAATATTAATTTAGAACATTTACTAGTCATTTAGCAACTTTTATCTCTCCTGATTTCCATCGAAACAATGATATTCTCTACTGTTGTTGGAGAAAATTAAATTCATTATTTTGGTGTTATTTTTTTGTCAGTAAAAAATGCTCATTATATTATCATTCTTAAAGTTTCATAAAAATACAACATAGCTTTAGAAAAACTGAGCATCATAGGCTTGTGAGATAATAGGAGCATTTATCTACACAGAAGAAATCCCAGAGAAGAGCCAAGAAAACTGGTGTTTTTGCTTATTTCTGGCACAAAAAGAAAAAAATTACAAGATTCAAAAAAATACATCATGGAGGAGGATTATGAGAAAACACAGGATATGCATTAAATAGAGCTTCTCTTTCATGCATATGGTAGTTGATTTGCTCCACCTGAATATCCAAGGCATGGAGATGGTCGTTGGTGTGTCAATGCTGATGTTGAATACTTTCCAAGGAGTTGTGTGTCTCGTTCTGCATATGCTGGAGGTCATTGATGTAGGCTACCAATTCATTCCCATCCTCATACCAGTTCTCCCTGAAAATTTCCATATAGAGTTTAGTATTATGAATTTGAGCTGTTATCATTTCTAGGGTGACTGAAGCTTCATTGTGGCCCAGAGAGTGGGCTAGGGACAAAGCCATGTCCTCCACAATGTGGTGGCTCTCGGTTGACATAGAGTCTAGACTAAGGCCCCTTAGAAGTTTCCTTTCCTCCATGCGACGACCTACTCCTCCCCTTCTAGAATGTTGTTAGGATATTCCGACACATAGGAAATATTCAAGTATAACTTGGTCTAGTGTAGAGTTAGGTAAAGTGTGTTTATTTAATATGTACATTTATAACTTATAATCTAACGGTCACGATTTTTAGTGATTCGACAGTTCACTGTATCCTTGGTATTAACGACACTTGATCTGTGTCTTAACAACCAATTGGTCCATGATCTCTATTTAAAGAGCATGGAGGGTCATTTTTCCAGTAACCATTTATGAGAGAAATGTGTAAACTTTCTTTTTTATATTAATAAATTTCCTGAAGTGGCTGCGTTGGCTCAGGTAGTGGATTGTTTCCCTCTTTGAGGTTTTTAACCATGTGATATACCGGTGTACTAATTTGTGATCTCTTTGTGAACAATTACCTTTGGTGTTTGATCTAAGGAACTTACCCTGTAAATTCCTATATGGTATCAGAGCTATTTTAAGTGCCACATCTATTGTTGATCCAAATATGAAGCCAGTTTGATAGCATGTGACTAACATTTTCTAGATATACTATTTTTGAAATTTTTCGGGCCTAGAGAACTACTATGTTGTGTCTATAGCGTTTGTTACAGTTAGGAACCCCTTTCGTTTCATGCGAAAAGGTTTATGGTTTCCCAATTTATGTCATTTTAGATCTGGAGGTTTAAAGTATCTGTTTTGTAGTTATATTTATTAATCTTTTTTTTTTTCGGTTTATATATATATATATATATATATATATATATATATATATAGATATATATATATATATAGATATATATATATATATATATATATATATATATATATATATATATATATATATATATATATATATATATTGTCCATATCTATATCCTCTTCTCTGTGTATGCTCTTTGCTCTGCACTGTATGTGATTTCAGCAAATCAGAAACAACAAGACGAGATTTGTTTTGCTACGTATGCTCTTGCCCCATGTTTTTGTGTGATCTCAAGAAATCAGAAATAGTGGAAAAATTGATAGTTTTTGGTAAGACTAACCGAAAATCTAACATTATGATATAGGGTTTGTTTTTTTTGCATGGATTTTGTGTTTTTTTTTTGCAGGAAAAATCACGCACATCGAAAAGGAAAAAAAAAACACGCTTCTTCCTTTCAAAAAATTACATATTCTTTTTACTAGCTCACTTGGTGTAAAGTTAGTTTATGACAATAGAGGTCTTGGGTTCAATTATCTTTATCAATCTTATTTTTCTATAAAGCTTCTTTCTAAAGGGGCGGGAATTTTTTAAAGTAGAACTTCATCATCAAATTTCAACCATTCCTGTAACTAGTTGGCATCTACAACACTTATTTTTGAAAAAGGCATATCTTCTTCATCCAGAAGCCGTTTTTCGAGCCATTTTTTTTTTTAATTAGCCTAATTTTTCAATATCTTTCCATTGGAGTAGTTAGTTTCAGCCTTTTCTTTTAGTCTTTTTTAAACAAAAAAATGGAAAGTGCATGCCCGGTTATTCTTAACAGCACCAATTATTTCCAATGGCTACCCCACATGGTAGATTTACTTAGAAGTAAAGGGCCTTATAGAATAGCCACAGGACAAGAAACTAAACCTACCGATGGAGAAAATGTCGCTAAATGGGAAAATAAACAAGATCAAGCACAAGGGTTGATAGGAATGTCCATTGCTCAAGATCTTTGATTTCATATCTTAGATATTGACACCCTTGATGCAACCCTAAAAAAGCTAAATATTGTTTTTGGCATTCAAAATGAAATTAGGGCCCACTAACTTGAAAATGAGTTGCTTACTTCTGATCCCAATAATTTCTCTATTGAAGATTTTATGTCTAAATTCAAGACCCTTAGACTTCTTTTAGAAGGTTGTAAGGTGAAAAAGGAAGATGGCAGCCTTATCTATTCTATTCTTGAAAAGCTTGGCCCTGCATACTCTGTATTTGTTTCCACCTTCCATTCCACTAGAGAAACCATCACTTCTCAAGGAACAGCCTACAAGAACCCCTCTTTTGATTCCTTTTCTGAGTCTTTGATAAGAGAACAAGAAAAAATATTACACCTTGGTCTTATTAATATGGGAAACTCTTCTAAGAAATCCTTAGCATCCCAACAGCTACCATACCAAAATAATCCTAAGAAGCGTCATCCTAAAAAGAATTGTCCCAAACTAAACGAGGGTCTTAAACCATTTCAGCCACAAAATAAAAGAGCAAATCAACATGATAAGGGAATAATAGTAAAGGGAAGAAGACATATATACATTGCAACTTTTGTAATCGTCATGGCCATATAGAGTCCAAATTTTTTAGGAAGATGGAAGCCTTAGAAGCAGAAATGAAGAAGCACAACATCGATTTGGAGAACTCTTCACCTTCATCTTCAGGGATGGCACTTTCTACTTGCGGTTGTCAAGCATCAAGATCTAGTTATGCATTAAATATATACAATTCTTCTCATTCTCATGAGTGGCTCATTGATTATGGAGCCTCTTACCACATGGCAAAAAATAAAGCCATGTTTTCTTCTTTAAATGATTGTAACACCAAAAATATTTATGTTGGTGATGATAGATCTCTTAGTGTTGTAGGGTCTGGAACCATTCATCTAGATAATGGTCAATTTAATGATGTATTATGTGTTCCTACCTTGTCCTACAACTTTCTATCTATTTATCAGATAACTCATTAAAGTGAAGGGAAAACAGTAGAATTATCACCTCTTGATGTTGTAATTAAGGACCTCAAATATCCTAGAAATATTTTAGATACTGGCATTGCTGATGATTCCAAAATGTTGTATAAGTTTGAAAACATTGGTTCATCATGTCTTCCCTCTGTTTTTTTTGCTCATAATGACAAAGTGAGAAAACTTTGGCATGAGCGATTTGGTCACTTAAACTATCGCTCTCTTTAAACTCTATGTAAGGAAAATATGGTGATAGTTCTTCCTATGGTATCTTGCTGGGATGGTGTTTATTCCATATGTGTACTTGGAAAACATCATCGGGATATTTTTTACAAACGTGCCCCTTGGCACGGTTCAGCCCCTTCGCAACTTGTGCACAGTGATTTATGTGGTCCACTTCTAGTTGTTTCTTCCTCTTGTTGCAAATACTTCTTAAATTTCATTGATGATTTTTCCAGATGCACTTAGGTATACTTCTTAAAACTCAAGAGTGAAGTTTTTAACATGTTCTTGGCCTTTAATGCCTTTGTTGAGAAACAATTTGGACATCCAATTCTTAAGTTAATATTAGATAATGGAGGAGAATACGTTAACAAAAAATTTAACAACATTTGCATTAAGCATGGAATTTAATTCCAACATACTGTTCCATATACTCCACAACAAAATGGTGTAGCTAAAAGGAATAATCACACCTTAAAAGAAATGGCTAATTGTATGCTTCAATCTAAAGGACTTGGTCTCAATTTTTGGATAGAAGAAACTAACTGTGAAAATTACATAGTAAATCGCACTCCTACTAAGGTTTTAAGGAATATAACTCCAGAAGAATCCTGGAGCTCAAAAAAACTAGATGTAAGTCACTTTCATGTTTTTGGAAGTGATGCTTGGGCCCATATTCCAGAGGCAAAACATAAAGCCTTAGAACCTACGAGTGAAAAATGCATTTTTGTTGGATATTATGAAGATGTCAAAGGATATAGGCTTCTTCAACCAAAATCCAAAAATATAATCATTCAAAGAGATGTAAAATTTGATGAAAATATATCGGCCTATGAGCCTAGTTCGACGGGTGTGCCACCTTTGGCCTGCGATCCTAATTCGGTATATGTGCCACCTCTCTCTATCTCTTCTATTTTTTATAGCATTCCTTCTAGTTCGGATGATGACAGTGAGGATGACAATCCTCCACCTCTTGAAGATGTTACATTAGCTCCACATCTTCCAAGATGGGTCCTCTCTACTCGGGATGCAGTAGGTTCTCTTGTAGGTGACCTTGTAGATGGACGTCATACCTGTTCTCAGTTCGAAGGAGCCTCTTCCTTATTGGCTCAAGTTCTAGAAACTCCTGATCTAGACACCTTTGAAGAAGCTTCAGTTCATCCATATTGGGATGAAGCTATGAATGAATAATATTGTTCCTTATTGGCAAATGATACTTGGGATCTTGTTCCTCTTCCAAAGGGAAGAAAACTTGTGAGATGCAAGTTTTGACCATATGGAAAAGTGGATAAATAGAAATCATGTCTAGTTGCTAAATTATTTTCAAAATTTGAAGCCATTGACTATACTAAAACCTTCTCCCCTATTTCCAAAATGAATTCTATCAGCCTTGCTTTTTTCCCTTGCTACCTCCTTTAAATGGGAAGTCCATCATATCGATGTTAAATCCGCCTTCTTACATGGGGATTTACATGAAGAAATTTACATGGAACAACCCCCTAGCTTTATCCAAATGACTCTAGCCTTGTTTTTCACCTTAGGAAGTCACTCTATGGTCTCAATCAAGCTCCTTGGGCTTGGTATGTCAAAATGGATAGCGTTCTCTTAGATAATGGCTTTTCTAGGTGTCATTCTGACAACATTATCTACACCAAGAAAGTGGTTAAGTCCTTCATCATCCTTGTTATTTATGTTGATGATATTATCCTTACTAGTAGTGATCCTAGCCATGTAAACCATGTGAAGTATAGTCTCAAAAATAAGTTTGAAATGATAGATTTAGAACACTTGCATTATTTCCTTGGTCTTCAAGTCTTGCAATCCACATAAGGTATTACCCTTTCTCCATCCAAGTATGCCCGTGATCTTCTACGCTACTTTCAAATGGAATATTGTAAGCTAGCCCCTTCTCCCTTTCAGTCTGAATTCAAGCTTTCAGTCACTTGTACTACCCTTGAAGTTGATGCTACCTTATACTGTCAACTTGTTGGCAAACTTCTGTATCTAACCCATACCCGTCTCGACCTTTCCTTTCCATTGTTGATTGGTTTCACTGATTTTGATTGGGCTGGTGACCTTGATGATCGAAATTCTACTACAGGATATGTATTCACTCTTAGTTTAGGACCTATTACATGGTCTTGTAAGAAACAAAGTGTCAACTCTCTTTCTTCATCAGAAGCAGAGTATAGTGGTGCATTTGAAGCTAGCAAGGAAGCCATGTGGCTTTGTCAGATCCTGTCTGAATTTTTTCTTCATAAAAAACATCCAACTACACTTTGATGTGATAATCAGAGTGCCATTCAACTATGTAAAGATCCAGTTCAGCATCAGTGTATGAAACACATTGAGCTCCACATACACTTCATCAGAAAGCTCATTCATGATCATGTTCTTGAAGTGAAGTATTGTCCAACCAATGATCAAGTTGCTGATATCTTTACAAAGGCTCTCACAGAAGAAAATTTTACCAAACTTTGATCCATCCTTGGAGTTTAGGAAAGTTATCATTATGGGGGGATAGGCCCTAATTCCTTATTCCTTCTCCTATTGTGTCACCTTTGTAAATCCTTCAATCCTATCCCAAGTTATTCTTAAGGGGGGATGTTAGGATATTTCAACACATAGGAAATAGGCTCCTTTTGTGTCACCTTTGTAAATCCTTCAATCCTATCCCAAGTTGTTCTTAAGGGGGGATGTTAGGATATTACAACACATAGGAAATATTTAAGTATAACTTGGTCTAGTGTAGAGTTAGGTAAAGTGTGTTTCTTTACTATGTAAATTTGTTACTTATAATCCAACGGTCATGATTTGTAGTGATTCGACGGTTCACTTTCTCCTCAGTATTATCAGCACTTGATCTGTAGCATAACACCTGATTGGTCCATGATCCCTATTTAAAGAGCATGGAGGGTCATTTGTCTGGTAACCATTTATGAGAGAAACATATGTAAACTTTATTTTTTATATTAATAAATTGCCTGAAGTGGCCACGTTGGTTAAGGACATGGACTGTTTCCCTCTTCGAGGGTTTTAACCACGTGATATACTAGTGTATTGATTTGTGATATTTTTGTGAGCGACGACCTTTGGTGTTTGATCTAAGGAACTTACCCTGTAAATTCCTACACACATCCTCTATGACAAGGCATACAACTAGAACCACTCTTGCAGCTGCTCTGACACTAAGAATTACTGACCTTCCTGAACAAATACATGACATGAAATTGAAACTACAATTCTGAATGGAAAACATTGCTTACCAGACCTAAACCTTTGGGTGGCTTAGTACAGTTGTTGGCAAGCCTGCAATCCCAAAAATCATTGATAATACCACAATTAGCATAGATGTAGGAAGGCATGCCCCAGGCCTCAGGGTCCTTTGGGCTCCTCCCACACCAAGCCTAGCAGTGGATGTCACACTCCCCTATGGGCTACCAAAGCCACACAATTTCCCCAGAACATAAATATAAATAGGCATCAATAAGCATAAACACTCATCTCAACTCGAGCATACCATGCCCATAGCTAAACGATTCGTCACTCCAAGTAGGGAATTTAACCTTAGGATCCCATGGCCAAGTCTGATACAAGGACCAAATTGCGACATCATGTTTCATCCTTAGTTTTTTCCCATAGCCACAACTTGAGCTAGGATGCCAATACACAAGGTGCTATCTCCCGACAATCTCTCCTCGTCGCCTCACGACTACAAATAACCAAAAGTCTGGCCTGAAACCTTGATAGAATGTATGCACGAAGAGCAGGGTCTGTGTCCCAAGGATTCATCAATGCAATTATGTGGAGCGTGGAGGCCCTCTTTCCTCCAAATTCTTATGTGCCACCAACTGGCCAGTGTATTGGACACCCCCATCCGGAAGCATTATTATACTATTAATTAAGGCATTTGCACAAGAAATTTTAAGGTGTAAAATTTATAAAGTATAAGTTTTTTAGTTGTTATACACATTAAATTTTGAAATTATTATTCTTAATTTCACTTACTTCACAAGGTGGTATGAGTCAAGTTTGATTTCAAACAAGAGTTGGCAAACTTCTTGTAGTCACTGGAGAAAAATTTGTATTACTTTTTATGTTGAGACCGAACACAATTTTCATTCTTTACATGTATGTTTTTTGTTATCTTGCATTCACAATCAGTGTTTTTCTATGTATACTAACCTTTTAAGAAATATTGGATGAATATTATGAGTGTGTTGATTCTCTTAGTTTTGCTAACATTGGTTTACTTAAGGTATCTACAGTTTCCACATGTGATGCTTCTATCTTCTAATTTTTTAAACATTTTTTCGAAATACATTTAGTGGTTGTAAACATTTATCAGATTCAAATAAAGAAAGGCTTGGAAGTGATTATTATCTTTAATACATTTATTATTTTAGAGGCATACAAATCCTTTGCACTGAATTTGTTGGGATATAAGTGGATATAATTTTTCTGTTGTAAGTGAGGATTCTATTAGGGTATCCTCTTTTCGTTTTGGAAAACAAGGTGAATGTGTACATGAACTGAGTTGTAGTGGAAATAAATTCCATTCATGTGTCTTTCGTCCAATCCATCCAAAACGTTTGGTAATTTTATGTTATTAGGTTAGTCACATTTGATTTTTGACTTCAAAACTATTACTTATATAATATGGGTTATTTTCTTTGTAAGAGTTGTTAACTTTTAGTAATTTTATGCTATCAGGTTAATCTCATTCGTTATTTGACTTTGAAACTATTACTTCTTTAATATGGATTTTTTCCTTGTAAGAGTTAGTAATGATAGACATTGTGATTTAGATATGTGATATTCGATCTTTATTGTGTTTTATTGCACTCTTTGGAGAAACTGAATATGGAAAAAATAGGGGTATGACCCTTCCTGCACATGATACCCAAACAAGAATTGAATAAAGACGAGAATAATAACACTAAAGTGACAAATTCAGAAAGAGAGAGAAAGAAGAGAAACAATATAATGATACTCTTAAAGCCAATATTCTGCATGAGACACACACATACAGACTATTGGTCAAACCTTTAGAGTTGGTGAATTCACCTGCAATTCCTTCGAAACACAATGTTATTTTTTTCAAGTGATGAAACAATATTTCATGTGTAAATTGAAGTCAAGCGAATATTTAGTTGGAAACTCATATTTTAATACTTGATATTTCATATAATATAATTTATGTGGTTGAAGTTATTTATAGTTGTACTTTATATTATTTAATATTTCAATTAACATATGTAACTTTTTAATTTTCATATTATAAGAACATGCACATGGTATGGATTTTTTTTTTTTTAAATTTAGTCGCAAAACAATACTAATTAATTTATGTTGATTAATAACGAAAATACAAAATCAACCTAAAAATACTAAATTAGTATTTTATATTGATTAATGATGAAGACAAATAAAATTAATATACAATTACTAAATTAGTCATTTATAATAATTATTAATGAATCTAAATGAGATAAATATAAATTATTAATTCAATCATTTATATCATGTATATGAATCTACTGAAAAAAGATAAATGACTATTGTAAATGATAAATTTGTGATTACTAATGATGACTAAATTTTGCATATATATGACTATTAGTAGCTAATTTAAAGTATCTTATAACACAATCAAAATCTAGTCATATTTATTTAGTGGTTAATTGGTTTCAAATGATGTCTAAAATTTTCATATATATTACTATTAGTAGCTAGTTTACGGTATCTTATAACATGGTCAAAATTTAGTCATATTTATTTGGTCATTAATTGGTTTCAAATGCTGTCTAAATTTTTTATATATATTACTATTAGTAGCTAATTTACAGTATCTTGTAATGCGACCAACATTTTGGTCATATTTATTTGTTCATAAATTGGTTTTCTCTGGTGATCATGTAGTAGTATATTTGTTGTGTATTTGGTCATTAATCATGACAATTAATGAATAAATTAATCTAGATGATAAAATTGAGACGAACAATTAATGACTAAACTAAATATGACTAAAAGTTGGTTGCGTTATAAGATACTGTAAATTAACCACTCTTGGTCACTGATTGAAAAATGGTTGTTTATATGAAAAAATTGGTCATTTTTTAGTAACTAATTAGCCATTTTGTACTAGTGCATAATCAATTTGCTTTTCATTATATTATCTAGTTTTTTGCCACAACAACTTGTATTTAGGGTCTCTTTGAATGACCTCTTTAATCTATTCTAAAAATTTAAACTCTATTTGATGGTAATGTAGTTCATATACACAATGCAGCCGCCTGCTTAACGCATCCACAACACATTTTTATTTTCCTTTTAAATGTTTGATATCAAACTGAAACTCACTAAGAAACACATTCCACCTTGCATGTCGGGAATTCAGATTTAGTAAATAAAATAAATAGCCAAACTATTATGTTTTGTCATCAATAAGAATTTATTTCCTATCAAATAGTGCCTCAAAAATTTTAATGCATGAATTACCATGGTTAATTCTAAATTGTAGGTAGAGTACCTATTCTCATCTTCTTTCAACTTCCAAGACTCATAGGCTAGAACATTACTGTTGAAACCCATAATTACCCTTTCCTTTATACATTTCTCATCTCATTTTACCTCTCTTTCATCGATTCATAAGCCCTAATCAATGAAGAATGTTTAGGTTTGTCTCAAGGATACATACAATTGATTGAAATATTGTATTTTCATGATTTTTGATATTTTAATAATTTTTTGCAGATTGGCTACAGAATGCATCCTGTTCCATAGTTGACTAGACATTCTGTAGCTACTCTTGTGATTGAATATGTTACAAGTGTCCATTGAAGGAATGGTCCACATGGGTAGTCTCAAAATCCATCCTACATGGATTTCTTCCTATCCACAAGGACCGGATCGACGAATAAAGGGGCCTAATCTGATGGTCAAAGCTCAAAGTCAAGAGACCATTTCACACAGCAATTAGCATTTCATTTGCTCTGTAGCAAATCATGAGTCGTAAGAGTCCCAATTTGATTGTAATTTGAAGATACACTGTAGCTATCTTTATTCATAGTTAATTATGAAAATTCCTTATAAATAAAGGTTCTATAGAACCGAGAACAAGCGAAGTTTTTGTAGCACAAGTTTAGAATTACAGTGAGATAATTTTTTTTCTAAAACTATGTTTCAATAAAGAGATCAATTCCCAGATGCTGTTTTGATTACATTTTTAAGGAGCAGAGGAGTTGACCAACTTGGTAGCAGAGGGCCCCTGCTACTAAAGAAGGTTTTTAATTTTTTCTAGTTAGATTTTCTTTAATTCTGTTGATGCTTAATTTCCAGTTTTTAATAGATTAAATACAACTGTGTAGATTTGCCTTCTGAAACATTCTCAAGGAGATAGGTAACTCTGTCTTCAGGATTGGGGTAAAAGTTAAAGTGTTGAGAAACAAGGTTGTTTAGTTTTTTTTTTCTTTCATAATTGTCAATTGGTATGTTTAACTAAGAATTTATAAAGTCCATTTTTCATATTTACAAAATCTTATATTGAATGGTTAAATGTCTTACAAATGTAATGGTTGAATAGGTTTCATTTCCTATCATTTTCTTGCTAAGAATTAAGTGTGTAATTGATTTATCTGAGAGCCATACCCAGGGGTCACAAGCTTCAGAATTGGATGAGGCTTGATAAGTTAGTTATTCACTTAATTGGTTGTAGATATAAGATCCTCATTTCATTGCAACAAAATAATATTTTTTTAATGGTTATCCTGATAGAGCCTAATTTGAATATATTTTGCAAGGATAATTAGATGATTGGATTCAATGCAGTGTTTCAGTTATTGTAATTCTTTAGTTTAGACATATGCAATGATTTCTTAGATACATTACCACAAGGGGGTCACTCTCCACATATTGGGTAGATGGAGTAATTAAAGCATCTTAGATAAATTTCAATTGCATTTTATGTTTTCTATTTTAAGCAACTAAAGTGAAAATAGTTGATTTCATCTCATAGGGCTTTGACCTAATCATTGAATGTTGAAACAACTTGAAGTACAATAGTTGACCTGCTTTCATTTTCCAAATATAAATTGAGTCATATATCCATGGATTAGGTTTAATCACTAATTAAAGTACTTGCTTTGTCTTTTTGTCCAAAACTAGGTCTTAGAACTTGTCCATAGACTTTGGTTTCTTTCATAGAAAATTAACTTAGTTTCATAATACTTCCTTTTCTTCCTTTCTAATTAGATTCATTTTCACTTTTCTAAATAGCCTAAGATAGCATACACTAAGGACTAAAAATACAAAACCCCAAAACAACAAGAAAAACATAAACAACAAAATAAGAGAAGGGTCAATTAGGCACATATAGTGCACCACACTTCATCATTTTACTAGCCTTGGTTGATAATTAATGGGAGAAATTTAGGAAAACTAAATTGACTAAACATTTTGGCACCGTTTTCGGGGAAGTGTAACTAGGTAGCCTTATTTCTTACATCCCAAAAATAATGATATGCGTAGAGAAAGAGATTCTAGGGGCAGATTTATAAGAGGTAGAAGCTTAATCCCTACAACACCACTCACTCCACCTAGGCCAAGAAGTAGTACACTTCCCTCTCAGACTCATATCCCATACCATATTGGTCATAGACTTCCCGAAGTTTCACTACAAGAAAAAAACACATTGGTGAGGGTCATGCTTGTGACGGACCTTTAAGGTCCATCACCAATGTCACATATGGTGACAGTCATTAAAAAACTGTCACTGTAAGTGTATATAGTGATGGTCCTTTATGCTCTGTCACCAAAGACATTTTCAATGACACTTTTGGTGAGGGTTGTTAAAGGCCTGTCACTAATTCTCTCTTTGGTGACACTTCTAGTGACAAACTTTTAATGACCCTCATCAATGCTCTTTTTATTACTTTTGGTGACGATCAAAAAATGTCCATCATCATTGATCACTAAAAACCGTCACTGTAAGTGTATATAGTGATGGTCCTTTATGGTCTGTCACCAAAGACATTTCACTTTTGGTGAGGGTCGTTAAAGGCCCATCACTAATTCTCTCTTTGGTGACACTTCTAATGACGAAATTTTAATGACCCTCACCAATGCTCTTTTTGTTACTTTTGGTGACGATCAAAAAATGTCTGTCATCATTGATCATTCCAATGAGTTTTTGATGAAATTATGTGCCTGTTAATATATTTTTTTTCAAAAGATAACAATTTAATACCATTATTGTGGAGAATTTTTTATAATATGTCTGAGGCCATAGTGGTTAGGGTTAGTCAATTTTTTCAGAAGTAATAAGCATGTATCATTTCCCTCAAGTAATGACTAGTCGAATAGATATTTCCTATGAGTCAACACATGATTCATATCTATTAAGTTTATTATCTATAAAATTCCATTTAGATAAAGTTCCGCTATTGTGTGTAGGAAATATATTATTTAATACATAATCGAGCTCTGACAATTCTATTAATGAGAAAGACGTAACAATCCTCAACAATCTGGGCACACCTTAAATTAATGCTTTGGTACGCACTAACATTTCTTAGCACCCCACGTGTCTTGGAACATCTTTGTACCTAGAACATCTTGTGATGACACTGACGCCCAAGAACATGGTGGCATGCGCTAGCACAACACGAAACTCTCCTAGCATGTGTTGGCATGCTGCATATAGTACCTAGCATGGTCTGGAACACCTTGGTTGAATGCATTGACATACATTAGCATTTGGCACACAATGCCACTTGGCATGTATTGGGACCTATTATTAGTGTGCCTAGCATGCCCCTTTTCAAAAAGATAAAGTCCTCACTTATTAACCCTCTTATTGGTTCTTCCTTTTGTTGCCTTGACACATATTAACATACCCTGGCACCCTGTGCCACATCCTTGGAACCTAGCATGTATTAGCATATCTTGGCACTATTAATTGGCAAGTGATATAAGTAGCACACCCTGGAACTCCCAAGCACACTTTGGGAATTCTTAACATGCCTATATTCCCTAGCTTGCCTTACCAATGCTTAGCATACCTTGTCACTCCCTCCTTGGCATGACAACTAACACTGACCATTAACACTAGTCTCTTGCAGTACACGTTCCTCGTATTCATTAACTTCCATGAATTTTTACCTATTGCTCCCTTAATTTTTTTTCCTTGTACTCCTTAACACTCATCAACATGCATTATCACTCTCTAGCACACCATAGCACTCTTCAACATCCCCTTCCACTTCATAACATGCATAAAACTAGTCCCTGACACATATTGGCACTTGGCACATGTTGGCACTTGGAAAGTCTTAGCATGTATGGAATATGTTGAGATGACTTGGTATGATTTAGCATGGTTTAATATTAAATTTATTTGTGATGATCAATTGTTGGAAAGTAGATAAGAAGCAACAAAGGAATACTTGGCACTTAGAATGAACTAAGACTTTACACTTGGCACCTATTGCTGCCTAGTGTTAGTGTGCCTAGCATGCCCCTCTTGGAAAAGGTAAATTGATGACTTATTAACCCTCTTATATGTTCATTTCCTTGTAGTTTAACCTTTTTCTCCATTTTTTTGTCTTGACAGTACATGACACGCATTGACACACCCTTGCACATCTTGGCACATCTTAGCATGTTTGACATGTATTCCCACTATCTGGCACATGAAGGGGGTGAAGAGAGATGTAGTCCTAAAGTAGGTCAAGTATGAGGGCTGAGTAAGGGTTGCTAAAGAGAGGTCATGATCATCCTCCAAGAGCAATATCATCATGTGAGGGTTCAAAATAATGTTGCATACCTTAATGGTCAGTTTGCGCTAGGAAGTAGGATGGCATATTGTTGGTTCTCTTCTAGCATATCAAGCTTAAGAGAGGTTTCTCATGAGAATCTGGGCATGCGATTTCAACGGTGTCTTTGTGTGAAGGCCACATCAAATTTTCAAATGTTGAAATTTGAAACAAGAAACAGTGAGATTGGAAACCAAAAAGGACAAAAAAAATGAACCCACACTGGTGAGGAATTTTGATGCACCAGGAGTGAGGAATGTGGGGCGTCTAATTTATTTTTACCTTAAATAAATTGGACAATAAATTGTAAATTCATCTCATAACAACTTGTTTCATTTAATTAAGTTATGATGACCAAGTTAGCTCAAAAAATTTGAGTTGAGGGTCTAATATGAGGCATCGAGAGGGATTCTAATATTTTTGGGATCCAGCTGAAGTTGATGCATTAGTGGGGTGCAAGTGTAATTAACTCAATTAAATGAGTTAAAATAAGTTTAAATAGTTCTAACTGAGTGATGAGCTAGTGAGAGGTCCAGTGAATTAAATTAGATTTAATTCACAATGAGTGAGCAATCAGATAACTGATAATTCGCTATTAATTGTTGCATGCATGTCAGTTTTGAGGAATACCCAGTTGAGACAGAGGTTAAAGGGAACATAACTATTAGTTGTATTCATAGAAAATTTCCCATGTGCAATTATAATGTCATTGGGATGCCATGATGGATTGCGCAATCAAGGAAGACTGATTTTCCTAATTAATAAGGAGTTAATTCCCTAGGCATTGTATGAGCAGGGCATGCTGAAGTAAGGATGAGAATTGGCTAAGTACTAGACCGAGTTTTCCTATATCAATGGGAGACAAGTGACAGAGTGCTGGAGAATCTCATGAGAGATTAAGCATTGTATTGTTTCATGATTCCTTGAATTAATAAACAATAGAGATAGAGGGGTTTTGATTAGTTTCTTTCCCCAAATACATCATGTTGTTGTGCGATTGATAATTTATTTCTCTTACTTATATGTGATTGTGCAATCGATTTTTGTTTCCGTAAATTATAGGAAGGATTCAGTGTATTTGTTTTAGAAGATTACAGGATCAAATTGAATCTTGTTGGTTAGATTTTCTACATGGTATCAGAGTAGGAATTTTTTGGGCGGAAATATTGTAGAGAATATCTGAAGATTTTGGTGTAAAATTTTTGAAAACAAATCAAATATTTGGATTCCTTGCAAAAATATACCCAAATGGAAAAAAATTCGGTCAAATCAAAGCTTGGATGAGGGAGATATCATCGATTTAAAATCAACTATTTTTTAGAAAATTTTTGTAACTTCAGGACAATTACACTGTGCGCGAGTCAAAAACCTATATGCACTTGAGGTGCTATATGCATGCAAATATTTGAGGACAAAAGCGGAAGTTAGAGACTTGGTGGTTTAGAGGGAGCATAAATTACCTCTCAACATGCATCCTCATGAGAAGCAGTCTCAGAAGGTTGTGGAGTAGCTGCCACAATTGAAGAAGCAGAAAGGAGATCGAGTGGAAGCGTCCACTCAAGCAGAGACCTCCATGAGGGGGAAATTTCGAGCCAGATGGGAAGAGGGAGCAGCCATACCTCGAGGTGTATGGTAGGGTTATGTGTAGACATAATCCCAAGATAAGAAATTTGGGCAAGGTCCATTGAGATGGCCTGTCTCATGGATCGAACCTGGCTACGAGGAGCACATAGTACAATAGCAATAGGAAGGATCAGTTAGATTGATGTAGTCAGATGTCAGCAAGACAAAAATCAGAGTGACAAATGTCAAATACTGGAGCACAAATAGAGTTATCAATAGTTCAAAGGGCACGGATGTAGATGTCAGCAGCAATGCAGAGAATCCAGTACTAGATAGGTGTAGTAGCTAGCAGCAGTTAGAAGACTTTCATGACAGATGCATTATACTGATTCAGTTGTTCAGAGGCTATTCAGTTTCAGGATTTACAGGTGCAAACAACACTAGAGAAGTGTAGCATGCAGAACATTCCAAGGTACCATATGGGGATAGATTGAATTCCTTTCTTTTTGAGAGGGAGTGTTGAAATTTGCAACAAGAAACAACGAAATTGGTGACTAGAAAGGACCAAAAAAAATTCACGCAAATTGGTGAGGAATTTTGATGTACCAAGAGTGAGGAATGTGAGGTGTCTAATTTATTTTTCCCTTAAATAAATTGGACAATAAATTGTAATTTCGTCTCATAACAACTTGTGTCAATTAACTAAGTCATGATGATTGAGTTAGCTCAAGAAATTTGATTTAAGGTAATCGAGGTGGATATTGGTGGCCACCCGCCTATTCCACTTGGGCCCTCACCATTGTCTCTTTCAGTTTTTTCAGTTTCCTTAATTATAGCACAATTTACTATTTTTGTCTGTTTTTCGGGTCATGAACTTTTGAAGCCGTTTTGAGGCCCCAAATGATGATTTTTGGGCATGAAAGGTTTGGTGATTTCATAGAAATCATATTATTAGTTGTAGTCCTCGGAGAGATCTTTCTATCAAGGTATCATGTGCGTCGAACGAAGATCATATGACCAAGTTACGACCCTGAGAAGTTGGCTGCCCAACTAACCCCAATGGGGCCCATAAACTCTTGGTGTTACATCTCCTCAGGATAAGGTTTTGGTTGTTTAGGGTTTTATCTTATTTTAAATAATAAAAATACCCTTGATCCTTATTGTAACACAGTTCAGAGGAACATAACTATCAGTTTTATATATAGAAAATTTCGCATGTGCAATTATAAAGTCATTAGGATGCCATGATGGATTGTGCAATCAAGGAAGGTTGATTTTCCTAATTAATATGGAGATAATTCCATAGGAATTGTGTGATCAAGGCAGGTTGAAGGAAGGCTGAGAATTGGCTAAGTACTGGACCGATTTTTCGTAGATTAGTAGGAGACAATTGGTAGAGTGCTGGAGAATCTGAAGAGAGATTAGGCATTGTGTTGTTTCATGATTCCTTGACTTAATAAAAAATAGAGATAGAGGGTTTTGAGCAGCTGCTTCCCTAGATACATCTTGTGTTGTGCGATTGAAAACTTTTTTCTCTTACTTATATGTGATTGTGCAATTGTGTTTTGTTTACACAAATTGTAGGAAGGATTCAATATATTGTTTTAGTACATGATTACAAGATCAGATTGAATCCCGTTGGTTAGATTTTCTACATGAAATATAAGAGAGGGTTGATACCATATTTCCTTGTGGTGGTTAGTAGGCCACAAGGTCTGTGATAAAGACCAACATAAATGGAGGAGGGCTTGCACTGTAATTTAGAGCCATAACAGAAGTTGACACAGGCATAATATTGAATGAGTTAACCCTAGCTTGAGGGTTGACATTGAGATCTGAAGTTCATGTCAAGATTCAGTCAAAGAAATTCCCAGAATCTATGGATCCATATGAGCTAGGTCGAGTCTCTTATGGAGGCAAGAGTCATGTTTCTTCTATGTGTGGATAGGGTTTTTTCTACAACAAGTAGAAGTACATAAATAAAATGCCCTAGTTAGGATAGTTTCCTAGCATGTTTAGTTCATAAGGTATGACCTTAAGACTATGACAAATTTTCGTAGAAGAATATGGGTTGTGACCCTTAGAGCGAGGTTTATTTCTGCAATAAAGACCACAGATATGGAAGATGGTTTGCAGATTCAATATGTGTGGAGACAACATATCCAAAGGAGGGTGGAACCTGAGAAGAAGATTGAGCATGCATAAGAAATGTGCCATATGAAGAATGGATTGACATGCAGAGGAGTTGATTTTGGTGGAATTTCCATAAAGTTTTAGACAAATATCTGAAGAAACCTATAAAAAAATTAGAAAATGGACTGTTAGTGGCTGATTTGTGACCCTAGTTTAGTCATCTACAGATTGTTAGAAGTATGATAACAGGAATAGTTCATATTTGTTCATAGATTGGACAACAAAGATATAATTGTCGATACACAAGAATAGTGATCTTGAGAGGAATCAAACCATTGTTAGGTGGCAGATTTGAAGAGCCCTAGATGAAGAAAATATTGTGGGCCCTAGATCAGTAAAAAGAATTGACTATGGTTGGCCAGATTGATGGTAGGCCAAGTAGAGTTCGAGGGATATTAGGTTACTGTCAAAGAAGAGCCCCGATTCTTGTTCTGGTGAAGGACAAAAAAATTGGTAGAAGGGAAGGTGTATAGGGCCTAAGGATGTGCAGGCTTTGAAGGAATAAAGTAACAGTCAAGTGGGCCAACCAACTAGCCCTAGTTCACTATATTGTAGAGGATTGATTCAGCGAGAAGAAGGGTAGCCTTCATAGCCACGGGCTTCTCATCTTGGAGCTGTAGTATGGAAAAAGTGGGCATACCAAAGAGTTGTTCACAAATGGAATTGTGAACAACCTGTTACCACTCAAACTAGTAGTGGATCTAAAAGGGGATCCTAAGATGGCAACTTCTAAGACAAGGGAAATGATGGAGGCTTAGCCCATTTTCACCACAGGTAAGGCTCCTTGATCTTCATGGACTTTCACCAATGGGTGGAGTCCCGGTAGTTTAGGAAGTCACTTGTAGAGTATAGGTCAATGAATAGGTGGGAAGTGACCCTCGAAACCCTTTCCCTAAGATAAAATAAAGAGTGGGACTTGCTTTCCTTTTAAGCAAGGGAATTATCTTCTAGGGAGAGAGGAGGGGGATTAAAGGGTTGAGGGAGAAGAATAAAACTTATGAAGGGAGTTCTCAATCCCTAAAATCCTTTGGGAACTTGGATTCCCAAATGGTCCTCGATGAAAGGCCTTTAACACCAAATGGGACAACACGGGGCCAAGTGGACCCACCCTAGTTTTATGGATGGAATTTAGCAACCAATGATGTTCCTATCCTGTACAAGGTGATGGGAAAGGATCATACAAGTGTTTTTACTTCAATAGGTCAAATTGATCCTACTAGGTTCTATCCTTGGGAACACCTAGGAAAAACTTGATCCTAGAGCTAGGGCTTGAAGTATCCAGAGATTCCATCATCGGAATTGGCCCAAGTTCTGAAGAGAATGAAGGCACCTAGCAACACAACTACCTATAGGAGATAGAAGTTTTCCTTTAGCTAGATTCTTGGGAAATTGTTGCCCTAGGTGACCTAATGGGGCTAGACCTAGGGAATGTGAAAATTTCTTAATCTAAGAAACCTTCTTGTAGTATCTTGATTTACTTCTCCTACTTGAATTAAGTTACAAGTTAATTTCTGAAATATTCAATAACTTAGTGAAGTAAATACAACTAGAAACCTACACATATAGATCAAATACTGAATAACATGCTCATAGACAAAGTGACACATGATTTTTCTGGACAACTATCCCCAGAAAAAACCCAATGTGGGAAAAACAGTGCAGCTAGCTCTAGAGGGTTTTCATTATTATGCCAAATCTAAGTACAACAATCTTCGGCACCAAAATTGGTTCACCCAATAGAGAAATAAAAATGGTATTAATACGCTGCTCTGAATCCCTTTACGTCAGCCTCTGCGCTACTCAGTAAGGGCCTACGTCACACCTAAAGGGCTTACACTGCCCTTACACTGCCCTGACTGGCCCTGCATCAGCCCTGTGTGGCTCCTACTGCCTCTGCGCTGCCCCTGCTGGGCTTTGGATGGACTGCGTGGCTCCTATTGCCCTTGTTGCTCTAGCTGGCTGGAATGCTTAAGCATAAAAAACACAGGCAAGAAAGAAGGCATTGGCAAAAGGAAATGCATAACAATCAGAAAAATTGAAGAAATGAAATGAAAATAGATCAATGTCCATAAATAACTGAAATAGCTCAATGGGATTAGAGAGTAAAAGCTTTGACAACAGCAATAAGTGCTTATAGAATCAGCTAAGAGAATAGAGGAGACTAATTCATGAGTTTAAAATGTTGTATAATTTTTGGAATAAGAAAATTGTAGAATCGTTAGAGTAAATCTCTGCAGGTACCATTAGTTGGTGATCATCGATAATCATTTCATTTCATCAAATACCCTGATGAATGGGCCTTACAAGTTATTTTCGTAGACAAACCCCACAGAAGCTGTGTAATGGAAAAATATTCACACTATATTGAAGAAAACACCTACCAAATAAGGATGACATTTCAAGTGGGGCAAGAAACAATAGAGAGATAGACATCGAAAAAGTTAAAATGCTAGGGAAACAAGAAAGCAACTAGGTAGCATGGTAGAAAGCACAACAACGAAAATTATAAAAATGGAAAACCCTACAAATTAGCACCCATCCAAACATCACCATAGTTTTTTCTTTAACTCTAAATCTCCAAATTAATCAAATTATATCTTGTATTCAAACCTGATCCTCTTTGTTAGCCATTCTAAATATAAGGCCAAGAACTTACTACAGAACCATCACCTACATGTAGTGATCTTATTTTGTGACTAGGCAACCTACTTTCATGAAGAAATGGAAAGGTAAACACTCTCTGCCAAGATTTTCCATACAGCCTAGGTGGAGCAACCACATATACATCACCAGTTTTTTCTCTTCAGATTTGTAACTTATAAGAGCTTTATCTGACCACCTCTGGGTTGCTCCTAGAGTCACCCAGGCAAGCCCTCTCAACATCATCCTCTTTTTGTAGTACCTAATTAGTAATTTAATTAATCATAATAGTTTCTTGATCATGCAGGTATTTAAAATATATTTCCAATAAGCATAAAGCTTTCATGTTAAACAATCAAGTCAAAAGACTTTAGACTATGATGCAAAAAATACAAAGAAACCTCACCAACACTTAAAGGAAAAACAAATTCAAACCTCTACAAAGTATAAATATATATTTGATAAACTTCATTCCACCACAAAAATGTGCTTAACTAAAGAAAATTCTAATTACTGTGCTTTCGAGACAAAGCTTTCAAGGGCAGTGATGTTATAAACATACCCCTACACCTCATGAAAAATCAATGTGTATAAATAGACCATCATAAGGCTCATTTTAAACATCATCATTATCATTTTATAAATCATTTTTATTAAATCAACAAGAAGAAAGCAGCAATTGCATTCAGTTCCACTGAAACAAAGTATATGGCAGTTTCATATACTTATTATGAAGCTATCTATAATTGCAACTTGATTGTAAAGTCAACCAATGAGTTGTTGAAGCCCAATATTGTCTCTTATGATAATCAAAGTTACATCAAGATCTATGAAAATCCAATGTGTCATGACCATTTCAAACACATTGATATTCAATGCAATTTCCTAAGATTCCAAGTTCTTTAGGGAGTTAGTAGTGTTGGACCACATTTTGACAAAGTTGCATATGGTTAATAGTTTGACAAAGCTCCTAACAAAGGGGAATTTTGACAAGTTGGGGGAGAATCTTGAGTTATTGGAAAAAAAAAAATTTCTCAAGAGTGTTAGATTACCTAGTTGGTCCAAGTTCGTCTCACCTCAGCCTTGAGAAGTTGAGCAACACCAGGATTTCAGAGCTATATTGTGGTACACCAGTCAGAAATATTCTTAAATACAGCTAGAATCTTATAATGACACCTTCGAGGATAGATGAATTAGTTGTTGGGTCACACCCACCAAGTATGGCACACTAGTTGAGGAGATTAACACCATCATCTCAGTTGCATTCGTGAGTGCACACTTATGGAATGAGGCACCTTCAAGAGAGGAGTTATATATACTATGATAATGCACTACTTTAAAGGAAAAGCTTTGCATACAAGTCAAAGTTATGAGGGAGTTGCTCATGCTCAAGGGAGATGCACCACTAATGCTATCATTAGCATGTTTTCTAACATCACCTTCTCTTAACTTATAAATTAAAAGGATGGGCACACTCGTTAGAAATTTGTAGAAATAGATAATAAGAGTGAGTATTGTTAGCTTGTAGGTTGTAGTAGGAGCTTTTGTGAGATGACAACTTGTTGTGACATTCTTCTACTTGAGTAATAAAGGCTTCTATGCAATTGTTGTTGGAGCCTGCTCTTTTTATCCTAAAATCTCAGGTTGCAGATTTGTGTAGAGTGGGCCTAATATATTTGTTGTTTTAATCCATTGTACATGCTGTGTTTGCACTCTTGAATTTACATCCTTCAATTTCTGTTTAAAAAAAATGAAATTTTGATAGGAAGATACTAAAGTTCAGTCTTGCTGTTAGGATTTTTTTAATTCTCTGAGGGTATTCTCTTGTTTTCAATAGTATTTGCATATTTCTACATCACAGCTCATCTCTTCCATTTCATTCTACTGTAATACAAAAATAATTTCTAGTATAGTTTATTTTATATCTGCTTTTTACTTAATTTATCTTTTATTTTATTTTATAGGAGCAGTACTTAGCAATCTCAATTCACACTCCCTTTGTATTCACACTGTTGTATATGTGTGGTCATTGGAAATGGTTAGGTTCGGTACTTGTTTTTTGCATATCATGCATTAAAAATTTAGTGCCTCCTCATGAAATCCTCTCCTCGTATAATCGACCACCATTACAGACGTTTACACCACATTTGTTTTAGACATTTAGTAGGTAGGTAGGGTGCCCCTATCTCCCATCTCCATATAGAGTAATTTGGTCACATATTCTTTCCTCTATGATACCGGTTCCTCTCTCTTAAGTCCTATATCTTGTCCTTCTTCTCTCTCCCTTTCTCTCCTACCTCTCTCTCTCTCTCTCTCTCTCTCTCTCTCTCTCTCTCTCTCTCTCTCTACCCTCCATTCATCTCACTATATCCCTCCCTCTATCCTTCTTTATGCCCCCCTTCCATCCTTGTGTCACTATCTCCATCTCTTACCCCTCTCTACCTCTTTCACTCCTCTCCCTCTCTCTCTCTCTCAATTCCTTCTCTCCCCTCTCCTTCAGTTTATCTCCATCTCTCCCTTGTGACTCCCCTTGTCTCACCACCTCTATCAATCTATGTCTTTATTATTCCTTCTCATATATATCTAGATTTAATATATATCATGACATATTGGGACCTACAATTGGGTTAATTCTGCCTTGTTGGCAAGGTTAAAATGGTTAATCTTCAATAGACAAAATGTAGATCAAATATTTAATCAAAAAGAGGGAACCATACCCTATATTCCAGGCTATGCCTATCAGTCGCTTGGCCTCTTCTTGCTCTCACATGAATGTAGTCTTGCTTGACTGGTACATAAGAAGTTTTTGCATTATCAACTATTTGTTTGGGACAACTTTTAGTTGTTTCAACACTACTACATTGTTCAAGCTCATCCTTTAAACCATCTTAGTCTTTTGTACTCTCTTTAAATTTGTAGTGCTTTCCATTCCTCTCAGTCACTTATGTTTCCTTGGTCTATTAACGGACAAGGTCAACAACATTAGAATGTTTTTGCAATAAACAAGGGTATTTACAGGACACAGTCAGGTGGAGCAAGAGTATAAGAGACAAATTTCTCATGAATGTGGGACACTCAAACTTAAGATTTTCTGGAGTAGTCATGAGGTGCAGTATGGTTATTAAGACTTCATCAGATGGCCATTCTCCATACTTAAATTGTGTGACAACACTGTGGTTGATTTTGAAACTGGAGATTGAACAAACACTTGGTTTGATTGCAATAGACATTTTCATCAATAAATGTAAAGCAATGGCTAAAAAATACTATAAATTAATAAATAAAGAAGACATGGAAACAAGCAACAATACTTACAAAATTGTTACATTTAGATGCAAAGAATAAGCAACTATTGTGCACAAATAGAGACCACTGAAACAATCATCTTAACCCCTAACCCCTTAAGCACTAATTCCCAACCCCTAACCCATTTAACCCCCTAAACCTCTAAACCCCTAACCCATTTAACCCCTAAACCATAAACCTATAAACCCTTAACCCCTAACCCATTTAACCCCCTAAACCCTAAACCTATAAACCCTTAACCCCTAACCCCTTAAACCATAAACCTTTAAACCCTTAAACCCTAATTCCCGACCCCTAACCCATCTAACCCCCTAAAACCTAACCCCATTAGCCCTTAAATTCTAACCCCTAAACTCCTTAACTGCTAAATCCCCTAACCCATTTAACCCCCTAAAACCTAAACCTATAACCCCTTAACCCCTAACCCATTAACCCCTAATTCCCAACCCCTAACCCATTTAACTTCCTAAACCATAAACCTCTAGATGCATAATATTAACCCCTTAACCTCTAAATGCATAATATTCCATTAACCCCTAACCCATTTAACAACTAACTCATTATTCCTCATTACCGATATCACCAAGCATCATCATAGCATTGAGCACCATAACTAAGATAACCGAGCATATTCATTGAATTGAGTATCATAACATAGCACTGATTCTATGGTAGATCTGATTGAAACCAAGGCACTATTTTGTTGCAACATCATATCATGGAAGTTACGCAATTCATAGCATAAATGGTTACCAAAGTTCTGTAATATGTTCGAGACCTTATCCTCCAACACTGAACCTATGATCATGATCCGAACTGTATCTGTGCCCTGAAATTTCAGACATTTCCAAACTTATATGGTAGAAAAGAAAATTATACCCTTGTATATATAGATGTTTGCCATAGTTATTGAGCCGACATGACAGTATGAAGTGTTGTGTCTTGATTTGAGCCGACTTGAAGTCTGATTGAAGCGAACTTAAGGATGCAACTTTGATGACTTGTATCACTTGACATGAGGGTTGTATTTGAAGTAGATTTCGAGGATGATGACCTTGAAGAAGATGACTTGATGGAGGATCCTTTTAACAACCTAATGTTACATGATTTAAAAGCCCAAAAATTGGATCAATTTAAATTTGTAACAACTAACCTAGACATCCACAATTGGGACCTTAATCTAAATACGACCCAAGCATGAAACCCATGCTTTAATAAGTTGAATAATAATAAGTTATCTTGACAAATACATTAATAATGAATACCGAACCTAGTTACATTCTTCAACATTATGATTCCTAGAGCCTCATCCTTTTTCCTGTTGATGAAAAACTTTTATTAGTTATCCCTTGGATAAGAACCATCATTTTCGTAAAGCCCTATAACAATTCATGAGAGGATCATATCATGGAAATATCCTTGTAGTAAATCAAGGAATCTTCCAATCTTACTCCAAAGTATGGGCTTTTGCTTTTATCCCAATCTAGCTTATCTATATTCTTTATGTTGTCTTTAACACAATGATTCAATTAATTATCAGGGCTATACTATAGTTGTACCAACATTTGAGTACTGTATTGAATATAAGGATTCAGTATAAGATATGCATCCTGTTAATCTTATATGGTAAAACATCCTTGGACTTGTCACCGTCATAAAAGTTTTAGTATGAATATTCTCAGCAAGACATATTTTCAATGAGGCATGGTATGCTGATTACAACTATAGTATATACATCATCTAGTGAAGGGTCTCGATGAGCTGATTCATACATACCCTTATTTTAGTTATCATTCTGGGTATGTTTAACCTTATTAAAGTTTGTATTTAGATCTTTGTTAAGCCTATGGTTAGGGCTTGTCTTTAGTAAAGAAGTTAGGGTATGCAAACTCCTTAACAAAGGCTTCGTATTGTATCTTTTACCATGCTTGAGTAGCAAGCCTATGCATCACTACAATCTTGGATTGTAGATCAAAGTGTCATCAACATTTAAAGAAAGCAACCTACAATAATGTAAGACATCTCATCTTGGAACAAGTAGTTTTTCCATAAAATTTATTCATCATTTGTCCAATACTAGAGGTGACATTGTGATTTGTGTGATGTGATAGTGGTGTAACTTGAAGATATTGTTTTTTCATACAATCTAGCTGATCTGTATTATTTATGTTGTCTTTAACACAATGATTCAATTAATTATCCGGGCTATATTATAGCTGTACCAACATCTGAGTACCGTATTGAATATAAGGATTCAGTATAAGATTTGCATCCTATTAATCTTATATAGTAAAAAATCCTTGGAGTTGTCACCATCAGACATGTTTTAGTATGAAGATTCTCAGCAAGACATATTTTAAATGAGGCATGGTATGCTGATTTCAACTATAGTATATACCTCATCTCGTGAAGGGTCTCGGTGAGCTGATTCATACATACCCTTATTTTAGTTATCATACCTTAACCTATAACCATAACTTCAACATATTGTATTTCTTTCAATTCAGTCAAACTATGAACAATCTCAGCAGAATAGATTCTGATCTGCTGTAGCATTTCAATAAAATATCCTTAGTACATCTCAAAATATCCTCAGATGTCATACTGTAACTTAGGATGGCACATATTACGATAGTTCAATCACCTGTAAATTTAGTAATATGTAGAGTAGCTCTTGGACTACTTAAATCAAGATCATCAACCAATTGATGTAGTCCTTTTAAATCTCATCATTTGACAACCTACCTTAGCCAAGAATAATATAAGTTACCTTTTTATTGCAATCCTGGTTAGGAAGCCTTAAAACGGTGCCATAACATGTCTTCTTAGATTCATCAGAGATATTATTTGGATACGAGTCTCATCTCAACTTGGATAGGTGACACAACACTCATTAACAAGGATCTTAACAAAGAACTGTACCTGATAATAGAGAAGGGTCTGGAAAATTTCTAATACCCTCTTCAAGGACATCTTCACTGAGACACAAAAATTCTTTCTTTGCTGAGGCTTGATCAAACCAAGGCACCAGCTCCCTCTTGGTCAAATGATCCTTCTCAGTGCATAAGATATGGAATTGTACAAAGGATCTCAGTATCTATATCTCAGGTCTGCACTGTATAAAAAATTATAGGTTTATACCAACTCAGCTCCATGTGCAATATGTTGTAATAGGATTTTTCTCATTGTATGATTTCACACAGTAATGAATCCTCTGAGAATATTTCAACGCATGCTCTCACCCTTATTACCAATCAACACATTCAGGACCTTTTCTTCAAGGTGTAGCAATAAGATCGGCCTATATAAGTTGGTTTCTTTAGAAGATAGGGATAGGATACATATATGAGACCAGGACGTAGCTGCACAACTTTTCTACCACATAAATGTATTAGCAGTGACTTCTTCTTCTAACGGTTCTTCATGAATGAGCGCTTCAAGAGTGCTATAGCCCTTGTCCAAGACGCCAAATTCAAAAGGAGCTACATTTTCTTTTACTGATAGATCAAAAACTTTCAAAAGGTTACAATTCTACTATTCCTGTTATGTCCTTGCTTTAGAATCTTTCTCAAGATAGGACTTTGATTTTCTCAAAAAAAGACTCACTAATCAGGGCCTTGAGTTATTCTGGAAGTAGCTTTGTATAGTCTCAGGAAATCACCCTCGTTAAACACTTCAGAGAGGCTGATCTGTGGTCCTTGGTAGCTTCATCACTTTCTACTTTAGAGGCTTTTCATTTCTACCATTGCAATTACCTCAAAGAATTGTCATAGGACCCCACAATATAGGGCACAGTTCTTCAAGAGATAGGGATAGCATACATATCAATATCTTCATAGGATCAGCATCACTCTGTTTCTGAAATGATATCTCAACCAAACCTCAAATGTAAGAGATAAAAATTTGAAATGAAGGGCCGAAAAAGTAATCAAACGTTTGTTCTAAGGAAGACCGAGTGATGTTTAAATCATCATCAATAGATCCATTTCAAGAGTACAGAACACTGGTTGAAATGGTGCTTCAACTACAACTGCTGGAGAGGACTTGTTGCTACCTTCTATTGTCCTATGAAAAAATGTCATGGCTAGCATTCTCTGACAAATCTGCGCACATTTTTCAATATATTTGGCCAATCGTAGCCACCCCTAAGGATATTATGTAAAATTTTCTTTGCTATGTGATTTTCTCTCTCAAAACTAAATGGATCTCATTGGTCAAGCTTGTTTCTTCATTCAGGCTAACAAATCCAAAACAAAACCATTCTGATTTATCCATCCCAAAACTTGCTCTATGAAGCAGTATCCTGAATCTTTTAACATCAAGGCCCTTTTCTTGTGCTTGGGAAGGTGTCTAGGTCTAGTCACATTCTTAAGGTAGTAAATGATCTCTATATGCAATTTGATGTAATTGCATTAACCAAGTTGATTCCAAGAGCTTCTTCATTTCCCTTGGTCAAAATATTTGTTAATCTCTGACCCTTATTGTTTTTTTTGGGTCTTATCTCTAAATCATATTCTCGAATCTTAGCAACCCACTTACCCCTTGATCCCAAGCAAACATGTTGTGACAATATATCCTTCACTGTTGGATGAGGAACAAATGCTACAATCTTTGAAAACCTAATGTAGGTTCTAAAATGCTTTAGTGATTTTACCAAAGCATAGGCCTGCTTCTCCATGATGGCATAGTTCAATTTTGCATCCCTTAGCATTTTACTCACAAAAAAAATTGGCAGTTGACTTCCCTATTCATTCTTTTGAAGAAAAACTCCTGCAATAGTTTAATTAGAATCTAAAGAAAAACCAAGAAAATATTTTTCAAAGTTAGGGCTCATCAAAACTGGAGAATTTACTATAACATCTTTGACATTATGGAATGTTGTATGGCTTACATCATCCCATATAAGAACTGCATCTTTCTTTATCAACTCTTTAAGGGCTTTTGTGATCTTAGCTACATTCAGAATGAATCTTCAGATGAAGTTTACTTTGCCAAAGAAAAACTACAACTCTTTCTAATTTCTTGTCATGTCTTTTAATGTCCTTGCATATTTTAATCAAAGACCCAATCTTCTCATTCTCTTTCGAAGTGATTACTTTTCCAATCTTGATCAAGATTGGATTTTTCTCTATCCCTAAATTGGTATCTTCATACTCATTTGTTTTTATTGTCTCAATTCTACCTGTAAACACATTGTCTCTATTGAAGCCTTCTCAAGATTGGATTTTTCTCTATCCCTACATTGGTATCTTCATACTCATTTGGTTTTATTGTCTCAATTCTACCTGTAAACATGTTGTCTCTATTGAAGCTTGCTTCCAAAGTAACCATACTTGAAGGGATTTTGTTGGTTGGTTGTTGTTCTATTGAATCATCTTCCCTCATGTCAATGTCATACATTTCAAATTATTTTGTGTCGTTGAGGAACCCAACTATTTCTGCATCACCTCCAAAAACTTACTAATGCTTGATTTTGTCTAGAATTGAAGGTGTGTAAATTGTCTCAATTCGGCCACCTTGGTCTAGCTTTGGACAAGGTTGAATAAGGTGGTTAAAACTACTAAAGAATTGGATTTTTCAGTCATGGCCTTGGGCACCACTTCTAATCTCAAGATATCAAATTTCTCTATGGCAATTGGTATTGCTTGTCCATATCTTTTTAGCCTTTCATTTTTCCAAGCATGCAACCCTTTCACTTGGCATACAATGAGGTCAAAACCACCTATGACTTCTAAAATTTTATTTCCTAGATCTCTGGATGTAGTTATACCAAGAAAAAGTGCCTCATACTTGGAAATGTTGTCAGTAGCTTCAAATTCCAATCTATAGCTAAATAAATAAATACCTTATCAAGAGAGGTTAGGATTCTACTTGCCCCATTACCTTTTTTTGAACTTTCAAAATCGAAGTTCATCTTCCACATTCATCCCGTGTTTTTCCTTGGTGCTAGCTCTTCTGCAAGTACAGTGTATGATCCCATGCTTTCCTCCAAACAAGTGAAATATTTCTCAAGCTTCCTTGGGCTTCAACATGGATTTCACTGAAAGGTTCTTTGTAAAATATAATTGTCTCAAAAAAAGGAGTTAGGATGGTAGTATATGATAAATTCATTTGTATGTGTCCATATTTGATGCCCATTTGCATGACAACAACATTCCCTTGTTGCACGAATGTCCAACACTACTATGTCTATAATGATGAAGACATTAGGGTAAGCTATTGGATGGACTTGGAGGTTCTTGATCAAACCCACTAAAGGAATATCTCAGGAATCAAATTCACATACATTTTGATAGGTTCATGAAGTCTTCAAATAGATTTTCTTTGGAACTTCAAGTGCCATTACATTCATGGTGTCTTCAGAGTCTAGCTTACAGTTGTGCAAAATCCAAACTGTTACCACAAATGAAATGAAGAAGGGCTCATGCAAAGGGTTCATATTTGATCTTCAATAGTTTGATGTGAGGATAATATGAGGATCCTCTTTCCCATATAATTTCAATCTTTGAGATTTTGTAACTTCAAATCATAATGTCTATCCAATTTGTTCCTTGCATGTTGGAAACTTCACAAGTTCAACCAAAGGCATTGAAACATTCACAATTGTTGTATAGCATGAAATACCATAATCTGAACTTTTCAAAGTTGATGTTTCTTTACATGTTTAGAAGTGTGTCAAGAGGGCTAATTCTAATCTTGAATCTCGAATACAAGCAAGGAAGCCTGCTGAAGTAGAAAACACAGGTTTGGAGATGACATCGATTCACTTAATGGCCATTCCAGACATTATTTGCAAGCAGGAATTAATGGAAGCCTCTCTAGAAAATTTTGAACCTGAATTTGGAAGCCAAGCCATGATGGAAAGTAAAATGGCAAAGGCCGATTCAAGGAAAATATTTAGAAGTAGTCCAGCCATTCTTAATGTGGGGGAGTTAACATTCGCATTGCCAAACATTTCCACTGTAGCCTCTGCAGAAAATTTTAAGGTGGATATTTTGGAACCTGAATCAGGATGTCAAGCATGGGAGGTGAAATGGAAAAGGTGTATTTAGGGACTTCATTTAAATGCTCGAAGGTGATTACATCTGAAGAAATCAGTAAAAGTGTTGAATTTCCAAGGGAAATGAATGACATATTCCCTCTAAACAGACAAACATGGAGAGTAGAAACAAAAGTTGTTGAACAATAAAATGAAACATTAAACTCGAAGGAACTTGAAATTATAAAATGGGAGATAGTACTTAAGAACCCCATTTTGGAGCTTGAGTCTGAAATACAAGCAAAGAATGCTGCAGAAACAGAAAAATATGGTTCCAAGAGGACATTAAATCACATAAGATCTATTCCAGACATTCACTATAGGAGGGTTTTGATGGCCATTCGAGTCGTATCACCAAATGTTTTTTCTGAAGCCTATGCAAAAAAAAATTAAGACAGATATTGTGGAATTTGAATGTGAAATGCAAGAAAGTATTGTAAGAGAAATGGCAAAGTTGGATATAGAGATATTTTTTACAAGGAGTCTAGACTTCTTTTACAAATAGGAATTAATGGCCATTCAAGTCATATTGCCAAACATTTATTTTGAAACATCTGTAGAAATTATTAAGGGACATATATTGGAACTTCAATCTGTAAGACAAGTGAGGATGGCAAGTAAAATGGGAAAGGCGTACCCAGATATTTCATTTAAGTACTTGAAGATGGTTGCAGATAAAGAAATCAATCGAAGTGGTAAAATTGCAAGGGAATAGGAAGAGGCCCTCCATAAAATCTCAGAGACTTGGAGGGTAGAAACAAATATTGCAAAATGATTAGATGAAGCTTTAATCTTGAAACAATTAGATGAAGGAATTAAGAGAAAACAGAAACGACTGAAGGAGGCTGTCTTGGAGCTTGAAAGTGAAAGGCAAGCAAGAAAGGTAGCTCAAACAGAAAAAGCACGTTTGGAGACAACGTTAAATCACTTGAAGGTGATTTTAAATAGAGAACTAAAGAAAAGTGACGAATTCAAGAGGCAAAGAGATGAAGTTCTTTGTCAACTGGTAGAAGCTTGTAGAGAAAAAGAAAACATTGGCAAGCAATTGGATGAAGTATCTAGGGAAAGGAATGTTGCACTCAATCAAAATGAAGAAACATGGAAAGAAAATAGAAGGGTTGCAATACAATTAGCTGAGGCTTTGAGATTGAATGAAATTGCAGTTAGGTAGAAGGATGTAAGACTTTTGGAGGATTTGTCAGAACTTGAATTTGAAAAGATCAGGCAATTGCACGTTCGTGTATTTCAAGATCTTTTCTTGCGCATATGCAGCCCACTTTAAAATTTCATGAATATATTTGAAGGCTTCATTCACTGTGCTATGATTTCGTGCCTTCATTTTCCATATAAAAAACTTATGGCTGCTAAGAGATGCATAGAGATCCTTGAATTTCATTGTCACATAATAGTAAGCTTGATGGTCTAGTGACTGATTGTTGTGGTGTGCTTCCACTGGACTGAAATCCTTAAACGACTCACATACAGTAAGTGGCACTCAGTTAATTTCATCCCAAAAAATTTCATATTTATTTAGTAATAGAATGAATGGTGTATCTCTGAAACATGAATGCTCCACAACATTCTCAAAAGTTATTTACTAAAGGTCATCTTATTTCTCAACCCACTTTGGTCATATTCACTTATAGCAACACAGAATATTATAGCTCATACATTCTCAAATATTTCCAGCCACTTACAGCCTTCATTTAATCCTTTATTATTTAATCTAATAAGCTAATACTTCAAAGTTGGAGTTGGACAATCAAAGTTTTCATTATAAGGTTCTAACATTGGACTGCGATCATCAGTTGAAAATTCTATAAATGCTAACCCATTACTTTGAGTCACTCCAGCATATAAAATGTGAGATTATGACGAATTGTATGCATCACTTGATACCTCAACATTCCATTCCTAGAAGTGACCAGCAACATCAGGGAGGACATGCAACTCATTTCTTCTTGCATACGTAGACTGAATTGCAGGGTCCCTCCACATTTCATCAACTATTGGGGCATACTCACATGTTGCAGCTGGGAAATAACCATCTAAATCCCCCATTTCCATAATTTCCAGAAGCCAATTGGAAAAATGTTTCAATTTTGGATTGAGAAAGTAAGTACATTGAGAAACTTCTTTATCATCACTTTCATCTAAGGCAGAAACTTGTTCATATACACTAGAACCATCCATATCTGCCAAGATTTCCTCCTCAAAATGCTCACGCCCCTCAAGAAATTTGCAAAGGTATTTATATAGGTTGCTCTGTATCATCAATTCGATGTTTTGCAACTCCTCCTATCAAAAATTCTCACCCTTGTAGAGAAATTTTTCTTGCTTGAAAATTGTACTAGCACCAGAGCCTTCATATCGAAGTAACAAGAGCTTTTGAATCTTCTTATGCTTCAAGAATTCTTGGATAGAACTACTGGAATTATTATCTATATTTTCCCTCGAGCCCTCATAATTACTCTAAGGGGTAGGTAACAATAGTAAAGAGCATATCAACCTTGTTGAGAAATTAGGGAGTTTAATTCAATTTCTCTTTAATGATAATTAATTGTGAACTTGTTATGCTTGTTTTACTTAGATCTTATCTTTGTTAGCTTATTATGTCTTTCATCAAGTCAATTATCAAAACACAAGAGACACAAATTTTAGGCTCTTCAAGCTAGGGCCAAAACCTCTCCCTCTTGGAGAGGAAAACCCAAAACAAATTCTTCTTATATATCTTCCATTGACGAGTACCATAACCATGAAATAGACCCTTGACACTAGTATGCCTCCAAGACCGTTGTCACTACTCTTCTTGGCTTCTCTTGCTAATCTCTTCTTTCTACACTGCACTGCACCTTTACTAGGGAAGCTTGGTCCCTAGTCTAGCAGCCCCAAACTGTGTGCTTCTTCTTGGCTTCCTTTGATCTTATCCTTAGCATCATTAAGTCTTATTCTTGGCCTACTTCCAACATCCTTTGGACATCTTTGAAACTCAAGACCGAGCCTTTCTTCATGATGTTGTAGCCTTCCTCTTTATTTTAATTACCTTCAGCCTCCCTGAGATATGCAAGATAAACTTGCAAACCAAAACAGTTATATGATAAGACTTTATTCCTTCGATAGCACACCTCCTTTCTTGAACTAATCACAGATCCTTTCATCATTGTATTACCTTCTTCATGCATTGGTATACGCACTAGAAGAGAGACTTATCTTTTGCTTTGATAGCCTTCTGTCTGAAATGTGCGAGGTGGTATAGACCCAGAACAAAGGTAAGTATACCTCTTCTTTTCTTCCCAGAATAACCTCCTATTCTTGCATCAATGTAGACCCAAACTTCGCTCTTCTATCACAGACATGATCCAAAATTTCTTACACCATAATGAGGCCGCATCATCCTTTATATAGTGTCTATTAGCTTGTAGGCTGACATGAGGTTTGTGTGTAAGCCGACTTCATCAAGGATAATATTCACCATCTTTAACTAAAGCCAGACACTATCTTTGTCTTCTTAATTACATAAATTCATAATTACAAGTCATTATGAAGAACGAACTTAGTTACGCATTCCAAAATTCCCTCTTAACTAACGAGGTATTCATAATGGTACATAGTCACTCTCAATCTGAAGAATCTCATAAGAAAAATTCGATTGGTAATCCATCTGTTATAGCATCTTATTAACCAACATTGTCACAGTGCAAGGCCTTGATTAACAACTCCATCTCTTCACGAGACCATGAACTTTAATGCTGGTGAGACCAATGATTATATACATCTTCATAATTGTCTCCAAGGTACATACTCCACCCGCGTGTTCACCGAGTATGACCTCATAGGAATATTCTTTTGGGAATAGCTAATCCTCAAAGAATACCTGTCCTTTCACGACTACTCTTACCTTGGATACCCTAATACATCCCCAAAAGAGTATTAGATGCCAGAGGATTATCTAATCCCACATTATGTCTTCCAGGTGAGGACCAAAATGATACGTCTATCTCACCCTCTTAATTAGGGAGGACATACCCATTCCTATCAAGGAATTTTCTCAAGCTCCCTCTTATCCAAGGACTTGTCAATGCTCCCTCTTAGCCGAGGACTTGTCCAGGCTCCTAGGGACTTGCTTCCAAGTTTTTACCAGGTAATAAACTTATTACCAGCCCCCCTCTTAATCAGGGACCTGTAGCAGCAATGATGAAAACACCGAGTTACTCATGAAGAACTAATTTCTTTGATGTCATGAATTTCTTTGTTGTTGAGGAGTCTTCATCTTTGGGATATCTTCATTAGGGCTCAAATCACCCATCACTTTTGATTTTTTTCATTATATTCTAATCCCAAAATTCTGTAAGTTAGAATTCTTGATGAAACCTTTTTCTTTCTTCCTAACTAATGAATCCAAAGAGGATTCCATTAGAAAATGTTAACACCTATTTCCATATTGATTATTGAATGATGGCCCTTGATCTAGATGACCACCTTACATAAATATTGTTTTATGTGAGGGTCCTAGGAGCCACTTCTTTCATGGCACTCTTGTTGACTACTGTGGTATTATTCCTTGGAAGTTTCTAAAGGAATTGGAATGTTCACACTTGTTGTGTAGCATGAAATACTTCTAAAGCTTGACACACTGATTTCATTCTACCTCTAGGTCAATACCCACAAGTTGTTCACAGGTGAAGAGCCATGATTCAGAGAAAGGATCAGGGAATACATATCCTGTTGCAAACCTGTATAAGATAAAGACATTCTATTCTCCTACTGGTTCTTCAATTGGCTTCTCCAAGGGGTCTTCTGAACCATTTTCTGCCTAGGATGGTCAATCTTATCAGGTTCTCCCAGCTTCTACCATACATACTGGTTATAATATTTCCCTTTGGAAATTAAGCATGAGTCGATTCTCATTTTGTTGTGGGTAAACTTTCTTCTCCAAGACTATTTGCTAGGTGCTTCTTCTTTGTTTCTCTTCATGCAACTTCTGAATTTTCAATTTCTGACCATTGAATAGATTTTATCTTAATTATGAACTGGCAAACCCCAAGGTTCAAGCTTAACTCCATGCTTAATAACCACCCATGGCGTAAGAAGTCCACACCAGTCACTTACAAATTCCGAACATCACAATCTATCTACTTACAATTTCACTTATAACAGCCCCAGTGCCTTGAGATGCTATCTTTTACTCTTAAAATGTGGGAACAAAAGATTATAACTTAACGGGGAGGTAGCACCTTCATTAAGAACTAATTATTTTATTAAACCTATCATTAAGGAGTGGAAAGATGGAACCTTAAAAAGTTTGCTTTAGATGTTTCTTCCCACGTCATTCTTGTTGTCGAGTGTGAACTTCATCCATGCTTTTTGTTGAAGTTTTATCATATTTTATCTCTTTATGATCATGTTTTATCCATGTCGGTTGACATCAGAATAGTTTTTGGCATGCAAGTAAACTTTGACAAAGCAACCCCTGAGTCATCCTGAAGTCAAAGTCTTTCTGTATATACATCAAAAAATGTTACGACATGCTAGTGAAAAGTTGGAAACTACTAATTAACTATTGTCTATTTTCTTTTCGTTCCTTTTTTAATCACGAGAATCAATAATTAACTACTGTCATTTTTATTTCTATTTCTTTCTTTCTTTCTTTCTTTCTTTCTCTTCAGTATTAGGATAATTTATTCCCTTTATTATTATTATTATTATTATTATTATTTTAGTATTAGGAGAATTTCTTTTTTTTTTCCTTTATTTTTTATTTTTTGGGTATTAGGAGAATTCCTAAACTTACTGCCTGTCTCTGAGGAGGCCCAGGGTCATCTCTAAGGGACTGAACCTATACTCCTGAACCTAATGCATTATGCAACTGCCCATAGACATGCTAGGTGTGTTAACTGAGTTTCAAACCTAGGTGGGGCCTCAATATTTCTCAGCAAAAACTTTCTTCCTTTGACTAATCTAGGGGAGGTCCAGGGTAAACCTTTGTGGCTGCCTTATAACACCAAGAGTATATCCAGCAACTTGTAAGCCAGATAGAAGCCATATATACCATATATTATGATTTAGCAAGAGCCTTATAACACCAAGAGTATATCCAAAAAACTGTAAGCCAGATATAAGCCAGATATACTAGATCTTATGATTTAGAAAGAGCGGAGACTCTAGAAAATGGGGAGTCTACTCCTTGAGGCAAGATCAAAGCAGGCCATATACTCAATGGGATTTGAACCGCCATCTCGTTAGTTTCACCCAGTGAGGCCATATACTCAATGGGATTTGAACCACGGTCTCATTGGTTTCATCCAGTGAAACTTACCGTTAAATCACATATCATTGTATAATTAACTATTCTCTATTACTTGAAACATTTCTAAAACTTTAAATTCCCTAGTTGATTGGATTGCTCTAACACTGAGCCACTTGCCCTTTCATGAGGTGGGTTAACTGAGTTTCGAACCTGGGTGGGGCCTCAATATTGGTCAGCAAACACTTTCCAATGCAAGTCATCCATCGTTTGGCCTAACACAATAGGCTAATTAACAATTGTATGTTACTTGAAACATTTCCGAAACTTTTAAGTCCTTGGTTGGTTGAATTACTCAAACACTGAGCCACTTGGCCCATGAAAACACTTTCCAATGCAGGTCATCCACTATTTGGTCTAGCACAATAGCTAATTAACAATGTATGTTACTTGAAATATTTCTAAAACTTTTAAGTCCTTGGCTGGTGGGATCGCTCTAACACTGAGCCACTTGCCCCTTCATGAGGGACGCACGTAAGGGTTCAACATAGATGTGTGTATTCCTATTTCCAATACCCTCATCAGGCCATACTTTGGCTAAGGTCCCCTGGCTAACCTCAAGCAAAACTAGCTCTATCCCCATCTTGAAAATTATACATACTAAGATTTACCCCAGATTTTCCCTTGGCTAGTGTGATGCTGTACTACTGAGCTACATGCCCCTTCATTGTGGGTATCATTAATGGTTCGACCTAGATGTATGGATTGCTATCTCCAACAAAGAAAACACCTAATTTGGAAGCAAAGCATCAAAACTAAACAAAAGAGAATGTATAATGAACAAAGTTTTTATGCCAACATTCTACCATATTCCAAAGTTGTCATGTTTGAATTCTAAGTCATTTATATATATTTTAATCATTTCTTTATGTTTAATTGAGTATAATTGCAACCCAATTCGTTTCATATTTAATCATCCCTAAATTAGGTGTGCTCATGCTCCTAAGTCATGACTTTTGGACCTGTGTGTGGAAGTGCTCATTGCTCTGTTTCCAAAGGTTTTGAAAGTGGTCATTTCAAAAGTCATCCCCATTTCCAAATGTTGTCCTTACCCCGTTTCAGGCAACTAAGACTTCAAAATATTGTGCTCTTTGGTTGAATAAAAAATTTTATTTGCATATTAAAGACTGGGAATCCAAAAGGAAAAAGTGGTTCCATTTAAAGATATGTGCAACCTAAATTATCCAAATTATTTTTATTACACTCCATCCATCTATTTCATTGAAGCATTCCTAGTCCTTTAGGATTGAATTATAACTCTATAAAATCAAGATGGCCATCCATATTCAAAGGCTTCTGCTTTTCTTTGCATTATCCTCTAATAAGGATTTTTATTTCCAAGTAATTCAACTACCAAAGGTAGTACATGCGAGTAGAGAAGTAATTCAACTACCAGTTATTCTCCTACATAGTACATGCTTTGATATATTATATCAAAAGTCTTACCAATACGATAACATTGATTGTTGTATGTGGACATTTTTGTTCAAGATGGTCCATTACATAATCAAGATGAGGAGCTAGATCATGCAATTGCACTTTCTCTTTCTGAAGAACTAACCAAGCCAGATGGTATATGATGGCAATTTCATTTTCTTATAGTTACTTTTAGTTTAATTATATCATTTAGCTTGATGCTTTTCATATATTCAACTAAATTTTTGTTGCTTAACAAGACTTTGTCATATCCATGTTTTAGTGGAACTGTTTATGGTTTGATACTCTCATACAACCTTTATCAAGTTACATGCACCCTCATTAGAAAAAACAAGAGAATTTTTCTTGCCATGACTATCTTTCTTTGTCATTTTTGACTTAAGAAAGTATTTTAGCTAAGAAAATAGTTTCAAGGTTATGGCATAACTTGTTATATAAATTGAACAGAAGTTACATCCAAAATGTTAAATTGTAAACTACTTAGCTGGTTTTAGGCTTTCCATTTAAAATCTACTTCAGTTTGAACTTTGAATGAGTTGTTCCATAGACTTGAATATTAAGAGATTTTGGTGTAAGGATTAAAAATTAGCGCATAAGGCCTCTCAGTTATTCATTTATTTTATCTGAATATAAAATTTACTATTAAATTAGAACCACTTGGCACAAATATGTCATAGATCAAGATCATACTTTGTAGAGTGTCATAGAATAAAAATAGGAGCAAGGACATTGAATTAGTTCAGTTTTCCTAGTTCTTATTCCTTTGGTGTATCTTTGCACCTTTAGGGGCATTTGCTAGTTTAAAGTCTAATTCTTTAAAGGGTGCTAGCTCAATGGAAGAGCACTTTCTTTACAAGAAGGAGGTTGGTGGTTCAATTCCATCGTGCCCTGATATTCATATATAGGGAATGATGAAGATCAGTTTTTGGTGACGGATGCTCTTTTGACTATCACCAATGAGCTTATGGTGACATTTTCCAACCCTCACCAAAATATGAAATGGTGACAGTCAATGAACGCCACCATATATATGCATCAATAGTGACGACCATTAAAGGTCTGTCACCATAAATCGTTGTTGTTGATATGAAATGGTGAGGGTCATTTTTTGTCATTATAGTCATTATTCGTGACAGACCTTGATGCCACCAATGAGTTTATGGTGATGATCAATGAACGTCACCATATATATGCACCAATAGTGACGACCATGAAAGTTCCATCACAAAAAATCATTGTTTTTCATATGAAATGGTGACAGTCATTATCTGTCATTATAATCAATATTCATGACGGACCTTGAATGTCACCACAACATATAATTTTAGTGACGCCACCTTTGGTGACGTTCAGTTTTTTGGTGATGGAGGCTATTGTCCATCACCATTGCTCATATGAAATGGTGACGGTCACAATCCATCACTATAAATCATTATTGGTGACGGACCTTGAATGTCATTACAACACCTATACTTTCGGCGACACCACCTTTGGTGACGTTCAGTTTTTTGGTGATGGAATCTATTGTCTATCACCATTGCTCATATGAAATGGTGATGGTCACTATCCATCACTATAAATCATTATTAGTGACGGACCTTGAATTTCACCACAAAACCTATACTTTTGGTGATGCCACCTTTGGTGACATTCAGTTTTTGGTGACGAAGGCTCTTTTGACCCTCACCAATGAGCTTATGGTGACCATTTTCACCCCTCACCAATGTGATTTTCTCTTGTAGTGTTTTAAGATCAAATATTAAGTTAGGAGGATCTCCCACTTCATAAATTGAGGCAATATTGGAAGAAGAAGATCCTAGAACTCCAACAAAGGGAATAACCTTTTTCACTTCTATAGGGGAATATATTTCAACTGAAGAACTAGAAATCCCTAGTGAAGAGGAAGAGGAAGAACCTTTCTTCAACGTACCATTGATAGAAGAACCAGAAGAGCAATTATCCCTTCAGGCTGAACCCTATATCAGTTATGAAGAATCTATCATGGCAGGAAGAGGAGAAGGAGCGGAAGGAGAAGGAGAAATATTTAATGGAGAAAAATTACTATTTGGAGGAAGTAGAGGTAGAGGAGGAGATAGAGGAAGAGGTAGCAGAAATGCAGAAGGAGAAGGTACAGGAAGAGATAGAAGGGGAGTTGAAAGTTCCTTTGGATTCCCTATAATAGATGAAGAGACAAATGCTGCCATGAAAAATATCTTACCTTCTGTTCTTCCAAACTTTCATGGGCTGAAAAGTGAAGACCCTAAGAAATTTTTGTTTGAATTTGAAGATTTGTGCATAACTTATGACTATCTACAAGATGCTCAAAAACTCAAATTATTTCCTTCAACATTGAAGGGAGCAGCTTTAAAATGGTTCATGATTCTAATCACTAGGTCTATTGAGTCATGGAGTGATATGGGAAGAGCATTTCTAGAAAGGTATTTGGACTATTGCATACATTTTAATCATAAGGAGGAAGTGTTTAAAATGATGCAAAGGGAGGATGAAAATTTGGAAGATTTACTAGAAAGATTCAACTATAACATCAAGAGAGGAAAGATGGAGAATCTAGACCAAGACACTCTAAAAGCTCTTTAGTTGAAAACAATTAGAGATGAATGGATAGATATCCTTAACATGACGGGGAAGGGAGACATATCTCAACTTTCATTAGTTGATAGAGGAGAACTATGTATTAATCTCTCAAGAGGAAAATCAAAAATTTTGAAAGGACCAAGGGACCCTGCTCTTGCAAGGGTAAACAAATATGAAGCTAGAACAATAAGTAGGGCAGAAATTGGAAACATGCTTGATGAGTTTAAAACTGACATTATAGGGAGTCTTAGTGAGCAAATAGACACCCTTAAGTTACAAAAAAAGTAGAAAGATGAGACTAATACCTTAACAGTCTTCTGTCCCAAGTGGAGAAAAAATAATGCCTTAAGAGAATGTCCTCTTGATGCAAAAGTAATAGAAACTTGTGTGATTTGTTTAGAGAACCATGAGACCAAGAGTTGTCCTTCAATTCCTAGTCTTAAGGTTGTCTTTCAAGAGGAAACTACTACAAATCCTATAGAATCTCCATGTTTTGTTTGTAGAAGACCTTAGCAGGGGCCTCAAACTCAAGGGTTGAATAACCAAATGTATAATCAGCCCCCACCAAATTGGAATTCTTGGCAACAACCTTGGCCTCAATCTCAAAATCAATCTCAAACTTGGGCTCAAGGGATGAAAAATCCCTATGGAAGGTTCTCCCAGTATTATCAGTATCCACCATCTTATCCATACTATCCAAATTATCCTCCCCAAAAAAATCCTCAACAAAATCCACAACCTCAATCTCAAAATCAAAATCCACCACTTCCACTACCATTCCCTCAGAAACCAAATGAGCATTAGGGCAGTTTTGAGGTCTAAAATGGGCATCCTAAGGAAATAATAAAATAATATATAAACCAATAAAATAATATTTATTAATTTGCAATTCATTTTTTGCACCACAATCCATGTAACCATAGTTGAATTCAATTCAAAAGTTGTACCAAAATAAAATTAATAAAAAAATTGTATTGATGTGACTATAAATAAGAATAATCTTTTAAAAAAAATCATTATCATTGAACAACTAATGAATTTGTCCTTTGTAGTTAAATAACTTAAATAAAATATAAATATAAATTTATAAATTGTATAATAACATGTAATTAATATACTATATAAAAATAATATAATAAAATAAATGTATAGGGATATGCATTGTTTCTTTCAAGAAATATGAAATGAGAATAATATATTTTTATTCAAAATGTGAGGAATCACATTTATTATGAGTACTTTAATTTGACTTTAAAAGTACTTTGACACTACCATAATTTACCATGAGTTTTTATCCACCATTTATAATGTGAAAAGTAAGTACTTTTAGCTCAAATAATGGCACCTCAACCATTAGGGATGATGTCATCCCCTAAAATATGATTGGTTCTCCTAAAGTGAATTTTGATTGTACATTTTCCTTAGGAGGCCCATTTTAGACCTCAAAATTCCCCTAATGTTACCTGCTCAGCTAATACCAAACCCCAATAATAAAAACCCTTAGAATACCTATATGATAGAAGGTCAACAATTTCCAACTTATTTAATTACTCCTCTAGATCTTAATGATGTCCAACTTAGATCTGGAAGGATAGTTGAAACGAAGAAACCTTCTGTGGTAATACAAGAACAAGACAATTCTGAGGAAAATTCTCTACAAGTTAATAAAAGTTTTGAAGAAAGCACATCTCTTCAAAACCAAAACATTGAAAAAGAAAAGTAGAAAGAACCACTGAACTCAACTCCTATGTTAGAGCAACCATCAACATCTGCTTCTATACCACCTTTTCTTGAAAGATGAAGAAACCACATCTCTTCAAAACCAAAAAATTGAAAAAGAAAAATAGAAAGAGCCACTGAACTCAACTCCTATGTTAGATCAACCATCAACATCTGCTTCTATACCACCTTTTCTTGAAAGATTACAAATTGATAGAGGTATAGAGAAACATATTATGTTGCCTAATTATGATTTCTTAGATGAATTAAGAAATGTTTGTATTAAAATTCCATTACTATGAGTCATCTAAGAAATCCCAATCTTAGCTAAAACAATAAAGGAGTTGAGTATGAAGAAATCAGGAAGAAAAATAAAAGAAATAAAGAAGATTCAATTGGTAGGAAAAATAATAGACATAATGATGGGAAAGATTTCCATTCCAAAATATCTAGATCTCGGAAGTCCATTTGTCAAAACACATATCAATGGAATTGAAATATCAAACACATTAATTGATTTAGAAGCATCAATAAACATCATGAGTAAGAAAACCATGGAACAATTTAAGCTTCCTAATCTTCTTTACGCACCCACATTACTTTAGTTAGCAGATAGGTCTATAATCAAACCAGATTTTCTGTTAGAAGATATTTCAGTGCCCTTAGATTCTTGGGAGTATCTTGTTGACTTTATGATTTTAACTCCTAAAAATGATCTAGGAGGACATCCTCTTATAATAGGAATACCTTGATTAGCTACAGTTGATGCTTTCATCAGTGATAGATCTGGTGATATGTACTTCTTTGATGGTAAATTAACTAAGAAATTCACTTTGTATCCTCCAGCAAGAACAATCATAGAGATATATGAAAAACAATGGATTGATGATGAGGAAGATGTACAGTCTCTCTTCACTATTTCAAATATTAGTGAAGATAGTCAGATTTTGAATACTTTAGAAAATTTTGAATCATCTCGAGAAGATGGAAATGATCAATTCCAAGAAAGATCTAATATTGAATTCTTGTCATCTAGGCAGATGTCTCTTTACTCTGTGGAAGAATTTGGTAGCTCTACAATTGAAATATTTCCAGGAAAAACCTTGAACATAAACAAAAACCTAGAAAAATTACAACAAGAAGAGCTAGTCAAAACATTATAGAAACATTCATCTACACATGCATGGGAATACACTGACATGAAAGGGATTAGTCCTAAGACTTGCACTCATCACATCTACATAGAGGAAAATTGTAAACCTATCAGACAACCTCAGAGAAGGATGAATCCAAATCTTACGGAGACTTTCAAAGAAGAGTTGCAGAAATTGCTAAATGTCAACTTTATCTATCCCATTTTAGATAGTCAGTGGGTTTCTCCTTTGGTAATTGTACCAAAAAAAAATGGTAAATGGAGGGTATGCATTGATTATCAAGAATTGAATAAAGCTACTCTTAAAGATGATTTTCCTTTACTCTTTATAGATCAAGTGTTAGATACATTAGCAGACAAAAAGTATTTCTCATTCTTGGATGGTTTCAGTGGTTATAATCAAATCCAAGTTGCACCTAAAGATCATGAGAAGACCACATTCACCTGTCCTTGGGGAACTTATGCCTACCGAGTACTACCTTTTGGATTATGCAATGCACCTGCAACATTCCAAAGGGAAATACTAGGAATTTTTTCTAATCTAATACATGATTGTGTAGAAGTATACATGGATGAGTTTACAGTCTATGGTAATTCATTTGAAGAAGCTTTAGAAAACTTGGAAAAAGTTATAAAAAGGTGTAAAGAAGCAAACCTTTCACTAAGTCATGAGAAATGTTTCTTGATGTTTACTGAAGGGATTGTTTTAGGACATCAAATTTCAGGAGATGGAATCAGAGTAGATGAGTCAAAAGTTGAAGTCATCTCAAGGCTATTAGTTCCAAGTTTCCAGAAAAATGTTAGAAGTTTTCTAGGATTTACATGGTATTATAGGAGGTTCATAGAAAACTTCACCAAGATAGAATCCCCACTCTTCAAATTACTCACCAAAGATTGTGAATTCAAATGGAATTCTGACTATCAGTTAGCATTTAAAACCCTAAAAGCAAGAATCTTTGAAGCACCCATATTAAGAGGGCCTAACTTGAAATTACCTTTTCATATATCAATAGATGCTTCAGACATAGCTCTAGGAGCTATGTTAGAACAAAAATAACTAATCGCTTATGCCATCTACTATACAAGTAAAAATTTAACTCCTCCAGAGTTGAATTATACAGTAACTGAAAAAGAATTCCTAACTATTGTTCATGCTATCAATAAATTCAAACATTATATAACAGGTTATGAAACCTTTTTTCACACAGATCACTCTAAAATTAGGTATTTAATGAATAAATCTGTTACTAATAACAAAGTTATAAGATGGTTATTGCTTCTACAAGAATTTAATATTACTATTCTAGATAGGCCTGGAAAACAAAATATAGTTGTTGATTTCCTATCTAGAATCCAAAATATCAAAGAAAACACTCCAGTTGAAGATAAATTTCTTGATGAATATCTCTTTGCAATAACTAATCATACTCTTTAGTTTGTAGATATTTCCAATTATTTAGTTTCAGGGAAATTACCTTCAAATATGAATGTTAGAGAGAAAAGAAAAATCATTCAAACAAGTGAAAAATTTTCATGGATTACTAATGAATTGTACAAGACAGGTCCAGATCTTATTATCAGAACATGTGTTCGAGAAGATGAAATGCTTGAAATTCTTAAGGCATGTCATGATGAACCCTATGGTGGAAATTTTGCTGACAAGAGGACAACCTATAAAATCCTTCATTTAGGATATTATTGGCCATCAATCTTCAAAGATGCCAGAGAATATGTTAAAAGGTATGACAGTTGTCAAAAGGTAGGGAAACCTGCTCCTTCAAATGAAATTCCATTACAAAATCAGGTACGTATTGAACCTTTTGAAAAATGGGCTTTGGATTTTGTTGGACCTATTAATCCTCCATCTAAACAAAAGAAGTATATCCTGGTATGCACAGATTATGTCACTAAATGGGTAGAAGCTAAAGCATTACCTTTTTCTAATGAATCATCTATAGTCAATTTTATTTTTGAGGATATCTTTACTCGTTTTGGTGTTCCAAGAGAAATTGTAACAAATCAAGGAACTCAATTTACATCAAAGATGGTGCAGAAGATGGTAGAAATTTACAAAATCAAGCATAGGAAGTCTACCCCTTACCATCCACAAGCAAATGGTCAGGTACAATCTACCAACAAGGTGATTGAAGGAATTCTCATAAAGACTGTTAATCTACATAGAAGAGATTGGGCAGAAAGGCTTCTTGAAGCCTTCTAGGCCTATAAAACTACATGGATAAACATAATAGGACATACTCCTTATGAACTTTTTTATAGGAAACAAGTTCTGTTTCCCATATAATTTCAGATCAAAACCTTCAAGATGGCAGTTTAACTAGGACTTGATTTGACAGAAGCACAAAAGCATACACTGGAGAAAATTAATGAACTAGATGAAATCATACAAGATGCAGTCCAAAGAACTAGCATAGTCTAGCAGCAAAGGACTAAATGGCATGATAAGCATATCAAAGAGAAGAAATTTCAAGAAAGAGACTGGGCACTCTTGTTTGACTCAAAATTCAAGGATTTTCAAGGGAAATTTCAAACTCATTGGCTTGGGCCATATGAGATCGAGAAAATATTTCAAAATGGAGCAGTAAATATCAGAACAATAGATGAAGAAAAGTTATCTCTACTTGTAAATGGTCATAGGCTGAAAGTATACCATAAACCACTTTCAAGAGAAGGGTTTGTCAGAAAATTTCAGGATAACATTGATATGGAGTTAGTGAAGAATAATTCTTCTTCTTCACTAACTTAGCTTTTATCTTTCTTTTTATTAAAAAATAAAAATAAGTAAATAAAGTATAAGTATGAAAACCAATCAATGATTGGCATACTTATGCAGAAAGTACAGGATGCAAATCAGAACTCTCTAACATCCTATACTTTCATTTTTTCTGTAATTAAGTATTCATGTTTGCAAAATGCAAATTGCAAATTCATTTCATTTCACTCCATATTTCATCTCATTCCATTTTCATTCTATTTTCACTTTCATTCCATCATAAAATTTTATTTCATTCCATATTCATATTCCATTCCACTCCACATCCACATCCATACTTCATAATATTTGGATAGATCACATTCTGCAGCTAGATCATATTTTGCAGACAGTTACATTCTGCAGCTATTTACATTCTGTAGTTGATCCTATTCTGCATCCAATCTAATTATGCAAACCTATTCCAACAAAGTAAAAACAAGATGTTTGTAAGAAGGTACAATGGGACTATGTTCCAAAGACCACCATGCCACAAAAAGGAGGACCTAAGGAACCACATCAAGCACAACATACAATAAGGTCAAGTTTTGAGGTAAATTGTGAAAAATTATTTTAATAGCAAAAATTTAAAACATGAAATAGGTACAATGTGTATAATCATATGTTTCCTAAGCAATCTATCATTCGAATTGATTAACCCCTGTCATGAAAAATCTTGACCATATCCGTTATCTAACGTTCCATAAAGATCCATCATTAAACTCTTGATTAATGAATAAATGGTAATAATCATAAACATGACCTATTAGGCCACGTCTTTCAAAGATCGTATCATTCACTTATTTCCCCACAAGTTCACCATAAACTCTCCATCAATTTCATAATTGTTTCATTCTCTTCCACAGTTTGATTACCTCCATCGTTCGTTCACTTCCATCACACTTTGCAACCAATCCATTTTCAAACACAGAAAGGTAATTTTGAAGGGGAAGATACTTTTCACAAGAGAAGAATGGGTCTAATTTTCAGAACAGAACCGGTAGGAGTCAATATTTGGAGGGATATCCACAAGTTAGGGAGCTACTACAACAAGCAAGATGGTTGAATTTTATAGAAAAGTTTGATGGCTTCCATAAGGAGATTACCAAATCGTTTGCCAAATCTTCTGATGGGGCTAAGGTAGATATTAGAGACATCAAATTCACAATAACAGAATCATTTTTTGGCTAAAGCAAAAAAACTCCCAAGGCAAGGAGAACGGTGGTTCAAAAACAAGGAATTTCATAATGAGTCTTGGAAGGAGATACTTAAAAATCCAGGTATGGATGTTTCAATCTTCAGAAAAGGAATTCCAAGTACTTCTTTGAAAGTAAGTGGAGAAACATGCTGCTAATTTTGAAAAATTTTATAACATGTGAAGGGAGGTTTGGAACTATGTATGTTTACCATATCAGGTTATTAATGAATTTTCTAGAAGATGGTGAGATAAATTTACCTTTCTTTTTACTCAATAGTTTAAAGAGAATGGCTTCCAATGTCCAAAAGAGAGTTCAGTTTTTAGAAACCACTCTGCATCACCATGGTTTAGTAAAAATGTTGATTGAATTCCACCTAAAGAGCATAGAGGACAATTGGGAAAATTTTCTTATGAGAAATCATTTTCAAGAATAGGTAGAATCACCACCTAAGGAAAGAAATGTTAGGAGAAAAAGAAGAAAGAAAACTGACATGGTTATTGAAAAAAAATTTGACACTCCACTAGAGGAGAAAGATGAAGAACTAATTTCTGAAAATTTATCAGAAATCAAAAAGAAATTAGGGCCAAAGGAAAAGAAAAGAAGGCAAGGATATTGATAAAGAGGATGAGAATCCACCAAAGCTGAGAAGGAGCTCTAGACTCTGAGGTATTATGAAAAGGACATTAACAAAGGAGACAAAATTCATAAATATAGAAGATGAAGAAACCTCAGTTCAAACACATGTTAACAATTCTTCTACGTTCAATCCTCAAAACTCTCCTGTATATCATTTTGAAGAAGGCCCTAGTAGAAGATCTCCTGGTATAGACCTAGTCCAGCAACAAATATATGATTATGTGGAATCCTTAGAAAGAAGAGTCTCAATGAGTCAAGAAATACCTATCAATCCACAAGAACCTCCAATTGAAACTCTTAAGCAAGATAAGTATGAATTGGAGATATTGAACAGGCACATTAAAAATGAAAATGAGGTTCTAAAAGAGCAGATCAAGTTGAAAAATACAATGAATGATAACTCTACTCTAAAACTAGAGATATTACACAAGAAGAACAGGAAATTGAAGAAGAGGAATAAGAGGTTGAACAAAGCTCTCATAAACCTTAGATTCAAATTACTCATGAACAAGCCAAGAGTGACACTGACTTCCAAAAGAAATAGAAGAATAAGGCTGGATGTTTCAGGTGAAGTATCAGAGCACTTGCAATAAAGGAGAAGAACTTAAAATTTTGGCAAATTGCATGAGGACATGCAGTGATTTTGTAGTGAGGGTATGTTGAAACCCACAATTACCCTTTCCTTTACACATTTCTCATCTCATTTCACCTCTCTTTCATTAATTCATAAGCCCTAATCAATGAAGAATGTTTAGGTTTTTCTCAAGGATACATACAATTGATTGACATATTGTATTTTCATGATTTTTTCTATTTTAATAATTTTTTGCAGACTGGCTATATAATGCATCCTATTCTGTAGCTACTCTTGTGATTGAATATGTTACAGGTGTCCGTTGAAGGAATGGTTCACATGGGTAGTCTCAGAATCCATCCTACATGGATTTCTTCCTATCCACAAGGACCAGATCGACAAATAAAGGGGCCTAATCCGATGGTCAAAGATCAAAGTCAAGAGATTGTTTCACACAACAATTGGGACTCTTGATTTGATCCATAGAAAATCATGAGTCCTAAGAGACTCAGTTTGATTGTAATTTGAAGATACACCTCTAGCTATCTTTATTCATAGTTAGTTATGCAAATTCCTTATAAATAAAGGTTCTATAGAACCGAGAACAAGTGAGTTTTTGTAGCACAAGTTCAGAATTACAGTGAGATACTCTACTTTCTAAAAATTTGTTTCAATAAAGAAGATCAATTCCTAGATGCTGTTTTGATTACATTTTTAAGGAGCTAAGGTTTTGAACAACTTGGTAGCAGAGGGCCCCTGCTACTAAAGAAGGTTTTTAATTTTTTCTAGTTAGATTTTATTTAATTATATTGATGCTTAATTTCTAGTTTTTAATAGATTAAATACAACTGTGTAGATTTTCCTTCCAAAACGTTCTCAAGGAGATAGATAACTCTGTCTTCAGGATTGGGGTAAAAGTTGAATTGTTGAGAAACATGGTTGTTTAGTTTCTTACTTTCATAATTGTCAATTGTTGTGTTTAACTAAGCATTTATAAAGTCCATTTTTCCTATTTACAAAATCTTATATTGAATGGTTAAATGTCTTACAAATTGAGTGGTTGAATAGGTTTCATTTCTTGTCATTTGCTTGCTAAGAATTAAGGGTGTAATTGATTTACCCGAGAGCCATACCAAGGGGTCACAAGCTTCAGAATTGGATGAGACTTGATAAGTTAGTTATTCACTTAATTGGTTGTAGATAGAAGATCCTAATTTCATTGCAACAAAATAATCTTTTTTAAAGGTTATCCTGAGAGAGCCTAATTTGAATATACTTTGCAAGGATAATTAGATGATTGGATTCAATGCAATGTTTGAGTTATTGTAATTCTTTAGTTTAGACAAATGCAATGATTTCTTAGATACATTACTGCAAGGGGGTCACTCTCCACATATTGGGTAGATGGTGTAATTAAAGCATATTATATAAATTTCAATTGCATTTTCCGTTTTCTATTTTAAGCAACTAAAGTGAAAACAGTTGATTTCATCTCATAGGTCTTTGACCTAACCATTGAATGTTGAAAAAACCTGAAGTACAGTAGTTGACCTGCTTTCATTTTCCAAATCTCAATTGAGTCATAGATCCATGGATTAGGTTTACTCACTGAATAAAGTACTTGCTTTCTATTTTTGTCCAAAACTAGGTCTTAGAACTTGTCCATAAACTTTGGTTTCTTTCATAGAAAATTAACTTAGTTTCATAATACTTCCTTTTCCTCCTTTCTAATTAGATTCATTTTCACTTTTCTAAATAGCCTAAGATAGCATACACTAAGGACTAAAAATAAAAAACCCCAAAACAACAAGAAAAACATAAACAACGAAGTAAGAGGAGGGTCATTTAGGCACATATAGTGCACCACACTTCATCAGTTTACTAGCCCTAGTTGATAATTAATGGAAGCAATCTAGGAACACTAAATTGACTAAATAATTACCTTCATGCTTGACTTCGATCCCTTCGTGACAGGCATTAATATAGACTACAAATTATTTGTTTGGGTCACCAATTTTTAGTATGGGAGAGATGGTCAACAAGTGTTTCAATTGGTCAAAGATTTTGTGACACTCATTGGTCCATCTAAAAATTTTCCCTTTATTCTGCAAGGAGGTAATAGGGTAGGAAATTCAGGAAAATCTCTAAATAAAATGGCGATAATATCCCGCGAGACCCATGAAGGATCAAATGTCTATGAAATTTTTAAGTATAGGCCAGTCTAATATGGTTATGATCTTTTTAGGATCAACAACTATGCCTTCTGTCTATATGACATGTCCCAAGTACTAGATTTGATCCTTGTAAAATTCACACTTGCTAAATTGATCATACAATTAATGTTCTTGTAACACTTGCAAAACTACACGCAAGTGTTCTCCATATTATTTAATATTTTTGATTAAACTAGAGTTTCATCTATAAATATGAGAAAAAAAGTATCTAGAAATAGATGAAAAATACCATGTATTAAGCTCATAAATATTGGCTGTGCATTATTCAGTTTGAAAGGTAATACAATAAAATTATAATTTCCATATCGGCTCCTAAATGTTGTCTTAAAGATGTCTTCTTATTTCATCCTAATATGATGGTAATCATATCGTAAATCAATCTTGGAGAAAATTGTAGCGCCCTTGACTTGATAAAAAGGATCGTCAATTCGGAGAAGCATGTACTTATTCTTAATATTTAATTTATTAAGTTTTCTATAATCAATGCAAAATCTTAGAGTTCCATCTTTTTTCTTACAAATAATACTGAAGCTCCCCATGGTGACACACTGGGACGAATATATCCTTTTTTGAGAAGCTCATGTAGCTAGATCTTGAGCTCCATCAACTCAAGTATACTCGTGCGATAAGGGGCCTTTGATATAGGGCTGACACCTGATATGACTTCAATTGTAAAATTAATCTCCCACTTGTGGCGAAGTCCTGAGATAGTCTCAGGAAACACATCCAAAAAGTCTCAAATTACCCATATCTTTTCTAACGTGGTTGTCTTGTCTTCAAAGTTTGACTATCCCACTTGAAAAACATATATCAAACATCCTTTCCTTACAAACTTGTCTAACTGAGAGGCAGTTTAATCATATTTTTAATTTCGTAGAGTTCTTGTCTTGTACCATCTTTAGTGAGATAGTTGAAAGACTTATCCTTAAAGTTTACCAAAGACCAACATCCTTCTAGCTATTCCATCACAATCAACATGTCATAGGAACCTAAAGGTAATATATTTAAACTAATTTTAATTTACTGGTTGTTTACATTAACTGGAGAGTCTGATACCTTACCAGTCACTCTTCTCTTATTTCCAGTGGCTAGATGGAAAAGGATGCTTGAATTTATGAATTTGTAGGTGATATTTTTCTACCATTTTAGGTCTGACATAACATAAAATAGCTCTCAGATATACTAAAATAGATACAATTCGATTAAATAATTTACCTTCCACTGCTATCACAGTAGGTTGATAGTGCGCTTGATGGTCCTCTAGAGTAGCATTGACCTGGGGCATGTTCCTCGCCATTTCTCCCACTGTGTAGGCTTCTTGTATTTTAGCAGCTTGTTCACGTCGAGCACGATGGGGGAAGTTATTATAGTAGTGGGGTTCTTCACATCCCTAACACTGAAGTGGAGGCTTCTACACTTGAATGGGCTCTAGATTACTTGATGCTTTAGTTTTCTTAGGTTCTATGTTCCATTGGGTGTTCTGTTAATTTCTGCACATTTTTAAAATTAGTGGACTTCGTACCGATGTTACCATGATACATCTTTTGCCCCTTTTTATGAACCCAAACTTTACCACTATCTCCTTTTTGCTTCATTTGCAGATAAAAAATTTGGGCCTTCTAAATTGCTTCATCCATTATCTTGGAATTATTGAATTCTAGTCTCTCCTTCATGTATACCAGAAGATTTCTAACATACTGTTGTACTTTAGATTTTTCCTCATGTATATATGATACATACCTTAACAAGGATGTAAATTTTGTTACATATTCATCCATAGTTGACTATCCTAGTCTCAGATCATGAAATTTCTTCTCCTTCTCATCATAGAACCATTTCGTTAAATGCTTATTCTTGAAGTTCTTCTGGAATTATTCCCAAGTTACCTCTGTTTCCTCAATTCCTTGCCCCGACTTTGCCTCTTCCCACCATAGGGTAGCTTTGCCCTGAAGTTGGTAGATAACCAATATCTCTTTAATATTACCATCATAATCATAAATTTGATAATAATTATTCATATTAATAATCCAGGCCTCAACAACCTCCTTTATTTCTCCATCAAATGCTAGTGGTTTAATTTTTTTTGAATTCACCTTGCAATTCAGCCTTTGTTTTTTTTATTCTTCTGTGGTGAAAGATATTTCTAGAATCCCCTCCATTGCCTTCCTTTTTATTTTCACTTCTGTGAGTAAGGCTTCTCTTAGGCATATCATCTTTTCTTCATTCAGGTTCTTCATTCTCGGTTCCATCTTCAGGGCTAGGTTGATTATGTCTATTTGAAAGGCTATTAAAAATTCATTCATGATCCCTCAATAACCTTTCATTGTCATTCCTTATGCGTGCCATTGCAGCTTTTAGTTGTTGGAAAATTTCCAATAATATTTCCATTGGATTTTGTCGTTCTTCTCCTAGCTGAACCCATACTTTAGGGTTCACTCCTGAAATGGGTACAAAACTTGATTCTACTCTTGGGCGCCATGGTAGTAAAGCTCATAGCCCACTTCTCTTCTTATTTCTCCCTTATGTGAACAGAAAAACATAAAATAATTACCTTATTTTCCTAAGCATGCCACAATGTTGCAACGTGGCTCTAATACCACTTCTGACATCCTCGCCAACACTACATAACTCAGTAATTTTTTTATTTGACTCTTGTCAACATATGAGACTTCAACACAATCCATGGTATATATTTCTTTACCTTATCCATATAAATATACTATATATTTAACTTGTACCATAACCAAATAAAATGGACTATATATATATATATATGTTACCTTATTCGTATAATGACATTGTTGCTAATGTCATACTCGTGATTAGTTCAATAGTTAAAGTTCCAAATGAATTTATTTTGATGGGTCATTGAGTTATTGCACTTAGTGGTGTTTAATACGTTCTAAATAATGCTGAAATTCACTTAGGATAATATCTTATTGTTAAAGTTTGTTGGATACATTTAACTTGGCTCTTGATAGTGCGTGGTCACTAGCTGTCCCACAATAATCCTTACTCTTCTCGAAGCTTCTGGTATCATGACACGTGGAGCTAAGTTTACCATCCATCCAGTACTGTTGTAGATCTACGACTGTGATCGCTTACCAAGGTATAAGTTCAATTCTCGGGCTTCTTTCTTAGAGTTAGTCTCTCACTTGTCAGAGGAGGTATTCCAAGACTATTAAGCAATGAGATCGCGGGTATACTCTATGTTCCTTTATGTGTTTTATCTTCCTTGCTCCTACACTTGGAATCATAGGGTTGCATCAAGGCTCAAGACTAACCTTCTCTTCCAATGAATCAAATTCACTCAGGGATACTTCCTTCTCGGTCCAACACCTATACCACCACAATCCAACATTGGGGTTCCAAGTGAGCGGGAAGGAGGGTTTTTTCCAACTCAGTTACTCTAAAGATTCTAATTTTGCTGGACACAAAGAGGTTACTTACATGGAAATCACTTAAATGCAGAGTGAAACAATATTATGGGGTTTATGCTCACATCATATAGGTAAATAACCTTATGGGAGTCTTTAGAACTATACCTGAGCTAATTATTTTATGTTTATGGCACACATATAACGATGTTGGTTCATTACATTTGTTTCTCCATTTCTTATCTGCACAAAAGGAAGAGAGGTACCCTAACCAATTTTTTTTTCTCGCATCTATAGGTATGATGAACTGCTCGTTAGGGTTTTAGAGGAAAGGGTTTCATGTTGTGTGTTAATTTTAGGATCAAATGCAGCCACTTTTTCCTCTTTTACTAGTTCCATATTGTAGAAATTTCTTTTCAACATAGTTGTTAAAATGTTTATCTCGGTAATTTTTGGATTTTCCAGTTTAAATTATAGGACCCCGAGGGTTCCATGCTCCTCTATTTATGTAATACTGATAACGCCTGTCTCATGCTTTAACTGCAAACCCATTTCGTTTTAGTTCTTTTGATGTATTGTTAAGTTTAACAGATATGAGAAGTGTTAATTTAATTTTCCTCTTATGTGGGATTCATAGATTCTATCCATAACTGTAGAGTTCAAGGTTTTTTTTTTCTCTTGTAAATTTGGTAGGACCCCGCTATTTTCTATTTATAATTGTAAAGCAAGTTACAAAATATAAAATCAAGTTTGTGGTCTCGACCTGCCTGTAGGAAACCACCTGCCTGTAGGAAACCATATCTGTTGGCCACCATAAAGCATGAAAAGCAAGCCAAAATTGACACTGTTTCATTCATCCATGAGCCTCATGAGCTAACTGACCTATTACACAAGTATCTACATACTGGGGAAATAAAAGATGTCCATACAAAATAGAAAATTGCATCTAAAACCATGATCAAAATGTAAAACAACTAGCCATCGGAGGAGTAAACCAGAGCTGGATCTTTCCCTGTTGAGCTAGGCATATCCACTTGCTGCAGCTATTGAAGTTGTTTCTCCATGCGGCCTATCCGATCATCTATTCGACTGATGCGATCAGTAGCATGATTCTGAGTAATTTTGATATGATGCAGCTGGTTCATGGTGTCCAAGGTTCTCCGATGCTGCCTCCGCGGTTGCCCTGCAGAATGACTTTGCATGGAAAATTGCGGAATTCTTTCTAACTTCAAAACGTTCTTTGGTTGTTTTGACAACACAGACTGTCGATCATGCCAATTCATAACTCTCTGTTCCATCACACATTTCCATAACAACATTATGATCTGCGCCATCTTATGGTTTAATGACTTGATTTCGATACCGCAGCCATCTGTCATTCCCAATTATGGCGCTCTTGACAAATGCCCACCCCGATCGGGGGAAGTTCAAGGTTATTTCTTTTATTCGAACTGATTTATTTGTTACTATTTTATGTAAATATGGAAATTGCTTTCATTTTATCAGTACGTTGTTTTACTTCGTTAGGGTTTGATAATTTCATTTTATGTGACTAATGTCTTTTCATGTGACACATCTCCCGAGAGTTGAAATGTTATTGGAATCCACATTCCCGTCCACGACAGTTCCTTGGTGGCCTCCTCCTCAGCGTTACCTCAGAACTAACCTAGGTAAGGGCAATATTATAAATAAATTCCTCCTTAATTGGGTAAACCTAATTACGTCAAGGAATGAACCCCTTTTTTGGTTTAACATGCACTTTGTTCTAAAATTCTATTTTTACAACATTTTTTTCTAGTATTTGTTTAGAGAACTAATTGTATAGATAATCCTATTATCTTGTTCTAAAATTCTATTTTTACAACATTTCTTTTCTAGTATTTGTTTAGAGAACTAATTATATAGATACTCCTATTATCTTGTTTTATTTCAAACCATGTTCACATATTTAATGTAATAGCTTATTTTTTTTTTCCACCAAAACCAAAACTCTCTAGTAAGCACAAGTACTTGGAACATTATATTTATCCAGTAAAAAACAAAGTACAAAATAAATAGATACAAACTGGTACCAAACCCCTCATATAATCGTTAGTAAATTAATTTTATCCTCTCAATACAGATCTCTAAATTCTTAAGTACTTATCTTAGATTCATGTCTCAAGAAACAAAGTACAAAATAAATAGATACAAACTGGTACCAAACCCCTCATATAATCGTTAGTAAATTAATTTTATCCTCTCAATACAGATCTCTAAATTTATCTTAGATTCATGTCTCAAGAAATCGACGAGGTGTCTAGACCACCCAACTGTGAGAGATGGCAATTACGTGCTTCTCTCTTCCTAGAGCATCTTCATATGAGAATAGTTCGAAATATCAGTATCCCAATTCGGTGACTTCTCACTATCAGAAGCCCCATGGTTCGACCCGAAATCAAGAGGTTTTCAGTGGCTCCGAGTCCATCTCTCTGCAACGTCCTGCCCTCTTTGTATTCTTTTTGCCAAAAATCCCTTCCCCCTCTCCGTGAGATAATTCTTTTATCTTCTTGAGCATAGGATGGTAATTTCTTTTTACCAAATTGAAAAAAAGAAAAAAAGAAAATACACATAACTAACGTTTAGGTATCCCAGGTTCACGTCAAGCTTCCACTCAACAATTAAATTTTGTGTTTACATCATAAGGAATTAACTACAATTACTTACAAATTGGCAATTACCTAAGGGGATTTAAAAAATTATATTAAATTTAATAATACATTGTACTGGTGAGTATGCAAAATTTACAATATTGTTGACTTTACGATGAATCAAGGTTGAAATGGAGATTAGCATTCCTAAAATCCGATTCACTAAAAGAAGTCATTAAAACATAGGATAGAATTTGTAAATTAGCACGAAGATTTCTTAAAATCAAAGAGGCTTTGATTAGTAAGAATTTTGTGGAATTTCTTTGATAAAATTCCATGTATGTGTTTCATCGTGTTCCATTCCAGAATGAGAACCAATTTACCATTAAAAAAAAAAGCGAGGTAACAACTTTAACCAGAGATTGATGTCATTTTAAACAAATCCAATTTAAAAAGTATTTACTATCACAAATTAATTACTTAAGAAAGTAGTTTTAAAATAGAAAATATAAATTATCACGAAATTTATATGGAACATTTTAAGTATGGAAAAAACCTTAAATGTGAAATTCCGAACCTAGTTCCCACGCTCTAAGAGAATCATTACGTAATACACATTCATGAAACGAGGTGAACCGTAACGTTTCCAGTTGTTCAACATGAATGGCACTCCACGTCAGTATTGAAAAAACTGAAAAGAAGTGATCCAGTCTTCCCCATCTAATATCAACAAGCTTGAAGTCAAGCTGAGTTGCTTCCAGCCGTTAAAAGTCGAAAATTCGAATGGAATGTTGCAGACCATTGGAAAGTTTAAACCAGGTGCGACTCTATAATTGATCGGTTAACGTATTGAATTTATCAGAATGAAAAAGGATTTGAACTGGACATTCTTATTGCTTCTGGATTAGGTTAGATTTAAACATTTTTATTTTTGAAAGCTAAATATATTTTAAATGTTATATTTTGTAATAATGTGTAGCACTTTGAGAGAAAGAGAACATTTTTTTTATTAAATTTTATATAAAAACAAATATCATTTAAATTATTATGAAATATATTCAGCTGAGAGTTACGTGACCAATCTCTAATAAGAATAATATTTCTTAGTTAATCTGATCAGAAAATCATTTGATCAGAAAATCATTTGATCAAAAGACCTATTGTTCAAATTATTATGACATACATACAGATATAAGTTTTAATGGTCCAACATTTTATGGAACTCTTTTTATTTATTCTTTTAGTTATTTTTTCATATTAAAAATCATGACTTAATTATTAATTATTTTAATTTCTAAATGAAAAATATACTATAAAATAAGTGTTTTATTCGTATAATTGATTGATGTTTGTGAATATTTATTACTCATATAAATTTTATAATTAATTTAAATTTGACAAAGAAAACATTTTTTTTATTAAATTTTATATAAAAACAAATATCATTTAAATTATTATGAAATATATTCAGCTGAGAGTTACGTGACCAATCTCTAATAAGAATAATATTTCTTAGTTAATCTGATCAGAAAATCATTTGATCAGAAAATCATTTGATCAAAAGACCTATTGTTCAAATTATTATGACATACATACAGATATAAGTTTTAATGGTCCAACATTTTATGGAACTCTTTTTATTTATTCTTTTAGTTATTTTTTCATATTAAAAATCATGACTTAATTATTAATTATTTTAATTTCTAAATGAAAAATATACTATAAAATAAGTGTTTTATTCGTATAATTGATTGATGTTTGTGAATATTTATTACTCATATAAATTTTATAATTAATTTAATATTTATGGATATTTATTAATCATGACTTGATATTGAAATTTGACAAATACATAACCAAATGTCCTGTCACATTAAAATATCGGTTTTCCTCCTAAGTCTACGAAGGCATACATACTCTACCCCCCTCATGTTTTGAACATGTGACCTCTTAGGAGGAAACACAAGCTCTTAACCATTGAGTTAGAGGCTCATTCTACTACAACCCAGTATAAAGGGATGTGTAAGTTTGTCTGTCCATCCATTCCTCTTTTAAATCTTATATTTTTCTAACACATAAGATTATATCATGAAAACATTACGTTTATAGTTCGAACGTTTATTTGGTGCTATATATATTCTATTTATCATTCACAAATACAGTTTAAAAAAATGAAAAATGACACATTGTATTTTTCTTCAAAAGAAAAAAACAAACTGATTTTCATTATGTTGGAAAAAGCAATTTACATCAAGTCGTGCATAGTTTCCAAAATTTTATGCATCATTACAAAAAGGGAATTAAAAGAAGGACCCCATAACGTCAGCATAGAAGAGGCCAAGATTGAACAAGATTGAACAAGATCAGTTTAGAAAAAAACTTTGTACATGTATGGTCCTCCATATGAGAAGGACATCATCGCAATGGATCAAACCAAAAAGTGAAAAACAAAGATATCATAATGATCATCGAAGCGAGAAGTCAACACAAAAACATGGGCATATTGCGAGAGATCAATACAAAAAGATCCAGTGTATCTATCTATGGTATGAGGGTGCGACCATGGTCGATCACATGGCTAGACTTAGAGTGGGAAAAATGTATATATACATCCTCCATAAGCAGCCCTTTCTTGGACATATTGTCAGCCTCAACATTTTGTTCATGGAAGATGTGATGCATAGAAACAAAATCGAATTTTTTTAAGAGATTATCTGTCCTCTTGCGCCGGTAACTAAGATGTGGAGGATCGAAGAAAGTAGAGCCCTTAAATGTGTGCATAGTAGACTGTGAGTCCCCATAGATGTATAAATGATCGAGAGCTAATTTCATAGCAAACCATAAAAATCCCCATGGTGCCAAAAGTTTAGCCTTCGTGTTCATATCATCTCCTCCTCCCTAAGATAAGATATACTTGTCATTCAAGTCCTAGTATAAAAAAACACCACATCCACAAATACCATATTTTCTTGCACCATCAAAAAACCAGCAGGCATCATAGTCTCAGTTCTCAGTATGCCATGGGACACGTCACGAACCTTGGGAGGGCAAGGTGACATATCAGAAAGGAATGATAGAATCTTGGCCAAATTTTAGTATGGGTTTGATATATATCCATCAAATATAACCCTCTTTCTTTTTTTCTAGAGCTCCCATAAAATAAAAATAGGAATGCGAGAATTAACACCATTCGTTTGATGGTCCATTCCAAATAGTGATAAATAGTAGTAAAAAATTGAGCCCCAATGTGGAAATGATTGAAAGTGAGATCCCATACCTAAACAAAAAATTGGTAGGTAAGGAATAAGTGCAACGATCTCCTGATAAGAACCATAGACTGAGCAAAAACCAGGTCCAATGAGTACCTTCTGGCATAAGTTATCCCATGTGAGGATCTTCTACTTCCATATTAACCAAACAAATAATATAATCTTCAAATGGATCTGAATCCTCCATACGGGCATGAACCAAGATTGGAAATGTCCCAATAAAGGGGAAAATATATTTTGGTATATGTCTTTGATAATCAAAACTCCTCCCCACGTTGGACCATCCCATATAATCTCATCCTGAGTCCCATTTCTTGACAAATCAGCCTTATGTAAAGCAGATATATATAAATTCCATTCATTGGCATGATTTCCATATATGCAGATATTACCAGCATATTTCTATCGTGGTATGTTTCCCTCCCAACCAGTAATGGCATGTTCCAGAATGAAATTACCCCTATGTTGTAATGCTTCAATTGTATCCATTGAGATACAATAGTGTTCCAGGATACCAACAATGTGAGCTATACCAATCAATATATCATTTCCCCTGCCATATGCCCATTTCTCCCGATCGAGAAGGAGTCTCCTTACCTTTTGAAAACTTCTCCAGATGTAAGAACCCTTGCTATGACCAATTTCTAAAGATCGAAACCATTGAGCAATGTGTATGCCCTGAAGATATTTAGCAGATATAATCCAATTCCACATACCATCATGAAAGAGGGACCACCATAGGGATTTAATGAGAAGGGAGTGTCCAAAGAAACAAGTATCCAGAATACCCCAACCATCAGCATGTTTGGGCCTAGACATGACCTCCCAAGCCACAAGATGATACTTTCGTCCCAATTGTCTATGCACTCATAGAAAACATGACATGTTGGAACAAATATTAGTAATAATATGAGCGAGGATGGAAAATAAATGCATCCAATATGTAGAAATATATTGTAACACATAGGTGATGACCGTCAGCCATCTGCCAAGTGATAAAAATTGTTTTCCCACATAAAGAGTTTTCGATCAAATCGGGAAAGTAGCCAATCCCAATCCCTGTTATTGTATGAGTTCAAATTTAACACGTATCCAAGATATGAAAAACCCTCCTTAATGTATTTGTGTTGAATATGAAATAAGTTAGTAATAAATATAAACACATCTGGGCCCCCATCAAAGTGATAAAGGAAATTCATGTTCCAAATGATGAGAAGACCTGATGCCTCCCCATATCTGTTGAAAATATATTGTCTCACGTCCCATTGCTCCCCATCATCCTCTATGAAAGTAAGAATGTCATAAAATAAAATAGGTGAGTAACAATAATGAAAGGAGTAAACCAAAAGCGCCTGAAAATTTTGACGGCCTTTACATTAGAGATCTTCCTACTAATGTCATCCATTACTAAAATAAAGAGTAGAGGGGATATAGAGAATCCCTGGTGAAGTCCTCTTTGTCCACACAAGAAATTCGTGAGGAGTCCATTGAAAAGAACAACATACCAGATGTCGGTGACGCAGGCCATAATCCAATCCATATTTTGATGATAAATGCAAATATTTACAAGGATAAGTCAGAGAAGTCGCCAATATACATAATCATATGTTTTTTTCAAATCAATTTTCATCACAGCCATATTCCTCTTTTCAACCTGAGCATAGTGTATACATTCTTGGGCAATAGCCACTGCATGATGAATCGATCTACCCTTCAAAAACCCAAATTTTCATGGGGTAATATGGGCCAATATGGGATCCTTCAGTCTCTCTGCAATGAATTTGGAAATAAATTTATATAAAATATTGCATAATGATATAGGCCGAAAATCCCCAAAATTTTCTAGTTCTCCAACCTTTGGAATCAATGCAATGAAAGTGGATTACAGTGCTCTAGAAATATGTTTACATAACCTTGATTCCTCCACTGTGGCACACATTCCATTCCCCATCAAGTGGAAGAAATGCAGAGAGAATTGAACTGTCAAACCATCAGGGCCTGGACATTTATCCTTTTGAAAGGATGATAAGACAAAATGAATTTCCTGAACTGAAATCGGGCGTAAAACATAATTTAATTTTCCTCCATATCAAATAGTACTAGATATTCCTTGACATGCCAAAAGTTGATCCTCAAGTTTTTCAGTCATAGTAGCTCTGTAGCTTTTTTTAGAATGTTTTTCAGCTTCTACTTTAAGCTAATCATCAAAAAATTTGAAAGATCCATCCTCCCCGATAATGCTCCAGATTACATTTTTATTTCTTCTATGATTTAAAAATTTATGAAAAAGCTTGGTGTTCCGATCACCATCCCTTGTCCAGGTTTCCCTACTCTTCAAAACCCATGTTTTCTCGTAAATATTTAAATTATGTTTTTTCCGGCTTTCGAGATCCTTGATCTGATCAATGGATGTTTTGTTGGGGAAATTCTTAGAGAAACAAAGGCTGAGGGATTCAATCTCAACAATGATAGATTTTAGTCCAAACAGTAGGTCATATTTCTTATTCCTTTCCAGGATTCTCACTTTACTCTTAAGTGTAGCCAACCATATAGTGAGTTTTTCCATAGTTTTTATCCCTTCTCCATCCAGACCATCCCCCCAAAATTTTGTAATCATATCATTAAAAGATGCATCCTCTAGCCACATGGAATTGAATTTGAAAGGGATGCCCCTCCTGTCTCCACATAAAAATAATTGGGTAGTGATCATAAATGATGTTCTAAATCACCTCAGATTTACAGTTTCACAATGTCTCATACAAACCCTAGTGGATAAGGAATCTATCCAGTCCTTTCCAAACATAATCAATTGCACGTCTGTCATTTTTCTAGGTGGGAACCAGCGAAAATGGAAAAACATCATGTAAACGGTGGTAATCACACAATTGAAGGAGATAATCAGAGAGAGGGTTCCCTTGCGATGTAGTACCCCAGTGTTCATTAAAATATAAAATAACATTAAGATCACCTGCAACGATAAGAGACCAGATATGGTGAATTTTGGAGTCCCAAACATGGTCCGAGAAATGATAAAGGTCCGAATATGGTGAAAATATGTTCCAAATATGAATCACTACAAGGAAATGACCTTCTAGCAGAGGTTATAAAGGAGGTTTTTAGTGTTATAAAATTGGCCAAAATTATCAAAGAAACATTTTCTACAACATATGTTTTTGGTAACAGAGGTTTTGGCAGAGCTTCTAACAGATGTTTTTTCATCGGTGCATACACTGGGTGTCAACGCACCGGTGTGATTTACCATGAACGCATCAGTACTGTAAACCTACTAAGCACCGAGATGGTAAAAAAATTTCAGACACCGCAGGGCATTTATAAATGGCCTTGTGTGTGTCATCAAGACAATCGCACTGGGCTGATGGAAGGTACATGCATCAGGCCAATGGAGGTTACATGCACTGGCCATTAAGGTTTACAACCACACTGGGACCTGTATGTGATGAAACGCATTGGCCCATTAAGTTATACAAACACACCAGAGTGTTAAAGGAAAACCACATTAGGGCATGCAAAGCCTATCGGACCGCTCGAGTGGTAGCCGTTAAGAAAGCTCACCGGGAGTTCTAATTGGTATTGGTATTTTTGCAGTGACCATAGGTTGTGGAAACACATTGGTACCCATAGGTCATAAAAATGAACTAACATGCACCAGTGTGCATCTAGTATTTTTTAGAAACATCGACATGTGAAAGTGCAATTATTGTGAGTTTTTTTAATTCATTATTCCTCAAAATTCGACACATATCTTATAACAGTGTTCATATGAATTAAATTTTTATTAGTGAATTTGAATGTGATGTTTGGATTAACTTTTTATATCATATCATCATATTTTGCATCTCTTCATTATAATATTTAATCATCCATATATTTAATCAGTGGTGTAACATTTCACAACGACAATGGAGAATGCAATAGAATAAATTAAAACGTATTTTATTATATAAATATATGAATAAGACACTCTTTTTCGTACAAAATGGGATAATTATTGGTATCCCTTTGTCTTACAATTGGGAAACTATGTCCATTACATTTAACAAAAAGGCTGATTTCACAGACAAATATTTCAAAAAATACAACACCTTGATTTGATATCCAACCATATTGATCATCATTCTTCGCTCAAACTGCTCTCACTACTCAACCTACTTCCATGACTTGGGTTATTTTGAGGAATATTTTGTTCACTATGTTGATTGTTTTCTTCTTCTGCAAGTTCCATCTACAAACATAAAAATAAACTGTAACGAATGTATATACATTATTGAGAATAATGAAAATTTCAATATTAAATAATATACATCAATGTAAATAGAAAAGAAATGTACCATAGCAAGGATTGACTTATGAACTATACACATTATTTCAAAAACAAATTTCATGTCATCTTTCAATAATTCATTTGTTGGCGCAGTTCCATACTTTGTTTTCTGCAAGTTTTATACCCCATAACAAATCATATATTTAAAATAAAATATATTTTTTTCTATTAATTATAGATGAAGCTAAGTAAAACAAGATAGATCCTTAAAAATTCCACAATTAATTTTGGATATGCCAACATATACTCACAACCCATATTTAACCTAGTGTCAATTAATTCATCTAATGGTTATTCTTTGTATGTTAGCACATGCTTGAAGACATTCAACGATGATTTTTGTAAAACGACTTAAAATATAAAAAAAATGAAATCTAGCTACATTGTTATAAGGAAGTAACAATTACTCACAAACATAGATATCAACCCTTTTATTCCTTATCGTCATGTTTTATGTGTTGAATGGGTTCCATTTTCTTTTCTTTTGTGCAAGAAAATACTTGAAAATTAATATTTAATGCAAATTTGTTATTTATTGTACCTAGTCGAAAAATTTGATGATTACATATTACATTTGAAGCACATTGTTGTTGAGATGGGCCATCGTGCGATGCAATTATGTCCATTTCTTTGACCATCTCCTTGTACACCTTTTTATACATTCCTACTGGCATATTTATGATATCAGCTCATTCATCCTTTAAGATTTTCATAATCTTCCTGAAAATATAACATGACAATAAACTATTTAATTTTTATATTGATATATCAAAATTAAATATAACAAAAGTGATATTTGTAAATGGTCGCTTTCTAGTAATATATACATATAATTCTAGAAAAAAATTTAAAAGAATATTACTTTTTCATTCCTTCCTTTTTGTTGTTGTATGTTTTTGCTATTAAAAGTGTGACATGTCTCATTGACCAATTCTCTGAAATTCATCTAGTAGTTTAAATAAAATTTGGTTCTTGGAATCATTGGATTGATTTTCGTATTGTAAGTGGAAAAAATGTCTATACATTCGTTCCACTAGATCCCTCAAAGTTTTGTAAAACTTTTTCCCCCTTTCATGGACGTCCAACACCACTCCAAATGAGCTAAGGAGCAATTCATTTTCATTTACATGTTTTATTTTTTCTCCTTTCTCAGAACAACAATCTTTTTCTTTGTTGTTGGTCCCTGTAGAACATTAAATATATGTGAATTAATAGATTGTTTGAAACATGTAATATAGTATTTTTAAGTATATTATTAAATAAAATTCAAAAAAGAAACTCATATTGGATCGATAATATTTTTCCATTGACCTGATTCATCCTTCTACTATTTTTCCATCAAGCTTTTACACTCTTTTGGTCTTATATTAGAAATAATCTTATCAAGATTCGTTAGTTTGTGGCTCTGCATGAGACACAGTAAACAATACATATTATTTAAACTTACATATAATTCAAAAATAATAATTTTTGTAAAGAATTTACAAAGAACTTGCCTTTTTTGCTTTTTTCGATGTGCTATTAGTATTTTTGTTACTTGATCTCTTGTTAGCCTTTCTTAATCAATATGAAACTTGTACCATACAATTCATTAATATATTTTATAAATAGCTCACAAAATTTCAGGTAAAAAAAAAAAAAATCAAAAAAACGATGCGCCTTTCAAACAGTACACACCAAAGGCGATGCGACATGTTCTTATCAACACACTACTAAAACAGTAAAAACACCGTATTGTGCTATCTTCCAATAAGGAGACCTGGTGCATTATATGTTAATTGGTGCACCAATTAGAACATACATAAATTAATAAAAGACTTTTTTTATCAAACAGTACGCTCCCGGTGCGCTATACTAAAATAACACAATGGTGCGTGATTTTACACAAGGCACATTGATTAAAAAAAAATGTTTTTTAAAAACTCACGCAAGGGCCAACATGGATTGAGATTCGACTCTACAAGTGGTCAAGTTAGACGTCATACGCCTATATATATATATATATATATATATATATATATATATATATATATATATATATATATATATATATAGCAATACAAACCCTATAAATCTAAATGAAAATCCCTAATTATGAAGGCATAGAAACGAGAAGAAGCAAGGGCAGAAATAAGAAGAAGCAAGGGTTTAGCATAAAAATTGATTTTTTTTATTTTTATTTTTTTCTAAAAATGCATAGTAAAATTTAAAATATTTACTATGCATGTATTAAATCCAAAAAAAAACTGTAAAAACACAATTATTACAGTAAAATTTAATATTTTTACTATACTACAGGGTTTTTGTGCGAATCACCAGATGTTTCAAATTCTGATTCTCTAAATAGTGTTGTTGTTCGAAAGTATGTTGTTGCTCCATAGTGCTCGTGTTCTCTCTTGCTCCAGGTATGTCTCTCGTGCAAATCCCTCTGTGAATACTTTTGCAAAAATAATGAACTAATGAACACATATTATTAATTAAAGAATTTTTTATGAAATTATATTTTCGAAAATAATTTTCCGCCCATTTTTCAATTTACCACTTTTTTTTCACATTAAAAAAATAAAGTTGCATTTTTTATATTTCGTGATACTCGATGCATTTGTTAACTAACCACACCAATGCATTATTTAATAACACGACACCAGCGTGTGGCCATGAAAACACACCAGTGCGGTTAATTTTACATTAGCACTGATAACAATAAGTCCATTTTTAAGGCGCCGAAATTACTTTTACTTATGTACAACAACATTTATTGTTGATTTTTCTCAAATTCAGGGAGAAAATATTATAATTATATGAAATGGAAAATTCTTCAAAATCTAGCTCATTCCATAATATTTCTCAAAGTCCATCATAGAGTTCTCCTAATCCATCTCCAAACATCTTCAAATTTTATTTATATTTTCGTTATCAAATTGATTTTTTTTTATCCATGTCAATAAGTTGAATAAAATTAATATATACAAATTTGGAGTTTCATGTAGATTTAGAATCAAGTTCAGATGCACAAAATATTCAAACAACTCCAGAACATCAGAAGCTCTTATCAGGAGCAACATACTGCAAGGCGCATTTGGTAGATGAAAATGGACAACTACTTCACCCTGCCAATTGTAACATTACATATTCTAGCCGCAATCCTGGGACAATGATGGTAATAAGAATTGTTTGGTATATTAATAATGTAATTATTTCAACATCAAACCAATTAATCATGCATTGTCGATGTGCTTACTAATTGATATCATCGATTTTGTATAAATCATGTTCAAATATATTTTTTAAAATTATTAGGATTCTAGTTATGATGAGTGACTTACCTACCATCTTCTGTTTCACCCCACGAAAATGTCAAATCGAGAGAAGGATGAATTAAGAGAAAAACTCGAAGAGGAATGATACCAAGAATGGTTGAATCAACCACTTATTCAATTCCCACTACGTCCAAATTCACCAATTAGAAATGACTACAACAATAGTAGTTCTTCAGAAGCTGACAATGGAGGCAATCAAATAGAGGTTGGTATGGATGATTACTTAAGGGATACGACTACCATGGAGATAATGTTTTTAAATTCATTCCAGAACAATGATCAGCTAGGGGATGATGCCCATATCACTGATAACTTTTTTGCAATCCTTAAATTTTATTCCACCACCCCTGTCTTTGGACTTGGCAGTCAGTAAAATTCTACCCATTTGGCGACAACGATGTTACTATACAACTTAAAAGCAAATTTTGGCTTGTCGAATGCATGTTTCTCAGAAATTTTGTGGTAATTAACCATCAAGTCCTCCCTTATATTTTGATAAATATAATCACGCAATGAAAATTACAAATCGTCAATATTATGAATGTTTATAATTATATTGGCATTAATGTACATTTAATATCATCCATGACCAACTATATGTTATTCAAATATTAGGTTCTTCTGAGTGACAATGTCTTTCCTTGTAGCTGCGAAGAGGCAAACAAATTGTTGAAAATGTTGGGTGTTGGGTACATATCATATCATGCATGTCCAAATGATTGTATTCTATATAGAGGAGAATATGAAGACAAAGATATATGTCCGAAATGTGGGCATGATAGGTATGATAAATAAAAATAGAATGTTAAATCACGTGGTCCTCCTTTTAAGATATTGAGGCACATGCCCATAATCGCAAGGATTCAAAGGCTCCTTCGTTGTAAAGAATTAGCTATGTTGCAAGCATAGAATTCCTCACACAAAATTCAGTTGGGGGTTATGTGAATCCCAAAAGATTCAATAACCATGAATAATATACAGAATACATGGCCCGAAGAATTCAAGGATTAAGTACAAAGTCTACGACTCAGCATAGCCATGGATGGTGTTAACCCATATTCCCTCCAGAACACCAACTATCCTATTAGGCCTATAGTAGTGATCAATAACAATATCCCCCCATAGTTTTTTGTGAAGAATTAACATCTTATGTTGGCTCTCATAGTCCCTCGTAGAAGACAAGGGAATAATATGGATGTCTACTTACAACCACTAGTAGATGAAATGAAATAATTATGGGATGGGATAAATGTATACGATGTATTAAGACCCATCAAAACAAAGAGGATTTTTACGTTGTATGGGATATGTGCTTACACGACACATTATTATCTAGGCTTAGAAGTTTTCTCTAGTAAAATATTACATGTTTATTAATTTTTTTTATATTATAAGTAACAATATTATTTCGCATATTAGTTATTTAAATCGTTGTAATTGGTTTGATATTTAACATGATATTATTTAATGTGCCATGCATATTGTATACAATAATTCCGTAGGTCTTGTAACAATAAGGTATTTTGGATATAAATGTTGTGTACCTTCTCTGAAAGCTAGATGGTCCAACAACCTACGAAAGCCAGTGTATGACTGCTCCATTGTATTCCTCCCAGAAGAACACCCTTACAGAAGATCAAAATACGCTTTTAATGGTAAACGAGAGAAAACCCAAAGGCCTCCAATAACGACACCAGCTGAACGAATTAGAGCATATGAGAGAGAGAAGGAGAAGGATTTCATAGAAATGTTTGATTCAAATGGGGAGCCTATGTTCGATGATCTAGAATTCTTCGACACCTATGTTGAGAAATTTCCCATTGGGATGAAAAGGAAATATACCTTTTATAACCTCCCATATTGGGAGCATCTTAGTATTACCCACTTATTAGATCCCATGCATATATTTAAAAATGTTTCATATTATTTATGGAGGCACATATCATTGAAAAAAAGTGACACATTGGTTGTTAGGAAAGATTTTATTACTTCAAAAACTAAAAAATAAAAATTGGCTAAGATGATTAGAAAGTACAGGATAAGAGATAGGAATTGGTCCCTCGACTACTTGGTATTTCAGAGAAGGTGATGTCCCATGGATTTTAAAAAAAGAAGATATTTTTTTGGCAAATAAATTTATAATGGGTGTGAGGGTCCCATCTTCATACGAGCCTTCACTATGACGCTGCTTCACCATGGACCATTTATCAGGGTTGAAATCACGTGACCATTTGAATCTTAGAATACGTATAATTTCAAAAGCATGATTTTATTATTTTTTATATTAGTAAATTTTATCCCATGCAGGGATCATAAAACATAACTAATTTTGTATATTATTGCATGTGTTTATAACTTTGCAATGTCATTATCCTTTGTTAGTGTGTGGGTGTGTGAAACATGAATTCTCCCAAGACCTAGGACGTGTCATATCTAAATTATATGCGTTTGTACACTGGATCACGTCAAAGGAGATTCATGTGGCTAGCATTCCACGGTGGCATCAAGAGATAGTTGAGACTGTTCATATGTTTGAAAAGGAACTACTAACAAGTTTCATGGACTTGTAGGTTCATCTTCTAATCCACCTAGTATATGAGGTTGAATTAGTTGGGGTGGTTTATTGTCGTTGTATGTTCTTCTTAGAGAGGTACATGAAGAAATTGAAAGGTTTTGTTTCAGAAATGGAAAAACCCGATGGGTCTATGGCAGAGGGGTACATATCATATGAGTATTTCTATTATTCCAGTGAGCACATCTATCAGATCGAAAAAATATGAGGCACGATGATTTGGGACGATGAAAGATATGAAGACAAAAGAGAAAGGGAGCTGCTCCAAACAAATGGAAAATGAGCTTGATAAAGTGTACGCTACTTATAAATTTTCAAATTTACACACAGTAAATATTCATGTTAAACTTAAATATAATGTATATTTTGATCTCATATGCACTATATGTCGGTTTGATTTCATCAATGAATGCATAAATTGAAGCAATCAATAAATTCATTCTTTACAATTCTTAAGTGACACAACCGTGGGTCGCATTGCATGAACAAAAGAGGATGAAATGGGATAGTGACAAGAAATAATTTAGAATATTGAATGGTAGAAGTGTGTCTTATCACGATCATTTAAAAGAAAATATGCTAATTATATGCTCGAACAGTTGGGTTGCAAACCAAGTCAGAGATAAATACGGTGTAACCAATCGTTACCCGCATGCTAAAGAGGATGCGCTAAACATAGGCATTGGGTGCACCAACTTGGTAATAATCTATTTATGTACATTTTAAACTTAATAATTCATGTTTGAAATGTAATTACATCTCTATTTCATATTTTAATAGTTGGGTTATTATAAGACACATTACACTATGATTTTTTAACTTTTTGATAGGTGAATTTGTTCCCATCTATGTGGGCATATGGACACCATTTTTCACAGAAAATTTCGATGATAGACATATGACACAATACTGTGGAGTGGAATTCAAGTTTTATCAATCTATTCGAGCTAGCCACCATGATCAAAACCTAGTACAAGGGACACTAGGTTACATCGGAAAGATACATGAGATCATTGAAGTGGATTTCTCTTCTTTCCAATGTGTTATTTTTTGGTGCAAGTGGTGGGAAACCTTTGATCGGAATAATATAAAGGAAGGTCGTGATTGTAGGTTGATATGTATCAACTCTAGAAATATGTGGGATGAAACTAAGGGGCCCTATGTTTTCCCCAAACACTGCAACCATGTGTTTTTTTACCCAGATGTGTTGGATAGAGATTGGTGGTTTGTATTAAGACATGACCCTAGATCAAAAAATTTATTTGAGAACAATAATGGTATCATGCCAAGTGAGTTGGAAGATAATGAGGGTGATCATGAGAACCAAGAGTGATATGGTACATGTGTTACTTCATCATTTATAATTTTTAAGATGGGTTTTTATAAAGAAGAGGACTTAATTACCTTATAATTAAGACTGTTTTTTTTTCGAAACATTATAATATGTATTTTGAATTAATTGGTAATTTGCATTGTGTTAATGTTAAAATCATTTCACTTGATAATTCACAATTACGTTGATCTTGAAAACAATGGCATACTGTATAAGGTTCCTTTTTTTATAATGTCAATTCCTAAAATAATACTGCTACTTGATTGCTTTGAATGTGTGTGAATGATATTTTCAAAATGTATACTGTTGTTTTTGGTATGAAATATCATAATAAAATAATGATAATTCTAAAGTACATGAATTTATTTGCATTATTTTCTAAACTTTAGTAAGTTAAAAAGATTCATATTATACTAGATTTACTATTTTACAACTTTACAATTGTTGGGTATGTGTTATATTCTTTTCATGATTAGTCGCATGTGTGAGGGGGTCACAGGGGGGCCGAAAGCCCCCCCTGTCCAGTGCAGTGGTCTGGGAAAAAACAATTGGACCCTATTTTTCAATGAGCAGACCCACCCATGGTTTTTTGCATGGTTTTGCACATGGTTTTCGGGCATGATGGTTTTCAGCCCCTGGTATTTTGTAGATCCGGCCAAGGGAACTGCTCTAATTGAGGGTTAATGGATTGGGGTTTATCAATGTTTCTGCATGTATATATATGTGTTGTAACACTAAATGAACATAATGAAAAAGCAAGTTGGTAGTCTTTATTTGGGATCCAGGGGAAAATATCTGTGTATATATGTTTTATGTTTTATGCTCTTGCTATTGTTTATTTTCTGTTTTTAAGATTTGTTTGCAGATAATTTATGTACAGGGTTAAAACCAACAACAATTATGGTAATTTAACAATATTTATAGTATACATTTTACTTATGGTAGTTATGGTTCAAAATTGACAATTAATTTACAAATTTAAAAATTTTAATAAAATTGAATGATCACAATACATATAATTACAATTACAATTTTACAATTTCACAATACAATTACAATTACAATTACAATTTTACAAATATTTTATACAATTAAAATTAGAATTAGAATTACAATTTTACAATTTCACATACAATTACAATTAAAATGACAATTACAAATTTAGAATTTTACGTACAATTACAATTAAAATTACAATTACAATCATTTCACAATACATTAAATATTACAATTACAATTAAAATTACAATTATGAATACAATTACAATTTTATAATTTTATATACAATTAAAATTGAGATTTCAATTACAATAACTACATAATATTTAATAAATATCATTATTTAATATTAAAATAAACATCATGATCATGATAAGCATCGTACAAGCATCATATTCGACTAAAATATACATTCAAATTCGCTAACATCATCTAATCATCGTGATCATGATTGTCTAACAAAACACAAGCATTGTATAGCATCATCACAATACAAACATAAAATATACATCTCATGTCAAATAATTGGTATCACATACACATCTATCTGCAAGTTGCTCATTAAATAAAAATATTTAACATTACCTAACAATATGCACATCACGATGAACACCAACATGTAAATTAAGTACATCTGCAACATGAACATAAAATACATGGACCATATTCCTGGATGCGGGTGTCCTCACAACAACATAGCTGGGCCACTCCTCCGCGTGGCAGCTAGCATGACCACATGGCCATGCATGGCACATGTGAGGGGGCTATTAATTCTTATAGACAGCACTCCAGTGCTATTTCTCTATCCTCGCAGTGCCATTACTTTGGCTTTTTAATCTACCCTCGCAGCTGCCATCCTCATTACTTCATGGCCTCTAGTGAATGCCATTCCTTCGCCTCACCATGTCGTCTTTTTGTCTAGGTGAATTCGGCCCTTCATCCCTCCATTCTCCATTGATCTATGAATTCAGCCCTTCATCCTGCCATTTGGTCCATCCTTTAGTTTGAGGCCTCCTACCTTTTCACCATCTGCAAGCTCGTCCACCATCCCTCCCTGCCTGAGGTATCTAATGCCTCCATGTTGTGTCGACATAGAATGTGGTGCTGTAAAGGTCGACGACGTGGCCAACCCTCTCACCCTCCTCTCCCTATCCACGATGATGGCTCTATCTCCCTTCATGATGAAGGCTCTGGCCCTGTTGAGCTCACTGTCAACGTGAATTTGACAGAACCTCCAGACCTACACAAAGTATCGACCCTCTTCTCGTTGCACCTCCAAGATGTCCCTTCCAGTTCCACTGGCTTGGGCTCTAGGAAGTATCTGCAGAAATTCACCATGCGTCCAACCCATTCTCAGTATCCTAGAAAATTTGTGGCTCTCCCAACTAAATGTACTGAGTACTCCTCAGATAGTGAATGTGGTGATAGCTCTGCCAAGGATGACAATCCTGCAGCTCCAGGAACACGCTTTGCCTCTGTTTTCTCCCTGTGATTTGTAATATTGGAAAGAAAAAGTGATAGGAAACCACATCAAACCACTTTGGAGTCCAAGGACCTAGCTTTCCTAGGCTCAGAGAGGGCTCTCTCTATTTTTTTTTATTGATTGATTTATCTTTATGATTATGTTTTCTGATTTTAGGTTAGTTATAAAGCTTGGGGTTGTTTGTTTTGTTTGATTTATTGATTGTAGGTTGGATAGAAATAATGTGGGAAGCTTAATCCATTGGGCTATGGAGTCATAAAAGGGTTAAATTGTACATCAACTTTTCAAGAGTTTTCACAGGGCAAGCTAGCTATATCAAATGGATCCTTTTAGGTAAGATGAATATGAGATGATATAAAATTATGAATTTAGTAAAACTAAAGGGAAATTAAGAATCCTTTAACTATACTTCAACAAGAAAGCCTTTAAGATAACAGTTTAAGAGAAACTAAAGAGAAAATCACATCTAAATTATTTAGTTAAAATTTACTAAGAAAACCTCAAGACAACAATCCAGTAATACTAAAGAGAAATTAAGAATTATTTAGTTAAAATTTAATAGGAAAACATAATGGTAATAATAACAGACAGAGTTAAGGTGCCCAGACAACATATCTCAACCTAAAATTTATGTTCTATTATCAGAGAGACTTGAGGTACAATATGGAAAAAAAAAGGAGAAACATTAACAAAAGAGGGATAACATCACCATTAACATAGCTCAAGAATACTGTGAACGTGCTTGTATTACTGATGTCCAGCTCAAAAAATAGTTACAATGCTCCATTGCAATAATATTTGCAACTCAGAGTCTAATCAAAATCCAGCCCAGCAACCAACCAACTAGCAATGATAATGAACAATACATTAAGTATTTAGTTGCAACTGAGGAGATTTCCCTAGTCTAGACTGACAGATCTGTATTTACTACAGAGTAAATACAGTTTTTACAATTTGAGACCATGCAAGGCCCAATTCAAAAATATCTCTGACAGACCTACTGCAGTAATAAATTTCAAATTAACTCCTGAGCTAACTTTAATTTTTTTTGACCAACTGCCAGTAAAATTAACTTTTGTAATAACTTCTCGACTTAATGCTAAAATATCTCTAGTTGTAATATTTGACTTTGGTTGTTTTTATTAAATCAAAATTTAAGCTGGAGATGGCCACTATGATCAAGAAGAAGTAAATGTTGAGTGGCCTTGATATCTATCTTTGTCTTCCTTCATTGATTTGCTCTTTGATTTGTCATTTAGTCTTTAAACTGTCCTTAACTTTATAATCTCTTTATTGCTTTTGGTGTGAATGTAATTTCTTATTTTTACCTTACTGTTTGATCTGCTTTCTCCTTAACTTTGTCTTTCAACTGTTTTTATCTTTGATCTTTCTTTGACTCCCTTTCATCTATTCTTTAACTCTCTCTTTTGTACTTCAACTTGTGACTGTTATGTTTCACTTATTTCACCTTTCACTGTCACAGTAAACCCTCCTTTTCCCTTTCTCTTTCATTCACATTGGATAAACCTCATTCTCTTTGGAGGAATTGGATGATCCTTATTGATAGTGATCCATTACTACTTCAGATTATTCTTGCGCTCCTAATCCTTTGATGAATAAGGCTTCTGAATCTTCATTCAGAGAGCCCTAATTAAATAATTTGTGGAACTACCCTCACGATCTGTTTATCCTATCTTATGGTACATAGTTCACCTGCACAATCCGAACAATTATTAATTAAAAATGGGGGTCCACATGGAGGAGATCAATGGTGGTTTGTAGTTTTATCACAAGTGGATAAGAGGTTAGGCAGTATATGATGGAGGGATGCAATAAAACGTTGGGACGACGCGTGGAAGATGGGAGGGGTGAGAAAACCACTTATTTCTCAATCCCTTGAAGGTTTTAAACAACAGACATTTTGGGTTGCGATATGGAGCGAGTACCATCAGATTGGGTGGTGGAGATCTGACGGTAGTCAAGATTGAATAGAGCGACGGGTTAAAATATAAGGTGGGGCCTGTGAAAAATATAAAAGCAGAGGGGTAATTTTTATTAAAGCATCGACTTTAATATAAAAAGGAACCGGGGTGTTAATATAATGGGGTTGGGAGATTTAAATAAATAGAGCTTATTTAGGTGGGACTAGGGTTAATATTTATTTCAAAATGATGTAAAAATGGGTTTTTACATTGTTTTGAATGAACAAAGAGAAATGAGTGAAGGGTAAGGGATTTTAGTGAGGAAAATGAAGTTTTTAGCATAGGGATAGAGGTTTTAAGGAAAGGACAAGGCTAAATGAGGGGATTGAGAGTAAACATGGGATTTCAGAGCATGAGAGTATTGGAAAAGGTAAAATGAGGGATAATGGATAGTTTGAATGGAAAATAATCAAAGTAGTGAGATTTCTGAAAATAAATGATAGTCAAGGAATATTATTTTCAGCAAATTGTAAGAAATAAACAGTCATCTTGTGATACTGTAGAAATACAGGAGACTAATAGTGGCTCCAGCTGGGGAGGAAAACTCCTTTAGGAGGTGTCAAGAACATTTGTAGACAAGTAGCCTGGTTTATTTGGTTGATTTTCCATTGTGTAATGCTGATCTGCTACAATCTTTGTGACTTGTGACCTTCAACAACTGAAATCCATACTAGCTGCAAATTACTTTTGCCTACCCATCATTCTACTCTAACATTTTTTCTTCATTTATTGGGTGCATTTAGACTTGCAAACCTTGATATAATTTTTCTTTTGAAAGAAAACTATCTATCTCTAACCTTATAACTTCCAAAGGCTAAGATTAGACTGATAAGCTCTTTTATTCTCTACCTAACTTACTTATCTGCCAAGATAAAACATTTTTGACAGATTTTTATTCATTAACTATCAACATGAAATTTAAAACATGAACGAATCAAGATTAAGTAGTTTGATCATTATTAATTGTGGCGTTTTTGGACAAGCTGCACACAATATTATTTTCAAAAAGTAAACTATACTATGGGCTTTGGTTTTTAATTTCTCGTTTAGCACCTATCCCTTAATTTTCTTATTGGTTTAAATTAGGCTTTTGAAGCAATGTCATTTTCTATCTACCTAATGATAAGACAAGATTGAATAGTTTGGCAAACCTTGATTTTCTAACTTATCAGAAAAAATTAAAAATTTGTACAATCATGTTTAAAATGTATGATTGAACAAGACTTTCTTAACAGTAGTACCATTTTGAATTGCAACACTTTCAAAAACATTCATTTTTTGGTATGGGCTTACCTTTTTATTTTTATCTACCCTCTTTTTCTGTTTTCTTTCTTTCTTTTTGTATTATTTTCTTTTGAGATTTTTTTAGGCAATGTTATGTACAATGAAAAAAACTTAAATTGAGATTCTTATCTAAAATAATGCTTGAGCATACTACCATCGACAGGACCTCAAAATAACTCTATTCCATCCATTTCTTGTAAGAAAAATGCGTTATTACCTCTTGCAGAATGAATGATGTATGGACCTTTCCATAGGTTATCAAAATTTCCATGTGTGTCTTTGTCCTCTCTTTTTGAATCCCATTTCAGCACTTTGTCTCCAATGTTGAAATAATTTGTTTTGGTCCTCTTGTCAAATATTTTCTTCATATTTTCTTGGACCAGCTTTGTTATGTTGTATATTCCTTCTCTGTTTTGCTGCAACTGAATAGTTTAGTTTATTCTTGTTTGTATATCATTCTCTTTAGACTGCACCTATTAAATGAGCTTTATTACTAGTACTTCCAAAGTTGTTGGGAAGACTGCATCAATTCCATAGACTAGCTGATAGGGCGACATATCAATTGATTTATTTTTTGTTAACCTGTCTGCCCATAGTGCATGTACCAATTTTCTATGCCATGATTTCTTATTTTCCTTAAGCAACATTTTAATGATGTTCACCAAGCTCTTGTTTGAAGATTCAGCCAACCCATTACCTTGAGGATAATAAGTTGTAGAGTGGCCCAAAGTAATGTAATATTTGTGGCAGAAATCCACCATTTTCTTGGATTTAAAGGCAACAACATTATCAATATTGATTTTCCTAGGACAACCAAATCTAGATAGAATTTTATTTTCAAGAAATATGATCATTACTGAGTCTATGGCAACCTTGGAAGGAATGGCTTCTATCCACTTATTAAAATAGGCAGTTACAGTAAGGATCCATTTATGTTGGGCAGAGGAGGAAGGGTGGATTTCTCCAATGAAATCTAGACCCTATTGTTGGAAAGGAGTTTATATAGAGATGGGATGTAATGGAAAAGAATTAGCTTTCTTTTTCCCAAAAAAATTTGGCATTTATGACAGGCAGCTACCATTTTGTGGATTTCTTGGAAAAGGGTAGGCCAATATAAACCAGCCCTAAGGATTTTATTCACAGTATTTTTCCAATAGAGGTGGCCTCCACACTATCTTTCATGAAATTCATGCATAATCCTCTCTGCATCTTCTTTAGGAAAACATTTAAGAAATACACCACCATAATTTTTCCAATATAAAACTATTTCTAGAATACAGAAATTTACAGCCTTTAGTTCTAAGAATCTAGCCTTTGTTTTGGACAAACCAGGAGGAACATTTAGATTAAAAATCACATACACAATATATGCATACGAAAGAGAATTTAGGAAGGCTTCCTTAATAGGTGGAGTCGCCAGCTCCTTTTGTTCAACTAATGAGTGAATCATATTGATGTCTAGTGCATAAAAAATTGTTTATACCATTAGTTTAGCTAGTCCTTATCCCTTGATTGTTTTGGTGGACTTGATTTCCAGGTCATATTCCAATATGAAAGCAATCCACTTACCTCTCTTGCCATCAATATCTTGTGTAATTATGTCTTAACCACTGTATGGGGCACAAATGCAATGATGTGTGAATGCAAAATGTAAACTCTAAAATACTTTAGTGCTTTGACTAAGGTAAAAGCCTATTTTTCCATGATATTATATTTCAGAGGTGCATCTCTTAAAGCTTGGTTGAAGAATGTTATGGGCTGCTCCTGTCCTTTTACATTTTTCTGCATTAATACAATAGCAACTGTGTGTTCTAATGCAAAAGAAAATTTAAAAAGTATTTGGTGAAGCCAGGGCTGATTAGAACAGGTGTTTGTGTAAGTACCTACTTCACTAAGTCAAAATACTTATTTTCTTCCTTAGTCCACTTGACTCCTGATTCCTTTTTCAGCATGTTGGTGATGTTCCTCAAGTGTTCTATAAGGTTTGGTATAAACCTTCTTAAAAAATTTATCTTTCCAATGAAGGATTTCATCTCTTTGATATTTCTTGGGTGACTGATTTGAAATATTCCCTCAATCCTTTTTGAGTCAATCTTAGTCCCTTCTTCAGATATAATGTGGCCTAGAAGCTTTCCTTCTTAAAGGCTAAATAAGTATTTCTTGGGATTCAAAGACAAATCGTACTTTTTGCATTTCTCAAAGACCTTTCTCAAATTATTTAGATGTTCTTCATCATTTTTTGAATAGACTATGATATCATCAAGATATATTACAATGAAGAAACCTATTTCTTCTGAGAAAGTTATATCCATGGCTCTCTGAAAGGTGGCTCCAGCATTCATTAACCCAAAAGGCATTTTACATACATAAAGGTGCCCCAAGGAGTCGTGAAAGGTTTTTTGTGTTGATCATCTGGATATACTAGCACCTGATTGTACCCTAAAAAGCCATCAAGAAGAGATATCCTTTTGGAGCCTACTACCCTTTGCAATACGTGATCCATTTTTGGTAAAGGGTAGTTGTCCTTCAGGGATTTTTTGTTTAAATTTTTGAAGTCTATGCAGATCCTAATTCCCATTTTTTCTTCCTCACAGATACAAGATTTGAAACCCATTCTAAGTATCTAAGTGGGACTATTATCCCAACATCATAAATGTTCTTTATTTCTTTTTCAACCAGTGGCATTTGGATATGATTTATTCTGCGTAGCTTCTATATAAAGGGCTTCTGAATTTCTTTGAGTGGAATCTTATGCTGGATGATATCGATATCATAGGACTTCAAGTCTTCATAACTCCAAGCAAACACATCACTAAATTCTTTGAATAGCTCAATATATTTTTGTTTAATATGTGTAGGGAGCGTCTTTGACAGTTTTACCACTTTGTGCTCTTGCTCACTGGCTATATTGCACTCTTCCACATTTTCTTCAGTGCATTCCATATTTGGATTTTTAGCAACATAATTGAAATCAAAAAGTTATTCTAGAGGGATAAGTCCTCTTGGCAGGGTATTATCTCTAAAATGCGGCACTTCAAATTCTTCTTTTTTTGGATCTTCACCCATTTCTATCCTATGTGGGTCATTATTTTCTAATAGATTTATATCAACATCATCATGAGGGGCCTCCTCCATGTATGTTTGTTCCTCAGTAGAGCAGTCCTCTTCATAATCTAAGTCTAAATTTGGGATTTCAAATTCACTTTTGGACTGCAAGAAATATTTAAATTGTTGGTAACCCTAAAAAACTTGCCAATATCTTATATTATCAAGGACTGCTGGTCTACATTTTACCTTTACTATGTATTTTTTATTAGCATGAGGTATTTGACAAGTGTTGGTTGCAAATGCTAGTCCATTGGCAAGGATATTTTGATTTCTTGGGATAGAGGCAAGGTCATATTGTTTGAATGTTTTTAGGAGGTCAAGGGCAACATTCCTATATGCTCTCAGTCTAGGATGTTAAGCTAAACATTCTCCCTTAATATGCCTAATTAACAGCTCAGAATCCCCATGGACAGAGATCCTTTTGGCTTCTAATTTCTTCAGCAATTGTAGCCCTAGAAGGAGGCATCATATTCTGCTATATTATTTGTACATTGGAAGTTTGGTTTTTAAGAGTGAATATCCGCGTGGTTGTTCTTAGTATTGTGTACCCAAACACCTACTCTTGATACAGTTTTACCACAAGAACCATCAAAGCTAATTCTCCAAAGAGGTTCAGGTTCAAACTTGTGTTGTTCATTTTTTGTTTGGTCTTACTGTTCCTCCTGTTCTTCTTCTCTTTCAGCTATTTTTTCATTTATTTCCACTTGTTCATTAATGTTTGCATCATTTTAAAGGATAAATGAATCAAGGTCTATGTGGACAGAGTAGAGAGGGGAGTTATCAGGCTTTTCTTGACTGCTCACCATGTATTTCATATGAGTTTCCCTATATAATCTCCTTAGTTTACTAAAGACTCGTATGGTAGCATAGGTCATATAAATTTGGAGGGTGCCTTTAAGTTTGTCTCCCCATGAACGTGATAGAAACATGCCATACTTAGGGGAAATATTGGCCACTACAATATCCATTACTAGGCTTTTAGCTGGTATTTGTGCTAAAGTAGCACAAAGATCTTTGATCTAGCCTAGACATTTAACTCTACTGGAGTCAAAAGAGTACAGGTATTTGTATGGTTTAGTTATCTCAAGGCCCAGTATTTCGATAAATACCTTTGGCATGAGGTTATGAGAGGCTCCTGAATCTAACATGGCATTATGAAGGATCTTATCATGGATATTCAAACTGACATAAAATGGGGGGACACCTCCTTCTTGGAATTTACCTTCTACTTCAGGTCCAAACAAAATCTCAGGTTTTTCATCACTCAAGCTTACAGTATCAACATTTTCTCCTATGTTTAGTGCTTTCAAAACTTGGGATATATATATATCTTGGCCAACTAACTCAGTGAGAGGTATGGAGATCTTTATCTTGGCAATTTTAGTCTCAATACTGAATGGTGTTTGTCTTTTTGGCAGATTTAAATCAGTTTTATCAGACATTGTTTTTGCAGCAACTTCAGATTGCTGATCTGCATTAGGGATATCAGTTGAATCAGTTTTGTTAGGGCTACTAGTTGTTTTACTAGTTCTTCTTTCTGGACTATTTTTTTTTTTTTTTAAATCAGAACTTTTAACCACTTTGTTTGAACTTTCTACTATTTTTTCAGGATCTATTTCAGGGGTCTTTCTAGCAGAAGTTTTAGGTTTCTTTCTCTTGGGCATGTCTTGAATTTTCTTTCTTCTGAGGTCATACTATCTATGTACTTCCATGATGGAATTTTAGAATCCTTGTTTATTGTCCTCTAATTCTTGGAATTCTTGTTCATTTAGGGAAAATATGCCTTGTTCTTCCTCAGTGAAGAAAACAATATCCTCATTATTAACTCCCATTAGATTGATTTGACTTTTTCCTAGTTCCTCAATCACCCCCTCATCCTCATCAGCATAGTTTTCTTGGAAAGGAGGCCTAATTTGCTAGTCAATTTCTCTCTGTCTTATTTGAGGTGGATTTATCCTAAAGTTTTGGTTCTGGTTCTGGTTTCTATTTTGAGGAGCTGATTGGTTTTCTCTATGGGAAGTTCTGTAATTTAGGTTGATTCTTTCCATCATCCTCTCTATGGTTCTAACTAGGTTCGATCTTAGTATCAGATGTGGAGGTAACAACCTCTTCCCTATATGTGACTCTCTTTTCATTCTTCATTCTGGCCCTTTTGGCAATCAAATTTTCTTCTACATTTACTACACCCCTCTACATGTCCTCTAACATAAGAGGGTATCTTAATCTTAGTTGATAAGCCATCTCTGGGTCAAAACCCTCTGGAAATTTCGTTAGGGCTAAACCTTGTGGAGGTTTCATGTGAGGAGGGAGGGTGTTATATACACTGTTGAACCTAGTGCAGTAATATTAGGCACTCTCTCCAATGTTTCTCTTGATATTTTCATATTCTGATAATATTTGGAGAGGGTTCTTCTTGACTTCCCATATATTTACAAACAGTTGGTGAAAAGAAGGGAGGTCATGTATACTATTAGGGGTTAGGCCTTTGAACTACTTTATTGCCTCTCCTCCTAGGCTTTGGGCAAACATTCTTATATTGATAGTCTCATCATCTATTTCTTTTATATCAAAAGAGTCCTCTATTCTATCCACATGTTTTTGAGCATTCATAGAACCACTTGCATCAAATAGGGGAATTTTGGACTGATAATCCTGTGGTAGAAGTACCAAAGGTAATGGTAAGACTAATGGGGCATACTAGGTTTCCATGGTTGGTGGTTGGAGAAAGAAAGGGGGTTTACCAATTGGAGGGTTGACAAAAGGAGGTGGAGGGTTGACTGGGGGAAGGTGAATAGTGGGTGTATGAGTGGGGTTTGAGGTTTTCACAATAGGATTCTGCTGTAAGATGGATGGGTCTAAAACTATCTGGGTTATCCAACTTTGGGATTTAGTCCTGAACAAGCTTTGTTGTATGTGTGAGTCATATATGCAATCCTGCAAGTATTCAAGGTTTTCAAGTAAGGAGCTTTCCTTGTGAATAGGCCTGCTAACAATTGAATTCTCAGATCTATGTGTTTTCGACAAGATTTTCTCTGGATTTTCAACTATTGCAGGAGGGTGTGGGTTAGGATGGGATCTGGTACAGTTTATTCTAGAAGGTAGAACTTAAACCCAAGGCACAGAGAGATTGAAAGTTTTATAATAGTTTGAAAAAAAAACCAATTTGTGAAAGGAATACTTAGTTCACAAAGTATTTTGACTGGATTCTTTTTGAGTTTTGATAATATCAGGATTTATCAATAATCTCCCAGTGAATTTTTCACATCTACTAAAAACCATTGGAGTTACCAAGTGGATGATTTCAATTTTCCTGGGCCTAGATGTTGTCAACCATTAACAACCAAATATCAGTCTTCACTAATATTTGAGTCATCTATATTTGAGTGGGTTTTCTGAGTTCTTGAGGAAAGATTAAGGTTTTTTTTTAATAACTCAGTTCTCCAGTATGGTCGCCATTATGTTTTTCTCCCTGTGATTTGTAAGGTTGGAAAGAACAAGTGACAGGAAATGACATCAAACCACTTTGGAGTCCAAGGACCTAGCTTTCCTGGGCTCAAAGAGGGCTCTCTCTATGTTTTTGATTGATTGATTTATCTTTATGATTATGTTTTCTGATTTCAAGAAAGTTATAAAGCTTGGGGTTGTTTTCTTTCCTTGACTGACTGATTGTAGGTTGGATAGATAGAATGTGGGAAGCTTAATCCATTGGGCTATGGAGTCATAAAAGGGTTAAATTGTACATCAACTTTTTAATGGTTTTCACAAGGCAAGCTAACTATATCAAATGGATCCTTTTAGGTAAGATGAATATGAGATGACATAAAATTGTGAATTTAGTAAAACTAAAGGGGAATTAAGAATCCCTTAACTATACTTCAACAAGAAAGCCTTTAAGATAACAGTTTAAGGGAAACTAAAGAGCAGAACACCTCTGAATTCTTTAGTTAAAATTTACTAAGAAAACCTCAAGACAACAATCCAGTAATACTAAAGAGAAGTTAAGAAATATTTAGTTATAATTTCAGAGGAAAACATAAAGGTAATAATAATAGACAGAGCTAAGGTGCCCAGACAACATATCTCAACCTAAAATTTATGTTCTATTATCAGAGAGACTATATGTACAATATGGAAAACAAAGGAGAAAAATTAGCAAAAGAGGGATAAAATCACCATTAACATAGCTCAAGAATCCTGTGAACGTGCTTGTATTACTGATGTCTAGCTCCAAAAATAGTTACAATGCTCCAGCGCAATAATCTTTGCAACTCGAAGTCTGATAAGAATCCATCCCATCAACCAACCAACCAACAATGATAATGAACAATACATGCAATATTTAACTCCAACTAAGGGGGTTGCCCTAATCTAGGGTGACAGATCTGTATTTACTATAGAGTAAATGAATTTTTGACAATTTGAGACCATGCAAGGCCTAATGCCAAAATATCTCTGACAGACGTACTGTATTAATAACTTTCAAATTAATTCCTGAGCTAAATTTAAGACATTTATGACCAACTGCCAGTAAAATTAACCTTTGTAATAACTTCTCGACTTAATGATAATATATCTCTGGCTGTAATATTTGACTTTGGTGGCTTTTATTAAATCAAAATTTAAGCTAGAGGTGGCCACTGTGATTGAGAAGAAGTAAATGTTGAGTGGCCTTTATATCTATCTTTGTATTCCTTCGTTGATTTTCTCTCTGATTTTTCTTTTAGTATTTAAACCGTCCTTATATTTATAATCTCTTTACTGCTTTTGGTGTCAATGTAATTTCTTCTTTTTACCTTACTTCTTGATCTACTTTCTTCTTAACTTTGTCTTTCAACTATTTTTATCTTTGATCTTTCTTTGATTTCCTTTCATCTGTTCTTTAACTCTCTCTTCTATCTTTCAACTCGTGACTTCTCTGTTTCACTTCTTTCACCTTTCCTTGTCACAGTAAACCCTCCTTTTCCCTTTCTATGTCATTCAAATTGGATAAACCTCATTGTCTTTGGAGGAATTGAATGATCCTTATTGATCGTGATCCATTGCTGCTTCAGATTGTTCTTGCATTCCTAATCCTTTGATGAATAAGGGTTCTGAATCGTCATTCAGAGAGCCCTAATTAAAAAATTTGCAGAACTACCCTTGTGATCTGTTTATCCTATATTATGGTACGTAGATCACCTGCACAATCCAAATGATTGTTAATTAAAAACGAGGGTCCACGGCGAGGATATCAATGGTTGTTTCTGGTTTTATCATACAGAGATAAGAAGTTAGGCGGTATATGACGGAGGGATGTGATAAAACATCAGGATGACGTGTGGCAGATGGGATGGGTGCGAAAACCACTTATTTCGCAAGTCCCCAAAGGTTTCAAACGATGGATGTTTTGGGTTGCAATATGGAGCGAGGGCTGTTGGATTGGGTGGCAGAGATCTGATGGTAGTCAAGATTGAATGGAGCAGTGGGTTAAAACATAAGGTGGGGTCTATGAAAAATATAAAAGTGGAGGGGTAATGTTTATTAAAGCAGAGGCTTTAAGATAAAAAGGAACTGGGGTGTTAATATAATGGGGTCGAGATATTTAATTAAACTTAGTTTATTCAGGTGGGACCCAGGTTAATATTTATTTCAAAATAATGTAAAAATAGGCTTTTACATTGTTTTGAATTAACAAAGGGAAATGAGTGAAGGGGAATGGATTTTAGTGAGGAAAATGGATTTTTTAGCATAGGGAGAGAGGTTTTAAGGAAGGGACAAGGCTAAATGAGGGGATTGAGGGTAAACATGGGATTTCAGAGCATGAGAGTATTGGAAAAGGTAAAGTGAGGGATAATGGATAGTTTTAATGGAAAATAATGAAGGTAGTGAGGTTTCTGAAAATAAATGATAGTCGGGGAATACTATTTTCAGCAAATTGTAAGAAATAAATAATCATCTTGTGATACTGTAGAAATATAGGAGACTAATAGCCTCCACACCATAACTGACTGCACAGATGTCAAAGAAGGATGATGACTCCTCAGATGACAATGGTCGCTTCATTGTGGAAGAGCCACCTCCTGAAGACATGAAGAATGACAAGTCGAGGCAAGAATAGCGCCATGAGACCACCCTTCTCTGCTAGTAACAATTCCAAAAAAAAAATTTCTTTACTCTTTCATGCACAGTTTGTTTAAAATTTGGTTGACTAAGTTATGTCTTGTTTTCCCCAACTAGGGTATCCTTCTTCTCAGAACTGGTTTAATCACGAGACTGGTTTCTTCAACAGTGGCAGTCAAAATTTTGCTACTTTGAACATTCTTCCCGCCAAAATTGACTAGTATTGCAGTTTCGGTGGGAACGTCTTGATATGTATTTCTTTTGTACCATATAAAAGAATTAGACTTACCTAGAAAAAAAATAAAATACATGTACCATATATATATATATATATATGTATGTATGTATGTATGTAATGTTGAAAATACACAACTATAATATAACTGCATATAAATGTCAAATATCTAGTGGTACATCAATACTAGTACTAGTCGAGGCCTTCTTGTTTAGTCAATTTAATGTCCTAAATTGTTAACATAAATTATTGACCAGGGCTAGTAAACTGATGAAGTGTAATGCATTTTATGTGCCTAAGTATCCATTTTTCTTACTTCGTTGTTTTTAGTGTTTTATTGATGTTTTGGGGTTTTTATGTTTGATTCTTAGTATGCTACTCTATGCTAAAAATATGAAGTTAAATCTATGTCAAGAGGAAGAAAATGAAATGTTAATAAATGAATTAAGACATAGTTTATTTGCAAGTTCTGTTCCTAACTAGAAAATGAGGAAAACAGAGAGTCCTAAGCCATGGATATTACAGCTTCTAAATGAACATTCATGAAATGAAAAGTAACTCAAAACACTACAACTTAATCTAATTCATTTAGTTAGAGATTTGTTGGAAGAGCTTGTGAAAAATATTAATTCTAATGCAATGAGGATCTCCTAAAATATAAAAGGAAATGCTGAAACAAACAATAACTTAGAACATTACAGTGAAATCTCATTCATTTGATAGAGGTTTATTGGAAGAGATTGAGAAAAATATTAATATACTGTAGTAAGGATCTCCTATGAAAATGATAAAAAAACTTATAACATTACAACTAAATCTCATTCATGAGTTAGAGGTTTATTGGAAGAGCTTTTGAAAGAGATTAATCATAATGTGATAAGGATATTCTATGAAACAAAACAATCAATAACCCACAATATTACAACTAAGTCTCATTCATGAATTAGAGGTTTATTGGAAGAGCTTTTGAAAGAGACTAACTGTAGTATAATGAGGATCCTTTATCTAAGAAAATGACATGAAACATAATGCTAAAGGATATGATTTCAGAAAGCATTCTAAGTAAGAAAATATGACAAAACAAAATTGAAAATGACTTATCTAGAAAACATGTAAAACCTCCTAGAATAGCAGAGGCCCTCTACTACCAATTCAGTGTAATCCCTTAGCTCCTTGAAGTGTGATCAAAACAGCATCAAAGAACTTCTTTATTGATAAACTCACAAATATACATCCCATTCCATCTTAAGCTTTGTTACAAAACACTCTATAATCCCTTTCTCTTCTTCTCCTCTTTTCCCCCCATGATAGGAGAAAGCTTCCCCTATTTATACAAAAATATGAGAGGTTATCTCATTAATGAGAGTCCATGAATCTCTCCCTATATCTCTAAAGTTACAATCAAAATAGGAAATGATAAGACATATGTATTTTAACAGTTTCAATACAAAATAGGAAATGAGACACATATCTTCTTAGAGTTTCAATACAAAAAGGAAATGTGACACATATCTTCATGATCCCATATCTTCTCCACTCAAATTCGAATTTGGTTTTGGTAGGCCACATAAAGGTATTTTAGAAGCTTCCTTTTGACCTACACATGGCAACAATCTCATCCCACTTGTTAGGTATGAGCATATGCACATTATTTTCTAATTTTTAACCACAAATTCACTTAAAAATGTTAAGAATTAATAAAGTTTGGAAAAACATAATTGTAACCCAATAGTGGTAATGGTAAGGTAAATGCAATGAAATGGAGGTGGAGTGAAGGTGGTAATATGGAAATACAAGTGAAAATGTAATGGAAGTGAATGAAAATTTCAAGGCCCAACATATCCCCCAAATGAAGCTATTGCATGTCCTCATGCAATATATTACATTAATTATTTTTGATCCTTGAGCTTCGGATTAACTTTGCGTGATATCATTTGATAACTTCATACTTTTGCGAAGTGTTTTAATTGAATTGAAACATGGTTGGTTCTTGTGTTACAACCATATTTTGTTGTTGCATTCAATTTTGACCTTTGATCTTCGCATAATGATAATTTGATTTTATTGCAAAGCATATCCTTATTGGATTGCATCATGGTTGGTTCTTATGTGACAACCATGATTATGTTTGTATTCAATCATCTTTTTAGTACTTTTGAAAAACCATTGTATGTTCATAATAATAATGTAATAGTTAATATACTTTGGAAGTATGTGGGCTTCTGAATGTGATATGAACATGGAAAAGTATGAATATGAATGTATTCCTCCCCCTCCCCCCCCCCCCAACTGATGGTATTGGAAATTTTATGAAATGAGGAAGAGATGTTTTTTCTAAAAATTATCATTCTAGCTTTTCAAGGAATTCTATGGTAAAAAGTTAGAAAATGACGTACCTTAACTTACCCTTTAGAAATGAATGAGTTGCATGTGTGTACTGAAGATTGTGGTTGTTGATATTGTTGGACTATATAAACAAATGAATTTGATCTGCTTCTTTTTTCTCTTTGTGATGATGACAAGATTGGGATCTTTATAGTTGTTGATACAAATTGATTCCTACTGCAAACTGCTGAAATGATGTAGTCTTCAATCGTTACAAAAATCTAATGGTATAATTCTAGTCATGCGAATAAATTTGTTGATGTTGAGCATGAAGATAATTCATTGGATTACCGACCATTGATGAATGTCATTAACCAATGTGAAGCAAACTCACCATTAATGTCAATGAGTACCAAGGTACCTAAGTACATCTTGCGAAGTGCGAATAGATGGGCTGATGTCGAGCTACTTGCAAGATCTGACGATCAAGGGACATTGATGTATTCCCATGATTTTCAGCGAGAGAACTTGTCATTAATGCATACAAGCCTCAAGGTACTATTAAGGACTCTAGTTTTGGACATAGATAATGTGCTGATGTCGATAGGCCAAGACTTGTTAGAAGGAAGGCCTTAAGGAATCTTCCATCATCTAACGTGAACATGAAAGAATAATTTTTGAAGGACTATGGATTCAATAATTTGCATTGAAGCAAGGTTTATTTGCAAAATGAAAAGGACAGGAAAAGAAAAATTGAAATTGACGATGAAATATGGAAAATGACAATGGGAAATAAGCATGTAGGTGAGCTTCTTTCTTTTATTTGTGGAGTAGAAAAAAAAAGTAATGGAAAGTGTATGTGAATGAAGGAAAATGAACAACTAACTCTTGCGGGGAAAATAATGGTGGTTTGCTTTGAAGTTCTTGGTTGGATTTACAATTCAAAAAGGGAGGAAAAGAAATAGTCTTGATGGATATGAACATGGAATTGTTCTTATATTTCTCATGAAATTGGTCCTTTGAAAACCAATTGTGCACTCAATTAGTTTCCTTCAATGATCATTCGATCATCCCAAACCTGCAAAAAAACTTGACATAGAGAACATAAGTGTGTTGAAAAAAAAGTAGCTAATTTCTTTATGATTCTTACGCAAAAATTTAATGTCAAATGAAACAGATTAAGGTAAATCAAATAGTTTTATATTCGGTCAAATTAATGATATCGATAATTGTCCATTTTTAAAGAATAACTATGAAAAATAAATCAACTCCCTGTTGTTGGATGACTTCACGTACTGGGCTCAGTAAAACGATTGGCATCACAAAGATTCATTGTGTCCTTCAAGTTAAAACTTCATAGAAGAATACACATTAACAATATTAATGCCAGATGTTCAGAAATCATCTAAATAATCTTCCAATTGTCCTACAAGCCATTATTAAGAAGAAATTATAATTTTTTTTTTAATTAATTAATTTTTTTTTTTATTTTTTTATATTTTTAATGAAATAAAGCATGGATGAAATAATAGTCTTTATGAATCTTTTTGAAACAAACTCATTCCAATGCCTCTTTCATGAAAGATAAAAATAAAAAACTTGAAATTCCTAAATTCAAGTTCCTAACTATGAAGGAGATGGAGGTAGAATCCTTCTCAATTTATACAATTTGCATTTGATGCACATGTGATAATGCCTTTGCCTCAAATAATCCATGTCACTCATCATGTGCCACCACAGATGAATTCTGCCACATTTTCCTTTAGATAAGGAAATCAGATCTTTGATTATTTCTCAAAATTGAATTTTATAAAACTGTGACTGTTTACATAAAAAAAAAAATGTTTTTCTCTCATGCACACTGCAAATTAGTGCTCCGAAGAACCTTCAATTTCTCCCAAATGGCTGTGAATTTCAGAAAGTTCTTATAGGATTACCTCATTCACTCTGTTCCCGAGAAAACACATCTTTTAGTTTTTTCTAATTCGCCTCTGTTTGCTCGGAAAATGCATTTTAAAATCGGGTCTTTTTAACAATTACACATTTCATTTCTTGGCAATTACTTCTACAATAAATTTTTTGTGGTTTGATTTGTTTTTATTTGCAGGTTTTGAAGTGTAATGGTTTGTCTCTGACAGAGAAGTTCAGATCGATCTCCCTCATTTCAATTACATGAAATAGAATTTTCAATCTTCTTTTCATCGGCAATTTCTTCATGTGATACACTTCTATTGTCTGTCCCTGCAATTGAATTCGTAATATTCTCTTCATCAACAATTTTCAATCTTCTCCTCATCAACAATTTCTTCATGTGATATACCTTCATTTTCTACAAATTTTAAAAAAGATTTCTAATAACTGTTGTTTGAGGAAAAATGAATATGGAAAAGAGAAGGTTCCATTTTTTTATTGCAGTGCATAGGTCTTTGTGTGGATTGAAGGCCTACATATATGCGTAAGGCCAAGCCAAAGGCTCGCCTCAGGCATATGCGTGGGTCTTATTTCCATGAGCCAAAATATTTTTTAATTTTTAATTTTTCTTTTCTTTTATTAATTTTCTTTTAATTGATTTGTTAATAAAATTATCTATATTATATTTTCAATGATATACATATATATTTTATTGAAAAAAACAATTTATTGAATTTTTTTTTTCATTTTTTAAATTTTATTTTAAATTTTATTAAATCAAATGAAATGATGGAAATATTTTTTTTTCAAAACATAAAATTCTTTTCTGATCCTCTAGATCACACAAAGTGCAGGAGGAGAGCATACTTGAGAAATTATTAATTTTTTTTTTTTTAGATGTAAGAAATAAGGCTATCTAGTTACACTTCCCTAGCAACGGTGCCAAAATGTTTAGTCAATTTAGTGTCCTAAATTTTTAACATAAATTATCAACCAGAACTAAGTAAACTGATGAAGTGTAATGCACTGTATGTGCCTAAGTATCCATTTTTCTTACTTCGTTGTTTTTAGTGTTTTATTGATGTTTTGGGGGTTTTATGTTTTATTCTTAGTATGCTACTCTATGCTAAAAAGATGAAATTAAATCTATGTCAAGAGGAAGAAAATGAAATGTTAATAAATGAATTAAAACAGAGTGTATTTGCAAGTTCTGTTCTCAACTAGGAAATGATGAAAATAGAGAGTCTTAATCCATGGATATTATAGCTTCTAAATGAACATTCATGAAATGAAAAGTAACTCAAAACACTACAAATTAATCTGATTCATTTAGTTAGAGATTTGTTGGAAGAGCTTGTGAAAAAAATTATTTCTAATGCAATGAGGATCTCTTAAAACATAAAAGAAAATGCTAAAACAAACAATAACTTAGAACATTACAGTGAAATCTCATTCATTTGATAGAGGTTTATTGGAAGAGCTTGAGAAAAAGATTACTATAATGTAGTAAGGATCTCCTATGAAAATGCTGAAACAACTTATAACATTACAACTAAATCTCATTCATGAGTTAGAGGTTTATTGGAAGAGCTTTTGGAAGAGATTAATCATAATGTGATAAGGATCTTCTATGAAACAAAACAATCATTAACCCACAATATTACAACTAAGTCTCATTTGTGAATTAGAGGTTTATTGGAAGAGCTTTTGAAAGAGACTAACTGTAGTATAATGAGGATCCTTTATCTAAGAAAATGAAATGAAACATAATGCTAAAATATATGATTTTAGAAGGAAATCTAAGTAAGAAAATATGAAAAAACAGAATTGAAAACGACTTATCTAGAAAACATGTAAAACCTCCTCGAATAGCAGGGGCCCTCTGCTACCAATTTGGTGCAATCCCTTAGCTCCTTGAAGATGTGATCAAAACAGCATCAAATAACTTCTTTATTGATAAACTCACAAATCTACATCTCATTCCATCTTAAGATTTGTTACAAAACACTCTATAATCCCTTTCTCTTCTTCTCCTCTTTTCCCCCCCATGATAAGAGAAAGCTTCCCCTATTTATACAAAAATATGAGAGGTTATCTCATTAATGAGAGTCCATGAATCTCTTCCTCTATCTCTAGAGTTACAATCAAAATAGGAAATGATAAGACACATGTATTTTTAGAGTTTCAATACAAAATAGGAAATGAGACACATATCTTCTTAGAGTTTCAATACAAAAAGGAAATGAGACACATATCCTCGTGATCTCATGATCTTCTCCTCTCAAAATCGAATTTGGTTTTGGTAGGCCACATAAAAGTCTTTTAGAAGCTTCCTTTTGACGTACAAATGGAAACAATCTCATCCCACTTGTTGGGTATAAGCATATGCACATTATTTTCTAATTTTTAACCACAAATTCACTTAAAAATGCTAAAAATTAATAAAGTTTGGAAAACCATAAATGTAACCCAATAGTGGTAATGGTAAGGTAAATGTAATGAAATGGAGGTGGAGTGAAGGTGGTAATATGGAAATACAAGTGAAAATGTAATGGAAGTGAATGAAAATTTTAAGGCCCAACAATTCTCAGTTGATGGTGCAGCCTCAACATGCTCAGATAGATGATCACATGCCTGTTGATTCAAAGGTGCCTGCTCATCACAAACTTCCTGTTGATGACTCATGGATGGTCCAACCTATTCAGTGAATGGTGCGGTAGCCTACTCAGTCAATGGACCTACACCCTCCTCAGGAATATGTGCCTTCTTAGGACTAGAACATGTCTGCGGAGATGGTGAAGACTTCTCAGACAATTCCTTTTCATGATAATAAGTGGAATTTGTAGGCTGATCATCATGATATTTGGCTCGAAGTGGAGGAGGAGGTGGAGTACTAGAATGATGATCACTCCCCTCGTGATCATGATCATCAAATGATGTGCTGCTATGTCATACTACATCTCCACGATGCCTACCCCTCCTAGATTGCACTACTGCTCTAGTTACTGCAACGATATGATGCATAAGGTTCAACATATCGCAGGGCATGCCTCTCTAGGTCTGTGTCATCTTACAATCATCCTATATCTCTTCGATGGTAACTAGCTTGACTCCCTCCTCAACTAGGAGTCAACAAAGTTGGAGGCCCAAATCCATCCTAAATCGGGTGTCCGGCCTACACCTCACTCCCGCCGGTATCTGGGCCTGATCAGGATCAGTTTTGTCACCCTCATCCTCCACCTCTACCATCTCCTCATCAACATAATCTAAACCTTGATCATTCAGTGGTGATGTGGCAGTGGAATATCATCGCCTACGAATGTCCTAATATCTAAAAAATACATATAAATACACAACAATAATTATACAATTTCATTAAACAATTTAGTAAAACAAGTTAAAGAAAGTGTTAGAATAAATTTGATAATTCTAATTAAATAATTAAGAAAATAAAATGCAACTAAATTAATTTAAAGAAAACACTAATATTACCTCTCGCATCCAATGACTCATCTTGTGTGGAGAGGATGTTGGTACACCCTTTCCAATCCAAACCAGCGTAGGAAGATAACACCATAATGAAGGAGTGATCATCAACATTAGATAGCAACTCTAGTGCATCAGGAGATATCCTGGTAGGAAAGTCAAATTGGCTCCTCTTGGGCATCATCTAGCCCCACATCTCCATCTGTACGTGCAGCATCGGCCTACGAGGCTGTCGAACAAAATTAGGCCTCGTCTCTGGAAACCTCTCAAAAAATAAACAAAATAACTCTAAAGAAAAATGGAAGGTCAACCTCCCACATGCCTGAGAATGACATCTATCTAATGATGTACAAGACTACTGCAAAATAATAGAAGACCATCTCACAAGTCGTGGCGCCTAGAATAAAGAATCAACATAAAATAAAGTAAACAACTAATTCTTTACCCGTCACTGGTATGGTGTGCAATGGTCATCAACAATAGTGAGAGGCACCTCAAATCATCTGCACCAAAGAAAGCAATACGTAACTGACCATCGGACACTTAAAAATTTGCAAGAGAAATTATATCATCCCTAATGTATCTCTGGGAGTACGCCAACTAACTCCCTACTGCATAGCCAATGGGGAAATTTGAGAACTGGGGTAAATATTTCCCTCTCCTAGATAGGCCAGTAATAAAATACATGTCCTCCTCAGTGGGCGTGAACCACTGGTGAGCACCAACCCGGAAATCCTATTGGTGGGCATCGCACCTAAAGATGAGTTGTCAGAATAACCAATCATGGCCCTTCAAGGATGTAGCCTCCTCACAGAACTTGAGGAGGCCTACCTCACTTAGGAGCAACTGGGTGGCTTGTAATATGGTGAGGAAACATAAATCTCTCCCTCTCTCATGCCTCCCACAGGTGAATCATGTTATATTAGTCCTCCATATGTTCCTGTTGTTTTGTTTTTTATCTCTGTTCATGTTGTTGAATGATTCACATACTAAATACATTTATTTTATTAACTGCACATGTATTGAAAATATATATCTATCATTGAAAGAAAAATAAAACAAAAACTAGTCGGTGCACTAAAAAAATAGTCATGCAATGAATCTGGTGCGCGATAAAAACTTGCACACCGCGCCTGGTGCGCATGAGAATGGTTCATGCATCGCAAAAAATAAAAATTTTGTCTTCGCAGTGTGTTGACAAATCTCTCCACCTCGAGGCTGATATTTCAGTCAACGCACTAGCCAAAATTATAAATGTTCAGCGGTGCGATCTTTAAAACAACCACACCATTGACCTTGTACTATTGTTGGTTGGATGGTGCACTGACCAAAAGATCCACCCTGGGTAAGATATTTTAGTCAACGCACTGCCGAACATAATTACATTGTCAACGATGCAGTCCTTTAAATGACTGCATCGTTGACTATGTAATGATGTGAGGCGGGTAGTGCGTTGACCTAACTATTTGCCTCGGGGCAGATAGTTTGGTCAATGCACCTCCCTCCCGAAACTGGTCATAGTCAATGGTGCAGTCCCTTAAATGATTGCACCACCATTTTATATTTAAAATTATACATGCTGCTCATTTTTTCGGTACTGCACTGGGTTCCAGTGGGGTTTTTGTCAGCACCATTCGTAGTGCGGTCTGTAAATTTACAGGCAACACTGCGGATGGTACGAGTCGAATGCGCTCGAGTGCACCATGCTGAACATTTTTTCTTCTTTAAATCAGTTAATTTTTAGGTTTTCTACAATTATAATCTGCTAAAACTTTAAATTATTGAAAAAAAAGTAAAATACATGTACATTTGTGCATTGAGGAGGCATATTTGGTGAGGAATTGGAGAAACCAAATTTGCTCACCGTTTTTTAAAATTCAAAATCCAAAAGGTGGGAAATAGACAACAGTAGTGCATGAAATGGGAGCACTGATGGTAGGGTGACTCACACAAGAGAAATTTGCACTGGTGCTTGAGAGGTCTGGAGCACTAAAGAAGTTAAAATGATCATTTTACAATCAGTATTTTTTTTATTTAACCCTGTTTCGCTGCACAGGTTTTTGAGACACATCGGGTAGTATTTTTTATTGTGCATCGCATGTCATTACAGTGCATTGGATTACTTAGACGCACTGGGTTTCTACGTAGAGAACCGATGTGCTATAGTACTTAGATGCACCAGGCAGGTTTGTATGGAGAGCATGGTGTCTCGGTGTGCTAATTTTTAGTATGCACCTATGCGTTGTAAGGAGAATGCACCGATGCAGTTTCTGATGAAAAATGCACCAAAAAAAAAAAAAAAAAAATCCACAAAAACCTCCACCCACCAACCTCTTCTAAAGACCTCCACTACAAAAGGATATTTGGGCTATTTTTATAAGGATTTCCTCAAAACATCTGCTAAAGGATTTTTCCCTTGTAGTGAATCCTTCTAGCCGAGCCCCTTATATGACAAGAGATAAAATAGGCCCTGAAGTTTTCATTGCAGAACCCCACATGGAAATGAAACCCCCTAATAGTCTATTTGAACCAAAAGAGGACATGGAGGAGTTTGGAAGAATGAGATGGAAATATTAAATGGCCTTGTGGGTTGGAGCCATGGTCTCTTGAACAAGAATAATGGAAGGTTGGTGGGATAAAAAAAGGTGATGGAGGGAGGGTCTTTTAGTGGCGTCCCCCAGATCATGAATATTAAAGGAGAGGATGGTCATCATGACGCCGAGGGACAAGGAACATATTCTCTAAGGGCCTTGGGAAGGGAAGAATCAAACACATGAATGTCACATAGTCCACCAGAGTAAAAAATGAGTTGTTTACCATGCCTCTGACCATGAATATGTCTGCTACCCCTACCATTTTTTCTATGTGTAGTGATGTCCTTTCCAGATCTAGGGCTAATGATGTGAGAGGTGGGATTTGGGCTAGCATAATGTACTGTGAGAGTAGCCAAGTCCAAATTTTGATTTTGTATTAGGAACTCCAGATCACTATCAACAGAGTTGTGGGGAGAGGATAGGTTTAAAGGATCCAAAGGAGGGCACAAAGTCTCATGAGAAAAAGAGGATCAGGGATCTATAGGGTTTGATGGAGGAAAATCCAACGGATGTATAGGGAGGGAAAAAGGTGAAGGATCAGTAAAATCAGAAAATTATGGGGGTGAGCCCGCGGGCGAAGGTGAAGATGAGATGGTCCCCGAGCAAGGGTCCTCATGAAGAGAAGGAGGATCTCCAAATTGAGAGAGGTACCTCAAATTCAACATCGATAGTGTTATAAAGAGATTTGAAAGTAACTATTTCAAATGCAATATCTAGTGGGGTGGTGTCATGATCATCCGATCCAGAGCTAGAACATCCATAATGGTGGTGATTTCCCCATGGTGTTGTAGGTTCATGAAGTCAACACAGGAAATGCTCCAAAAGGTTCCCAGTACGGTGGCATTATAAGCATTGGAAAGGCACATTCCAAAATTCAACCCATTGTTGAAAGTAGAGGGAGCCCCATTGTAAAATGATTTTTTTAGAGTCCACTAGTCATATCAACCTCCATAAGTAACCACACAAGATTTTTGTCTCGTGCACCGTGGGTCCTTGGATCCATGTAAACAAAAGAACCTAATGCATTTCCAATGTGAGTGAGTGTCTACTTCGACCAAAATTCAAGAGGGAGACTAGGAAGCTTAACCCAAGTCCATATATTCCTCAGAATGTGTGTAATAGGGTTGAAACCCACATATCCATGGTGAAGAAATATGAAATTGCAACCTCGTACCCATGACATGCCCTAAAATTTCTCAGCATGTGCCTGGAGGAGAAAGTGAAAACTGAACCATCAGTTTAATAGCACGCTGACCTTCAAAGTGTATCCAAGTAGTGGTTTCCATTGTGCCAGTATACATGCCTCAATATCCATGTCATTACCCCCTGCAAAATACCATATCCCAACAAGTGCCCTGTTTTGAAGACTCTGAACCTGATGCCATAGGATATCATGTCCAAAACTGAGGAGTTTTGGCTCCATAGCGCATTTGACGTTCCTTGTCCTATGTCTACACCTTCGTTGCGTATGAGTCAAAAATTGCAGAGAAACATAGGAGGGTTGATAAGCCGATACCCCACTCCCACCATCAATACCATGTGTCTAAGCCACACCCCGCTGAGGTCAAGTGGAAGAGTCTGGAAACGGCACGTCGCAAGTCCCATGCAGTTCTGTAGTCACGTGGTCACGTGGCCTCTACCAACCCAGGCTTTCCCCCATCATAGGTGATATACCACCCAAGCGTTCCACTTCCAACGTGTCATGCATAAAAATTTGGTGTGTTGATTTGTCCCCATTCAAAGACACCACATAATTCTCCATCTTAGATTTGAGGCATATGAAATAAAAATCAGGAAATCAATGAAAATCACAGCTAACTGCCACCGAATGGTCAAGTGGTGGAAACACTAGCATGGTAAGTGCCCTGTACACAAACATGCACCGATATTAAATAAGAAAATACCCACAGAACGAAGAGTGTCATCGTCAAAATTTAAAATAAGAGGGATAATATTAAAAAAGAGCCTAGTGTCAGAGGATCACAACACATCCAAGAGAGACAGATCTGATGGAATAAATGTAATAAGCTTTGGAAGTACCAACCCAACCAAACATATGCGACAAGGAATATAAACCTATAAAAGGAAATAATATAATGAAATAAAGAGCCACTGATCCCAAGGAAATATCTGTGTCAAGGATGAAAAAGGCACGTAAGAATAAATGTGGTAAGTGGCAGGCCAGCGAAAAGCCCCGCATCCCCTGGAAAAAAAAGAAGGTGGGGAAAAAAATTGATGAGGTCCTGTTGTTACCCCGACATGCATCCACTCTACCAGCCCAGACCACTGCCACCCCCACACCACCCCAGTCCACTACCACCCTCGTGCCCCTAGTGAACTAGGAAAGTGAACACAAAGAACACAACCACATAGTGAACACAGAGAAATCATAGAGGGTCCATAGCACCGGACCTTAGGTTATTCACCCACATCTAGGAAAACCATAAAAAATATAAATACCATGGAAGAAGAAGAACAAAATAGGTATTATTCGCAACAACAACAACACTAGTAACCAGAAATATGACACGAGTGATGACAAATCTTAAAATTGATGTACCGAAAATGTTGTGAAATGATAAAACTGTCTAGCCACCTATGCCACAGAAAGGATAAATTTTTTTCCTTAGTGGTATCAATGTCATACAATGAACCACCAAAGAGAAAACCTTTAAGCCATGATGGAAAAATTACCATCTAGTCGAAAAAGGCCAGTGGCATCGAAGCATAAATAGAAAAAAGACATGGCTAGTCAGTTAGAGAAAAACAAAAATGAACCAGAGCATATCCTCAAAAATAACGCCTCTAAAGGTGGAAGAAATGTGAAATCCAGATATGTAAGAGAAAACGAATGGAACGTATGAAAAGGATGAGGATACGAAGAAGCTCCCACAGCATAGTTAAAAAAAATAAATAGAAAAGGGCTTAGATGAGAGTGACTAGGAGCCCCCACATGAAGAAGTTGATGAGAATAGCCAAAGAAAAAAGGTGGAATGTAGCACTACCACAATATAGAACATGCACTTATGAACCGTGTCAAAAATAAAGTAAAAGATGTCCAGAAATACGAGGGGTAAAGGAAAAGCAGGTAGACAATCTGAAGCAGTAGTCATATAAAGAAGCACAGTAAGCATAAGAGGAAAAGAGCACCAACTAGTGTGCTCAGCCATGAGCAAGGAGAGTCAGTGGAGAGATGCATGACTCCACGGGAAAACCCCAGCCATGAGTGCAAGATGAAAGTATAACACCACAAACCCAAAAATATCTGCTAGAGATAAACGAGAGAAAACATGGTATTTGGCTTACGAGATAAACAAAACAATTGCACTCTAAAAAATATTTCAAGGGAAGAAGTTTGATCCCTCTCGACTCATGTTAAGTCAATACTTAACATGGATCTATGCTGATTTTTTAATACATTTATTCAACTAAACCAATAAAAAAGGCATGGTTTGAAATTTCCATCCTATGGTTGTGGCTACGAGTAATTGTTGAGTATCGTAAAGTATTTTCGGGTAACTTCTATGTATGGTATTGATAATATAAAAACCAAAATGACCACGCTAGTTTGGATGGTGTTGATAACTCCACACAAATTTAATATTTAATTTGTTCTTCCCTGCTCGGAATCAAGAATGGAGACAAACATTCAATAATCGTCTCTCTTATGTCCAAAATAAGAATGTATACACAAAAATTAAGTACATATTTGTTCTGTTTTGGTTGATAAATTAAAAGGTGTTTTCTAATTTTTTTTAATTTTAGATTTATTTAATTAAAATTGGGTAATATAATTTAAAAATGTATTAGATATCATTTTTGGGATTCAACTGTGTTAAGCAAGTCATTCATCTATGACCATTTCCTTGAGAGGTAGTCTTAACTCACTAGTTTCTCATTATTTTTGAATAGTACACTTAGTAGTCATTGCATCGGGTGATGCTCAGAGGGGTGAAGAAGTGGGATTGAAACTAGTGAAATGAATCACATAGCATCAATCATCACTTTCAGGGCTTGCACCCGGTAACCATGACTTTCCAGGAGGTTACCCATAATATTTTAATTTTTTTTTTAAATATCTTAATTATTAGAATTTGGTATAGTAATATTTAATAAAATTCTGATGTTTGATATTTTAAAATGTATTTTTATTATATTATTTTATATCTATTTTAATTTTAGGTCTATCAAGTTATAAGAGGGATTAAATCTCTTGATATGTAAACATCTTTTTAGTGAAAAGAGATTGGATCCCTCACAAGGCTTGGTAGATCTAGATTTAAGGTAGATCTAAACTGGTATAATATATATGTAGTTGACGTTGACATATTTTATTTATAATTCATGTTCTCTAGAGTAAAATGTATGACATATGGCATATTTTTTAATTATTTTTATTATTAATATTTTCTAAAATATGGCATATGAAATCTATATTAGGTATTGAAATAATTACAAATATCTCTCATACATTAAATTTTAATAGAATAAAAATTCTCTCAATATTTTCTCTCTATATATGTTTCATGTTAAATTCTTTTACTCAACATATTATATTTAAACTTTTCTTTGTGATTAATATTTGAAAAATATTGTATATCAATTCCATATTATACATCTCAATATATTTTTGTTTTAAATATCACATGTAAAGTGACGAAGAAATTACATTTTTTTCCATTTTTTTTACTATTAATCACTCTAAATATTTATATAAAGTTATACAAAATTCAAGTGCAAATTGAAATATTTTGATAATAAAGGACATTAATTTTTTTTTTATCACCATTTTTAATTTGTCAATTTAAATTATTATTTTACCATTTTTAGGTCGATAGGCCTTCTCTTTTGAAAGAGATCATTTTTTTTTCGTCAACATATTCATTCTGCAGAGGACACCTATTACTCGTTTAAAAAATGACACCTGTAACTCATTTAAAAAACTGGTTTGGACTAACTCTACTCTGTTCACCGTTTTCTTCCGGTTATTCGCTCCACCGACTGTGTAAGTTCATGCTCAACAACCCACTTTGTCTCTAGCTTCTTCTACAGCCGAGAACACATTTGCCTCCATGCCCCCAATGCCGGTGACACCTATAACTTATTGGTTTATGGGAAGCTTCTTTGGTTTCTCCATTGTGCAATTTATTTTTCAATTATTTCCTTGCATTCTTCGCACCTATCTTGATTCTATTTTCAGTCAGTCGATGGATTCCCTATCAGCACAATTTGTTTGATTTTTAGGTTGATTTGAGTTTATTTCCTTACAGAGGGTTTCATGGCTATTCTATCTGTTCATAGAATATTTATTTTCTCCTCTATAATGTGTTTCTAGGTTCTGGGTGTGTTTACCCACCTGTTTCTCCTCAACTTTGACGATGGAGGAACTGAAGCTTACACCCTTAGACTTACCAGTCTGTAGCCTGTATTCCGTTGAAGGTAATTATTTTATCTTGGCTCTTTACTGCGGAATTTCAAGGTAACTACTATTCTTGTTTTTCTCATGATTATAATCTACTTTCCTTACTTCTCAACCTTTCTTGTTGTGGTTTTATCAAGTACGTGGTGAGAGAAATAATTACCTCGTTCTACCCTCTCTTGGGCATCTCAGAATTCAACTTACAGGTTCTCAGATTTCCCTTGTTTTTTTGTCTCAATGGTTTAACATAAACAGTCTCTTGCTTCCAGTTCTGAGGACTGCATCCTCCTATCTGCATAGGGGCAGCGTTTCAACATTCTTAGAACTTCATGCAACTCTCCATACTAAGAAGCTTCAGAGTTATTGCAGATACTTTTGGTTTTATGTAAATTTCTTTAGACTTTCTTGGATGTTTTTACGCACCCCATTTGTTTTTTTTCTCTGCTGGTTTTGGATGTTGCGAATTTTGTGGCGTTTCCTTATGTGGGTAGTTTTGGCTTTAGGAAGGAATATTTTTCACCATGGGTGGTGCTCTCTTGAGCGAATTTCTATTGCAAATATTGATACCTGTTGTTGTTGTTATTTGAATTGGGTTCACGCTACTTCAATGGATGTTGGTTTCACACATTAAAGTGGGTCCTGAGAAGGCCTCGTCAGTCAATAATGGGGTGTATAATGAGTTCTTAATCAATGAAGCTAAGGAAGATGGCGGCGATTTAAAAAAATTTGTCTCCAAGTGTGCAGAGATTCAGAACGACATTTCATTTTTCATTAAGATTTCCCTTGGTACTATTCTTTTTTCTAAAAAGCATTAAGCCGAAGTTGAAAACCCTCTGTAAGGAAATGTGACTCTCTCATTACATCAAGTTTCTTAATTCTTTGTGAGGGTGGCGAGAGAAATCATTACCTCATTCTACCATCTCCTAAGCATAATACTGATTATATTTGAATCCTTTTATTATCCTTGATGTTACTCTATCTTGGCTTCTTAGTATGGAGAGTTGCATGAAGTTGTAAGAATGTCGAAACCTTCTATCTATTAAGATTTCCCTCGTTTTCTATTCGGCTTAATGCTTTTCTTCTCATTCCAATAGGTACTCTCTTGATTGGTTTAGTAAATTTATTTTATCCTTTTATTTGTACATCTACTCATTCGAGTTTATTTCATTTGCCTATCCCTCCTTGATGTTACTGTATCTTGGCTTTCTAGACTTATTTTATTAGTCTGCAAATTTTATCTTTATGCTTAAACTTTGGGAAAACATGCCTGATCTTAGCGTGATAAGTATGGTGCTTATTTTGGTCTCCTCTGGGTTGGGTTCAATTTGAACTATTTTATTTTAATCTCTTGCCTGGTTTAAAGCTTTGAGATTTTTTTGAATTCATTAGATTTGGAAAAAAAAAATGTTAGATCTATGTTGGCAACCCCCATCACTATCTTTCATCTATTTTCCCATGACAGCACCGGTCCTACACCTTCTTGAAAAGGGATCTTATCCAAGCTACTATTCGACATGTAATCATAGACCAAAATATTCTCTCCTTTCTCATGACACCATCCTTGCAGATGGACTAGGTTTTGATGACTAAGGCATCTTATGATTGACAACTCTACAAGAAATTCATTCTTCCCTTGATTGTTACAGGTAGATCTCTTCACTGCCAAAGGATATAAGAAGAAAGTGAAGCAGAGCAAGAGGAAAACCAGGCAGCATCAAAATAAAGAACCCTAGGTGGAATATCGTTCTATTTTTAGATTTTTCTTTAAGGTATTGTGACCCTGCTCGAGACTTGGACTGGCAGGATCTCCCAATTTAGAATTTGAAAAAAAATGAATATTTGGTGTTGTAAGTTTCATAATAGGTGAAATCCATTGTGGGATACACATGTGAATTCATAAATCTATAGTTTAATAGAAGTGTTGGATGTGAAAATTTGAGTTTTCCCATCATTTGCTCGTGCCTTTAAAGTTGTGTTTTCTTCCATTTATAAGCTTTATGTTCTTGTTTGAAGAAGATTTGCAACCCTTGTGGTTGTAGTTGTTTCCATGCCTACCTGTGGGCTTCACCACATCCAACATGGAAATAATTTAAAAAGTAATAGTAGCCTCTAGCTTTAGCTTCCAACAACAACATTTGAAAGATAATGCATCATAATAGCAAGAGTGAAGAGTAAGATCATTTGAAATTTGAGGGTGAAAAGAGAATGAAAAAATCCAACAATTAACTGTTAATGAACTAAACATCAAATACAAAATGAAGATAACAAAGAATGAAAAGCATACCTACTGAGCCATAAAATGTAGCCCAAAATGTCCAAAATTTAAATGCAACACAAAAACACAGGCCAGAAATGTAGTGTTCCAGCCCAGAAATGCAACCCAGAATGTAAGAAACAAAGAAACATAGGTGTTACTCCATGGAATGGTGGATCATAGTCTCAGAAATTCATAGAGAACAGAGAAAGCGAATACAGTACTTGAAGCAGCAAATTTTGAGGGTGTTTATAGGTTTTTATGCAGGAGCATTAGGCCCAAGACATTATTTTGTATATAGATAGAATTAGGGGGTCTTATACTTTTCTTGCTCATGTAATCGTTGAATAAATTGAGGGATTTTTAGTTAATTGTGGAGAAAATGTAATTTCCCGAATGATTAGTGGGCACATGAAGAGATAGTCAGTTTCCGTTTAGGGTCTAGTCTAAGGCCAGGAGTTTTGGGAATTTGCAGAGTCTTGTTGAGTCACTAAGGAATCTGAATCGATTCTTTAGTAGCCTTTGCATAAGAATAAGCCTGAGAGGCAAAATAGGGAGTCCTACATAGACCTAATTAGAGACCTGCATAGGGCTGCATAGACCGAGATAGTGAGAAAGAAGGCCATAGAGTTGAAGACCTGGCCGAGATAGGAGGTCTGTAAGAGAATTCATTTAATGTGGAAGAGTTTTTTCAATTACATGAGTTTATTGATTAAATTCTTTGTGCAAGTGTCCTGAATCTTTGTGCTTAACTATGTGGAGATACCCTAAAATTGGGGTTTAATTGATACCTTTTTCTAAATAAGAAATCGATGTTAAATCCCATGGGGTTACATATACTGTGTTTCTTGTTTAATTGCTTCCTATGTAGAAGTTCAACAAGAAGTCGGAAGGATTGATTCTATTCAATTATGGGTATTGAAACCCTGTGTTAAGGATTAATAAACAAGAATTTATGCGTGAGGACTGCTTCCAAGTCTCTGTGTGAGAGTTTATGCTTCCAGTAGATAGATTGAATTTGCATTTATTTTAAACAGGTTGAAGATCTTTGTGTCAGATTAAAGAGGGAAACGCAAAAATAGAAATGAACTGAGATCAAGGAAATGTGTGATTATGAGATCCTATGAATCAATCACAGAGTGATCGATTTCACATCTACCCCTATTATTGATTTAGATGTTGTGCAGATGAGCTTGGAGTTCGATACAAAATCTTGTAAGGACCAGTGTGTGTTAGACCCTACATTGAGAGCTAATGTCAAGGTGGTTGTTCCTTGAGCAAAGAAATATAGACGAGATTTTATAGAGAAGCAGTGGAAGTGATGTTCACCAGATGAACCATGTGTAACCAAATAGCACATGCATATTGAGTAGAATGGCGGAAATCCCTTGAAATAAGACGTTGAAGAATAACAGAACCTTGTGCCAAAATTCGAGCAGAATCGGGAGACAAACAGTAAAGGCGGTTTGAGTGGGCAAACCCAGCAGTATCGCGCAGCGCCTAAGGTGGAAAGTTGTTTTCATGAAAATAACATGATATCATTGACCGAGAGAAACGTGTCCTTTGGCGGTATTCAAAAACCACCCCCATCGCGTAATTTTGGAGGATTAACCCCCAAGCACCAAGTTTACGTGAAACTTCATTACGTCTGTTAAATTGTTGATTGTAGCGCAATACGCTGTGGACCCTTTGATCCCTTCGGTAGTTAACGCAATGACCAGTAATCCTCACAAGAACATAATCCCTTCTTAAAATGATGGAGATGATTTACATCCATCACAATAATCTCATAGCTGACAATCTCAAAGATGAAATTTGAGGCACTCTGTTAGACACCACAGACAAGAAGATTTTTTGTGATGCAATCACTAGCCATTACTAACTGCCAATCCAGGGAATGTACACAAAAACTTTGTATCTATGAAAATGTATGCCTGTTCTTTTTTTAAACTAAGTATTACCAGTGATCCCCACAAGAACATATTACGTTCTTGAAATGATGGAAAATATTTACATCCCCTCACAACAATCTCACGATTGACAATTCTAGAGATGAAATTTTTCACACTGTGGTAGTCACCACTCACACGGAGATTCTTAGTGATCCAGATAGGGGTGCGAGGTCTTGTGTTAAGTAGCCCAAAAGAAATTTCTAGCTTCTCTCTATGACTGTGGAGCATGTTTTCTTTCACTTCCTCCTCTACATCATGTAGCACAAAATCTATCATAGGTATATATCCTACCTCCTTCATCTGTTTTCCCAAGGTCTCCAACATAGCATAAATGATTGAGGATGTGATATGTCACTGACCAGGATTCTATGTATCCTGTTATTTAATTCAATCAAGCTGCATCCTGGTGTTTTTTCAGACCTTTGTCTTCCATTCTTGTTCTTAGCTTTACCACTTCATCCCACCTACCAGCAGGAACATAAATGTTTGATAATAGTACATAACATCCAACATTTTTAGGATCTAAGTCAAAAATTATTTTTGCCACCTGTTCACCTACCTCAATATTGTAATGAATATGACATGCACTAAGTAAAGCTCCCCACACCCCAACACCAAGTTGAAATGTCATCTTCTGAATAAAGTCGTGTGCTTCATCTAAATGTCTAGCACGACCAAGAAGGTCAACCATGCATGGATAGTGTTCCTCAGTGGGTGTAATGCAATAATCTCGAATCATACAATGAAAATATTCCCAGCCCTCATTGACTAGGCCTACATGACTGCATGCATACAAAATAGAAACGAAAGGTGATGTGGTTTGGCTCTATGCCTGCCTCTTGCATTTGTTGAAAAATTGAAAGGGCGTCCTCACCATGTCCACGCATTCCATAACCAAAAATCATTACACGCCATGACACCACATTTCTTTCAATCATTTTATCAAAAAACTTCGTGCAATCTCCACACACCCACATTTGGCATACATGTCTATCAAAGCAGTCCCCACAATAACATTAGCTTTGAATCCAGTTTAAAAAATGTACGAATGCATCGATTTTCCTCGTTGAAAATCTGCTACGTGGGTACATTCCAAGAGCACATTTACCATGGTAATTGAGTTAGGCATCACATCTTCCAATTGCATGTCATGAAACAGTGTTAGGGCTTCAACGGCATGCCTAGTTTGGGCACACGCAACAATCATTGCACTCCAAGAGACCACATCTTTTTTAGAAATTTTATCGAACAATTGTTGTGCAATTTCCATATAACCGCATTTGGCATACATATCTAGTAGGGAATTCAGCACAAATGTATCTGATTCAAGTCCCCTTTCAAGGACAAATTCGTGAATCCACTTACCCTATTGCAGAGCTCCTGAAAGTGCACATGCCTGGAGAGCACTTACTAGGGTGAAAGAATTCAACTTCATGCCTACTAATTTCATTTCATTAAAGATATTCGAAGCCTCAGTAGCATGCCCACTTTGGGAATACCCAGGAATAATTGCATTCCAAGAGACCTCATTTCGGTGAGACATGTTGTTGAATAATTATTTTGCAATCTCTAATCTTCCACACTTGGCATACATGGTCACAAGAGAATTCTGCACAAGGACATCAGCCTCAAATCTGCTTCTAGTTCTGCAACTGTGTATCTGCATTCCTTCACGCAAACCTACTACTTTGATACAACCCGGGATCTACCTATATCTACTTGAATGGGAGTTTCAAGGATAAGATTTAAGATACTTTGGTGAAGAGATGAGAAATACCCAGCTGTAGAAAGGAAGCTGACATCCCCTGAACAGAAATACCCAGCACAGAAAATTCGCATGTAAAACTAGTGGATAACAAAAATCAATATTGGATAAAGAGATTACAAATACTAACTGCAGAAAGGAAGCTGACATCTCCTGCACATAAATACCTAGCATAGAAAAGTCACAAGTAAAACTAGTGGATAACAAAAATCAATGTTGGATAAAGAGATTAGAAATACTAACTACAGAATAAAAGATGACAGTCCCCAGAAGTTTGCCACTAAATCTGCATTTTTTGGCAAATCTCAGGGTATGCAGTAGCTGCAACTATTGCATGTCACAGTTAGGATAGAAAGAAACAAGGATTCATTACAAGTTGCAAATACTGATTGTAGCAGAGTGCTGATATGATTATCAGTGAGTAGAGATTAATTAATGGGAAAATGAGATAAATATTGGTGTTAATAGAGGTCGGTAGGAGCCTTGGCAGATTACGTCATATAAATTGTCTGCCTCTTTATGTTTCAGTTCATAATTATATATAGGAGGATCACTCAAGATTCACAGTATAAGATCTGCATCTGTTGACCCGTAAAATGATGTTTTTCATAGTATAGTGCTCTACACTGCAAATTTCTTCATCTTTTGGGCCATCAAATTGCTCCTCTAAATCATAAAATATGTTAACATGTCATATATCTGTATTAATGGAGAAAATTTCATCTTTTTGTTTCATGAGTTAAATTCTGATGACTGAAATGCAATTTTCTTTTTTCCCTTCATGTCAAAAACTACAATTACTTCAAATTAATAATTCACAAACAATACTCCTATCGGCCTCTCTTTGCACCTTTTAGGGCAACTGCTAGTTAAATATAGCTTTACATCTCTCATACTGAACTATAAAAATATCTAAACACAACAAATAAATTTAATATTCTACAAATTACACACTATAAACTTATGATTTTATAATTAAAAAAAATATTTATTATTTGACACATTACACGATATAAACTAATGATTTCAAAATTAAAACAAAAAAATATTTAAAAATAAAAAAACACTTTAAACAAAATTTTAAATGGAGAGATTGCACACTAATTATAATCTGTCCACTTATATTTGAAATGGAGTGTATCCCTAATATATAGAAATTTCTGATACACCCCTCAAAATTTGACAATTTCTACAATTATGATGCTTATTTTGATAATTTAACTAGAAATATTAGCAAAAATTTACTATATTTTGATCCGAAAATCACCCATGATGAGCTATTTGACAGTGAAATTCCACCCCTACCACTCCCTTAAAGTCGAGCTGCTTATCAGAGCTGAGTTGTTTTAATTTTTTATTTATCATACTTGTTTATACCTCTTTAAGGAAGTGGCAGGGGTGGAATTTCACTATCAAATGGAGTGTATCATACTTGTTTATACCTCTTTTATATTTATTTATTTACCCATGGTATTTGGCCCATGGTATCAATATTAATTTGTCCCATGGTATTCGTCCCATAGGCTTCATCTAAATAAAACCTCTTTTTAAATTTTTTTAAAATATACAAAGGTTTATGGAATTTCAATAATGTTCACTAAAAAGAATGAAAAATAAAATATTAATAATGTTGAGTTAAACAATAACTTACATAACCATATGAAGACAACATAAATTTATAATATGAAGACCTTACCAACACTAAAAAAAAAATATAGTAAATAAATAAAAATATAAATAAACCATAGATATGGTAAATAAATAAAACCTTATTTTATATTTATTCCAAAGGTAAGGTAAATCAATAAAAATATAAATAAACTAGAGGTATAGTAAATAAATAGAACTAATTTTTTGTATTTACTCCATAAACCTCTTTATATTTACAAAAACTCAAAAAATAGGTTTTATTTAGGTGAAGCCTATGGGAAAAATACCATGGCACAAATATCATTGGCAAAATACCATATTTATAAAAGAGGTATGGTAAATAAATGAATATAAAAGAGGTAAAAAGATGTAAGGTAAATACTAAAAATATATCAAATAGGATTAGAAATCAACATCTAATTCTATACCAAGTCTATGGGCCAAATACCATGGACCAAATTATTATTAATGCCATGTAAAAAAAAGCATTACTAACCCTAATATTAATATTAATATTATTGTCAAATCTAATATTCCTATTACTAGCATTTTCACATGTGCAAAGTAACAGCGGGAGTGGGGAATGTGGAAAACAATAATTAAGTGAAATATATGAAAAATTTAGTTTCTATATATTTTTAAAGAATGTAATAGGAGGTTAAATTTAAAAAGAAAGTTACACTAACATATAGTAATGATGGTATCCTTCTTTTTCGTGCTCCCTTCTCATCCTATGCTTTATTATATGAAATTTGAGAAGTAGAGAAAGTACCAAGGTAGGATAAGAATCAACAAATGACAAATATGAAGAGAGAAAATGAAAGAAAAGAAACCCTTTGCACTCAAGAAGCATACAAAATGGATTCATGAACTTCCTCATACATTAAATCAAATAAAAAATTCAAAGAGCTCCTTGCCAATAATGGAAAAGAAAATAAATTTAGAAAAAAAGAAAATAAATTTATAAAGTTCCTGTCCCACTATATAAAATCCAGCTATAAAACACTAATTACATTATAGATCCTTTCTATAAGCACATAAAAAAAATTACACGCACCTTTGTCTTCCATAGTTATGAGGAAATTCTTGCAAATTGACTTTTCAAATATTATGTCCTTTATCAGTATGCCTTTTCCAAGACCACAATTTGCCGCTTTCTAAGTTTTTGGCCACATTTCTTCAAAATTCTAGTGCGTGAATTTCTTCTTTTGTTGAGTTGTGAGACTCCTGGTCTTTAATGACATCAACTCATCCTCATTGATATCATCCTTAATGACCATCGATACAACACTGATAGTATGACAAATGACATCTCAGGTCAGTTCCATGAAAACCACTTTTCATAGTCGATATTCATAAGCCACCAACATTAAAAATAGACATCATATTATACGTGTCTTTTCAAACAATAAACAGGAACCACAGAACTCTGACGAGTCATGATTGTCAAGAAATTGTATCCATAGATTTAATCCTTATTATCCAGCTATTGTGATTCTATAACGAACAATCACAATCCATAATGAATTGTATCATTGCGATGATGAAAAATTAACCAAGCCCTAAATTCATACATGAAGATATATACAAACCATTGAGTCTAAATACAAAATCCACAGAGAGCCATGTGATTTTATACCAAAGTCTATAAAGCGAAGCTATAGGTAATTATAAAAGTGAGCTTCATAGATACGGTCATTGTTGCAGATTCATTGTGAAATGTCATATTTTAAATGAAGCCATCAAATCATTGTTCTAAGCCACTAGCATATATATATATATATATATATGAATGAGAGCATGGGTGCCAAAAATCGAAACCACATTGCAGCATACACAATGAGTCATAAACAATGGCGATGCCAACTTTATAAGATTCCCATAACTAATCACTCCATAATCATCATTTTAAGTTCTAAAAATAAAGAAAAATATAGGAGGGATGGTGGGGGAGGTGATGTGGGAAAAATTTTTACAGTAATGGAAGAACAAAAGAGTGGTGAATCTGATGAAATTTGTTCGGGGAAGAGAGGAGAAAAATAGGTAGAAAAGAGAGCATCTGTTATTTTTGTTAAATCTAGTTTGATCTCTATGAGAAAGGGAGTCATGGATTTCAACGCGCTAGAGGCGATGGATGGGCTTTAGTGGGCATGGAATTCATGGCCAAGCTCCCAGATAGAAGTGGTGGGAATGGTGATCCCGTTGGGCATCCTCACCCCAACTCCAACTTTACGACATGCTCTTCTCTCTCCTGAAGCCCTTGGCATTGAAGGTTGCCATTAACCTCAACATTCCTGACATTATCGCCACCCGTGGTGCAGGTGAATGCTGCTCTCTCTCTATAGAGGACATTGCTTCACACATTGCAGCATTCGCACCATGTAACATGAATATGAAGGCACCTCACTTGGAATACCTATTTTGCCTTCAATATTTGGATTCCTACAATGTCTTCACTGAGACCTCACACGTTGGGGGAGATTTAGAGTTTAAGCGATACATATATGGCCTCACTGCGCTTTCCACACTGCTAACAGCACAAAAAGAATATGCGTGCATGCCTCTAGTGTTCTTAGCCACCAGTAAGGTACCCTGGGAAGGATTGTAGTGTCTACATAAAACTATGATGGAAGGTTTCCCCTCATTCAACAAAGCTTTCGGCATGAACACATGGGATTATTTCAAGAACTATCCTCAAGAAAATGAGATTTTTAATAGGGCTCTCGCCGGTGACACTCATGCGGTTATGGCTTCAGTTGTGAAGGTTTATCATAATAGGTTTAAGAATATAAATATGTTGGTGGATGTTGCAGGAGGAACAGGATCAACCATATCCATGATTGTGGAGGAACGCCCCGACATTTGTTGCATCAATTTGGATCTCCCACATGTAATAGACATGGCCCCTACTTTACCTGGTAATCTTAAATCCCAAATTGATGATATTTGAGTAGAGCCCCTGATGGTGCTGTAGGCATAGGATAATCATCCACAACCGCTCCCAATCCCACTTCTACCATACAACCCTCTCCTCTGCAGGTCCTTCCATGCCATCCTAAACCCCTATGCTCGCATCGATTAATAGGGAAATTTGTGGACATGTCCCTTGTGCTTTCACAACAATTCTTTCCCCCTTCCTACTCATCCATAGACAAAAAAAATCTTCCCATTGATCTCTTCCCTACTTATAGCACTGTCGAGTACCAACACTGTCGAGTACCATCTCAACAAGGACGCCACCCCTAGTTCCACATCCAAGTTTCCCTCATCTCTTGGTCAGCAGGTTGGTCATTCGCCTACCCAAGGGGCATAACAGACACAGGCGGTCGGGGGGCCCGGGTTCTTGTTTGTGGTGGACACTTTCCAGCCTGTGGAGGATCTGTAGCATCTCAAGAATGAAATTTTGGGTAATAAAAGCAACCCAAAATAGAGGTGCAGTGAAAGAATCGCCAAGACGGTAGTGGAGAAATTAAGGAATGCCAACAATATTTTGTTTACACATGTTAATATATGATTGGTTAAAAGAGTGATAAGAAAGCTCTCTGATTGGGTGGGGTGAATAGTGTTTTCTAACCCAATATCATAAAGAGAACGCCTCCAGTGTAAATATATTAAAATATTGATATTATTAAATTTCATAGATTTTGACTAATATAATATTAAATTTGTTATATATGTATATATATATAAACCCTAGATATATATGGGAGGAAAGAACAATGTAGGTGGAGAAATAGAGGGAGTAACAAGGGAGAGATGGAGATAAACTGAAGGAGAGGGGAGTGGAGGAATGAAGAGAGAGAGAGAAGGAGAGGAGTGAGAGAGGTAGATAATGGTGAGAGAGGGAGAAGGAAATAGGATTGGAGGGTAGAGAGAGAGAGAGAGAGAGAGAGAGAGAGAGAGAGAGAAAGGGAGAGAGAGGAATGATGATAGGAGGAGAGAGGGGGGATAGAGAGATTGGGTTGGAGGGGAGAGAGGGAGGGAAGAATAAATACATAGAGAGTGAGGAGTGGAGAGAGAGAGGGAGTGATAAGGGAGAGATGGAAAGAGATTGTGTATGTTTAGGACTGAGATAAAGCGATAAAGAAGGAGAGATCGAGAGAAGGGGAAAGAAAAGGAGAGAGAATGAGATATAGAGGGATATAATAACAAAGAGAGAGAGAGAGAGAGAGAGAGAGAGAGAGAGAGAGAGAGAGAGAGTGATGGGGGGAGACAGAGAGAGGTAGGAGAGAAAGCGAGAGAGAGAGAGGACTTGATATAGAGGAGGAGAGTGATGGGGGAAGAGAGAGGGAGGTAGGAGAGCAAGGGAGGGAGAGGAATTAAGAGAGAGGAGGAGAGAGAGAGGGAGAGAGGAGGAGAGAGGGAGGGAGAGAGAGATGTAGATGGAGGGGGAGATAATGATAAAGGATGAAAGACATAGAGAGTGAGAAGTGGGGAGAGAGAGGGAGTGACAAGGGAGAGATGGAGAAAGAGTGTCTATGTTTCAGGGTGAGATAAAGGGACAAAGAGAAGAGATGGAGAGAATGGGGGAGAGAAGGAGAGAGGGAGGGATATACTAACAGAGTTCAAAGGTGGAGAGAGAGCGAGAGAGGTGGGTGAGAAAGGAAGGAAGATAGAGGATGTGAGAGAGTGGAGAGAGGGAGGGAAAGAGAGATGGAGGTAAGAAGGAAGAAAAAGAGAGATAAAGGTGCAGAGAGAAGAAGAGAGTGATAAAGAACATGGAGAGAGAAGGAGAGAGGACAATAGGAAGAAAGAGAGATACAAGTGGGGGGGAGGGAGAGAAGGGGAAGATAGAGATATAGATGGAAGGTGAAGAGAGGGAAGAAGAGATAGATGGAAAGAGTGAGGGAGGGACACAGATATTGATAGATATGGAGTGAGAGAGGATGTGTGTTTCAGGATGAAATAGAGAGACACATGAGAGATGGAGGAAGATATAGATACAGATGGAGGGGGGGAGAGGGAAGAATATGTCTTGCACTAGATGCATTGATTTTACTCTAGATATTGAGTTCTAATGGTATTTGATTTCTTGCGCTAAATGCATTGATTTCAATGTATATGACCTATAATACTATTTTATTTCTTGCACTAAATGCATTTATTTCAATGAAGATGGTGATTCCTAAACCTATTTTATTTCTTACATTAGATGCATTGATTTCTACTCCTATTTGATTTCTTGTACTAAATACACTGATTTCAGTGTAGATGGTGATTTCTAATCCTATTTGATTGTTTACATTAAATACATTGATTTCAATGTATATGTTGGTTTCTAATCCTATTTTCTTACTTGCACTAGATGCACTAATTTGAGTGTAGATGTTGATTTCTAATCCTATTTGATTTATTACATTAGATGCATTGATTTCAGTGTATAATTTGTTTTCTAATATTATTTGATTGCTTACATTAGATACATTGATTTTAGTGTAGATGTTGATTTATGATTTGATGTAATTGGATGTATGATGACATATTAATTTTAAAGTGATCGGATTAACAATGTACATTGATTTCAATGTAAGAAAAAACAATTATTGATAATGTACATTGATTTTTGTGTTATAGTAATTCAACCTATTAATATTGGAGAGCAGAGAGACAAGCTATAATTTTGACTACAATAACTCGAGCTAAAGATTTAAATGGCTTACAATTTCAACTGTCCTTTTCATATAATCGATATGAAAAAATGAGAAGACTAACACTGGTGATAATAAGAATAGTAGAAAAAATAATTTGAGATTGATCACACTGAATACTATTTGTAGTTGACTATTATTATTCTTAAATTATTCACATTTTCTATCATTTCACACTATTATTATCACTTTGCATTCAAAATTTTTATTTCATTATTTTTCATTTTAACAATATTTATTATCTCAACAAATTTAAAATTAAAATTAAAATGACAAGGTCAATCTCAAACATATTTAGCATATTTGAAATGATTAGATCAATATTAGATATATTTACATATTATTGATAAAATTAATCATATCTTCGATAAAATTTCCTTGGCCAAACACAACTAAAATCATCAAAGATCCATCTTAACTCAGGATATATCAAGTGTAGAGAGGGATCAAAACTCTCAAGGTGCAAACATTTTCTCATGTTTTTAATTCAAAAGAAAGATTTTCACCTCCAGATATTTCATCATGGACACTTGATAGATCGAAAATTAAGAGAAATATAAACTCATTTTCATTATTAATATCATTATTAATTTATTTTATTTTTAAATTAATAATATATATTTTTAAGTTAATAATATATATTTTTAATTAATCTATAAAATAAATATTTCATTAATTATTATTTAGTCTTATTCACTATTTCATATTATTATTTATTAGTTTATATTTTTTTCTATTATGAATTATATATTATTTTTATTTTCTTTTACAATTTTGCATTTCCATATTTTATATAGAATGCTAAGATTAAAGAGTATTATGAATTATGTATTTTAGTATTTTAAAATTTTTATTTTCTTTTGCAATTTTGCATTTCCATATTTTATATAGAATGCCAAGATTAAAGAGTTTTGTTGCTCTTTTATGTTTAATACTTACATTTTGACATCTCTTTGTCTAATTTGAAGTGCATAAATTTGTCTTTCTAACAATTATCATGTATACATCATAAGTGTTTTTATAGACTTAATTTTAAAGCAAGTTATAAGTTAAAGTATGTTAATTTTGTAGTAACAGATTTTTTTATTACAAAATTTAATAAGAATTAAAAAAAAAATTATATAAATATAGTTTTATTATAACCCTAAATTTATAGAATGATGTTTTTATGGATTTAATTTAATTTTAAATCAATTCAAATTGTTAAAACTCCATTCAAATTCAATATATATGGAAATAATTTCCATATCATCAAATTTTAATAATTAAAGTAATTATTATAAAATTAAATAGCTCCCATACAAACTAATTAAGCTTTCTTAAACTCATTATATTATCATCATTATTTTTTTAATAATTTTTATATATATATTTTTCTGAATAAGTCTACTCCTATTATTGATACAAAAAAAAATTTACAAGGAGGTCACAGCCTCATGAGATCTTGCCCAGCATTGCAGCGGTTTGTCAAAAAAACTTATTTCTATCCAAAAAAATTTAAAAACTGAATCTTCTACCCTGTTCCGAGCCAAACAAACTTTAGAAGGCCGCCCACGCAAGGGAAATTGGCTTTTAAATGACGAAGCAAGTTTCTGAACATAAACATTGTGGAAACAAAAACACAAAATGACAAACCCAAACCAACCATTGAGAGGCAAAAACCTAAGAGTAAATGCACGTTCAGGAGTCATGAGAATTCAACGACGTTTCTTCCACAATCCGACACCCATATTCATAAGGGTCTTCATCCATTGCCTGAATGACATCTTTACCAATGAGGCCACCACGCTGCGTATCGCTGGGACCTACAGTGATGCTGGTGTCTGGGTTCTTGCTGTGACATTGCTCTTCACTCTGCTTGCTGCCTGAGGGTGGAATAAGATGTGGCTCATTGATATTCTTCTCCGTAGGTGGTGCCAGAACCTAGCCAGTCTTAGTCTCGGAATCAGCATGGAATTCAAAAGTGATGTTGGCAATCAAGGTGGAGTGGCAAGTAGAACAAGGAAAGTAGAGCAGGGCGGTCTGGGACTGAGCGGAGAAGGGGAGTTAAGAGATTGGAATGTGGTGGGAGCCTCGAGCATGAGCAGATGGACCAGGCCCCCGGCCACGACCACTCCTGGTGGCTGGATAGTGACTAGAGAAATACTCAAAAGACTAGGAGGTTGAGCCAGAGGTGGAAGAAGAGGGTTGTCGAGTAGCTTTCCCACGGCTGGTACCCCTCCTGCACCTCATTCGTTGTCGGAGACGAGGCATGATGCTGCGAGCTGGCAATGAGATGTATGGGTTGGTTGAGCAAAGATTGGGAGCAAAGTCCACAAAGAGATACAGGGGAGCACCAGCAGGGAGAGCCGAGACACCCTCAGAAGGTGAATTGGACTGAAATCTGCAGAAAGGGCTATAAGTGTAATGAAAACCCGGCATAAATTCTATGCAGAAAGCCAGAGCACACCGCATCCCAGTACTAGTCCGAGAGTGAGGCTCAGCTGCAGCACCAGAACAACTTGAGCATAAAGGAGAGACCTCCATGAATCTGGACTGGGGCGACATGGTTAAAATGCGAACTGGCTGTCATCAGAGGAAGAGCTGCTTAATTGCAGCATTGAAGTCACAGGCCGGGAGTTTAATGCCTTGCCTGACTTGAAGCTGGGTGGCAGTGGTGTGACGCCACACGCCAGCCCACATCCATCCACGCGCCATCGTACTAGGCCCATCAGACACCCGCATCTGGGATAATAATTTTATATTATTATATCCACTAAATTTTATATATATTGTTTTCCTATATTATCATAAAAATGTTCATTGAAATAAATCAAATAAATTTAACATAAATACCTTCTACACTTACTATACCAATATAAATAATTTTAAATTTCAATTTCAATTATTTATCCCAATTTTTTTAAATACCATTTCAAATTGTATTATAAAAATAATAATAATATAAAAAATCATATTGTGATAAAAAGAGATACTACACCCTATTTTTACACTAAAAATTTGATAAAAAGGAATATTTGTACACCACAAATTACTAAAAAAATAAAACCCTTGGGAAAAAGATAACATTCCACTAAGATTTAGTCGATTAAGGGTTCCGGATATGGCACGTCGAAAGGGTTTTATAGTTTTCGAGAAGCACAATGTTCAACCTGAGCAACATAGACGTACTGTGGAAAAGAATCACGTTCACGCTGCTCAAGCTTGGGCTGCCATGGAATGACATCATCTTAAGGTCGGGCACAACAAAGGTGTCGTAGAGAAGTATAGTGTTCAGGCTAGATAGCGTAAAGCCGGTTAGGTCACAAGCGTAGTGAAAAAACATCTTTTCCAGGTCAAACAAGGCAAAGTCACTAGGGAAATAAATGTTGTTTGGGACATGGACATCAAAGGAGCCATGGAAAGGCATTGCACTCAGGCCGACTAGGTAAGGACATTGTGGAAAGGCATGTTGTCTAGGTCTGGCATGTCAAAGGCGTCATGGAAAAGTATGCTCTTTAGGTTAGACAAGTTAATAGTGTCGCTAAAAGGCATAGTGTTTATATGGTGCAGATCAAAGCTACTGCGAACAAGTGTATTGTCGACTCTATCAATACCTTAGATCTTTCAAACCTTTTTCAAATCTCAATCAGATCCATTTTCAGGTATTCGATGCTTTGTTTTGGTGATATCTATGGATTTGGTGAAAGACCTCAAGCTATTATTGAAACTCAAAATAGGGATACCTTTTTTATTACAATGCCTTTTTTTAAGGTAATAAAATGCAAGATCTCTCTCCTTTCTTTATTTATAATATATGTAGGGATGTCATAGATTTATTTTCCCTTAGATTGCATAGGGTAGCTTTGAGAAATCCTTCCTTTTCACAAGAATTTTTTTATAAATACGTGGTCCGAAACTAGGTTTCCTAAAGTGCAGTGCCATTTTTTTATAAAGACGTGGTTTGAAATCATGTTCCCTAAAGTGCAATGCCACTTGAGGAACATCCCCTTCCCATAGGAAAGGTGACTCATGCCTAGGTTTATTTGGGTTCTTTTATAGTGGAAAAAGCTGAGGATGTCCCTTCATTCGAAATCACTCATCGAGATCTCAAGGACTCTATGAGTTCTTGACAAAAATTGACCTCATATGACATTTCAATGGGCTATGGCCACACACAACACACCTTTACCAATGGATCCATTTAACTTGGACGAAGGACTGTAGGGTCCTCTTCTATTCCAAGGGTTACTTCACTGTATTTTTTTTCAATGAAGTGGATTATGAGAATGCACTTTCCAAGGGGCCTTGATTTTGGGAAATTTAGACTCTTCCTAGCCCCTTGGTTCCCATATTTTAAACCCTCCACAACTGTGATCACAAAGCTACTAATTTGTGTTCGGCACCCGAATTTGCGGGCCCATCTATGGTATGTTTTAGTATTTGAGGGTATTAGAAACATCTTGGGTCAATTTCTAACCACAGATCCATCGTGAGGCCAGTGTGGAGTCTACACATATGGCATGATTTGTGTAGAACATGACATCAATGAAGCCTTACATGACAAAAATGATTTTAAATTAGTTGATTTTCACTGGATCAAACATCTCGACTATGAGAACATTTCTTTTTTGTATAGACTATGCCATCAAATAGACGATCTTCGAAACTCTTGTTCTCAAAAAATAGTCAAAGAAAAGGTGAGATCTAAAGCATGGAAGTCATGCATCCCTCTTCCTCAAGAAGAGGAGGATTCCTCATCCTTGGATTAGGAAGATGATGAGTCTGATGACAACATTATTTCATTAGATGACGCCCAAAATGAAGATCTTTAAAATCCCTATGAAGAGGGTAAAGAGATCCTTTTTTTTTCAAAAAGAAGAGAAGAAGTCAGTAAGAATTCTCTGATGTGTGCCACAAAGCATGCCCATGAATCTGCCTACTCATACTTTGACAACAATGTATCCTTAGATTGTTAGAATAATATGAAGGTAGATTTGTAAGCCCCACCTTCAAAAGGTTGGGTCAAAGTAGAAAAATAATAAAGGAAAGAAAGGTTGATCCGATGATTAGCCACAAATTGGGTTATTGCAATGTCTCTATCTCTTGGTTTCTATGTGTTTTTCGATTTTGTTCCATATATGTTTACATATAAAAAAAAGTGCTTTGGATGTCATCCCTAGTTGAAGATATAATCTCCCTAGTTAGTTTTTTTTTCCTTTTTCTAATATTGACTATATGTAAGAAATATAACCTTTTTTTCATTAATAGAAATTTTTTATATCAATTTACGAAAAAAAATAAAGAATGACATTGGGCCATTTACCAACTATGAAATCCTCTATCGACTTTGGTTTTGACCTCTTAAATGTCCCCCAATTTGGGAATATATAACCTTATCATGTTCAACATGCATCAATAAAATGACCTTTAATTAGTCTTTTAAAAAATAAAATTTTCCTTTGTCCAAGTTAAAATAGAAAACAAGAGAGTGAATGAGTTCCTTGTAGTTGTAACCTTGTGCCATACTCCACTAGGAAATAAGAATTTTTTGGGAGTGACACATGACGTTAAATTGTCCTCGATGTTGGTTTTTTCCATAAAAGAACCACCCACATCGATGCGTAGTGATTATAAAATTGATTCCATATAGCAAGGGAGCGAGTGACCAAGCGAGGATGACTTCAGTATTTTTAGAAAAATTTGCTTATAGGCCTACACACCAAAGCTCTGCTCTTATCTATAAAAGGAGTTGTCTATCACACAAGAGCTCTTCTCTTATCCATAAAAGAATAAAAGGAGTTGTCTATCGACTCAACGAATAGCTCAGAATAGTTGGGACTCAACAAAATAGTTGAAACAGGTTTTTTTTTTTTTTTTTTTTTGTTGGAGTTCTGTAAAAAAAATTCAAAAAATTAGGTAGATGAAATGTTTGAATTTCGTTTTTGGTGGTGGAAATGAATTTAGCACCATCAAAAACCCTTAAAGCACTTAAAATACTGAAATTTAACTACTATAACTCAAATTTTCAAAAATCTTCGAAGATTTTTTTCATAATTTTACCAAAATTTCTAAATTAATTTTTTTAAGAATACGACTCTATAAAATCCCTCCATTGTCACCAATTTTATTTTGTTTTTTCTCTGCAAATCACATGCACCGATTTACAAGTGCGAGGCCAGTGTGTACGTTCATCAATCTCTATGATAGCCTATGCCATTTTAGAAAATGATGTGACAACAAATCACTATTTACAAAATATTATTATGCAATACTACTATGACCTCATGGCTTAGTGGTTGGTTCCCTACATTGTCATTGCTGAGACGTAATCCATTGAAAAGCACAAATCTTATAAATATTAAAACCCAAAAGATTTTTTTTTTCCAGCATGAAAAATACGAGTGGTTTATATATATGTACCAGAGCAATAAATTTATAAAATGTCCACATAGTGGCAATTACATTCATCCATTCTGAAACCTGAAAAGAGGACTTTCCTCCCACTGATCAATACATAAGTATACATGCATCTCTACAAAAAAGTACTGTAAACATGTTCCAGAAACCAAAAATGACTCTATTATGCATATTACATACTTTTTCATACAGAGAAAATTAAACACAACATACATAGTCTCAAAACAACTATACCCAGCCCCTAGCAAACGTCAAGCCACCACTCTCAAGAGTGTGACTTCAAAACACCTTTTAACATAAAATTAAGGCTTCACCAGTGCATTAAGAAAAATTGAACTTTCCCACGACTCCTAGACCATAAGAGTTGGATAATTCATAATTCATTTCTCCAAATGTGCCCTCCAGCCCTCTTTTGGATAATCAGTCAGTTTGTGTGTTTTTCTCCCTATGAACATGACAAAAGGAAATGAAAGTAAAATTTTTCTTTAGAGCATGTATCCTCTTTATCTAGTGTGTTAACATACGTGGGTTTAAAGTGGACTTTGAGTTCATATGATCTATAAGGATTTTAGAATCCCCGAAAACCCATAAAATATCCACATATAGATGATTGGCAACCCATAAAAGTCCCCATAAAGCCGAACATTCCACCCTCATGTTTGTATCAGTCCCTCCATTCCAATAGATTTTGTAATGAAGAGAAGGTGAGAGCATAAGCCAGGCGCCACAGCCGTAGATTGAACTTTGTGCAGCCCCATCAAATTATCCAGCTGGGTAATGAATCTCATGTGGTCTTAATCTCCTAGATAAATCCATAGGGCATTCTGGAGAATTTTGATCCTTTCCCAGTAAGTTATATATCTAGAAAACCCAAAATATTTATGCAAGCTTTTGTAAGTTAGAAACTAATGGCATAACATCAACCCTAGATTTCACTCCTACCACAATGACATAATAAAAATATTTTGAATATATATATTTTTGAAAGTTTCAAAAATATTATAAGGTATAGAATTTTACTTAAAATAAATAATTTGTAATTAATTTTTATATTAAAAATAAATATTATTTAAACTAGTACAATAATATTCTTAAATGTTATATATATATATATATATATATATAGATATATATAATTTTGGCTTCTCTGATCCATCATAAAATTATATAGAACTTTTTTTGGTAATAATAACATTGAAATGAGCATTGTCTACGCGTTTTGGATCAACCAGTGTGGTTCATCATCAAGACTAGCTGGTTGCTTCAAAACGCGTCGACAATGCTCATTTCAATGTGATTAATATCGAAAAAATTCTATATAATTTAGTGATTATATATGTTGAAGGCTTATATCAATCACATGCATAATACCTATAAACCTTAATGGTATAAATTTATTAATAATAATATATAAATACAATTATTATTATTATTATTATTATTATTAAATAATAATAAATATCAAATAATAAAATAATATTAAATAATTTATTTAGATAGTAATATTAAAAATAATATTGTCACTAACCATATTAATTAATGAATAATTTATTAATAATATTATTAAATTAAATTAATAATAATAAATTTATTATTGATTATTAATTATTAATAAAAGTATGTAATTTATTAATATTAATATTAATATATTAATATATACAGCTTGAGTGGGCCTAATGGTTAAGAGCGTGTGTTTCCTCCTAAGAAGTCACAAGTTCAAAACCAGAGGGGGTAGAGTATGTATGTCTTTGTAGACTTAGCAGTCAAATCTTTGGGCGAAAGTGGGCTCCCTGTCCCACAAACAAGGGGGTCTCATACACTAATTTAGTGTCTGCTTGGTTGTGACCTTAAAATAAAAAATAATATATATACATATATATAATGATTTATTAATATTATTAATATAATTAATTTTATTGTTAATAATGAAAATTAATTATTTCATTTTTATTTGATACATATTACTTAATTAATTAATTAAGTAAAAACTATAATTTATTCATCATGCATGGTTGACCATGATTGATTTTCATATTAAGAAAATGTTTGTTAGAATGCGATGCTAGACCATGGTTGACTATGAATTAACATGATTGACCATCGTTGACCTTGCTTGACTACGATTGATGATGATTGACCATGGTTGATTTTCCTATTGAGACGATATCTGTCACAATTCAACGTTGCACAATGGTTTACCATGAGTACGAACCCAAAGGATTGATGTTATAAACCTAAAGGAATACTATTAAACTCAAGGGATTAATATTATAAATAAATGTTTTACAAATCTTAATATAAATATTATAAACCCTAAAATAAACATGGTTGACCATGGTTTATTTTCATATAGAGACAATATTTTTCACACTGCGATGTTGGACCATGTTTGACCATGATTGATATTGCTATGAAGATAACCTTTGTGGAAATGAGATGTTGGACCATGGTTGACCATGTTTGATTTTCATATTAAGACAATATTTTTCACAATGCGACATTGGACCATGGTCTACCATGGTTTCCCATGGTTGTCACAATGTGATGTTAGACCATGAGACACTCTTTGTCACAATATCGCTATTATTATTGACCATGGATGACCATGATTGATTTTGATTTTCAAACAATCCTTCTCGTAATGTGAAGTTGGACCATGGTTGATCATCATAGCGAGACAATCTTTATGAAAATGTTGCATTGGGCTATGGTTGACCATAATTAACCATGGAAGACCAAATTTGACACTAAAATAAACCCTAAGGGATATAAACCCTCAAAAAAATATTATAAACCCTAAAATAAATTTTTAACCTCAACATTAATATTATAAACCTCAAGATTGATATTATTAACCCAAGGGATTAATATCGAGAACTCAAGGAATTATAAACCCAAGGGAATAACTTTGAATCCTAGAATTAATATTAAACCATAAGAATATAAACTGTAAGATTGATAAACCCAAAAAATTATTATTATAAACCTACATGATTAATAAACCCAGGGGATTAATATTAAAAAACCAAAAAATTAATATTGATAACCCAATAGATTAATATTATAAACCTAGGGCATTAAAAACCAAAGGGATTGATAATATAAACCTAAGTGTACAATAAACCCAAGGAATTAATACTAAAAACCTAAGGGATTTTTTTTTTTTTTTTTGTAAGTTGGGCTAAACTATATTGATTCAAAATAAAACATTACATATGCTACAGGCTGAGTTGGCAAGCTACGCTTAGCTAATCCTAGCCTTTACTGATTTGAAAGTAGCGCAGGTTTGGGGCTACCTCCTTGGAGGAAACCAGCCCTGTAATAACATCAGAAACAAATTTACAAAATGTGCCATGGCACTTTTAAAAGTAAAATTTTTGTGATATGAGCTAAAATAACAAAAAACTACAAAGAGCTAAGTGACCACACAGTCATGGTGCTTCGGCATCGTCCTAGAAATCAGGGTCCTTCTCCTCGATACGATAGCCATACTCCTAGGCTATGGCCTCCTCCTGAGTAGTAGGTTGGCACATAGGCATAGAAATAGGTGTGCAGAGAATGGGGGAGATCGAGTATTCTACATCTGGTACTTGCGTCAAAGTGCCCTCTGAGTCCATAATCCAAACATCAATGTCATCCCCCAAAGCCTCTTGAATCAAAGGAGGATCGATTCTATGGGGCATGGGGTGCTCCTGGTGTGCAATGGTGGATTCTCCAGGTCCTCATATGCCCCTTTTCGCTTCCTACACTAGGGCCTCCTCCTCCTAGTCATGCACAAGGTGCTAGGGAGCATCCAAGACATGACTGCCAGAGCAGGAGCCCTCAAAGGATTCCAAACGATTATCTGGCCCTTGCTGGTAGTGAACAAGGAATGCACCTCTTTTGTCACCCCTGATTATCATCTAACGTAGATGTGGAGCCATGAGAAGCTAAGGAAAAAAGAGGAGGGGAGCTGAAAGGTGTGGAAAATTTTCTCTGGGGGGTATTAATACAAGAACAGAGATGGGAGGTGCATAGAGGAGTGCTATTAGGCAAGGAAGTGCATAGGTGGGGGAACTTGAAGATGGGAGCGCGCAGTCGGGATAAACTAGAAAGGCAGGGTGAGCTAAAGGAAGGCGTGCAGTCAGCTAGGTGCATGTCCGAGAGGGTGCCCAGTGGCCTGGTGCTAGGGGGAGGCTACACAGTGGATGGAGCACACAAGTGGCCTAAAACTTAGGTAGATTGGAAAAGAGGGCTATGCAGGCTAGGAGGAGTAGACTGTGAATAACTCTGTGCAAAGGGTCGTCCCTTATTGTAGGCCTATGGCACAAGCCTAGATGTTGTTCATTATTGTAACAAAATCACAAGTGCATGCTGCGCTAGATACCATGTACTTCGATTTATGACAATATGTCATACTCATCTGAGAGATCATCCAAATGATTGCAGCAGAGGGGTACCACCCACGGTGGATGGTGACTTTGCATATCTTCATGATTTTGAACCTCCATTACCTCATGCAAGTTAGTGCAGAGAGGTGGTTCCACTTTAGGTGAAGGCATGCATTGCAGATCTTCTTCAGCTCGTGCATGGGAGGTAGCATTTTTGATGCATGCATGTACTATCACCTGCATCTGGTGCTAAAACCCTAAGGGATTATAAACCAAAGGAAATAATATTGAACCCAAGGGAATAATATTAAACCCAAGGAATTAATACTATAAACCCAAGGTATATAAACCCTAAGATAAATATTATAAACCCTACAATAAACATGGTTGCCGATGGTCTAGAATGGTTTATTTTCATATTGAGACAATATTTGTCACAATGCCACATTAGACCATGGTTGACCATGATTGATTTTCATATGAATACAATCTTTGTGAAAAAGACACATCCTACCATGGTTGGCCATGGTTGATTTTCATACTGAAACTATTTTTGTCACAATGCGATGTTGGAACATGCTTTCCCTTGGTTGTAATAATGTGATGTTGGACCATGAGACAATATTTTTCATAATGTGACCATGGTTGACCATGGTTGACCATGTTTTATTTTCATATTGATATCTTTCTCACAATTTGATGTTGGAACATCGTTGACCATGGTTGACCATGTTTGATTTTCATATTGAGATCTTTCTCACAATTTGATGTTGGATCATGGTTGACCATCATTGACCATGGTTGATCATCATAGTAAGACAATATTTGTCACAATTGTTATTTGAAATTGTGAATTACGGATAAAACATGCTTCCCTAGATAGGTGCTAATCTAGAACAATAGATTAAATACTATACGACTGCTTTTCCTAACTAAGAACAAACACACATAATGGATTAGAGGCTTACTTGGAATCGAATCGCTTCCAAATGATTCCTTCTATCGCTTCCGTTGTAGCTTCAAATTCCATCTAGCTGTGAAAAATATTTCCTGCAAGAATGAACACTAAACAATAGAAGATAGCAATGATACAGATGTCTATTCAAGTTATTTTCCTAAATCAGTAATGCATAAACCATATACATCAACTAAGATCTTGCAATATGGAAAAGCAAAGCCAATACATATGCATATAGGGAAAAGTAAGCTATATTCTTTATTAATGATAGAAGGGGAGGTTACAACCAAATGACTGATTTAGTTTCACCGTCTCCACCAGCATCCTAGCCTCATCACAATGCAGATATCTCTAGCAATATGTTACTCAAATCAATCTCCTCAATGAAATTCCACCAGCATTTCTCTACACAAGTTATTCCTTCTCAAACACTAAGATCTGTGCTCAATTTATAGAGGAGCTGAGGTAGTTTCTCAATCAATGACTTTCCAATAATAGGAAAGGCATGTTCCCAATCTTGTAGATGTCAAATGGACGCATGGATTCGAAGTTTGACACATGTGAACTCTTCTAGAAGGCACTAGCTAAGTGGAGATTTCGAAACAATGAGAATTTTGCTCCCAATGTTACTAACGCACCCATGAATGTCGAGAAGTGCTTTGCAAAGTAGCCTTTTATAGGGCTACCTACATATGCAATGCACTTATTCCCTTTAGAGGCAGTGTTGGTGAGATCTCATATGATATATTATAAACTTCAAACTTTGGAAACCTTTGCAAATGAAATTATTTGATTGATTTGTCCTGTTCTTTGTCTTAGGGTATGTAGCAATTGAAATGTTAGGGGATGATAGACCCTATACATTGGTCCTGGAGATGATGCCCATTTAACCAAGTCATTGGGAATGATGCCCAAATTGACCTATAACAATTGTCCCCTAAAGCATGAAGTTAGAATAATAACAACATTATTTTGATTGATATGCTTTACACTGTGATGAGTTGGAAATGAAGCGGAGTGGCGACCTGCATCAATCTTATAATACATTACATCATGATATATCCTCTTTGATCATAATTTATGAGGGTAGGCATTCCCATGTTCAACACATAAATAATCTAATAACATGTACATAATTCAGAAAGTCGTTGTCATCAGAATGTTTCCAAATGTAGACATGCCTACATATATAGGCCCATGTTTGGATGAAAATATGTATGTAAATTCACTCTATAGATGATGTGTACAAAAATCTTGAAATAGCAGCCTGGATGGCTGAAACTAGATACGGTGTCTTCTTATCTCGTTCACTCGATCATTCAGGTACAAGTCTAGCCATGAAAATATATCATTTGTTGTCGAACATGGAAAGACATCGTTTGATTACCAGCCAATGATGTGAGCTATTAACAAATGTGAGAGAACCACCATTGATGTCAATGGCCCTCAAGGTACTGCAGTACATTTCGTAAGGTGTGAATATATGATTTGATGTCGAACAGTAAACAAAATATTTCAGTCAAAAGTTTAGAAGCGAGGATCTTGTCGATGCTGTAAGAAATCTCATGGTACTCGAATCTGATGTTTCTAAGTGAACTTCCTGGATAATGATTTGTTGTCGACAAGAAGCCACCTTATTGTGAAACGAGAGTTACTGATTTCAAAGACAAGGGTATGACTTGATATAGCAATTTTTAGGGATGACCGTCATGAGAATAAAGGTTTATGAGTATTGCAGAAGGATGAGTTATTCACTGGATGACTTCTCTTGAAAATATCGGTGACACTATGATGAGTTGGCAGCATTGACCCAAAACTGAAGTGAAAGTATGATGAACCATAGGTATGAATGAACCATCAAAATGATTACCCAACCCAAACAATCATGGAAATGGAGTGAAATAAGTGTCATGTTCAAGAGCGACTTGCTACCATATAGATTTTTTGCTCACTTTTCCAAAATTTTCCCTGGTCATTTGTCAATGAGTGCCTCTTTATTTTTTAACACGCTTGAGGAGGATAACATTAGCTTGATCTATAATTCAACCCTTCAGGTGAATAAAGTATCACTATTTAATAATTTAACAAGTCTAGCAATGAATGAAACTCGATTCTTGCCATGATCGAAAAGCCCGTTGCTATTTTATGCTTTAACAAGCTTAACGACAGTGACAGCTCAGTCCTTTTTCATATTTAGAGAGTTTGAAAAAGAGGAAGAAAGAAAACTCCATAAGTAATTTTTCGTAAATTTGTCACTCAGATCTGAAAAAGTGAAAATAATATCTGAGAGAACCTCTTTTGGAATGTTTAACCAAGGTATTCCTTTTTCCAAAATAATATATCTTAGTCCAGAAAAGGGTTAAAATTATACTGAGTAGAAATCAATTCATTTACTTTTATGAGCTTGAAAATAAAAGTGCTCAGCAATATTGTCACATTATCAAAGTCTGAAAAGAGCTGAAAGAAGACTCCAGGGATTCCTTTTTTGTTGTTATCAAAGCTTGAAAAAGACATAAAAGTGTGCTTCAAATCCTTTTTAATTTTTAATAAAGCTCGAAAAATAAGAAGAAAAATTATGCTTTGTGGTCAAATAATTCTTGAAATAAATTTGCATGACTAATCTGTTCATTAGTTGTAAGACCTATTCAAAACAACATCAAATGGATTAAAAATACATGTTTCATGATAAAAAAACATAATAAAGCTATATTCATAGAAATATATTGAATTTTCAAATAATTAAATGACTATTAAAAGTAGTTTCACTATTCATTTTTACCATTCCATAGTTACCATTTGCATTCTAGAGCTCTGAACTTGATTTTGCCCCGAAACTTCAGCTGTTGATTGTGATCGTTTTTGTGGATGGTTTTCGTTGTCGTTTGATCCAGGTTAGTGATATGAACCTCCTCTTTCCTTTATTATTCATTTCATTCCCAATTTCTAAAAATTTCTATGGTTTTAAGGCCTCTAGGGTAAATTCTACCCAAAAAGAGGGCAACGCACCCCTGAATGTCGAAACCTGCGTTACATAGCAAGTACAATGAAGGTTACTTGCATAGACAATGCATTGTCTCTTGTTAGGGAGTGCGTTGGGCGCAATCTAGATTTTTGTTTCACACATTATGCCCAAATTTTGCCTAGTTTTTTGCAATGAATGGAATCTAATGGATCTTATGGTTGTATTTTAGGTTTCCATCAGATTACAATGACGATTACATGGAAGGAAAGAAAACATGAATAACAGGATATGATTGCCTTAAATGATCTGGGTATAGTAAGAGCCCTAAGAGATTGTGGATTGCTTAAGTACTTCAAATTGGTTGGGATGAGGCAAAAAATAGAACTATTGGACTTCTTAGTTTGAGCATGGGATCTAGCTATCGAGGCATTTCATATTAAGAACCAACTAGTTCCTATAACAGTGGAGGATGTGTAATTTCTAACAGGTTTGTTGAGGAGAGGTTTGCTCATTTTTCTCTTAGGGTCTATTGTTAGAGGAGAGACGATGAGAGATTATGTTTTGCAACATTGTTATATAAGGGTAGAGCCAAGAAAAGATGGAATGATAAACATCCAAGATGTTAGAGGTTTTCCTTTAAGAACTATCCTTTTCATGATCGAAAAACTTGTTGGCATCGTTACACTACATGTAGCGAATAGATCATATATGAAGTACGTGCTAGAGTGTATGGAGCCAATAGTCTTCAACTAGTCTGAAGCTATTCTTTCTCAGATAAAGGAACAAATGAATAAAGAAAAGGGAGGAAGGAAGAATAATTTTAGTTATGGTTCTATACTTATATCCTTTTCCTTGGAATGGATTCCACTGATGCATCCACAACATGTGACACTGGATGTGTCTAATCCTAGAGATTCACGGATGCAGAGATGGATGGAACTCATGGTTAGGCATGCAAGCCAATATACCATTGTGTTCTCGACTGCATTCTTCACTTGGTTCCAGCGACAAATTGTCGTCATCGATGAGTATGCATACGCAGGTGTTGATTTCCAAGGAGATGCAGATTTAGCATTACCAGAAGGCGCTAAGTGGGGTGCAATAGGTAAGAATTTTTTGACCATATTTTTTATTTTCCTAAGGTTTATACAATGTTTTTTTATTTTGATTTTTTCCCAAGACTAAAATAAATTTTTGATGTAATGTAGATGTTGGTCGTGTTCAACTAGTAGTGGAACCAGAGCACGAAGGAGATGTGCCAGCAAAGAGGGATGTCGAGAGAGAATTCCTTCAGGATATTGATATGGCTAAGAATCTGACTGTGCTTCAATAGTACATAGAGGGTTTGATCTTCGGGATTCCAGATTTCCATATTGAAAATCTACCTATGTGACTGCAGCAACACACCATTGGGGTTCCTAACCACTGGATGAGGTTACTTGGTAGGATAGTTATATCTATAACATGTTGCCACGAGCACCACTAGTTTACTTGTGAAATTTTGCATACATTTTGAGGTTAGATGACCAATGTGTCTTGGGCACAAATTTTGTAAGAAGCTATAACTATCTATCTATATGATTTCAGTGTTTTCCTATGTTTATTGTGCAATCCTATTCAATGATGTGAATTTTTTCTTTACATATGTTGCAAATGTATGTCTAAAACTTGATTAGCTAATGAATCAGTCAATGTGTTCAAATTTTTGGAAATGTGCTGATATTGTATAAAATCAAAGTGTCTTTCCAAAATTCGAACTCTTAGGAACAATTTATGCAATGTTGGATTTCTAACAGTATAAACACTAATAAGTTGTAATACCACAAGTTGTGAGTCTAACCTTATGATGATACGGTTAATACCAAATGAAATTACATTAGAGAGAAGCTTTATCAAGGCACTATACTCAGCGATATTGTTTGTTGATCTACCAATACAAATCCCTTGAAAACTCACTAACTCACCGTTCAGAGCAAAAATGGCCCATGCTGTAGAGGATAGATTTTGTGTAATATGACTAGCACCATCAACATATACAAAAAATGGTTCCAAAGATTTAGACATCTGTGATGAAATGTAAAGTGGATTACTAACGTCAAGAAAAAAATAAAAACAAATTAAGATAGTGAATGAAAATCAATAGCATATATATACGATGTAATACAAAAAATTACTACAATCATGATTAAGCATAGTAACGTTTCAAATACAACCCATTTGTAGGCTGCACCAATGTAATTCCATCATAATCAACCAACTCATAGGCACCCTTAGCAAGAACTCTTTTGAAAATATAGGGGCCATGCCATAATGGCTCAAACTTTCCTGTACCTATTACATCATCTTCTTGATCATAAAGAAGGACCAAGTCACCCTCTTAGAAAATGTGAGGCTGGAAATTTTTGTCGTATTGTGCTTTTATACATCTCTTATGTGCTTAGTTGGCCAATTTGGCTTCACGACACATTTCATCAAGATGGATGAGGTTAAGGAGACGTGCTTCTTCTTCTGAGGTGTCAGGTAACAAGTCGATTGCAAGTTTTAACGACGGTATTTCACAGTGGATTGGCAAGATAGCTTCTAAACCATACACCAATTGAAAAGGAGTAAAGACAGTTTCATTTCTCACAGAGGTTCAATACACCCACAAGACAGAGTATAGGATCAAATGCCAATTTCTTTTACGAACTCCTATCATTCATCGAAGCATACATTTAATGATTTTGTGGATAGCTTCAACTTGTCCATTTGATTGTGGATAATAAGGAGTAGAATTATCATGTGATAATACTAACTTGGCAGTCAATTTAGCCATCATGTGAATGAGAAAATGCTTCCCATGATCTGTAACTATAGCCTGTGGGACCCCAAACGATGTGATAACATGATTAAAGAAAAACAATGCAGTTGTCTATCCTATGTTGTTGAATGTAGGCATCGCTTCGGCCCATTTGGTAAAATAGTCGACTGCGACAATAATATAACTGTGCACCCTAGAAAAATGATGGTTACAGTTCATGAAGTCAATACCCTATTTCGAAAATGGTCCCACAGAGACAATAGGATGCATTGGCGCTGGCAGTTTTTGGATTTTACCATAAAAATCTGGCACGCATGACAAATTCTAACTGCGAGGATGCAGTTTCAAAAAATAGTGGGCAAAAAGTGACCAGTGCAGAGTATCTTCTGCGCGGTAGCATAACCAGATAAATTTCCACCACAACCCCCAGCATGACAATCATTTAAAACTTTTTTGGCCTCCTCATGAGTGAGGCACCCCCTCAAAATGGTATCGACACGATGACGATAAAGTGAATCACCGACGATCAAATAATATTTGGCTTGGTATTGAAGACATCATTGTTCAGAGCGAGAGGTATCAGGTTGAACAATTTTGATTTGTAGATAAATGATGAAATCCCCATACCAAGGATCAGATGATCCAATCAGAAAGATAGACTCGTTAGGAATTTATGGTTCCGACGTCGTTGCAGTACTATCAGAGGGAAGGTCACAAAGAAGCTCAATCAAAACTAAATACTTCTTTAACTTGGATATGATGAATTCCAAATCAAATTCCTGTAAAATGAGAATCCATTTTAAATATTTCCCCTCCAACAATTGACGTGATAATATATAAGTCATGGGGTTGCAATCCGAAATGATAGTAGTTTTTCGAAGCAAGATGTAATGGCAAAATCTTTGGACAGCTTGAACAGCTACCAAGGAAAGATTTTCTATGTACAAATACTTAACTTCAGTATCATTGAGATTACAATTCAAATAATATATCAAATGTTCAACTCCATTTTCTGCTTAGACCAATACCATAGCAATGGTTGTTTCGGTCGCGGTGATATATAGGAAATAATCATTTTGATAATTAGGGGGATACATTAATGACGCTCGAACAAGAGTTTCCTTGACAGCATCAAAAGAAGCTTGCGCAACTTGGTCCCAATGGAAGAGAACCCCTTTTTTCAATAGTCAAGTAAATCCTTTAGCCATTTCAGCGTAGTTTGGAATGAACCTTCTTAGGAAGTTAGCCTTTCCTTGAAGTTTTTGCATCTGAAGTAAGTTTGATGGTGCAAGTAAATCAAGAATGGCCTAAACCTTCAAAGGGTCAATTCGAATTCCTTCTTTTGAGACTACGAATCCAAGAAAATGACCAGAACCAACACATAACACACATTTATGTGGATTGAGGCATATTTTGTAGTGTTGGAAGCGTAAGAAAATGGCTCTCAAATGCATCGGGTGATCAGTCTGATTTCATGAATGCGCTATTAAATCATCTAGATATGGTTGAACAATGTGCTTGATGTCATTGAAAGCATAGTCCATTGCTCTCTGAAAAGTTTTCCTAGCAATCTTTAAACCAAACGGTAGTTTTCTATAAGCGAATGTGCCCCAAGGACAGAAGAATGTTGTCTTATGTTGATCCTCTGGGCAGATATTGATTTGATTTTAGCCGGAAAATTCATCCATGAACGAAAAAATTTCACATCTAGCATAGTTGTCAATAATCTCGTTGATAAAGGTAGTAGGATAGTTGTCTTTTGGACAAGCAAGATTGACATCCCAATAATCGACGCACACTCTAATGGTTCCTTTCTTTTTCATGACAGGAATAATATTGGAAACCCACTCAGTTAGCGGAACAGGGTATATGAAACCAGCACGCAAAAAAATTTCAACTTCTCCTTTGATGGCAGTGACTTTCTTTAGATGAACAGGATGAAGCCGTTGATGCATTGGTTTGACATCAGGATACATATTAATAGTGTGTTCAACAATACTAGTATCTATGCCTGACATTTCCTCATAAGACTAAGAAAATACGTCACAGAATTCATGAAATAGAGAGTGATATGATTTGAGTTCTGATGGAGAACAAGATACATCGACATGAATATTTTCTACAATGATAGGTTTTCTCGAAATATTGATAGAAATGGTTTCTTTAATATTTGACAAATTTTTCTTGGAATCGATCACATTAATGGGTAAAGAATTTGAAAAGAAATTTTTGATGGATTGGTGATATAGTTCGCTAAGATAATTTTCCTCATGATTAGGAAGATGGGAATAATGATGATAATCTTCCCATCTTTCTCCTTCTGACATCATGGCTTCCAAAATATTCTCATCTGTCAAGAACATTGAGGAAAAAGGATCAGAGGGAGTACCAAAATCTAAGGAACGATCAACCCAAATACTCAGCAACGGTGATTTCAGATTTGCTGCCCAAGCCAGATAGATTGACTGTTATGCCAACTCAATAGGGTTTGGTGCTAGGAATTCATCCAACGTAGTAATTTCATAATCACCCGTACTTTTCGTTAAGCCAGAAAAAGTGGAAGAGATCATGTAGCAGGTCTCCATACTTTTGATTTCTACCGACGTCGCTAGCAGCAGTAATGCAAAGGTTCCCATAAAAGTGGAATACTTTAAGATTCATATACCAATGTTTTGAAGTTCTAGTTGGGGTATGTGAATGAACGAAATGCTTCCAGTTACCTGCGAAGTGGAGGCAAAGAATGATAGCTAATTAATGACTATGATAGTACCTTTATGTGGAAATAAAATCATTCAAAAATATGTAGAAAGAATTGTAGTCATTGCATATACCCATGGCCTTCCAAGTAAAATATTATAGTCAAGGTGTTGGAAATATGATGCAGAGTGTTGTCCTTGATGGCAACCCACTTGATGAAGATGATGGCAACCTACTTGATGAAGTTGTACTTGATGGAAACTGACTTGATATACTTGTTAATGATGTAAATCTGATGTATCTACATCAGTACAGAAGTTACAGAAGAAATAATCTCCAGTATGTGCAAGAATAATGATGAATAGGGGGTGTTACAAGGTATACGCGAGTTTGTAAAGTGGAAGTCCCGTATCTACGTGGAAAAGAACGTGCCAAGTCACGTATGCATAATTGTGCTCTAAATTAATAAAACCAAGGGACATTACCATGGTATTGACCCATTGTATTGAGCGTTGGATTGTCTATTTGATCCCGTCCAGGAATACCATCGGAAGTGATGTGGTTTTGGCTCATGGTATTGACAAAGGCTAAATATACATAAGGAGAAGAAAATCATTGTGCAAAGGGTGTGCAAGATGTCTAGGCTTGAATGAATAATTATCTCTGAAGTATATCTGAATGAAATGGGTAACAGTTGAATGATAGATCTGATTTCATAATGCACCTTCGAAGAAAATGATGAAGAGGGATATCTAGATCTGAAATGTATTTCTATTTTCTAGATCTGTTTATGGAATGTTTAAATCAGAGATGAGGCGAACATGTATCTAAAGTGAAGGGTAAAATCTGAACTATATATCTGTTATGAAGAAGTACACTACCCTAAATGTCCGAAGATCTATACGCAAGTTTGTAACAGAGGTAGCATGTATATACGCAGGTTGGATTAAGAGAAAGCACGTATGGGTTGTGAAATTAGTTTTGTAATATGTGCATATGTATATGCAGGTTGATATGCATGAAAGTGCATATATACGCCGGATCATTGAAAGGAAAGCGCGTATGAAAACTAGGGTTTACTTAAGTCTATGGAATGAAATGTCTGATCTGTTCTGCTGTTTTACTGCTATCTGTTAGTGATGCATTCATACAGATCTGGGTGGTTTGAATGATTATGCTACTAATTATATTGATGAATGATCACATTTTTTATTGAGTGGTTGATGAATCAAGAAATGAATTGATGGGGTTATCAGTTTCAGTTTGATGCATGATTGAGCTTAAATGTATGGAGTGGGTCCAGTTTGAAAATATGATGAAAAGTGGCCTGCAACTTGTGTTCTATGGAAGAAATTGGATCCAGTGTGAAAATTGATGAAATGTGGTCCATGGTGACACTGAGGGTCGAAGCCTTTAGTGAGGGGGTTGTAGCTCCCTTCCAGTGGTAGCTGGTAAACAAGAGCAGGGGGTCATAGATCCCTTCCAAGAGAGGCTGGTAAACGAGAGCAGGGGGTTGTAGCTCCCTTCCAGGAGAGGCTGGTAAACGAGAGAAGGTTGTAGCCTTCTGCAGGTGGGTGCCTGTGTGTTGGTATGAGTCTGCGCCAGTACATGGTTGTAACATGTTTTCTTTATATAATAAATATTGAAGACTGAGACAATGGCAGTGGTGGTTTTCTCCTGACTTGGGTTTCCACCTTAAATCCTAGTGTTCATGTGTGATGCTTATGTGTGATGGTTTATTCTTTTATTACTGGACATGTTTACTATTAACTAAAAATCTGAAGAATGAATGTTGCATAGATCTAAGTAAAGATTTAATTTCATAAAAAGATATCTGTGTATACGCAAGTTCTATGAAGGATATCTATGTGTATATGCTAGCTGGCTTCAGCAAAGTAGCGTATGGGCTTTAGAGAATGAAAAATTAAAAATTATTGAGTAAGTCCTAAATACTGATTCACCCCCCCCCCTCCCCCCTCCTAGTATTTTTCCCAACACAAGGGGTCTGTAAACAACCTCAACATCAATATTCATTGTTTTTCCCCCGAGTTCAATATGCAAGTTATTAATAATACCACAAGGTTTATATGTATGTCCATCAAATGCCTTCAACGTCATTTATGATTGTGATAAGCGTGGCGAGCCAAGTGACTTCCAACAATTTAGAGACATAATCAATGTAGATGCTCCCTCATCAATAATAGTATGATGAACAAGGTGATTGAGAACATTTACTTGTATGGAGAATTCTAATTTTGCTGGTAGTTTTGGCACATAGCCCGTATGATTAAATATGACAAGATTAGAATTACTCAGATCAATTCCACCGATAGCCGATAATAAAGGCTATTTTTGGGAGGGAAAATTTTGTAATACCTTAAGAGAAAACATAGCTGAAGGGGATTGAGCCAAATCTTCAACTATATTATAATTTTGTGTAGCTCTTGCTCAAGGATTATATGTCGATTTGTGAATCACTCCCTTTGGTGGATTGACTGTCAATTCAAGAATAATAGTAGGCGGTACTGATCATGTAGATAGATTCATTGTCGAGGTAGTAGGTTGATCAGTGGCCTGACTACCACAATATTTATTACGCATTGACACCAAAATATCTATTGAAGGTTTTGTGACAGATAACATTAACACTTGGGAACTAGGAGCTAGATCAGTAGCAACCATTTTTGTGTCTGGATTTGGAAATGGGTTTATCAACACAGCTGACGCATTGGAAGTCTTGATGATTTTTGAGACTTCAGCAAGGTGAGGACAATCCGTAACAAAGTTTTCCTCATTATAGATTATGCATGGATAACGAGGTTTCCTAGGTCCAGATGATTGATCATACGATATTTCCTATCGGTTAGAAGTTTTCTTTTTCTTAGATTTCCCCTTTTTCTTACTTTCAGGTTGCTTGTCACTCTTCCCTTTGTCAAATGACATGGAATTAATTTTGGAAGTAAGAGAAGGATCAGATGCAATAGTGTGATGTGTGTTTGCAGTGCCAATCAAGCCATCTTTGGCATGAGAGTCCTTTAATTGAGGAGGAACAGTAAAATTAGATCTCGGCGCATTAGGAATTTTTTCATAGAGCATGCCAAACTAAGTATAAATCAAGTCTAAATACTGGGCACGAGTGATAACTTGCTCTTCTATGACGATGCCACCCTTAGCCACATCCTTAGTTATAAATGGTAACAGGGACTTAATGAACCATTCAGCACGGACATGATCCAAAACAAATGCCTTAACCATTCTACGACGATGATGCCACTAATGAATATGATCAGAAATGTGAGTAGCATTAGTCTGTTTGAAATTGGTCAAGAGTTCCATTCCAGTTTCATATCAGATGGGTGACTAGAAATGAGTCAAAATACAGTAGCTAGGGTTGTGAAATTATCAAGAGAAGCTCTAGGTAATTCAATATACCATTTTACAGCTAGACCTATGAGCATATGCTAGAAAATACGTAGTCGAACAGAATCATCATTCAGGGAGTTTGATGAAAACCATCAATTATAAGTCATAACATGAGCCGACAGATCTTCTCCAAGGTTTCCATTGAACTTAGGAATATCCAAGGGTAATTTATGAGGTATCATCGGCCACTAAGGAGCATAGTTAATTGGATCATTAGTTAGCCGATTTAAATCTAGTAACTCTCAAGTTGGAACAAAGGGCAACTATCTATTAAGGTCAGGTTGAGCATAGCCAGTGTAAGATGGAATTTCTTGAGCAACAGGCCTTTGAGCACTAGCATAAGGAATCTTTTGATGGCAACCTAGATAGGGGTTGTTTTGAAAAGCAAACGCTTGAGGATTCTGTTGACCAAAACCTGGATATGATACTTGTTGAAATGAAGTTTGAGGCATTTGTGCCTATGGCTTCCAAGGGGTCTATCCACCAATGTTATAAACCAAATTAGGATAATTTGGATTCGGTTGATAGGTATAACCAGGTTGTGGTTGTGACATCCCATAAAATGGTAAACCAGTTTGTGAATAAATGATTCTGGATACAGGTTTTTGTAAATTAATCGAATAATTTGGAGTCTATGGACCCAAAATTTGAGGATATTAAGTTGAAGGACCCGTTTGATAAGGTTGCACAACATTTTTATTCTATAACAGGGGTAAAGATGTATTGACAAGTGGAAACGATGTGGGTGTAACAGGTTGAACTGGTTGATACGAGTGTACAACTGTTTGTGGTTGGATAGGCAGAGTGGGATGCCATTGAGAAACATTCATTTCAACATTAGATTGACCAAAAAGTGATGGAGTACTATCATATTGGGTGACTAGAGGTTTCCCCCCAGCATGAGGAGGATAATAAGATGGAAAATATTGCTCTCCAATTATTGGGAGTCTAGTTGATATGGTACTTGAAGGAATAGACCCAAAAGCACTAGCTTGATATTGCCCTAAAGATGTGTATAAAGAATCAAGTCGTTCAGTACTTACTATAGAATTACCAGTTAAAATACTAGATGATGACAATGGTAAATTCTATGGGTTTGAAGATGCACCAGAGAAAATGCCAGATAATTATTTGTAACCTAATGGGACCAAAGGGCCACCATGAAAATATGACTCTAGTGAAGTTATAAACATCGACGGAGTAGCTAGGGCAGGAGCTGATGTAGTTAGAACAGATGGCCCAACTGAAGATGTTGGTTCAGGCATGGTTACTCGACCAAATGAATACCCTTTTGAATCGATGGGAGTTTGAAAAGGAACAGGATCAACAAAAGCAGATGGTGTTGATTGAGGAAAAGACTCGTACAGTGAAAGGTCCTCCCAAAATGGGTTGGAGTTAAAGGTGTATCATCTTGTGGGATTTCTTCAATCACAATTAAACCAGGGGGAAGTATGTCACCGTCAGGCACAAAGTATATTTCAGGTGGTTGATTGTGTGATATGGGAGATTCAATAGCTACAGAAATTTATGGGATGACCAAGGTAGGAACAACTTTCGGTTGTATGACTTCAGGATTGAGATGTTCTGGCAAAGAAGAGATAAGATCTAGATCAATTTCTGGTTGAAAAATGTCGGGTCCAAGAGGTATGGTCTCACTGATTAGATGGATCGTGACCACAGGTAGCTTTGAAGACTCCATTTTGACAACAGTAGGTGAACCAGGATGTGTAGAAACAACTTGAGCTAAATCTGGTTTATGGGAAAATGATGTTTCACTAGAGGCACAAATTGTACTTGATTTGGTAGATCGTGATTTCTTTCGCCTACTAGAAGTAACTTCTGGTGGTAAAGGTGGTTTTAACATTAGTCTACGCGAACAATGGGGGAAAGGATTTTTTTCTTCCACGCTTACTGATTTATTTTAACCAAATAAAATAAACAAAATAATAGCGTAATGTTAGGCAAAAGGGTTTACCAAGAAACTGTGAACTGCAGAATACCTCCTGGTGAACCAAGAAGTACGGGCAGGCAATCTCCTCGAATGTTGGGCTCAATGTATCACAATTTACAAGGCGGCTAACTCGGTTCACTATGGATGGGTAGCACCTAAAAGTTGTCCTCCCAAATATACCCGAAGGCATGTGGAGTCCCAAGTCCGTATTAGAGTTGTCCAATGCGAAACCGCACAGTGAGAGCACCCCTTTATACTTATCGTACTGTAACACTGCCCAATATACCCAAAAGTATGTGGATGAGCTACGATATACTTAGATACGTGGAGTGAGGTATCACACTCAGAATGTATCGCAGACAAGTTAACGATAATTGTTATGTTTTACGACGCTAGAACACCTCTCTAGCCTAGACCTTCTAAATGTTATCGTTATGGTTCCAATGCTTTGTTAGGTAAATTGAGATTAATTTATGTTGATCTTGCTTAACAATTTTCCTTTCAAAGGTTCATCGTGATGATATATTGGAAAATTCCTAAAATGCAACTAAGAATGATAAGCAATCTTTCACTTATAGTTTTTTAATGAAAATCCTAGCTACTAGAGGGAAAGAGCAAACAATTTGTGAGCAAACAAATCAAAGAACACAAGATAAATGCAGATTTCCTAATTGTTCCTTTTGCAAATCACATAAAACACTACATGCAAATGTAGATTTTTCTTTTCAATTCCTTTAATGTTATGAATGCAGAAAAGAAACTAAGTGCACTAAATAAATAAAAACAAATGCCTTTTACTTTTGAAAAATGAGTAAACAAACAACAATTTCTCTTTTGAAGGAAAAATGAGGAATGAAACAACAATTTCTCCTATCAGGAAACGAAGAATTTACGACAATTTCCTTTTTCAAAAGCAAATGGATCTAATGCGATAATAAAAATACTTTGAAATTGACTTGCCAATGACAAAGAAAAATGCTTTAAATAAACATTGAACATATTTTCTTTCAAAGGAGGAAGAGGTAGATGAATTCACTGGTCAATATGAGGCTTAGGCTTTCTAAAACATAGCAACAAAAAAACTAAAAAAAAACTACAAAGAAAAATTCAAGGGAATTTGGATGGTTTCAAGAGGAAACATAGTCTCTAAAGAGAGATAGTGCATTGCAACGCAGGCCTGAAAGGGAGACAGTGCTATGCAAAGCACTGTGTCCTGTCCAAGAGTGCGTTGGGCGCAGTGTCAAAGGAAAAACATAAATTTTTAACACACTTCCTTTGCAAATTTGGATCTTAAAAAGCATAATATTTGTGAGTAACAACTACTGGGTGAATAAACAGAGAAAATCAGAGGCTAAAACACCTTGGATAAAGAGTAATATCCCTAGCGAAGTCACTAATTTGTTATGCGGAATTGTGAATTACGGATAAAACATACTTCCCTAGACAGGTGCTAATCTAGAACAACATATTAAAGACTATACGAATACTTTTCCTAACTAAGAACAGACACATAGAATGGATTAGAGGCTTACTTGGAATCCAAGTGCTTCCAAATGATTCCTTTTGTCGCTTCCATTATAGCTTCAAATTCCAGTCGGCTATGCAAAATATTTCCTATAAGAATGAACACTAAACAGCAAAAGATAGCAATAATATAGATGTCTATTCAAGTTAGTTTGCTAAATCAATAAACCATAAACCATAAACTAAGATCTTGCAATATGGAAAATCAAAGCCAATACAGATGCATATAGGGAAAAGTAAATTGTATTATTTATTAATGATAGAAGGGGAGGTTACAACCCAATGACTAATTTAGTGTCACCATCTCCAGTAGCATCCCACCCTCATCACAATGCAGATATCTCCAACAATATGTTACTCAAATCAATCTCCTTAATGAAATTCCACCAGCATTTCTCTACACAAATTCTTCCTTCTCAAACACTAAGATCTGTGCTCAATTTATAGAGGAGATGAGGTATTTTATCAATCAATGAATTTCCAATAATAGGCAAAACATTTTTCCAATATTTTAGATGTCAAATGGACAGATGGATTCAAAGTTTGACACATGTGAACTCTTCTATAAGGCACTAGCCAAGTGGAGATTCCAGAACAATGGGAATTTTTCTCCCAATGTGACCAGCGCACCCATTAATGTCGGGAAGTGCTTTGCAGAGCAACCTTGTATAGGGCTACCTACATATGCAATGCAATTAGTCCCTTTAGAGCCAACATTGGTGAGCTCTCATATGATATATTATAAACTTCAATCTTTGGAAACCTTTGCAGATGAAAGTCTTTGATTGAGTTCTCTTGTTCTTTGTCTTAGGGCATGTAGCAATTGAAATGTTAGGGGATGATAGACCCTATACATTGGTCTTGGAGATCATGCCCAGTTAACCAAGTCATTGGGAATGATGCCCAAATTGACCTATATTGGACCATGGTTGACCATAATTTACAATGGTCGACCATGTTTGACCTTAATAAAAATATTGTAAACCCTAAAACAAACCCTAAGGGATATAAACCCTAAAATAAACATTAAACCATTACATTTATATTATAAACTTGAAGATTAATGTTATAAACCCAAGGTATTAACATTAAGAACTCTGGTAATTATAAATCCAAGGAAACAACCACATTAAAAATATTATCAAAGTTGTTATATAACTATAATAATAATAATTTAGAAATAATTATTATAATAAAAGTAATTATCATATTTTTAATAATAATAATCAAATGTGACCTCAGACCGTGGTTCACCATGATTGTATATGGTTGACGATGTTATACAATGGTTGAACATGGCTGATTTTGATATTGAGACAATCTTTGTCACAAAGTGACATTAGACCATGGTTGACCATGATTATAAGCCCAAGGGATTTATGTTAAGCCTTAGGGTTAATATTATAAACCCTATCGATAATATTATACCCTAGGTATAATATAAACAGAAGGGATTAATATTATAAACCCAAGGTTTATAAATCCTAAGATAAATATTCTAAACCCTAACATAAAATGGTTGACCATGGCTAATTTTCATATTAACACAATATTTATAACAATGTGACATTGGACCATGGTTGACCATGATTGATTTTTATATTGAGATAATAACTATCGTAATGTGACATTGGACAATGGTTGGCCATGGTTTATTTTCATATGAGACAATATCTGTCACAATGCGACCATCAATATTGACCATGGTTGACCATGGTTGACCATGATTGACATGACTGATTTACATATTGAGATAATATTTGTCACAATGTGATATTGGACCAAGGTTGACCATGGTTGATTTACATATTCATACAATATTTGTCACAATGTGACGTTAGACCATGGTTGACCATGTTTAAATTTCATATTGACACAATCTTTGTCACATTGCAACATTTTTCCATCGTTGAACATGAATGCTTTTCTTATTGAGACAATATTTGTCAAAATGTGATGTTGGACCATGGTTGATCTTCATATGAGACAATTTTGTCACAATGCGAAGTTGAACCATGGTTGACCATGATTAAGCATGGTTCACAATGATTGATGATGGTTGAACATTGTTGATTTTCATATTTAAAAAATGTTTTTCACAATATGATGTTATACCATGGTTGACCATTGTTGACCATGATTACAAATCCAAGGGATTTATATTAAACCCTAGGATTAATATTATAAACTCTATGAATAACATTATACCCTGGAAATATGAAACCTTAGATTAATAAACCCAAGGGATTGATATTATAAACCCAATAGACTAATAAACCCAAGGGATTAATATTATAAACCCAAGGTATTTAAACCCGAATATAAATATTATAAACCCTAAAATAAACATGGTTGACCCTAGTTGGTTTCCATATTGACACAAGCTTTATCGCAATGCAACATTGGACCATGCTTGAAAATGATTGATTATTGAGACAATCTTTGTGACAATGCAATGTTTGACCATGATTGATTATGGCTGACCATGGTTGATTATCATATTAAGACAATATTTTCCACAATGTGACGTTGGACCATGGTTGACTATGGCTGACAATGGATGACCATGTTTGTTACAATGTGACCATGATTATTGACTAATATTTGATGATAAACCCAAGAGATTTATATTAAATTGTGGGATTAATATTATAAACCATATGAATAATAATATTCCCTAGGAATATGAACACTTAGATTAATAAACCTAATGGATTGATATTATAAACTCAAAGGAATAATAAACCCAAGGTGTATAAACTCAAGATAAATATTATAAAACCTTAAATTAACATGGTTGACCATGGTTGATTTTCATATCGAGACAATCCATGGCACAATGTGATGTTGGACAATGGTTGACTGAGATTGATTTTCATTTCGAAACAATCTTTGTCATAATGTGATTAATAAACCCATGTAATTTATATTATAAACCCTAGGGATTTATATAAAACCCTAGGATTGATATTATAAAAAATATCAATAATTTTAAACCCTAGCAATATCAACCCTTAGATTAATAAATGTAAGGGATTAATCATGGTTGACCATGATTGATGTTCATATTGAAATAATCTTTGTTCCAATTTTACTATAATAATAATAATATCATAATATCATAATTATAATAATAATAATTATAAATTATTAAAATAATAATATTTAATAATAGTCTATAGGGTGTAGCTCAATAGGTGATAGCTTTGTTAGAAATAATATCTAAAACATGAAATTCAAAATTCAAACTGAGTGAGTTAAACCTTTTATATATATATATATATATATATATATATATATATATATATATATATATAGTATGATACAATTGATATTCATTTTTAATTTTAATAATAGAAAATTTATTTTATTTTAAAATTTATTTTAAACCAATTTACTTGTTATTTAAATTTTTAATATAAGTATTTATTTAATTAAATATTATGTCATAACATCTATGTCGTATGGAACAAACTCATTTTGGTTTATAAATAATATAATTGAATATTAAAAATTAAACTAAAATTAATATAATTATTCAAATGATAATTAAAATTAAATGTATATTTTAATTAATATTAATTTAATAAAAAACGTCATATTATATTAAATAAAAATTAATTATTTTATAATTTTATAATTAAAATTTTATTGTTTTAAATCTTTAGATGGGATAACGCACTATGATTATCACTAGATCCATTGATTCTCGCTAATTTGGTAGATAAGATTTAATGGTCCATCTATTTGTTCAAGTGAAATTGTTAGAAATTGTAACCTTTAATGGTCCACTATTTCAGTATTTCACGGAAGTTTTTTTATTCCCTCTACATTTAAAAAATATGGTTTATTATATTAATAGATGGTTTGTTTTAATATAGAGTTTTATAATTTTAATTTAATTAATCCAATTATATAAATTAAATGTTTGGTAAATGTCTATAAACATTAATCCATAACAAGTATCAATCTATAATATCAAAACATTTACTTAACTTATTAAAATTTAAAAAATCATAAAAATTAATTAAATTATTACTTTATTTAATATCATAATAATTATTATTAATTTTAAAAAATTAATATAACTGTTAAACATATATACATTTAAAAAAGAAAATAACATAACTCATTTTATATGACACAATATTATATGATTTTTTTTTTAAGTTTAAAGGAGATATTTTCTTTAATTAAGGAATTTAATTAAAAAGTAAAAACATATACCAGGCAGTTGATCGAATGGGCAGACTGGACGACAGAGTAGGCCTTATGGAAAAACTACTATAACAGCTCCAACAAGTGGACATGCCAGGGTCCAATGTTAAAGACCCCGCCCCTGTCTCTTCCTGAGATGTCTAGTAGTTTATTTACTGTTATTGTTGTATGAAAGGTGCAATTTTGTATGAACTCATTTTCTATTATCAGCAGCTAGATAGGAATGCCATAGAACAGTTACCCCACATAGGCTACAGAAAAATGAAACTTCTTCAATTTTGGTATGCTTTTCATGCACTCAGATGGCCAACAGACCTGGTTTCCTTCGGGCAGGTTGAGGCCATAGATGAAGTTTATAATTTTGTAATCTGCTTTGCAAATATAAATAGCAAATAGAGGGGGCCTACCATATTTACAAAAAAAACTATGTAAATAAAGCTCAACATGCCATATTTGTATACTATTCAAAATATTCTAAAATATTTTATTGAAATTAAATTCTACTACCAATCTAACAATTATTGATAATTAAATTAAAATAAGATTCTCAAAATCCATAATCTAAAATATATGTCTATGAAAATAATTTTCTATAATTGTTAAATGGATGGTAGAGATTTAACCTCCATAGAATTTAATAGTATACAAATTCAAAGGTTGAGATTATCTCAAAGTAATGATTTATTTTTTCCTTTTAATTAAATTCAATAATTAAAAAATATCATATAAATTGAATTGTAGTTTTTTGGCCATATGGTATTGATAAGCCATATCATTGATTCATGATATTGCAACATTTCTATTTAAGTCAAAACCCTCTATACTAAACTAGATAAATCTCCATGATTAAAAACATTGATTCATATGTTTTTAAATATATATTTTTAAATTACATACAAGTTCTTTATAGTTATGGTACAGTGACTCAGACAAGACTAGAAAATAATCTTTGCCCAATCAACAGTGTGTCAAGAGTGTATTCATGTGCATGAACTCATCTTCATTTCCAAAGACGTCTAGCCTCCAACTGGGTGCATGCAGCCAATGTAAACAATAGAATGATAACACTGATACGAATCATGGGAAGGTCATGAAATCACGATCATGATGGAAAAGTGTTAGTAATACTTGTTTTGTCGGTGTTGGTGCATCTGGTTATTCATAAGTTAAACAATTGGCGGTAGAATCGAGAGGTTCCCCCTCGTTATCAGCAAACCTGTGCCCAGGAGGATTGACATTTGATTTGATTCTGTAAAGTCTTTCTCATGTAAACTCATTCAGGCTGAGTTTAGTTAGGGTTTAATCACTGAATGGTGCTGAATATGGTTGGGATATAAGAACGTATTATTTTACAAAGAACAGGTGGGTAGTGGGCGGAGGAATATGCAGGAAGAGAGAATAGTAGTAACTGAGTGAAGTTAATTATCATTAGTATTCATTCTCAGTGTTGAAGATTTATTTTGTACCGACTCATCGCACAAAGTGATTAAGATAAGATGGCCGACTCAGTCAAATGGTTTCAAATGTGCTCTCTGCCCGCTTACTCTTAAGGGCGAAAAACATTGATTCAAATCCCATGAATAAAGCCAAAGCCACTATGATGATTATGTGAAGTAAAATTTACGATTAAAGAAGATAATGACTACCATTAAAGAGGTGGCGTTGCCTGTATGTTTATGTTTTGTGAGATGTATACAATATTTATCAATTTAACATTCCAGTGAGCCTCGGAAACAATAAATATTTATATTATAATTTTAATGGTTGGTTATTAATTACATAAATGGATATGCATGTAAAATATTATAATTATCTAATTATAACCTAAAAATATTATAATTATGATTTATTTATGAATGTAATAAAAAAATAAAAGTTAGCTAATATTTATTAAGGAAGTATGTAGAATTATAGACATACATATTTTTTAATAGAATCCTAATTATCAATAATAATTATTAGGTGAATGGTAAGGTTTAATCTCTATGAAATATCCTAGAATATTTTTAATAAAATTCACATATAAAAATTGAAATTTATCTTAAAAGTAGTTATGCATTTTTTTTTCTTTTTAGTTATATTGATTAGTTTAAAAAAAAATCATATGCACATGTTATATGAACACGAGTTATGGGTTTTTAAGCATAAGCAAGAGATATTGTTAACCCATGGTTAAAAATCTTGTTACATGTTTTTTAATATATATATATAATTCAAAAGAAAAGAAAAGAAAAAACTCCTTTAAAATTCAATTAATGGATTCAATGTTTAGGCAAGGATATGAAAGTTTCTTTCATAATTTTATATGTAAGAAGAAGAGCACATAAAAAGTCCAACAAATGAACCATTACCTAATGTTAACACTAGTTAGATATTGTTGTAGACTACTAATTTTGCAAAAGATTATATGGAATTACAATCATTAACTTGTAGATTCTTGAAGTGTGGTGGCATTATGTTGGTGATAATGCCTCAAAAAATGAAATGATAATTAAGTAAAATATCTATCTTAATCACATATCTAATACCTAAGTAGAGAGGGATCAAATCTCTTAAGGTGAAAATCTTTTTAGACTGCAAAATTTCAATATAAAGCTTGCACCTCCATAGATTTTATCCTTTGGAATCTTGATAGATCTATAATTAATATTGATACACACACACCACATGTAATTTTTCCTTATATAAATTACATTTTTTAATGTATAAAATGGATTCAACATCTTCAATATTTACTTGGGCACTTGGATTTTGTACACTACACCAACATAGATGCATCTAAAGCATGAATCTAACATGTATTAATGTTAAAATATTTTATTCATAAATCACATTAGATGTTTCTATCTGTGTAAAATTATTTATTTAAGATAGACATCAAAATATTGTATTTATTACTTGAAGAGTGAAAGTGAAATATCAACAACCTAGTTACTTACACATGTCCTTCATATTGGATTGTAGAATGAGTCTCTGAGCTGGAAAACTTAATATTGCAACCCCAACACATCTTTGGAGATTTCAAACAAAACTGATTGAAAAATATCTATTTTTTTATTTCATATAAATTTGACAAAAAAATATACTTATAAAAGCCTCACAATGTAAAATAGTAAATATACCTAACATGTTTTAACCATAAAAATTTATATTTTTAAATTGATTTATATAATGTATATATAGTATTTTCTAATCATATATAATGTATACATAGTTAATATGTTGATTATATTGTCCATATCACATTTTTTTTTACTAATATATTTTTAAATAGACTTCAATATTATTTTACTCTCCATATTCAAATATTTTAATTATGACTTATCTATTTGTAAAAAATATTATTAATTTTTTTAAAATACTACATATTAATTACATATCTTCTTATTATCCTTGGCTCATGCTACAATCTAGTATGATCCAAATGTATTTATTATTATTATTATCCAATTTTTAAGGTCACGACCAAGCTAGACTCCAAATTGGTGTATGAAACTCCCTTGTTTGTGGGACAAGCGAACCACCTTAGCACAACTATTTGACCTGTATAGGTATGTCAAGTCCTCAAAAATAATAAAAATATTTTTTATTAATGTAGGCCAAAACATGAGCTTGAATATTAAATTATATATAACTTGAATCTTTAGATTATATATAATGTTTTTAATCTTATTAATGGATTAAGATTAATTATTAAAATACAACTATGTATTATTATATATAATTCGAAGGGATGGTTAATTATCTCATGAGTTTAGTTTTATAATTCCTTTTATCACATAAGTGAATTTGAATGGATGATAAATTTACCTTTAACAAAAAAAAATTACCACATTAAAATTTCAAATCAGGTAAAATATTAAACATCTTTACTCACATTTACTAAAGCCAATACCATCTATTAAATCAAATGAAAAGGGTTAATTCAACACAAAGAATCCGAAATCTTGCTCCAAAATCTTTTAATATTTCTTTTAATTAAATATTTGTAAAATGAATCTTTAAAAGGAAAAACCATATCCTATGGATATATTCGAGTTTTTAAAGACATTTATATTTACAAATCAAAGTTCTAATATTTGAAAATATTTATTTGATGTAGTTTTATTATAAATTTTTCTATCATGCCATAAAAAGAATTATTAAATATAATAGTAATATTATTAAATTTAATAAATTTAGATTAATACAATATTAATTTTTTTATATTAAAATATAGATTAATATATCATGATATATGTGTGTGTGTGTGTCAACCGAAGAAGAAAGACATAAAGTGATAGAAGTGGAGAGACATAGGGAGTGACAAGGGAGAGATGGAGATAAAATGAAGGAGAGGGGAGAGGAGGAATGAAGAGAGTGAGTGAGAAAGAGAGGAGTGAGAGAGGGAGAGAAGGGTCAGAGAGAGAGAGAGGAAGACTCACTGGAGGGGGGAGAGAGTGGGAGAGAGGGACAAGGTTGGAGAGAAGATAGAGAGCAAGAGAGAGATGTGGGGAGAGAGAGGTAGGTAGGAGAGAAAAGGAGAGAGGGGAAGGACTAGATAGAGAACCTGAGAGAGAGGCAACGACGGAGAGGTAGGGACAAAGAGATGGATTTGGAGGGGTAACAAAGGGAGTGAAGAAGAAATACATAGAGAGAGAAAAGTGGAGAGAGAGAGAGGGAGTGACAAGGGGGAGATGGAGAGAGTGTGTATTTTCAGGGGATCTAGAGAGACAAAGAAGGAGAGATGGAATGAAGGGGGAAGAGAAGGAGAGATAAGGAGAGAGGGAGGGACAAAATGACAAACTTGGAGGGTGAAGAGAGAGGTGGAGGAGAGATAGAGGGAGTTGAGAAAGAAAGGGAGAGAGATGAAGGACGAGATAGAGAATGTGAGAGAGAGGAGAGAGGGAGGGACTGAGATATGTATTTGGAGGGAAAGAGAGAGGGAGGTGAGAATAAATACATAGAGAGAGAAAGGTGGAGAGAGAGAGGGAGAAGAAGATGGAGGGAGATATATACGGATATGAAGAAAGAGTTTCTATGTTCTTAGGGTGATATAAAGAGATAAAGGAGAGGTAGAGGGGGATAGAGATATAGATGGGGGGTGAAGAGAGATATAGAGATAGGGAGGGATATATATATATATATGGAGAGAGAGAGAGTGTGTGTGTGTTTCGAGGCGGTGAGATAGAGAGATAAAGAAGGAGAGAGGGAGGGGGAGAGAGGGAAGAATATTTCTTGCACTATATGTATTGATTTCAGTGTAGATGATTATTTCTAATCCTATTTGATTGTTTTCACTAGATGTATTGATTTTAGTACAGATGTTGATTTCTAATTATATTTTATTGTTTTCACTAGATGCATTGATTTCAGTTTAGATGTTTATTTCTAATCCTATTTGATTTCTTTCTCTAGATGCATTGATTCTAGCATAGATGGTGATTTTTAATCTTATTTGATTGCTTGCACTAGATGCATTGTTTGTAATGTAGATGTTGATTTCTAATTATATTTGATTGCTTGCACTAGATGCATTAATTTTAGTGTAGATGTTGGTTTCTAATCTTATTTGATTGCTTGCATTATATGTATTGATTTCAGTGTAGATGTTTTATAATCATGTTTGATTGCTTGCATTAGATGGGTTAGATGTTTTTAATATTGAGACTTTAAATTATTAAAACTATTTTTCAAGATTAGATGGATTGGGGAGAGAGGGAAGAAAACTTCTTGCACTAGATGCATTGATTTTAGTTTAGATGATGATTTCTAATCCTATTTGATGGTTTCCACTAGATGCATTGATTACAGTATAGATGCTGATTTCTAATTATATTTGATTGCTTGCAATAGATGCATTGATTTCAATGGAGATGTGGATATCTAATCCTATTTGATTGTTTGCACTAGATGCATGGATTTCAGTGTAGATGTGGATTTCTAATCCTCTTTGATTTCTTGCACTAGATGTGTGGGTTTCAGTGTAGATGTATTTCTAATCCTATTTGATTGCTTGCACTAGATGCATGGATTTTAGTGTAGAGGTGGATTTATAATCCTATTTGATTGCTTGCACTAGATGCATGGATTTCAGTATAGATTTGGACTTCTAATCTCATTTGATTGCTTGCATTAGATGCATTGATTTCAATGTAGATGTTGTTTTCTAATCATATTTGATTTTTTGCATTAGTTGCATTAGATGTTAAAATTGAGGCTATATATTATTTAAAAATAATAATTTTTAGGGTATACTTAGTAATATGTGGAGGGACATATTAAGAAATAAAAATATGCCAAAAATCAATCCTCGTACGAAATGCAAATTAATCCTTGACAAGATTGCCACCCTTCTTCATCACCAACTAATTGCTAATAGACAATTATATATATTCAAAATCAATAATAAAGTAATTTCATAAGAAAATGTATTCAAAATATTTATAAGACGAAAATGTATATTTATAAACATCAAAACAAATCCAACTATTCTATAAGGAGATGTGATAATTGTTTGGAGAAATAAATGATGCAAATATTTTACAAATCTGGCCACTCATTAAAAAATAAATCAAAAATAGATTATTTATTAACTTTGCTAAATAGACTATAGAAAAAAAAAAATCATCAAAATATTCTTGAAGGGAATAAATTATTTCAAACGTAATCGAAGAAGAAAATTATTTCAAGAATAATCTTTACGCATTAAATTATTAAAACTACTCTTCAAGGTATATTTTGTAATATTTGGAGGAACACTATTTAGAATTACTTAATTTTCAATAGTTGTGATACTTAAAATTAAATGAAATAGATGTACAATAGCAATATTCGTGAAAAATATTGACAACATTGTCTCCCTTATTCATCACCAAATAATTACTAATAAAAAATTACATACACATAAAATTATAACACAACAATTGTAACATTCACAAACATTGTCATCCAAATACAAATACATAGACACGCAAACCACTCAAATCATACAAACACATAAACACACCAACCATTCAAAGAAAGCAACAAAACCCAAAATAAAGAAGAGAATGATATGGTAATTGTTAGCAAAGAAAACAGAATGTGAATTTTGAATTTTATCTCAAACATACACATAATAATGATCATTTAAAAATGTGACATTGTTACCATCAACTAGAACCAGCTTAAATCTATCTAACATTGGATCTATCATGCACCAAGAGGGATCAAATCCATTGAGTTGCAAACCTTTCATTAAGTTCTTCACACCAAAAACAAGTGCACAAGATAAATCTTATGTTAGATGGATCTAAGTTGGTTTTTATCAGGAAGAAATTGATTTTTTTTACTTTTAATTACTTCTTCCCTTTAAGAATTTAAATATTTTATTATGATTAGCACTAAAATGTTTTTTTTCTTACTTTCTCTCCATATATACATCTCTATGAAGTGGATATGACTAAAATAATTTTATAAAGGTATAATAATTATACCATTTTCAGTTGCAAATGAGAGTAAAATGTTTTTATACCTTCCCCTTACAATGGGTATTGAGACTAGGATTGTTGATGTTTTATAACATTTTAATTTTTATGCTAAAAAAAAAAAAAAAAACTTTTTGAAAGGCACAAAAATGCATATGAAATCACACGTCCCTCATACTAGGCTATAGAATCAGCGTCTCCACTCAAAGAGTTGAAAACACAAACAAAAAAATATTGAGTAACCTTATTTCAATAAATTAAAAATAATTAAAAATAATAAAATAATAAAATAAAGAAAAGATAAAAAAATTTCATATATTTATTTTCAGAAACATGACTTAAACAACTAAAAAAATATAATGACACATTAAGGAAGGCCAAGATGGATCAAATCTCTTTTACTCTAAAATAGGTTTGCATCTCAATAGATTTGATCCCTCTGGGCCCTTGATAGATCTAGAGTTAAGATGGATCTACATTGGTTTAATTATTAATTATAATTAATTATAAATATAATTATTATTTCTATGCTTATTTATTTATTTTGTTTTATTTCAATTTTAGTTTTTTATGTAATTTTGATAGGGTTTTTCTAGTAAACTTGACTCGGCCTAGATTTTGGTGGTATTATGGATCTGGGTATATGAGCATCCATGGTTTTTACCTATGGTATTCATCTCTAATGAAGCCTATTTAAAGGCTAGAAATATTGAAGGTAAATTTTCTTGGTGGTCACTAAGAACAAACAATGATGTCTTTAGACACCACCATCTCTCTCAGTGCTTTGTGATCCCAATATCTCGTATCATAGTAGAATGAGACAAAGTGATAGGTATTAGAGCCTAGTAAATATCAGAGTTGGAAAGTCACGGTAAAGTATGTGTGCATAAGAGAATATTTGGAGTAGGTGAAAGATCAATTCAAAAATCCAATGATGGGCAACGACAAAATTTTTGTTGTAGAAGTTGTTGGAATGTGAACAAAAATTAAATGGTGGGGGTCCAAGAACTTGACGTGAGCAGAAAAATGGCAATTGATTGTTTGCAAAGAAGCCCTTCCAATCAAGACCATGAGAAACAATGATCCTAGTGGAGGAAGAGAGAAACAAAAACCCATAGTTAATCTCATATATTCCATAATATTCAAAGAGTGGTGACATTGAGATCAAACCCTCCATACTCTAATGGGATACAATCAATTTCAAATGGAAGGAATGGAAAAATCAAGTTTCAAGTAGCCTAGGTTTGTGAAATAGTTTAGACCTACAATGGAGAAATTTGTCTGGCCACCAAGAGGTGGCAACAATTTGAGAAAAAAATGTTGTCAATGCAATGTCCCAATGCTAATGGTATGGGCCATCAACAGTGAGAAAATGTGAAGTCCATATGTGCAGTGGCGTCATGGAGATCAGCGTAAAGCAACAAGGTGAGAAATGCGATGATAATGATGCCTCGTTGCACATGTAGTGCATGGGATCACCAAAATATTTTAACGTGGATTGGAGTTTTTAGAATGCAGCAGAAAATTAAAGATAGTTCTATACCATGGTGACCAAATTTCCTGTCAGGAAGCAGTCAGTGTGTTGGGCATGTTGCTGTTGGATGAAGCGATGAAGATAAAAGGTCTAGCGACTAGTGAGCTAGAGTCCACGAATGATGAAAAAATCAAAAGGCTCGAAATAATGAATATTGTAATCACTTGGAGAGTAATGGTGGGTGATAAATAAATGGGCAACGTTTTAAATCACAAAAGGAAAATGGGTTGGGAAACAAGAAGATGTGGAGGTTATGATAAAGGATGAAGCTATGGTGATTCTCAAATCGCGTGGTAGGGTATTCTACATAAATCCATGAGGTGGGGAAAAGAGTAAATTACCTTCCTCGTGCAACAACAATGAAAAACATTCGAGTGCATTGGTGGAAAAATTCGCAGAGAGAAATGACAGAATGCCCATATCAAGCTTTGGACAAGATCTATAGGATTTGGAAGCTAAATATTAATTGTAGGAATTGTTACATTATAGGTCGTAATGACTAAAATTGTGGATGTGGAACTAAGAGTGAAAACCCTATATTATTGAGATATGTGAGGGTTAAGAAATGGTGGTTGGACTGATTGCATGAAGTTATGTTAATGTGTGACTGAGTAGACCAGGTAGTGTTAAAAATTCAAGATCATACAATATCTGAAAGTGAAAGTATAAATTGAGCAAGGTAAAGAAGCTGAGAGAGTGGTCGGATGCATGAAAAGAATGGAGATGAACAAAATGAAAATGTTGCTAAATTTTAATGAAGGAGTCAATGTGTGATGTGTGAATACCCTAAGAGTTTTGTTTCAAGTTGTGAAACCTGTGATAGGAATATGTATTCCCCTAAGAAGTTGTAAGACTTGATTATGAGGTAGACATGTTGCACGGAATAATGCATAGTTGTAAGGCCTTAAGAGATTTCTCAGGCATACATGCAGTGAAAATGGTGCATGGAGTTATATTACGAGCATTAGGCTCAGAAAATACCTTGTATTTTAATAGATATAGGGGTCTTGTGTTTTCAAAATAATATTGGTTTCTTATGTAATTATTAATGTTTTTTGAGTGATTTTAATGAGAGATATTAAATATTGAGAGAAATTTGTAAATGTTCCTGAATGATTGGAGAACATGAAGGAAGTAGGATAGTTGAGATTTCATAGGGATTGAGAGATTTAGAAATTAATTGTAAATCTTAAGTTAGAATTAGTTTCATGATTTTATGGGATGAGAGAGGATCCTTAGGGATTATTTGAGGCAAATAAGGAATTAGAAGATATTTAGGGTTTGTTGAGATAATGGAGGATCTGAACCTAAATTGGTTCATAATCTTTTGCATAAATTGTAAAGCCTCAAGGCAAAAGAGGACAGTAGTCAGTAGAAGAATTTTTAGGTATAAAGTAAGGTTTTAGACAAACAGAGGTTTGTTGTGGTAAGCCTACGGGCAGTTGTAGAAAAGGGCCATTGATTAGAAGATCAAGCCAGGGACAAGAGGTCTTTTGTAATTATTTGATTACATGTATATATATGGAGGAATTTGATTTTTGAATTATTGTGTGCACTGATTTATTGAGTTTCAATGAAGGAATGAATGATCAGGTGTGTGATAAAACTCTGAAATAAGGGTTTGAAATGGTGGTTTTGTATACAATGGAAAAATTGATGTAAATGTCGAGACAGGGTATAATGTCAATATTGTGACTTCAGTTGAAGTGCATAAAGGGTTACATATATATTTGAGAAGACTGGATGAGGTTGCGTTTGTTAAATTCAGTCATCGATCACTGAAAGTATCAGCATTTGCGGTACATTGGATCATATGTATCAGAAGTACATCCGATCGAACAGCGAATGCAGATCAGGACTGGAACAAAGGTTTAATTTAAATTGATATTTAATATAATGGAGAAGAAACTTATAATTATTTACTTCACATTGACATGTTGTTTTGAAAGCTCGTATTCCACATAGAAGAGGAACAAAGAAGTGGTTTTGAAAACCTCCAAAGGGGTTTTCGCACAACCTTTAAATGATAAATGGTGAAAATATGTGGTTTGGAACCACGCACATATGGAACCATGAGTAAATGGAAATTGGAACAGTGAAGACGGGCTTGAAAATTGTAAGTGGTTTTCATGCAGCTTTAGAGTGGTAAGCAGTAATTATTGAAATGAACGCAATACACCCCAGCGAGTGACGCGTGGCGTCACAAAACCATTTTTTTCGTGTAGATTTGAAACATTAAAGGGTGTGCATCTTTGTTACGCAATAACCGTTGGATTGTTGAGTTGGAGCGCGATGAAGTGTCAGCTATAAGATGTATGAGCATATGTTTCTTTGGTAAAGTGTGGGCCATATATGATTTAACACGCAAGCGAGCCTCGACATATGTGCGGCCTATTGATAGGCGGAAAGGGTAAGACGTTATAAAGTGTTATGTTAACTTTATAACATAAAGTTTGGGTTAAATGAAATCTCATAAAGGTTGAAATAAATGTGGGCCCGAAATTATATGGGTTTTATCCAAAGTCGAATTTCTAATGAAATGTGAAGTTGTGGGGCCAAAAGTTTATATTACTATTTGTTGGCATATTTGGTATTTTTAACCAAATTCCAACGTTGATGTGATATTCATGAAATGGGTTTTGGTATATGGTTTTAACCATCGATTGAAAAGGTAAGCTTCTGCATTAGAGTTTGTCCCAATTTGAGGATTATTTTGGGTTATGAATGAACCATGCATTTTTATATGGAGAATGTGGGTTTTTGCTGTTGTGGCAGCATCATATGCATTAAGTCAATGGACCACTTGGAGAATGATCTAGGTGGCTCCAGACACACTCTGAAGTCAAAGAGGACCCGGAATTGGTCAAAGTTCAAAGTGCTCAAATTGCTCTCGAACTAGTTCTAGATCGAAGTGCTCATCACCTTGGTTCCAACGGTGTGAACGAAAATCCAATCTGAGCTCATATGAAGAAGTTAAAGACAGAAAACGTTTTGGTCAAAGTAGGTAGTGGGCTAGGATTAATGGTCCTACAAATTGACTGAGGACGAGCATGGAACTTGGCTCTTGAAAGTGGGTGAAATTGTTTCCTAGTTAATTTTCCCAATGACCCTTAATTTAAAATTAGTTAAAAAAATCTAACTTTGGGTAATAAAAAAAATTAATATTAAAAAAATAGGGAGTGGCAGGCCATAACCGCCACCACCCTTGGCCAAGTCCCGTTCCGCATTAGAAATATTCAAAGTTGAATGTTGGAGTGGCGGACCATGATCCCCACCACACCCTCCACACGTCACAATACATTGTATTAAATACAGGCTTTGGGAACCATGTTTATTGGTGCCACCACATATGTATCACATGTACCAAGTGTTGAGCTGCAAAGAGCTGAACTCACCCAACCCATGTGGGCCAACCCCTGACAAGTGGCCTTATAATAGAAGAAAACATCTATGAAACCGTTAACATTTACCACAAATGGTTATGTTAAAAATTCCAAACACGCCTATTTAAGACTATTTGCCACCATTTTTCAAATTTGGTAAAACAATACGCCAAGGTTGGGGTGGTTGGAAGGGTTGGAACTCCAGACTTCTCCACCTCAATTCCTCTATTGAACCGTCACGCCAATGGTGATGGTTTTGTATAGTCTGCTAAAGTTCCACCATTTAAACCCTCTTGCATTCATTCACACCAGAAAGAGGAGAATATTGGAGAGAGACCAGAAAAATGGTGAAGGGCAGAACTTTGATTTATGGAACCAGTAGGAGGCCAATTGGTGTGGAACCATGACGCATTTCCAAGAGGTGGAACCTTTCCCATATGCAAAAGTGGAACCATGAACTGAAGAATTTTCCCAATGGAGGTAAAAATTCATTTTATCAGAATGGTATCAAATTTATAGTCAAATTTCATGAAATTTCGTAGGGAACACAATGGCGATATTAGAATTTCCATTTGAGCAGCGGATTTCTAGTCGGCCCATGGATCAGAATCGTTGGAGAATCACAGGGAATCTAAAAGATTATTGTAGGCTGAGAATTTGATGGTGTAAAAATTCGATGAATGGGTAATCGATTTTACAGCAATAGACACCAGAAATTTAGTGGTGCAGTTAGTTTTTGTAGTTGAGCATTTAATTTTTCGACCAAATTTAGAAGTGAATGTGCATGAAGCAGTCATGTCATGTTTACTTTCATAATTTTTGAGATGATGTATTATGTTTTTAGATCCATGTTTGACGGTATGAGTGCAGGATTGATTTTTCCATGTTATGTGAGATGTATTTATATTTTGATGTTATGTATTGTTTTTGATATCCCTATGTAACTATGTTGAAGGGATACTTATTTCCACATTGTGTGAGATCATGTTAGTTTGTTATGTTGAGAGGAAGCCTTCTTGGGTGAGAGTTATTGTAAGCCAATAATCTTGTGGAGATACAAGCCACTCTGTTTGAGGGCGTATGACCTTGTTATGACGAAGAGTATTCCATGTACTTCATATTCCTTTACAACATTATATGAAGTGACAGACACTAAGCCCAAAGACGTAGCCCACACTGGGTGAAATGTGTTATCAAATGCCTTGTGTTCTTGTGTAGCTTATTGTCGTCATGTTTTCTCTTGCTTAAAGCATGCATATGCGTTCTTTTGTGCTCTTTTAAAATCCAATTCTAACCACATGAAAGAAGTAAAATATCATGGGTAAATCCGGTATTTGACGGACCAATATCAAAGAGGTACCAGGGTGGCAGGTGTACTAGTATCCTAGATTGAAAGGGGAAATGTGGCGTCTTAGGTGAGATGGTTTCTGAACCATGTATGCAAAAAGGTATCCTAGATAAGTAGCAGATACAACTGCTAGTTGCCCATGTAATCCAATAAATGGAAACTTTTTTATATGGACTGCAATAAAAATTAATGGGACCAAGTAAATCTTCCAGAGTCAATTTTTAGGGGGGAACTATTAGGGTTGTTCTAGTAAACTTGAACCGGTGAAGATATTGGTGGTATTATGGCTCTAGGTATATGAACATCCATGGGTTTTTCCCATGGTATTCATCTGTAATGGAACACCCTCTTCCCACATCTACCAAAGTAATGATCCAAATGGAAAGTGGCATCTACCCATGGTATTCATTCACCTATGGTATTTATCCATCTATGGTATTTATCCACCCAAGGAGTCTACCCATGGTATTGTAAGTGGAATCAACCCATGGTATTTATCCACCCACGGTATTGTAAGTATCATCTACCCATGGTATTCATTGAGCCATGGTATTTACCCACCCATGGAATTCACCCATGGTATGGTAACTAAAAAAGACTATAAGTAACAAGTCACATTTTGTAAAAGGAGAGATTGTCCAACACAATATAAATTTTAGAGTTATTCTCTATTTTAATAAAAAGCTTCTTTGTGGTTTTTTTACAGTTTGTTGTCTCCCTTTTTCTAGCATTTCAAAATTTTCATATCTTGGGGGCCTCCCCCCCAAGACCCATTTCAATATTTTAGATCTTGGGGGCCTCCCCCCAAGATCTAGATCAATTAACCAACTGACTAGGGAAAAAATGTGATGAGATGCTACTAATATGAGATTAAAACTCCTAGACGACCTTAAGGAATTGGAACCGATGGAACCCTGACAAACAAACCTTACACAACATCAACAACATATCCAAGAGGTAACCCAACCTCCTAGACCCCTGAACCCTAAGGGGGAACTGATTTTTAGCCCTTTTGAGCCTTAACCATGGGCATGTAAGGGAAGGGAGTGACTAGAAGGCTATAGCCACAGTCATGCCAAGGGAATTTAGTGGCTAGGGCCCCAAAAAGTCAGTTATGTGCCTGCAACTCTATGATTTCTGCCACCTTATTATCCCTAAAGCTCAGGTCACTGCCCGAAAATTCATTAAACTTTAGGAGAGGATAACTAACATTAAACAAAGGCATGGAAGCAATCACATTATTAAGAAATCATCTGGACCCCTCCCAGCTGTGATAGGAATTTCATCAAACATGTTGCAAACATTGCATCTGCAGGTGTAAACAACATATTTAAACATAGGGGTCTCACACTTATCTGAGAATTGCTAAGAATAATTTATCACTTAAATCATTAGCTGCAATGCAATCTATTTGACCATAGATAAATTGTGCATTCATTTAGAAGTAAAAAAATAGATAGATCCATACATCATCCCTAATAAAATACATGTTTATAACCAACATAATAACAAGAGAAATACCATGGATACAACAACAACATAATCCACATAATAACCAGTGCAATTATACATCAAATACCAAAGGAATGTGTTCTTCATTTCTGAATATAAAAACCAACCAAAGAAGGGACTTCACATTCCGCCCGACCATAGATTGGCTGAGCCAAATCTCTCTTCAACCAATCACCCCTTTGCCATATTCTAAGCACGAAAGTGGGACTCAAATGGAAAGAACCAACCAGGGTATCCCGAGGCTAAACCACCTCACCCTCATCAATCATAAACCAATATTTACTAAAATATATACCCAATCACTAAGCCAACATAAGAATGGACATCAATGATTTCTCTCAGCCTACGAGGAATTTTTTTGTCTCCTAGTCTCTCAGGATTTACCACAACCCATAGTATGAATCAGGGGTCACTACGCCCTAAACCGAGACATACTCTCTAGGCATTACAAAAATCCAAAACTTGGGATTCCTATGAGATAAAACCACCACCTCTCAGTATTTACCACAATCCAAACCCAGATTACTAGGCCCTAAACTGAGGCAAAAAATGAACCAGTTCTATAATAATTCGGAGATCCACCTCACTCATCTTTGAATCCATCTGGTATTCTAGCTAAACCAAAACATGACAACTCCATAAAACCACGACTATCCAACAATGGCAAGGCTAGGATTAATACACTGTGACACCTAGAAAAAACCCATGCCAAGAAAATAAAAAACCACATTAAATAACATGCATGCCCAATATAGCAAGGAAATCATACATGAAAATCAATACCTACAAAGAATCTTGTTGTAGTTGCTTGATTCTTGGTCCTCCTTGCTTGCTTCCTCCTTCTTGCTTGGTTTCCTTTCATGGTCCAATGCCAAAGTGCTCCAATAAAACTTTGTGTCCAAGTGTGAGAGAGAGAGAGAGATAGAGAATAAAATTAGAGCCATAAGTGTGAGAAAGAAACTTGCCAACTAGTCCTCAAAAACCTTTTTATTAATGAGACATTTATTTTCCTCATTTTCCATTATTTTCCTTCATTTTTCTCCTCACATGAAACCTATGACCTTTCACCTTACTTTTATCTTAATTTCCATTATTTTCATAAATAAATGTGCCAAATATGCCATTTTTCCGTTCCAAATCCTTTTCCTTTCCCAATTTCCTTAGCCATATTAAACCAAATTAACACCCCCTAGGATGTTTTGCGCAACATTCAGCTTGGAATAAGTGTCCCATTAACTGTGGTTATTATTTTTAACTTTTTTACATGGAATTTTCACCAAGGTTGTTACATCCAATGAAGCCTATTTGAAGGATAGAAAAATTGAAGGTAAGTTTTCTTTGTGGCCACTGAGAACAATATATGGTGTCTTTAGACACCACCATCTCTCTCGATGCTTTGTTTCCCCAAAAAATTTAACTGTCAAAATGTTAAATAAAACATTAAAACATTTTTCCCTTTAAGACAAGTATGTACACATATTAAAAAGAAATATTAATATTACTTTAATAGAGAATAACATCTCCTCAATTTGAAAACTTTATCTCAAAACTTAATAATTGTATACCTTCTCATTACAATGGGTAGTGAGACTAAGATTATTGATGTTTTATAACACTTTTTATTTCTTTCTAAAAATATTTTATTTTGTTTTTAAAAGGGACAAAAAAATAGATGAAATCACATATCTCCCTCATGCTTAGCTATAGAATGAGCCTCTCTGCTCAAATAGTTTAAAACACAAAATAAAAACATATTGAATAAGCTTATTTCAAAAAAAAAAAAATTAAAGAAGAAAATATATATTTATTTTCACAAAGATGAATTAAACCAGCTAAAAAAATCTAATGACACAATAAGGAAATAATGATCCATCTGTAATCAACATATACCAAGGGCCAAAAGATATCAAATCTCTTTTTATCTCAAAACTCAACACACACACACACACACACACACATAACCTTTTAACTCTATATTATTATGAATTCAAAGTTATCAAACTTATCTAATGCATATTATTATTATATTCCAGTTATTATATTTATTGTTTTATTACAACTATAGATTTATTTTAACAACATATTTTAGTAATAAGTGTTAGGAAGATTAAATTTCTTGAAATGTAAATATTTTCTTGAGTGCAATAATTCTTGTTACGAAATAATTAATTATTGTTTTTCAATTATTTTGAAGATTAAAAACAGTTTATTATGGTACACACATATACTACTTATTTTTCTCTATATATACATATATATGAAGTTGATACTATAATACATGAATGTTCAAATAAGTATATTTAAATTATTAAAATATTTCTGAAAAATATAATAATTATACATGTTAATGCCCATATCAAGGTTTGTACAAGATATATAATATTTGGTTGCTAAATATTATTTTCAAAAATCGTTACATTACAGGTTGTAATGATTGAAATCATGGATGTGGATCTAAGAGTGACAACCCTATATTATTGAGATATGCGAGGGTACAAAAGCGGTGGTTGGATTGGTTGCACGAAGTTGTGCTAATGTGAGATTGAGCAGACCAAGTAGTGTTGAAAAATCAAGATCAGAGAATATATGAAAGTGAACGTATAGATCGAGCAAGGTAAAGAACCTAAGAGAGTGGTTGGATGGATGAAAAAAATGGAGATGAAAAAAATGAAAATTTTGCTAAAGTTTAATGAAGGAGCCAATGAGTGATGTGTGAACACCCTAAGATTTTTTATCCAAGTTGTGAAACCTGTGGTAGGGCGATGTATTCCCCTAAAAAAATTTAAGACCTAATGATGAGGTAGACATGTTGCATGCGAGCACACATATTTGTAAGGCCTTAAGAGTTTTCTCATGCATACATGTAGTGCAAATGATGAATGGAGTTATCAAGTTGTGAAATGGACCACTTTGAGAGGTACCAGGGTGGCAGCTATATTCGTATCTTAGCTTGAGGGGGGAACATCTCGAGTGAGATGGTTCTCGAACGATGTACGTGAAAAGGTATCCTAGATAACTAGCAGATACAATGACTAGTTACCCATGTAATCCAGTAAATGGAAATTTTTTTATATGGAATACAATAAAAATTAATGGGACCAAGTTAATCTCTCAAAGTCAAGTTTAAAGGGGGAATTTTTAAGTTTGATCTAGTAAACATGACTCGGTCAAGATATTGGTGGTATTATGGCTCCAAGTATATGAGATTCCATGGTTTTTTCCCATGGTATTAATCTCCAATAAAGCCTATTTAAAGGCTAGAAATATCAAAGGTAAATTTTCTTGGTGGCCACTGAGAACAAACAACAGTGTCTTTAGAAACCACCATCTCTCGCGGTGCTCTATGATTCCAACATTTGACCATCAAAATGTTAAATAAGACATCACAAAGTTTTTCCTCTTAATAAATATATATATACATCTTAAAAATAAATATTAATATTACTTTAATAGGAAATTCCATCTCCTCAATTTGAAAATTTTATCTTAAAACTTGATATTTTTATACCTTCTCTTTACAATGGGTAGTGAGACTAAGATTATTGATGTTTTATAGCACTTTTTATTTTTATCTAAATAATATTTTATTTTATTTTTAAAAGGGACAAAAACACAGGTGAAATCACACATCTCCCTCATACTAGACTATAGAATAAGCCTCTGGGCTCAAAGAGTTGAAAACACAAAATAAAAACATATTGAATAACCTTATTTAAAAAAAAAAAAAAAAAAGCAAAATAAAGAAGAAAATATAAAACATTCTCATATATTTATTTTCACAAAGATGAATTAAATCAACTAAAAAAATCTAATGACAATGAAGAAATAATGATCCATTTTTAGTGAGCATCTACCAAGGGCTAAAAATGATCAAATCTCTTTTTATCTTAGAACTTTCTATATATATATATATATATATATATATATATATATATATATATATATATATATAACGTGTTAACTCTATATTATTATGAATTCAAAGTTATTAAACTTATCTAATGCATATCATTATAATATTCCATACATTTTAAAGTTAAAACTTAAGTAATTGGTAGTTACTATATTTATTGTTTTATTACAAGTATAGAATTATTTTAACAACATATTTTAGGAGTAAGTGTTAGGAAGATGAAATTTCTTGAAATGTAAATCTTTTCTTCAGTGCAATATTCTTGTTATGAGACAATTGATTTTATTTTTTCAATTATTTTGAAGATTAAAAAATATTTTATTATGGTACACATATATAATACTATTTTTTCTCTATATATACATATATATATGAAGTTGATACTATAATACATGAACATTCAAATAACTTTATTTAAATTATTATAATATATATATATATATATATATATATATATATATATATATATATATATATATATATATATATATATATATATATATATATATATATATATATATTGTAATTTAGGCTAAACTATATTATATCATAAGAGAAACTTTACATAGGCATTGGGCTGAGATGGAAAGTGGTGCTTTGCCAATCCCAGCCTTGGTAGTTTTCAAAATAAAGCAGGTTTGGGACTACCTCTTAGCAGGAAACCAAACCCTTAATAGATTCATACAGTCTTGTTTTACAAAATGTTCTGTAACACATATAAAGACAAAATAGCTATAATAATTCATGAGTTGACAGAACAATAATGAACCGAGCTACCACGCAGTCATGGTGTTCCTTCATCATCCTCTGTTGCACGGTCCTCCTCCTCGATGGGGCATCCATATTCACGCATTATGTCCTCTTCCTTAGCTATAGGCTCGTGCGGGGGGTTCGGAGGGGCCATGTGGATGATAGGAGAAACATGGTACTCGCCATCTAGAACTCTGGCCCATACTCCATCCGATTCCATGATCCAAACATATGTCTCCTCCTCCGCTGGCTCGTGAATAGGGAGCGGCTCGATTTTTCGAGGAGTGGGCATCTCAGAGTGCGTAATGGTAGATTTTATGGGGCGTCTTCTTCCCCTAGGCTTCTCCGGAGTTAAGACAATATCTTCTTGGGTGCAGTCAGGAATTTTAGTAGCCTCCCTTTTGTGGATGCCTGAAGATGAACCTTTAATGGATTCCAGACAATGGTCTTGGCTACTATGATAGCACCCCGAGAATACACCTTGATCATTGCCCCTCATGGGATTTTGATCTTGTCTCAGGGCCATGCAGAAGCTATTAAGTAGAGAGAGATAAGTACGTCCAAGAGTAGGGAGATGTGCATCTCGAGTACACGCAGCAGGGGTGTGCAACCAGGGGGCGCACACAATAGGGGGTCGCGCAGTGGGGGAGCTCGTCTCAAATAGCACACAGTAGAGAGAGGCACAAGAGGAGTGAATTCCAACAGGGAGGTGCACAGTAGGGGTCATGCAACAAGGAGGATCTCATAGGGAGGAGAACATAGCAGGAGGGTGTGCGACAGGGTACTCGCAGTAGGGGGCGCGTAGCCAGGGGAGCGCGCAGCAGGAAGGGAAATGGCAGTGGATATGCGCAAGGAATACTAGAGCAGTGGAGTTATGGTGAAGGGATTAAAAACAATGGATGAATGAGGAGCTTCAGTGCCTTTTAAAGACCTGTGACACGAGTGCACATGTGGTGATGGGCTGCGGCATGAGTGTAGTTGATATAATGGACCATCCAAGTGCAACTGCATGTGATACGACATATGGAAAGAGTTTAGATATGGCAAAGCACTATTATGAATGATTGATGAAATGAGTTTCCACATCATGTCAGAGCTAGTGTTGTAGGCCGATGCCACCCTAAGCATGGGAGGATCTGTCCTTGCACGATCTGGACGTGTCACTTACATCCGGGGAATATATTTAGATATGTTATTTCATATGGAAATTTTCTATTTATGGTTGATAGTGTTGTAGCTCCTAGAGACATCCTTGAATTGCAAAATACTTATGCCTAGGACATCTTAAAACTAGAGGTTAAATTTGGGAAATTGTACAAATGCCTCTGACAGAATATGGGTCAAGAGAATAATGGTTTCGGTGGTTCAAGAATGGAGAAGACCATTTGAGCTTGATTCATGTGAATTCCCTAAACAGTGAGAGGGCTCATTAGGCTGTGAGTTAACAACTTTTAGTTGGGCCAAGTATAAAACAACGAGTAGAATCTTTAAAATGTGCAGAGGCAGTGAGGAAGGATGGAGAATGAACCCACAAGAGACACGCTTAATAGATTTAATAATATGTCCCCCAAGGACCTTAGAGGAAGCAAATATGAATGAGATATGGGCAACAACAGAGGTTCATACAATGCAAATTAAGGGAGTGTGACAAGCTTAATACATGAGCATTAACACCTAAGCGTTATGAAAACACGAATTCATGAATAAAATTGCAGACTACCAGTAGCTACATTACATGGACCTTCAAAGAAAAATTGCATGATAGATTATTATACATAAAAAGACATTATCGATAACATAGGAAAATTGATACATACTACTCATTGCTCCATCGAGAATCCAAATAACAACTATGTATTATATTAAGTTCAAACAGCTCTCCCAAATATGTATCTCAGAGCACTGGGAGCACAATCATACAAAACTACAACAAAATTCTTCCAAAATTCCACAACCTATTCTTCATATTAGAATTCGCTGCATATAGATTTCTCTCTAAGGGTCATATTGTACTAATCATTTATAATTGACCCATATCTATGAAATCAAAATATCCTACCTAACTTGCAGAGCGTACATTGGGAAATTACCTTTTGTACTAAGATAATTAAAACAAGAATGGGGTGAAATTGAGATTTCACCAGCAAAATCATCAAAATTAAACCAAAAACAGAAAGGACATGGTCTCCCATTGAGGCTAATAATGGGAACCTTCAATACGGTATGGTGAGGAGCACTCGTAGGTGTATAGGCTGACTGTTATTTTATGATTCCGTCTATTCCCTACAGACCTCCACTCCCTCAGTCTGGTAATTTCTAATTAATCCATTATGAAGAGGCTAGTCGTACCACGTGGACCTGGTTCATTAGCGGAGATCTCTTGATCAAACCGCATAAGCCACAACTATATGTTATACCTCAAAATCCCATGCGGTGTTTTGAATTACAAAAATGGGAATCAAATTTCAGATGGGGTCTCAAGTGGTAAGTGGTATTGGAGAGAGCGGGTGAAAAATGACAAGAGGAAGACATGTGGAGGAGTGGGCAGTAATGGATACCACCCATTTCGGACCCCCCGCCCCCCCCAATGGTTAAAGTTCGAAAGTTGTAGGGGGTGAAAAATGAAACAAGGACTGTCAGATGCATCGAGGTGAATCTGAGGTGACAGAGGGATGCAGAGGGATTACCGGTGATGATATGTGTGACCATGGATGAGAATGGCGAGAGTGATGGTGGGTCCAAACCGCATCACAATCCTAACTCTTTACCATGAAGTAGTAAAGGTAAACTCTAAATTGTGCAATGTGCGATGTGTGGGGAGAAGGTAAGTGACGTGGAGGGAAGGTGAGACAAAACATCATCGCAAATCACAAATTTTAAGTTTTAAGTATAATAGTGGGGGTTTAAAATTGAAAACTTGCGAAGTGCAGGGAGAGGGACCCACTGACATCGCTCATCGCAGAATTTAGCATTTGGGAAACAAGGTAAATTCTTAAAACCATGAAGTGCAATTTGCACTAATTTTAGGATGATGTGTCAGGGAGAAGTGGAGCCCACTACACTCAACAAATGTTTTATGCAATAAGAAAAATATTTATGATGTTGTATATGATATCTGATATGTATTGGAAATGACTGTGAAGTTGGGGGGGGGGGGGGGGTGTGTTGGAGCTACTGTGGTGGGCCATCTGTCGCATTTCAAGTTAAAAAAAATATATTGCGGGCATTTCAAAGGTAAGTTGAAACAAAAAGCGATGAGATACATCGCAAGTTGGTGATCGTGGGTTTTAAGTTTTAGTTGCGATGTGAAAAATTTATAATATGTGACCAATGATGGAGGGTGGGGAAGAAAGGGTGATGTGGAGGGAGGGTCCCACTTTAATTGCAATCGGGGAATAAGGAAGGGGATGGTAAATGAAACCAATGATATAGCAGCGAAAGAAGGTAAAGTAGAAATATGAAATAGAAAAGTCTAAAAGGTAAGGTTTAGTGATTTTCAAGGGAAATGGAATGAAAGGGAGTGTGGTAGGTGGTTGTGTCCCACCACCATCACACATCGCAATTCGAAATTTTTAAATTTTACCCTTTGCTCCTATCTTGCAACACTTGCACTCTGTGATTGCGATTTTAATCTCCACCATTGACTGATGCTCAGATCAAAGGTGCTCACTACTCCCTTTGCTGTGATTTTCCGACCTTGTCTCTTTGGTGTTGATCGGTCATCTCATCTTTGTTTGTGGAATACTCACCCCTTGTTCACAACTAGATCTTCTTTATCATTTACAACTTAACCTGAACGCATGGACAAATTGACCCAACCTCATTTAGGACTCTGCCCTTGTTGTTTTTCTGTCTTAACTACTTCTCTACTACCTTGTGATTTACTTATAAGGATCACTTCCCCATGTTATGTGCAGTCACAGGCCAAAATTGGCTCCATCTGGGGACAATGTACTATTCTAAGTGCGTTGAGAACCTGCAGACCTAAATTCCTATGCCTTATTGGGCTCATGGAGTCACAAATGCATACTATAAGCCTAAATTGAAACTACCACTGAGTTGTGCACTTCCAACTGTATAAAACTGAAATCCTTGCCATACATTGAAAATATTAAATGTTGAAATCTGAACTATGTTGAAATTGGAAACTGAAACACACTTGAACTGAAAACTACAAAGTAATTTGAAACTACTAGAAACATGCTCATAGTACTGAGCTTATAGGCACTCCTACCTACACCTAGTCTGATAAAAAATTATCCCATCAAATAATAATCAGACTTCCAATGTAACCAGTCAAGCAAATTAGTGCTCAACTAAAATTGGCATCCCATTCCTGTAGGTAGAGAAATGGGTTCACAATGTGGCAACTTATCTCTCCCACTAAATTTCATAGCTCCATTGATGAACTTGTAAAATTCTTGCTTCATTGATGGTTGCAATATACTACCCAAAGGATCATGATAAACATGAAACATGAGTTTTTCTAGAGGATTTGTAACAAGAAAACAAACCTCATTCCAAACTGTTGCTTTGCTTGTGCGTTTCCACTTATTGTCATCAAACAGCAAGGATGACTCTTGTTTCTTCTCCTTTTCCAATATAATCAACTACTTTTTGTGCTCTTCATATTTTCCTTTATCATACAGAGGCTTGTAGGGGAGCTGCAAACTCTCGATCATCTTGGGTAAAGGATATTGACTAATAAAAATATATTGTGTTTCCTTAAAACCCCACGAAGAACTTAACAATGAAGAAATTTTATGATTTTCTTCAAGATCTGCACACTCATAAGGAATATTTGAGTGATCTTCAATCAACAAACCTTATTGGTCTTATTTTGGCGAACTTTATTGGCTTTCATTGGGCACACTTGATTTGTGTTCAATCTCTGAATACAACACTACTAGCTGAAGGTGTTCTTGTGGATCTAGACAATTAAGCTCCATTTCCCCTACTTCCAAATCACCAGATTGTTGTTTATTTTTAGTGTTTTACTCTGGGAAATACTCCATCTCTTATCCTTCTTCATGGATGGTAAGCTCACCTCTCTCTTCTTCAGAATAGGTGAGGGACTAGTTTTCCACATGCAGTCCAAGAACCACCATGGATTGTTCTTCTTGGAAATTAAAGGGAGTGGACCATTTTTTGTAATGGCTTCTTTAAACTACTCTTCAGGAGGGTCAGGCAGTTTCAAGGGTATAGATGTGGGCTTCTCATCCTTGAGAGGATCAACTCCTTTCTTTGTGGAAGTGGATGCAGTGGCCTTATGAGGGGCTGACTCTTCCAACAACTTCTTCCCTTTACTAGTAGGACTAGAAGGGTTATGTTCTCTTAATATCGACTCTTCATTTTGTTCTTGCCCTCGGGTTCTCTTTCTAGAGGACTTGAGGTCATAATTCTTGAGGAGTTGAGCCTGCATGAAATTAATGAACTGCCTATAGTAGCTGTCAATCTCCTGATCCTCTGGAGGCAATTCCTCTTCTTCTTGTTCCCCTTTTAAGATGGGTTCACCTTCCTCATCATCAGAGTAGGTGAAGAATTGATATTCTTGGTTATCTATGACTTCCTCGACCTATTGCAACAGCTGTAGAGGGGGCCTCCGATATTGAGGATTAAATCCTTGGTTAGGAATCATTTGGTTGGAATGAGGAGGGGAATTTTTAACCTCTGATTCAAGCTTAACTAGTTTATTTGAGAGTTTCTTCATCAACTTGTTCATTTCTTCGATTTTATGCTCCTATAATTCCCTCTCTTGATTTGAGGTAGAAGCCTCCTCCCCCTTATTTCTTCTAGCTTCATGTTATGTCTTCCCCTTGAACTTACCAATAGAAGAAAATTTTTCTTCTACCTCCAATGCATCAGACTGGACCTGATCCAGAGATGTGGATCTTCTTTCTCTTAAGGTGAACCCAAAATCTGGCTTGAAAGCTCCTGTGAAGACCACCTTAGAAGCTTCTTGGGGAGGCTTTATCTTGGCAGGGAGATTATTATAGAGCTTATTGAACCTCTTTATAAATTTTGTTACATCCTCATTGTGTCTCTTCTTGAGAGCATTGAACTCTTTGAGGACATATCCATGGTTCCTCTTTTCTCCCCATTTCAATGTGAAGAAATTTTCCATTTCTTCCCAAGTGTGGGCTATGTTGTTGGCTAGAGACTTGAACCATTTCCAAGCTTCTCCCTCCAAGGATTGGATGAAAATAATTAATACCACATCTAATTTCTCTACATTTACATTCTCAGCAAAGGTGCTGAAGTTTTCAATGTGCCTATGCATAGAATTACTATCTTCCTCGGTGAACCGAGGAAACCGCTCTAGATAGTCTTGTGGCATATCATTTAGAGGTTGAGGGAGGACGAAGGAGGAATACTTGTTCAAAATGAAACTCATCACAACCATCCGATTTAGAGGTGGAGGTAGATGGTGGATCTGAATCTGATGTGAGGCCTAATGAAAGCCATGATTACTTTTGATTAGGACTATTTTACAATGCAGTTGCCAAGGTGAGGAATATACAACTCTCAACCCTTCGTGCTCACCTAATTGAAGGGTGAATATAATTTCGTATCCCAGGGAAAAAATTTCTTCATTCGTATCCTTGGTAGCAACACCAAAAACATGTTGTAGCTACTAGAGACAACTTTGAGTTGAAAAATACCAGTGCCTAGGAAATCCTAAAACCAGAGATTAAATTTGGGTAATTGTACAAATGCATCTGACAGAATATGGGTCAAGAAAATAATGGTTTTGGTGGTTCAAGAATAGAGAAGACCATTTGAGCCTGATTCATGTGAATTCCCTAAATAGTGAGAGGGCTCAAGAGGCTGTGAGGCTGATGGATTTTAGTTGGGCCAAGTATAAAACAATGAGCAGAAGATTTAAAATGTGCATAGGTAGTGAGGAAGAATAGAGAATGAACCCACAAGAGACCAACTTAAGAGATTTAAGAATATGTCCCCTAGTGACCTCAGAGGAAGCAGATATGAATGAGATATGGGAAACAATAGAGGTTCATAAAGCGTGAATTAAGGGAGTGTGGCAAGCTTAATACATGAGCGTTGAGCGTTATCTATATACGAATTCATGAATAAAATTGTAGACTACCAGGAGCTACATTACACAGACCTTCAGAGTAGCATAGCATGACAGATGATCATACATAAAAATAGATTACTGATAACAGAGGAAAACGGATACATACTACTCATTGCTCCATCTAGAATTCAAATAACAACATTTTATTATATTAAGTTCAAACAACTCTCCCAAATATGTATCTTAGAGCACATGGAGCATAATCATACAAAACTACATCAAAATTCTTCCAAAATTCAACAACCAATTCTTCATCTTAAAATTCCCTACATATAGAGTTCTCTCCAAGGGTCATACGGTACTAATCATTTATGATTGACCCATATCTATGAAAACAAAATATCCTACCTAACTTGCAGAGTGTACATTGAGCAATTACTTTCTATATTGAGAGAATTAAAATAGGAATGGGGTGAAATTGAGATTTCACAAACAAAATCATCAAAATTAAACAAAAAATAGAAAGGACACGGTCACTCATTAAGGCTAATAATGGGAGCCTTGAAGACGGTATGGCAAGGAGCAGTCGTATGTGTACAGGGTGAATGTCATTTTACGATTCCCTCTATTTCCTGCAGACTTCTACTCCCCCAGTCTGGTGATTTCCAATTAATCCATTATGAAGAGGCTGGTCATACTAAGCACACATGGTTCTTTAGTAGAGATATCCTTATCAGACCGCATAAGCCACAACTATATGTTCTACCTCAAAATCCCATGCAAGGTTTTGAATTGCAAAAATGGGAACCGGATTTCAAAGGGGTTCTCAAGTGGTAAGTCATATCAGAGAGAAGGGGTGTGAAATGACAATAGGATAACATGTTGAGGAGTGGGTGGTAATGGATACCGCCCACTTTGGACCTCCCCTCTCCACCCCCACCACCCCCCCCCCCCCCCCGCCATGGTTAGAGTTTGAAAGTTGTGGGGGGTGTGAAATGAATCAAGGACCATCATATGCATTGGGGTGAAGCTAAGGTGACAGAGGGATGCGAAGGGCTTAGCGATGATGAGATTTTTTACCATAGATGAGAAGAACAGGAGTGATGGTGGGACCCAACCGCATCACAATCGCAACTCTTTACCATGAAGCTGTAAAGGTAAACTCTAAAATGTGTAATGTGCGAAGTGTGGGGAGAAGGTAAGTGACGTGGAGGGAAGGTGGGACTGGACTGCATCACAAATCACAAATTTTAAGTTTTAAGTAGGTTTAAAATCTAAAAATTGTGAAGTGCGGGGAGAGGTACCCACCCACAACGCTCATCGCAGAATTTATCATTTGGGAAATAAGGTAAATGCTTAAAACCGCGAAGTGTGATTTGCGTTGGTTTGAGGATGATGTGTCAAGGAGAAGTGGAACCCACTGCAAGCGACAGGGTTTATCAATCGGAAAATGTTTTATGCGGTAAGGAAAAGCTTTATGATGTTGTATATGATATGTGATATGTATTGGAAACGACTATGAAGGTGGGGGGGGGAGGCGGAGCTGCTATGGTGGGCCATTTTTCGCATCAGAAGTTAAGCCAAATAGATTGCAGGAATTTCAAAGGTAGGTTGAAACAAATGTGATGCGATACATTGCAAGTCAGCGATCATGGTTTTTAAGTTTTAGTTGCGATGTGAAAGGTTTATAATGTGTGACTTGCCATGGAGGGTGGGGAAGAAAGGGTGACGTGGAGGGATGGTCCCGCTTTAATCACAATCGGGGAATAAGGAAGCGAATGGTAAACAAAACCAATGATACAGCGGCGAAAGAAGGTGAAGTAGAAAAATGAGGCAAAAAAGAGGAAAAGGTAAGGTTTAGTGATTTTCAAGGGGAATGGAATGAAAGGGAGTGCGGCAAGTGGCTGGGTCCCACTGCCATTTCCTATTGCACTTCTGCATTTTTAACTTTTACCCTTTGCACCTATCTTGCAGCACTTGTGCTCTGTGACTGTGATTTTAATATCCATCATTGACCGATGCTCGGATCAACGATCCTCATGGTCCTCACCAGTCCCCTTGCTGTGGTTTTCTGACCTTGTCTCTTTGGTTGCACCTAGTCATTTCTTATTTGTTCGTGGAATAATCGCCCCACATTCATGACTATATATGCTTTATCATTCATGACTCGACCTGAACACGTGCACGAATTGACCCAACCTCATTCAAGACTCTGCCCTTGTTGTTTTTTTGTCTTAACTGCTTCTCTACTACCTTGTGATTTCCTTATAGGGGCCACTTCTCCATGTTATGTGCAGTCACAGGCCAACAGATAGTGAGAGTGAAATATTTATACAACCAATTGAGGACAATGAGATTCGAATTATTGATGTTTTGTGATACTTTTAATTAAAACTAATCAAATATGTATATTCATTTTTTGTTTTTATTATAATCAATATTAATTTTTTTATTTAGACAATACAATTTTTTTTTTCTTTTTTAAAAATTTATAAAGAAACCTACCAACTAAATGTTGAGCATAGATAAAATTACACATTTCCTTCATATTGGGCTATAGAATGAGCCTCTCAAAATATCATGTGTAAATATGTATTTCCAGGAAGACATGACTAATTTTATATAAATGAGATTCCATGTAATAAATGAAAATATTTTAAATTAAGCCTTAGAAGTGATGTTATTTGATATATTACTTAAGGTTTCATTTAATTTAGTCACCTTGTCATTAGATTTGTATACTGGTACATCATTAATTAAACAATAAGTTAATAAAGTTTGCGTTTTTTTCTTCTTTATTAGTTGTGTTAAATAATTAATTGATTTTAATTATTCTATTTTTAATTTTTGTATTATTTAGGAGCAATGAGTTGTGGATAGATAAAGGTGATAAAAGACTATGTCGAACTGATTGACATTATTTATTGTTGTCATTTATTTTGACAAAACAATTATAATTGTTACATTATATTAGTGTAGTACTAGAGATGATTGAGTTGGGATAAAAAGGTATGAGTTAAAATCTTACTCTAAACAATAATAAACAACAATATCTTTGCAATGGTTAACATTGTTGTGCTACTACTATTTTCAAATTGTAAATAATTCAGTTAGAGTAGTCAATTGGTCTACGACGCTAGACCCAAGTTTTAGTACTCGATTGAGGATGTGGATTAAAATCCCACTTCTGACATTAATTTCTCATATATTCACTTGTATTCCTAATATAAAGTTGAAAAACGTATAGAACTATGATTCCATAGAATCTACCTAAATTTTGATTAATAGAATGCCCTATTTTCCTCATACTCATGGTACTTGAAATCCTATTTTCCTCATACTCATGTTCCTTGAGATCCTTTCCCAAAATGGCCCGATTTTCCTCACATTCATGTTTTAAATTATAGTTTATTTACATGTATAAATGCTTATTATCAAACTAAGGAAGTTTTTCAAAAGATAAGGCCCAATTAGCCCTCTGTTTGTTTGGAATACCATCCTCCTTTGATACATTGGCCCAACTACCAAAGAAATATATGAGTTTTTGATTTAGGTTTCTAAATCCTAAGTCATGGTCCTAAATCCAAAAATAGAATGCAAAACTAGTCTAAAAAATAACCTAGGATTTGAGAAAATAAAATGAGCATGAGATACTAACTATTCTATCCATCAAGGACATAACATAGTTTTACTATAAATCAATGGTTAAAGCATTAATATAATCAATAAAAAATGAGGTTAATATTATTTCAATAGCTATTGACCATTTCATTTTTGTATGCTAATTAATCAAGATGCAATCCTAATTATAACAAGGAACACAAGACCATCCATTCATACACCACACAACTTGTTTTCAACCCTTCAAAAACATCCAACCTTCTATGTAACCAGAAATGGTGTTATTATTTTTTCATTGCAAAGGCTATTTGAGAAGCACACAACCATTTGTGCCATGTATGAAAACAAACTTAGTGAGAACGTTCCCTGTTGCGAAATACGTTTAGACGATCCATTGTCACATAGAAGCACCATCATTTATAAACATGACCTAGCAATTTGTAAACAAACTTTTCCAATGATACAATTCCCTACACTCAACTTTTTCTTTCACTTACTTTTTTAGCTATAAGTAGAGTAATGCTGACGATTCTTTGATGAATGGTACTCTCACAGTGGAACATTAATCTAAATATGTTAATTAATACCACACACACTTGAATTGGAACTTAAATAAAATTCACAAGAGGTAAAGAAAGTTTTTTAAAAATTAGCCCATGAAAATATTCTTAGCTAATCCAATTATTAGAGAGAAGTTCTTGAGTGATTTTCCTTTCCAAATGAACTAAGTGAAATCATAGCTATAATCACCACAGGTATGACAAGACCTAAATTTTTATTATCATGACTGATAGATGAACATACAAAAACACAAATGGAAGTAGAAGCAGGCATGTCAACATGATCTCATGTTGTAATAGATAATGTATGAACCTCAATGTGAACCTCTTCTTCCTCTACCATCACTATCACCTTCACCTTCTTCTTCTTCCTCCACCATCACTATCACCTTCACCTTCTTCTTCTTCTTCTTTCATTTATTTTCATATTAATGATAATATAGTTCATTGAGTACAAGGTTCATGATAATACGATCTAATAAAATTAAGATAAATGGTTTAGTGTTACTTTTTAATACAAATAAGATAAATGGCATGATTTTAACATTTCACCTTGTCCCTTTCCAACTCATTACATTTAATGTCATAAAATTTCCTATAGGGCATGCCACAAAACTAATTAATTGAAAAACAAGAAACACAAAGAGCAACATAATACACAACACACAAACTCATGCCCAACTTAACTCAAAGCTACATACAACTTTATGACTCTCTCAATAACTATATTGTAGGATTCAAGTCCAAGTTATACACCTCTTGAGATCATGGCATTGTTTACATTTTTTAGTCTCATCACAAAAGCATGGTGTTTACATAGACTATCTAATATATAATAGAACAAAATATGTATACCTTTAATTTAATCATGTGAATTTGCTAAAATACACCATTTAGATTTTAAAGCATAACTCGTTTTGATATAATATGTGAAGATGATTTGTTTTTTTAAACTGGATATAACTAAAAAGACAAAAAAGACATAACTACTTTTAAGATAAATTTCAACTTTTATATATGAATTATATTAAAAATATTCTACGATTTTTCATAAAAGTTAAACCTTAACATGTACCTAATAATTATTATAAATAATTAAAATCCTATTCAAAAATTAAAATCCTATTAAAAATATATACATATCTATAATCCTACCTACTTGCATAATAAATATTAATTAACTTTTATATTATATTCATAAATATATCATAATTATAATTTTTTTAATTTATACCAATAAAATCATAATATGAATATTTATTTATCATTATTTATCAGGTCACTAGAATGTTAAATTGATAAATTTTGTAGTCATATCTTCTTTAATTACGCCGATAGGCGTATCCCTCTATCAAAGGTAGGCTCTTTTGTGATTATGCTAATTAATCTTTTTGATCTGATGGTCTAGATTGAAAGATGCCGGTATATTCTGGTCGTCGCCACTCAATCAATGGATCAAATCTACCCCACTAACATCCTTGCATATCTAAATCACATGTTTAAACCGTACTTAAATTAATTTTTTACAAATCTTGATTAAAAATTTACTATACCATTTATTAATTGCCAGCTATCAAGATTAACAACTAGAAAGAAACTGAAACATTAAATCTTCTCCAGGTGTTGAAATTGTTCTGCAACATGTCCCATGCCTTTCACACCAACCATAGTGGCAGCAAGCGGTGCATGTTGAAATCGTTGTGCAACGTGTCCCATACCTCCATAGTGGTGGCAAGCGGTGCAATTCAGGGAGTGGAAGGTTCGGCCAATGAACAGGCAGAAAACTAGGTATACACTTGGCGGTGAAGGCATCAGAACGGCCTGACCACATTGGTGCGCACGTTCCAATGCGATTAGACATAGCAATACAGTACCCGCCGAAAGGATCTTTGTTAGTGCTGGCACTGTGCTGTGCATTTTCGTGATCAGAACATCTGAGATTGATGATCCTTTTATCAATTCTATTGAGTTGAGGACCCTCCGAAATCGCATGTATTCACAGGCTAAACCAGGAAGAATGTTGATATTACAATCGAGATATTATGTTGGTGGAAATTCATCGGTTAGGTGAGAGAATATTGAAGTCAGAACTATTTAGAGTTCAATTTCTTCATGCTATTTCAATCTCATTTCTCACCTTTTATCTATGGTCTTTCTATTTCCCTTGTAATTCTTAAAGAGTTGGAACCGTGATATGTGAACTTTGAAGTGCAATGTGATGCATACGTTATTTCTTGTTAGTAATAGCACTAAATTTCTTTGTATGCTAAGCAGGTATCCTCAAGAGAACTTCGACTGCATCTGGGTACCAAGTACGGGTTTATCGATTATTGGGGGTTCTCTACAGACTGTAGGTTTACCAGTGGCAATTTCAACAAACAGTACACAAGACCTTCCTCCATCTATTGTGATGCAAAAGGCGTGGGAGACCATAAATGACACGATATCATTTGATATCAATGGAGGAGAAGGGAACAATTCATTGATGCTCTTATATTTTGCAGAGACAAAAGAGCTTAACATGACAGAAGGAAGATCTTTTGAAGTTTTAATAAATGGTCAACGAGAATTTCCTAAACCCATTACCATAGTGAAAAATTATTCTGCATCGGAGGTGCAACTCTAGTTAAACGTGACAAATTACAACTTGGCACTCGTGAAGGCCCCTAATTCGATCTATGGTCCCATACTCAACACTTTTGAGAATTACGTTTTCGCTGATACATATATGGCAACATATAGAGAAGACGGTGAGTGCCCTTTCTCTATTACGCTCCTCATATCGAAATTGATGATATTAAGCCTAACAAAGTAGTGTTTAACCTACAGTTGATGTTCTTGAAGGTATCAAAATGAAATTTAACATTAAAAGTTGGATTTTGGATCCTTGCTAACTTGTTGTCTGGGACGAAATCAGCTATGATAATAGTTCGCAGGCTAGAAGGATTTCAGAAATGTAAGCTTCATTTTAATTTTTCTGTACTTATATATTCTATGTCAAAATAATCTAGAAATACATAGCACATACTCTGTTAAAATAATCCAGAAATACACAGCACATGCAGATAAACATTACAATCCAGGCAACCGCCATAGTTGAAAAACATACCATAAGAAATTGCAGAAACTTAACCATGGATGTTGTTTGCAGAAATTTGTCGGGAATGAATCTAACAAGACCGATACCTTAGAATATTGGACAATTGACTGCCTTAGTTAGCCTGTAAGTAAATTCTACTGGAAAAACAGAGCAGCCTGATTTTGAATTTTTTTCCTTCTTCAGTTTCTTGCACTCATCGCCCTAATTTTGATTGAAATTAGATGTAGACTGTGCTTTAGATCTTCAGGAGCGTTCTTCGGAGCAAGATGTAAAATAAATGGGTTCGTAATTTTTTTTTGTGGAATGGGGTAATAAATTCATTTATAAAATTGTAAGGTTTTGTGGTTTAAAACACGTTTTTAAATGAAGAAATGAAATCAGTATTTTAGTTTTGGGGTTTTTTTTTTTCATTTTGGGTTTGTTGGTTGGGAAATCATGTAATAAATTTTTGGTCAAATCTTGTGGTTTTGTTGTTTAAAACATGTTTGGAATATGGGGTTTTGTTATTTGAAATATAATTTTAATGAAGAAACGAATTGGGTTCTTTAACAACTTTTTAAAACACTGCAATTATGCAAAATTTAATTGAATGTCATTTCTCAATTTTCAACCATATTGATAAAAGATTATAACTAGAAAAGAAATGAATATATTTTTAAATGAAGAAGTGAATTTAGCGATTTCGTGTTGGTATTTTTGAAACTAGGTAATAAATTAACCTAATGCAAATAATGATTTAGATTGTGCGAACTTTAACCATCCGTGTTGGTTTTCATAAGTTTACCTATACTTTTCACAAACTTAGGAGTGCATTTTTTATTTTATTTTATTTTTTTGAGCTATAATCAACACTATTTAAAAATTAAAATTATTAATCATAATATTATTAAAAATTTACAAAGGCTTAATATATTTTGATATTAATATTAAAATTAATGTTACCCACTATTAACAAATATTAATATTAATGTCAATCTTGATATTAATTAAAGTTAATAAATATTAATATATTAACTATTATTATACTTTGTTATATATTTATTACTCTAATAATAATTTGTATTAGTATTTGATATTAAAAAATTAATATATAGGAATATACTAATATTAATTTACAATATTATTAACAATAATGTTAACAAATTTTAATTTACAATATTATTTATTATTATTATTTTAATTTACAATATTATAAATTTAAATATTTATATTTTTAACATTAAATATTAATTTTAATTTTAATTATTAATTTTAATAACATTAAATAATATTATTATGATAATAATCATGGTCACATTCTGGAAATAATAAAAATGACATTAATAACATTAATATTCTAATATACATTAAAAATAATTTAAATAACGATGATTATGATTTATACTAAAAACTAAATTAATAATGAAAATAAATTTTAATTATTATTAAAAACAATATTATTAGTAACATTATTAATAATAATAACAATATTCAGGATGTTTATTTAAAATTAATGTTCATAATTGTATTAATAACAATAAGTTTCAAACATGATTAAGGTTTATTAAAATTATTGATAACATTTAAATTATAACAATAATATTAATAATATTTTATTAATAATATTAATATGATTAATTACATTAATGTTCATAATTGTATTAATAACTATAAGTTTCAAACATGATTAAGATTTATTAAAATTATTAATAACATTTAAATTATAACAATAATATTAATAACATTTTATTAATAATATTAATGTGATTAATTACATTAATGTTCATAGTTGTATTAATAACTATAAGTTTCAAACATGATTAAGGTTTATTAAAATTATTAATAACATTTAAATTATAACAATAATATTAATAACATTTTATTAATAATATTAATGTGATTTTTTACATTATTATTGTTAATATAAATCCTATTAACGTTAATATTGATAAATAATATTAATATTAATATTAATATGATTAATTACATTAATTTTCATAATTGTATTAATAACAATAAGTTTCAAACATGATTAAGGTTTATTAAAATTATTAATAACATTTAAATAATAACAATAATATTAATAACATTTTATTAATAATGTTAATATGATTAATTACGTTAGTATTGTTAATATAAATTCTATTAACATTAATATCGATAAATAATATTAATAATGTTTTCTTTATAATAATAAATATTTTTTTTATTAATATTCTTTTTTTAATTATATTCACTGTAAAAATATGATGATTAATATTACGAATGATATTACTATTGATATCAAAATTAACACTATTAATATAAATAGTATTAATATCATTAGTGATAAACAATATTTTTAAAATATTGATTCTTAAGATTTATTAATCTCTTTATTAATCATGTGAGTTTTTCATCATTTGTATTTAAAATATTTATTCCTAGCCTTTACTAATTTTTTTTGTTTTTTATAGGTATCCCTTGGCCTTGTTGATCTCTTATGTTCTTAATATTTTTCCCTTAGGTTCCCCAAATATTGGGTTTTAAATATTAGTCCTAGACTTTAATACTAATGCATGGTCCAATTTCAGATTATGAAAAACACTGACTCAATATGAAAATCAACCATGGGAAACCATTGTTAATTAGCATTAGCCATAGTCGATCAATGTCATCCATGATCAAATGTCACATTCTGACAAATATTGTCTCAATATGAAAATCACCCATTGCCAACCATGGTCATAGTTGGTCCAACGTCACATTGTGACAACAATTGTCTCAATGTTTAAATCAATTCCCTTGGGTTCACCAATTCCTTTGTTTTATAATTTTTTGGGTAATGGTTTTCCCTTGGGTTCACCAATTCCTTTGGTTTATAATATTAAACCCTTAGGTTTTATTAATCTCTACTATTTTTAATATTTCCCTTAGCCTTATTGATCCCTTAGGTTTTTAATATTCGTTGGGTAATGGTTTTCCCTTGGGTTCACCAATTTTTTTGATTTATAATATTAAACCTTTGGGTTTATTATTTCTTTTGGTTTATAATATGAATAATCGATCAATGTCATCCACGATCAAATGTCACATTCTAACAAACATTATCTCAATATGAAAATCACCCTTGGCCAACCATGCTCATAGTTGGTCGAACGTCGCATTTTGACAACAATTGTCTCAATGTTTAAATCAATTCCCTTGGGTTCACCAATTCCTTTGGTTTATAATTTGTTGGGTAATGGTTTTCCCTTGGGTTCACCAATTCCTTTGGTTTATAATATTAAACCCTTGGGTTTACTAGTTCTTTTGGTTTATAATATGAATAATCGATCAATGTCATCCATGATCAAATGTCACATTCTGACAAATATTGTCTCAATATGAAAATCACCCATGGCCAACCATGGTCATATTTGGTCCAACGTCGCATTATGACAACAATTGTCTCAATGTTTAAATCAATTCCCTTGGGTTCACCAATTCCTTTGGTTTATAATATTAAACCCTTGGGTTTATTAGTTTTTTTAGTTTATAATATGAATAATCGATCAATGTCATCCATGATCAAATGTCACATTCTGACAAACATTGTATCAATATGAAAATCACCCATGGCCAACCATGGTCATACTTGGCCCAACATCGCATTGCGACAACAATTGCCTCAATGTTTAAATCAATTCCCTTGGGTTCACCAATTCCTTTGGTTTATAATATTAAACCCTTGGGTTTATTAGTTCTTTTGGTTTATAATATGAATAATCGATCAATGTCATCCATGATCAAATGTCACATTCTGACAAGCATTGTCTCAATATGAAAATCACCCATGGCCAACCATGGTCATAGTTGGTCCAACGCCGCATTGTGACAACAATTGTCTCAATGTTTAAATCAATTCCCTTGGGTTCACCAATTCCTTTGGTTTATAATATTAAACCCTTGGGTTTATTAGTTCTTTTGGTTTATAATATGAATAATCGATCAATGTCATCCATCATCAAATTTTCTGAATATGAAATCAGCCATGGCCAACCATGGTCATACTTGGTCCAACGTCGCATTGTGACAACAATTATCTCAATGTTTAAATGAATTCCCTTGGGTTCACCAATTCCTTTGGTTTATAATTTGTTGGGTAATGGTTTTCCCTTGGGTTCACCAATTCCTTTGGTTTATAATATTAAACCCTTGGATTTATTAGTTCTTTTGGTTTATAATATAAATAATCGATCAATGTCATCCATGATCAAATGTCACATTCTGACAAACATTGTCTCAATATGAAAATGACCCATGGCCAACCATGGTCATAGTTGGTCGAACGTTGCATTGTGACAACAATTGTCTCAATGTTTAAATTAATTCCCTTGGGTTCACCAATTCCTTTAGTTTATAATTTGTTGGGTAATGGTTTTCCCTTGGGTTCACCAATTCCTTTGGTTTATAATATTAAACCCTTAGGCTTTATTAATCTCTACTATTTTTAATATTTCCCTTACCATTATTGATCCCTTAGGTTTTTAATATTTGTTGGGTAATGGTTTTCCCTTGGGTTCACCAATTCTTTTGGTTTATAATATTCAACCCTTGGGTTTATTAATTTTTTTTATTTATAATATGAATAATAGATCAATGTCATCCACGATCAAATGTCACATTATGAAAAACATTGTCTCAATATGAATATCACCCATGGCCAACCATGGTCATAGTTGGTCAAACGTCCCATTGTGACAACAATTGTCTCAATATTTAAATCAATTCCCTTGGGTTCACCAATTCCTTTGGTTTATAATATTAAACCCTTGGGGTTATTAGTTCTTTCGGTTTATAATATGAATAATCAATCAATGTCATCCATGATCAAATGTCGCATTGTGACAACAATTGTCTCAATGTTTAAATCAATTCCCTCGGGTTCACCAATTCCTTTTGGTTTATAATTTGTTGGGTAATGGTTGTCCCTTAGGTTCACCAATTCCTTTGGTTTATAATATTAAACCCTTGGGTTTATTAGTTCTTTTGGTTTATAATATGAATAATCGATCAATGTCATGCATGATCAAATGTCACATTCTGAAAAATATTGTGTCAATATGAAAATCACCCATGGCCAACCCTGGTCATAGTTGGTCCAATGTCGCATTGTGACAACAATTCTCTCAATGTTTAAATCAATTCCCTTGGGTTCAACAATTTCTTTTGGTTTATAATTTGTTGGGTGATGGTTGTCCCTTGGGTTCACCAATTTCTTTAGTTTATAATATTAAACCCTTGGGTTTATTAGTTCTTTTGGTTTATAATATGAATAATCGATCAATGTCATCCATGATCAAATGTCACATTCTGACAAATATTGTCTCAATATGAAAATCACCCATGGCCAACCTTGGTCATAGTTGGTCCAACGTCGCGTTGTGACAACAATTGTGTCAATGTTTAAATCAATTCCCTTGGGTTCACCAATTCCTTTGATTTATAATTTTTTGGGTAATGGTTTTCCCTTGGGTTCACCAATTGATTTGGTTTATAGTATTAAACTCTTGGGTTTTATTAATCTCTATTGTTTTTAATATTGCCCTTAGACTTATTGATCCCTTAGGTTTTTAATATTTATCCCTTGGGTTCACTAACTCCTTTGGTTTATAATATTAAACCCTTGGGTTTATTAGTTCGTTTCGTTTATAATGTTAATCACACATTCGGTTTATTACTCTCTTGAGTTTAAAATACTAATTCCCAGGGTTTGTTAATTTCTTAGATTTTTCAGTTTAAAATATTAATTCTTAGGGTTTATTAATCTTTATTGTTTATAATATTCATCCGTTAGGTTTATGATATCTATCCCTTGGGTTCGCTGATTCATTTGCTTTATAACATTAAACCCTTGGGTCTATTAGTTCTTTTGGTTTATAATGTTAATAATCTCGTCGGTTTATTAATATCTTATGTTTAAAATACTGATTCTTATGGATTATTAATTTATTAGGTTTTTTAGTTTAAAATATCAATTCTTACGGTTTATTAATCTCTTGTGTTTTTAATATTGATCCCTTATGTTTATAATATTTATCCTTTGGGTTCACCAATTCCTATGGTTTATAATATTTAAACCTTTGGTTTATGATGACATTGGGTTTGTATTATTAATTATCCCTTGGGTTTATTAATATCTTTACTTTAAAATATTAATTGTTAAGGTTTATTAATCTCTTAGGTTTTTTGTTTTTAAATATTGTTTCATATGGTTTATTACTCTCTTGAGCTTAATATTATTAATATATTAATATATATTATAAATAAATATTCAAATATTTATTAATAATGATTATTAGTAATATTATAATATTATTATTAATATATATTATTAATAATATAACCAACTATGATATAATATATAATATTAATATATTATTAGTTCTTTTGGTTTATTGATAATATAACCATCTATGATATTAATGTATAAATAAATATTAAAATATTATATATTACTTTTATTATTTTTATATTAATAAATATTATTAATATATATTATATATATTTCAAGTTAATTTATAGTATGTATATAGTTAATATTATTAATATATTAATAAATATTTTTAATATATATTATTAATACTTATTATAATATTAATAATATATATAAAATATTTTTGTATATATTAATAATATTATAATATTTTAATATTTATTTAGTAATATTAACAATATTATAATATTACTAATAATCATTGTAAATAAATATTCAAATATTTATTAATAATGATTATTAGTAATATTATAATATTATTAACAATATATATGAATAATATTAAAATATTTTAATATTTATTTAGTAATATTAATAATATTATAATAATATTACTAATAATCATTATAAATAAATATTCAAATATTTATTAATAATAATTATTAGTAATATTATAATATTATTAATAATATAACCAACTATGATATAATATATATTATTAATATATTATTAGTTCTTTTGGTTTATTAATAATATAACCATCTATGATATTGATATATAAATAAATATTAAATTATTATATATTATTAATATTATTTTTATATTAATATATATTATATATATTTCAAGTTAATTTATACTATGTATATAGTTAATATTTTTAATATATTAATATATATTATTAATACTTATTATAATATAATTAATATATATAAAATATTTTTGTGATTTAGCATCATAATTAATATATTTAATATATTAATATTCTTATTAATATATAATATATATATTTCAAGTTAATATAATAAAATTATTATATATAATATTTATTTATTGATATATAAATTAATGTGATGGGTAGTGGATATAGGTCTATCAGCGTATATCAACCACATTAGTAAATGTGGTTGTAAATCTATTTTATATACGCTTATAGGCGTATATCAATCACATTAGTAAATATAATGTGGTTGTGCTAGTTATAAAATTTTACTTTACAAAATGAATCATGATAGTGGTTTTGGCTATTTCTAAGAATAAGTAATAATTATGAAAAATAATGAAACCTTTAGGTGGGATATGATCTAATGCCTTTGATTGGAATTCATAAAATTATTAAAAATGGAAAAGAGGAAAACGGTTAGACATGGGATTTTAATCAATTCCTTCCGAGCTTAAGAGTACTCAGGCAGAGAGCACATTTGAAACCATTTGACTGAGTCGCCCATCTCAATTACTGAGAATGAGTAATAACATATAGTAATTAAATTCACTTAGTTCCTACCGATTCTGTCTTCCTACAGTTCCGCCGATAATGGTGAGAACCTCCCGATTCTGAATCTTTCGATTTTACCACAATTGTTTAACTAATGAATAATGAGTAGTTTTTAGTGTGACTTTTTGAAGGTTTTTATGGTGATTTTTTATGGTATAATTTCTCTAAATTTTGGCAGGAATTTATTGAAAACAGAAGTTTAATTGCTAACTTTGCACAATCGAAATGCCTTAAGTTTAATTGCTAACTTTGCACAATGGAAATGCCTTAGAGGTTTTTGAGGATGTTGAATCTATATATAAAATCAAAGACCAGTTTGAATAACAAAAACCAAGATTTTACCTCAAAATTTTTCACGAGATTACCTAAAACTTCAAAAAATTGCACTAAAAACAACTGCAATGAATAACAAGATGCAACAACACCACAAAACGAGTATTACCAACACGTTTCCATATCGCCAATAGTTTAACTAATGAATAAACAGATGCAACAACACCGAAAAAGAAGTATTACCAAGACTTTTCCATACCCCCAATGGTTTAACTAATCAATAACCACATGCAGTAACACCGACCAAAAAAAGTATTACCAACGCTTTTCCATCATCGTTATTTTTCTATGAAAAATAAGTCATGAGATTCCCATGATCCTTATCAGTGTTAGAATTCTATTGTTGGGTTCTTAATGATTAAAAATGTATTCAGAAAGAAAACGTCCACTAAATATCTCTTCTGTCACTCGTAATATTGGCGATGACAGAATTTTATATTGGCTGCAGGAAACCAATTGGAGACGAACCATCTTCAGAAATGAAGATGAGTTCATGCACATGAATACACTCCTGAAACACGGTTCATTGGGCGAAGATTATTTTTCAGTCTTGGCTTAGTGACTGCACCATGACCATACCCCTGTAATGCGGCTCGTGGCTCAGATCCTTTTACTCCTCAACGCCTTTGCCTTAGATGGGTACAAACACAGGGCCTTTATTCACAAGATTTTATTTCCTCCTGGGCGGATCCTGTCGATGGCTCTCTTCTTGGCTCAAGATTGTTGGATGACCTCTTCTCCTCCCACCTATTTGCTTATCCTCCTCTGTGCTTATCGTATAGAAAGCATCCCAACACAGAGGATCACATCGTCCCCCAACCTATTCCTGGCTTCCTGCGGCTTCTAGATTCTCAAAGGCACTAAAGATTACCTATACACATATGGCCTCCCATTTATTCCCCTTTCCGCATCGACTGTGTTCATCGCCGCACAACTCAGCTTCAATGCCATATTCACCTACTGTCAGTTCAACGGAACTTCACACCTTTCTCTATAAATTTTGTAACTCTGCTTAAGGCCAGCTCCATTTTTCTTACCTTCCATACGAGAAACACAGACCTGAAGAAGTAACAATGAAGCAACACATGGTGGGGTTTGTCAATGAACGGGGTTAATCCCTGAAATCCATATGAATAAAATAACGCGCTTTTAAATTCAAATTTGAATTCAATTAAAATGTCACCAGACTGGATGACGTTATGACGTTATGTACATATGTATAGATGGACATGATCATTTCATGTATGACCGCAAACATTAATTGTTGGTAGTATCATGTATGCTTTGGCCATGTGCCACATTCTCGTCGGTATCGTATGGTCATGTAGCAGTCACCGGAAATGTCTTCGCCATGGTCGCTTCACATATCAGCAAATGAATGACCCATACCATGGTTATGTATGGAGAAGGGGGTGCTATGGGGTGCATTAAAGGCCCGATTGCAGGTTGGTTATTGGTTTCTTACCACCACAGTGACCCTCGCCTTTATTACTAGGATGCATTCTTTTAGAATTGTCTATTCAAGCAGTGGAATAGGCCGGGCGACATTTTTTTGCAGAAATTTGGGCAACTAAAATTCAAAAAATCAGGGAGTTGGAGTGTTTGGAATCCATTTTGGATAATGTAAATGGATTCAACACTATCAAAAATCTTTAGGGCACTCAAAAGTAAACAAGATTTTGATAAAATCTTTGCCGAGGCCAAAACGTTGCTTTTCTAGACTACGCTATTCTTTTATAGTGAACCAGGGCTTTGTTCACATGTCGAAACTTGCATGCTGCAACTTTTCACATCCTCTTCGTATCTATCACATGTCAAAACTTGGGAAAATTTTAAATAAATAATACATATTCTAATTCTTAGAGAAAATGACATTTTTCATTATATTTTTTCTTATTAATTTTAATCAAAATCCAGTATATATTTTTGAAAATTTAAATTTGAGTTGTTTAATTTGTAAAATTTGAGTGCTTCAAAGGTTTTTGAAGTGTTAAATTCATTTATGCATTTAAAAATGTATTTTAAACACAAAAAATCACATTCTTATTTGAATTGTATAACCATATTATAATAAAAAAGCTATTTCATCTATAGATTAGACTAGACCAATAAATAATTATTTATTTTGAAAAAATAATTTCTTCTTCCTACCCTATTGAATTTAATATTTAGCCTTGGGTTTTTCCAACATTTAAAATTTGTCATTTTCCTTTTAAATTCCAATGTGGTCATTTCATATAATTTTGTATTTATTTGACTCTCTATACAACACATGTTGGTACTTACTGAATTGAATTAAGGTAAAGGTTTTAGGAGGAGTCTTTCATTCGACGAATCTAGAGCGGATGTGACAACTCCCCTCCGGCGACCCCTCCCTTCTCCGGCCCGATGGTGGACCTTGCAGACGGCGATGACACCCTGCTATCGAGCCTTCAATGCCCAAGAGGCCATTAACCATACATGTATACTATGAGGCATCCGTGGCGCTGACGGGCCAACAAACATGGTTATGCCCCTACAACCACATATAACCATACATACATCGTGGTGAGGTGGATTTTACATGCACTGAAATGCATTCAATGCTACTTCTGCCTCATGGCCCCTAGAATTTCAAATTTCAAATTTGCTCGCTTAATTCCCGCAACAGATTTTTGAATAGCGATCTCTCATAGCATTCAAGAGGTGCGCCTTTTTCTTGGACACCAGGACACCCTATACGCCCATGCCCTTCGCCAGTTTTATTGGAATTGCAGGATCGAAGGCACCGTCAACTTCATATTTGGAAACGCAGTGACCGTCTTCCACAACTGCTCCATTCTCGTCCGCCCTCGCCCGGTGCCGTCGAACCTTTCCGAAGCGAACCCCATAACTGCCCACAGGCGATTGGATCCGGGTCAGACTACTAGCTTTGTATTCGAGAACTACAACGTCGATGGAATGGAGGAATACATGGCAGAATTCTTTGGCAATCGGAAAATGCACAAAGCCTACCTGGGTCGGCCATGGAAACTGTATTCACGGACCATTTTCATGCGGTCGTACATGGGGCCAGTTATTCAGCCAGACGGTTGGCTGCCTTGGGATGGAACCTTTTCCCTGGACACACTGTACTATGGAGAGTTTGAAAATTACGGAGCGGGTGTCGGCAATGTCTCTGCTAGAGCCCCGTGGTCTAATGAGATTCCTCCACAAGCAGTGGGTATGTATTCCATCCAAAACTTCAACGAGGGAGACCTGTGGCTACCCCAGATTCATATGTGATTCCCATTTAGCTTGTTGTCTATCAGCATCATCCTTTGAATCTTCAATATAGCAGTAACATAATGTTGCAAAAGGCTCAGATCTCTGGAAACTATCCATTCGTATTAGGGTTATGGTTCAGGCTGTTTGGCAAAGTTCTTGTTACATACATTGTCTGATTAGCTCTGTAATTATATGTATGATAAGGTCTGTAAATATTCATTCTACTATCAAATTTTCACCAATGGATATATTGTTTTTCAGTTCTGTATCAATTTTATGCGTATATGTATTTATTGGAAGATTTTCAGTCCTCCAAATAATTCTTAATCGAAAGATCTTTAGTTCTACAACGACCATGCTACTTCAGTGTATTTCATTAAGATCTACATTGTCATTTTTTTTTATAGTATTCTATTATTATACTGTCACTAATGGGATTAAAACATGTAATCAACTCAGAGCCTATTGTCGATTTCTTAAAAATTACAGAGCACTCAGGGGAAGCCCAAAAGTTGTGCAAACTGTAAGCCCAAAAATGCTACTTTGAATTCTATAGCACTTTTCATTCCCCTACTCTTACCAAAAATGTCTGGTTTAGCTCTGCATTGGCCAAAAATGTTGCTGTGAATTTCATCCGTCTTCACAATCTACTCGGAACAAAAATGCCTCGTGTTACTTCTACATTCCTTGTAGAGTGTCTGAATTTCATGGCGGCCTATTCCTAGCAAAATTGTCCCTCGTGTTAGTTCTACATTCCTTGTAGAATGTCTGAATTTCATGGCCCTCTTCATAAGCCTACTAGCAAAATTGTCTAGTGTTAGTTCTACATTCCTAAAAATGCTACTTTGAATTCCATGGCCCTCTTCCTACCCCTGTTATTAACGAAATGGGCCGGTGTTAGTTATGTATCTCTGGTAAAATGTTTGTTCTGAGTTCTTTCTGGATGGAGACCAAATGCGCAGGGTGTAGATTTGGCCCCCAATCAGAGAATTAATAACATTGATATTCCAAGATCAAAATAGAATGTTGAAACTAGGTGTATAGATACCAAAATAATAAAGCATTGAAATCTGGTGATTTGAGAAGAAAACCACTAAGTTTTTTATGCTTCAATAACAAAACAGAGCATTAATACACCAAAAGCAGAATGTGTACTAATGAACTCAAAAGTGGAACACTGGGCTTGAAAATTTGCATAACCCTGTAAATAATAGAATTTGAAAATCCCTTCAAACATATATACTTAACAAAACAGAGCATTAATACACCAAGAGCAGAATGTGCAATAATGAACTCAAAAGTGGAACACTGGGCTTGAAAATTTGCATAGCCATATATACTTATGTTGGACAAAATTGTGCCACTTTCTTGACCAAACGTACCCTTTATTTATTTTTCAAATTTGTTGTTGCAAAAAAAACCACAATTCACCTAAAAAATGTAAAACTCTTGAACCAATAAAAATAAATGAAAAAAATAATATAAAAAACTTACATGACCAAACTTACCTTTACTTTTTATATTTTTGTTCATGTTTGTTGCTGCAAAATCCTTAAAAAGTTACTTTTACTATTTATATTTTTGTTCATGTTTGTTGCTGCAAAATCTTTAAAAAGTTTCTCAAACCCTCGAAATAATATGAAGCCCCTACCTTTATTTATTGTTCAAATTTATTGCAGCCAAATCCTAAAAAAAATTCATCTCTTAAATAAATGTAAAACCCTAATCTAATAAAAAAAAAAATAGAAAATTCATATAAAAAACTTACATATACAAACTCTCAAATTATTATAAATAAATTAAAAAGATATAAAGAATTTATATATTGAAACTTCAAATCAATAAATGAGAAATAATATAATAAATTTATAATTTATAAATTAAAAATTAAGAAAAAATTTATTAGTGAATAAAAATTACATTATTTGCACAACGATGCACCAAAAAAAAAGAAGCTTGAATAACTATACAATAAAAAAAATAAAAAAATATAAGCATAAAGTGGTATTCCATAAACGATGACAACAAATAAGTGTAAATAATGAAAAAAATTAGCAAAAAGCATATTTATATATTAAATTGCAGCAAGTAATGACTGCAAAAAACAAGCATAGTGCCACCATCATTAAGCTTTGTTCTGTTGTAAATCTAACTAAAGACCCTCAATGAACGGTCTATACTTATAAATCTTCCATAATCCCAGAAGTACCAACATTAGAGAACCCATCTGTTGTGTTGTTCCTCTTCGTGTAAATATGTCGATCTGTTGTCTTGTTCTTCTTCTGGTAAATATGTCGATTAAAAATCTGATTCAAAGTATGTTTTTTATACAAAACAAAGTGTGCATTTATGATCATAGAATCTCTAAAAATCTATATGTTTTTTTTTATGCAAAACTTTTTTTATAATGGTAAGCAAAGCTTGTATCTATGATTATAGAATCTCCAAAAATATACAAAGAGTGACATTGTTTAAAAAAAAAAAATCTTAAAACTCAGGAGGGAGTTTTACATAGTTGTTTGTAACTTAAAAAAATGGTTTTCATGTTGTCAATCTTTTCTACAATAATGTTTCGAGGTATATGGACTAAATTATTTGGAGGGTGAATTTGGACTAGATCATTTGAGGGGTGCATAACAAAATTAACAATAACTCTCGGAGCCACCTATTTTGAAATGGATGCTTTTATCTTGGAAGATAGCCTTATTCTTTTTCTTTTTTTTTAACATGGTGGGAAACTTATCATAACTCATATAATCGGTTGGTGGTCCATAAGGGGGCATACTTTCAATCTTTGAATGGTTGATCTAGGAATGCAGACGGCTCACTCATCACCATTATTTGTGGTATAATCGGTTCACTCATCATCGTTATTCGTGGAATAATTTCACTGTTATTCGTGCAATAACTTGTTGGTGGTTCATAACAGGGCATACTTTCACTCCTGCTGGGTCTTGGACTATTTCTTACATGTCTTTAGCCAAACAATTTGGAAGATAGCCTTGTTTCTAGCATAAAATAAACATTTGTAAAAATAAAAATAAAAATATTTTAATTTTGAAATTATTAATCTCAAAAAATGATTAAATTTATTTCAAGATGCAAACTTTTCTTAAATACAAAATTAAAAAAAGATATTTGAAATTTGGCCCCTCTTAATAATTAAATTCTAAATTAAAATAAATCTATATTGATTTTTTATATATATTATTTTCTTTTCTTTTTATTATATATTATTTAATTTTCTTATTTTCGATAAGAACATAAATTTTATATATATAAATTTTACTTATATATATATATATATATATATATATATATATATATATATATATATATATATTAAGCTACATGTATAATTTTTAAGAGGGACAACACACAAATTGAAAACAAATTCAACAATATATTAATGAATGTCTCAAGGAATAATCTACAACGTATACATATATAAATACATCAAGAAACTATTAAATCAGTTCTCCAGGTTTCTTGGACTCTAATAGCCAATTACCTAAGACAAACTAACCAAATGATTAATAATCTAACACATGGTTTTTTTAAATATCTTATTAAAATTTTTATTAAACCTTTTAAATGTGATAGTAATAATGTGCAATTATATAATAAGAAAAAGTTGTTGTATTTAGCTACATGTACATGGTTTTTTATTGGACTTTTTAATGTGATAGTGTGATAATATGCCATTAACTCCTATAATAGGAAGTGAGAAAAGAGAATTGATTATAAACACTAAGTTTTATATATTTGAAAATTTCAAATAAATACTAAATTGTTATATATTTATTAACTAAATTTAAGTTTTTATATATAACTTAATGTATATATTTGAATTTAAGTTTCTATCATCTATATCACAAGAAAATTTTAGATAAATATTAAATTGTTATATATTTATTAACTAATTTAAATATGTATATATATAGCCCACCATATTTGAATTTACTCTTTTGTCATAAAAAGCAAGAGAAATTTAGATAAATAATATATATATATATATATATATATATATATATATATCATCAACTCGGTTGTGAAATAGAGCACTGGAAAAGGTATTGCTCTTCTGGAAAAGTGGAAACAGAAAAACATTTCATCTTAGAATGCGAGGTCTTCAAAGATATAAGGGAAAATTATGTAGGTATTTCAACGAAGAGTTTGTCGAAAAGTCAGGAGCTTGATGAAGAAGCAATTTGTCCCATAGGCTATTTTTAGCGTAATACACCTTAAAAATACTTTCTTTCTTTCTTTCTATATAACGGTATCAGAGTTGTGCTATAAACTATCAAAAAGGGTATTCCCAGCACTGAATGCAATCACCTAGCTTTGGACGACGTGAGCCTAGCAGATTGGTTTGATCAGATCTGGTTACCTAAGTGTGGGTCTGATTGGCATTTCCACGGGAGTTTTTTTATTTTTCTTTTCTTGTTTTCCTGACTCAGTCGATAGGTCCCACACTCTTTGTTGTTTCATCTATATTGCTAGTGAATAGAAAGTTCTCTCCCCCTTGGCACTCCACTAACTAATCTAGCCTTTCCTTGAACATTCCCATTTGAGTTGGCTTCTCCCTCGCTTTTAAGCCTCCAATTTTCCTTTACAGTGACTTGGTGGACTATGAATGAATGAATGACGTTTTAACATCCACGAGACTAAAAATTGTCTATGGGACCACCAACTTCCTTGTTTTTTGCCTTTTGTAATTCAATCCTTTTCTTACTCAAATTGATGATGAGCTGACCCAACCTTCTAACAGTTCCATCACTAAAAAGACAAATCCACGAAATTGATGCTAACATATTGCGGTAAGACAGTGCCAAAGATCCATCTTGCTTTGTAATGTAAGAAACATATATCTCTAACCTTAAACCAAAGGGGTCATATAATTATATAAAGGAGAGAAGATTCATGGAAACCCCTCAGAATATGATGGAAACCCCTCAGAATATCTTGTGTGGGTGAAGCTCCCAGGCCTGCCCCTGGCATTTTGGACCAATCCGGCACTATCTTCCATCGGGAATTCCATTGGGAGAATTCGTTATATTGATCCGGGTTATATGGGTGAACTCAATAAGCGTGTTGTGTGGATCTTGGTGGAGGTTAAGTTATCTGGGGGTCTTTCGGGCAACATTGACCTGGATTGGGTGGGCTCACAACATAGGCAATGGGTGGATTATTGGGGGCTCCCTTTTTGGTGCCTCCTCTACTATCAAACGTGACATTTGATGTAGAGATGTCCTAGGGGGCATATGCATCAGAAGTGATTTCCTTCTTCTTCGACTGCTCGGGGTTCCATTGACAGGGCTCAGGACTTGGATCTGCCGCCTCCACTTGACAAAGGTATGGTCACAAAATCTCCCTCTCATAATTCTCACCATCCTCGTAATTTTTCATCATCGGCATATCTATGTCATGCCATTTTCCATTGGCTTCTATTCCATCCCCGATCTCCTCTAATCCTTATGATGGGCCTCATATTTTGAACTAGAATAACTACATCAAAGCTTGCACTCCCCCAGCTGACCCCAGCTTGCCTCCAGCCGCTATCACCTTGACGACACCTGACCTCTTGTCCATTAACCCTCCTCCCCCTCCTCAGCCTCCTGATGCCGCCACTCGATCTCCCTCTATGTCATCTCTTGAAACGGCTTCACCCCCCTAATATTGTACTCGACTCAAGGTCATCTCTGTATTGTCCTCGCAACTCGATTGGAAGTGATAGGGATTTTCTCTTCATGAATCTGGACCTTTAGTTGCTACAATCGATGGTGGAGATTTATGGGATGTTTTTGTTGTTGTTGTTGCCACATTTAGCTGCCATAATTGTCCAAGGCCATCAATTACTCTTCTCACTCATTTTCCTGCAACTTTTGACGTATTTTTCCCAACACCACCTTTTTTTTCCCAATGGGTCATTCCCCGTTTATACGTTAATGCATGAACGCCATTTTTTTTGAACTTGTCTACCCTCTGACATCCAATTTGAATTAAGCAGATCTTTTGTCTCTGATATTCTCTCCTGCAGTACACCTAGCATCACATCGAATCTAGTGGAACTCTCTCGAGACTTATTCTTGATGAATTTTCCGCCTTCCAATGAATCACAAATTCCTATAACCGTCGATTCTTTTAGGTTTCTAATTCTCTCTTTCCTTTTCTGGCATATCCCTCATTGTCCTGTCCAAATCTGGTGGTTGTATCTATTAAGTATGCATACCCAAATATGTTTTCCTTGGGATTACATCACTACTTTATTTTCATCTGCCTCCTCTCTTGCCTTTGGCCATTTATTTATGCCTTGTTGGCCCTACGATATTTTTGTACTTGCTCCTGGCCCTTGATTGAAAGTCATTTTCTGGGGGTCGTCAGACATTTTTTTCTTTCATGTCTGGTGGGCCCTCTTTCCACTTCAGATCTCGTTAACTTCATGGAGGCAGGTATTAACCCTTTTGGGTCTGGCACATCTTCCCACAAGGCTTTTATGCATGCAACTTTGGTTATTGAGAACACACATGCGACATGGAAGTCTCGACACACCACACTTCACTACCCCGAGAATGACTCACTTCTTAAGTCTCTCAGATCTCCTACTCATACATTTTAGGAAGAAGGTTTTCGGCGTGGGTTAGGAAACCACAGGTGTTCTGGATGAACTTCTCGCTCCTTCAACAAGCTTATCCTTCCTGCTACATATATGAAGCTTTTAAGCTTTGGTTATGAAGAATTGTGGGGGCAGGTGATGAGTCTTCAAAAACATGCTTTGGTTGGATGTTAGGTGTTTGTGGATATGCTTGAGAAATACATGCAAGGCTAGGTAAAAGATACCTGGGGTCCCCTCATCGGGTACCCGCCCAAAGTTATTCGGCTTATGAACTCATGGTTCAGTATACATTTCTTGTATTCAGAGGATGTTAGTAAAATTCTTAACAAAGCTTGGGTTTGGGGGCGGAGTTTTCTGCAACTCCATGAATGGAATATCAGATTCAACTCTATCATGGAAACCCCTCAGAATAATCTTGTATGGGTGAAGCTCCCAGACCTACCCCTACCATTTTGGACCAAGCCGAAACTGTCTTCCATCAGGAATTCCATTGGGAGAATTCGTTATATTCATCTGGGTTGTATGGGTGAACTCGATAAGTGCATTTCATGGATCTTGGTGGAGCTTAACTTATCTCGGGGTCTTTCGGGCAAAATTGACTTGGATTGGGCGAGCTTGCAACATAGGAAGTGGCTGGATTATTGGGGGATCCATTTTTGGTGCCTCCTCTGCCATAAAACATGACATTCGATGTAGAGATGTCCTAGGGGGCATATGCATTAGAAGCGGATTCCTTCTTCTTCGACTGCTCGAGGTTCCATTGACAGGGCTCAAGTGTTGGATCTGCCACCTCCACCTGACAAAGGTATGGTCACAGAATCTCCCTCTCATAATTCTCACCATCGTCGTAATTTTTCATCATTAGCATCTCTTTGTCGTTGCACTCTACCATTGGCTTCTATTCCATCCCCAATCTCCTCTAATCCTTATGATGGGCCTCATAGTTTGAACTGGAATAACCGCATCAACGCTCGCACTCCCCCAACTAACCCCAGCTTGCCTCCAGCCATTATCACCTTGATGACACCTAAGCTCCTGCCCATTAACCCTCCTCCCCCTCCTCCGTCGCTACTCGATCTCCCTCTATATCATCTCTTGAAATGGCTTCGCCCCCCTAATCCTGTACCTGACTCAAGGTCGGCTCCATATTCTCCTCGCAACTCAATTGGAAGTGATAGTGATTTTGAGTACAAGCATGATTGGGTTCATCTCATGGATATTGTTTATTTGATTTTTCTAATTAGGTTTATGGATGAAGATATGGATCATTGTACTCTCTTTTGCTGAATTTTTCAATGACAATCTAATAAGAAAAAGAATTTGAAAGGGTTTTCCCCAAAGTGGGTTTTGCTTCTCTAACCAATCTTGATGTCTCTATGTGTGAATGATTTTATTTTATTGTTCCTTTATGTTCAGCTACATTGATGATGGTGATATTGTTCTTTCTACATAGTTGCATATGTTGTTGAATAATTATGTAAATATAGACAATGTAACGATATTATAGGGTGAATTTAATTTGTAAATGAAGAATGAATCTTTCAAAGAAAAGAACCATATAAACTCAAGAAAAATTAACAAAAAAAAAAATATATGTTATTATTATTATTATTATTATTATTATTATTATAAAATTGTTTTATTTGAAAAAAACTATAAACATTAATGGTACCCCTACTGCAACAATTACAAATGACAAGAATAAAAATTTGGTCTTGGTATAAACTAAGTATAGATTAAGTAAGATATTTAAATTTATTCAGTTTGGTGCAAAAGAGAGCATTGGATATCTTATGGTACCAAATATGGGTAGATAATATATATTAAATAGCCTTTATATACCTATTAAGATATTTGAATTTGTGTAAAAATTTAAAATATTTGAATTTGTGTTAAAAAATTATAGATTAAATAGGGTTTGTATTTATGGGAAAATATTTGAATTAGTAAAATATTTAATTTTTTATTAAAAATATATATATTATATTTATCTTTATCTATTTATTTATATATAAAAAGTAAAGTTTATATCCATCCCAACATACTTGAGTTTGTATTATTAATAAAATTACATGGTAAACTCCAACAATACAATCCGGAGTATCTTGAAGTGAATGCAAATTCTACCTAATATAAAGTCTCTGTCCGGGGCTTTTTAAGAAAATTTTCAAAACAATGGAGAAAGCAAGATGGCATAACTCCTCGTTAGGTATTAGAGAGATATTAGTAAAAGAGGATTTTAATTGTTCTTTTTCAAATTGGAATTCATTAAGATAGTATTTCGATAAATTTGTGATTCTTATTATTTAAAATTTGTATATAAGTCTATAAATAAATTTAATATTTTAAGTATTATTTATTATTATTTTTATTAGTTTTAATTGATTAATTTTTTTATGATTTTTGAATAATTTACTTAGTTTTTATTGTATCAATGCTATTTTATTGTATCAGTTTTTATGAGAGTTGTAATTGAATAATTTCTCATGATTTTTGAATAGTCTATTTAGCACTCATTACATGAGATAACCAGGGCTTTCCAAGAGATCACCCATCCCAAAACTCTTTTTTATGTATAACTATTTCCACTAATTTCTTATGATTTTTGAATAGTTAAAAATTTAATATTTTTAAAAAATCTTAAAATATTTAGATGGTATAAATTATAAAATTTAAATTTATAATTCTAATAAATTATTGTTAAATTTTAAATAAGATTAATAAAAATAAGAAAATAAATATATTAAACTTTTATGAAATGTTGACAATAAAATAGTTTTTAGTTCCTCTTACAACAATTTATGAATTTTTTTGTGTAGTGTTATGTATATGCTGAGTATTTTGATGTTGTATGTATGTGTGACAGTGTTAACTAAAATTTTGTTAATATTTTTTAATGTGACACAAAGTTAAATAGAATTGTGATAGAAATATTATATTTTAATAAATGTATTTAGTGTTAGTTTTGAATTAGTGTTATTAGAACATGGCTGAATTGTTTTGAATTAGTGTTATTAGAACCTGATTGAATTGTATGGAATTAGCTGATATGATAAATTTGAATCTGACTGAACTATTTTTGAATTGGCTAGTTTTGTTCAGTGTTGAATTGGTATTTTTTTACTAAACTAGTTGGTTTGGTGGCTAGTTTTTAGTTATTTTAGTATTAAACTGGCATTTTTTTACTAAACTTGTTGGTTTTGTATTGGACTGACATTTTTTTACTAAACTAGTTGGTTTGGTACTGAACTGGTCATTTCGAAAAGTGACATTCTCCTTTATCTTTCATTTTCATCATTTTATTTAAATTTTTAACATCCCCATGAAATGATTCAAGATGTTTGAGAGTGGTTCTAATCTCATTTGATTTTATATGGAGAAAGTATAATTTTAGATCTCACTCAGAATCTAATAGACACTTCATTGGATTGTCATGTATGAGGATGGAACTAGTATTTAATCAAGAGCACCAAATCATCTATGCACCTTGATGTTAATGCAATTGGTTGTCGAACTCCTCTATCATGAGCCTATTAAAAAAAGTACTCATCACTCCAAAATACTGACTTCACATGCTATGTTTTTTCTATCTTATTTTGATGCTTAGAGGGTGCGAAGATCCCAATATAGGCAATGACTTGGATGATATGTAGGTATTTTTTGTAGCATGATTTTTGAATATCCCAATATAGGCAATGATTTTGATGATATGTATGTATTTGTAGGCAATGATTTTAATGATATGTAGGTATTTGTTGTAGCATGATCCCAATATAAGCAATGATTTTGATGATATATAGGTATTTGTAGGTAATGATTTTGATGATATGTAGGTATTTGTTGTAGCATGATTTTTTTCGATGCTAGAGGTCATGTGGAGTGAGTTTGTTGATGTATTTTTGGTTTAGAGGTGCTATTTTGGTTATGTGCTATAAATGAAAACGTTTTCTTATTTGTGTATAAATGGTTTGGATTCACATGGATGCACATTAATATATATGTTTTTTCAATATTTTATGTGTTTTTTTGGTTGACAGGTTTTTTTGTTTGTTTTTTTTACTTGTTCTAGTCTGGTTTGGACTAGTTCCTAGTCTAGAAGATCTATCCATTTGATAATTAGTCTGGTTTTGATAACATTTCCCACGCAAGGGAAGAGAAAGAAAAAGACTATAAAAGAAGTGAAGGAGGAAGGAAGAGAGAGTCGAGAAATAAAAATACCGTAGAAGAAGTGAAAGAGGAAGGAAGAGAGAGTCAGATACCAAGAGATATGCAGGAGCTAGGGATAAGGTAGCACAAAGGGATGAACAAGGTAAAAAGGGAGACCGAGGAGGGCCCAACAAGGAAGGACAAATGAAACCTAGAAAATAGAGAAATGAAAGGAAGAGGGACCTTGTAAATGTAAGGACCACCATTCGAAGACTAAGATGTGGAAAAACCTTGCAACACCCTGCGAAAGGATCATCATGCCTTGTAGAGAGAAAGGTGAAAGTAGCCTCATTTTTTTGATCGAGAGGGGAATCAAGGCACCCCAAAAGACCCCATATAGGGCAATACTTTTATACATGGCCAATCTCGTGACATCAATAACATCTAAAGGGAAGCTTTTGGACCCATAACTTTCCATTCATTGAAATTTCTACCTCTGCCACTAACCCAGTTTCAAGACTCACTTCAACTTGGACCCATGCACTTCGGTGATCTTCCTTTGACCGCCACCGAACATCCTTCCTTCGATCAAGGAAGTCTTCAGAATAAATGGAAGGTTGGGGAAAGAGGAAGGGGAAGATGAAATCCAGAGGGAGGGATACTCTCGTTGTGACATGAAAATTGCCCCATGCAAATTTCAATTGGGGGAGTTTGTGATAAAGCTTCTTCTATATGCCGATCATATTGCATTGGTTGCTAAATCGGCCCATGGATTGCAGATGCACCTATATGCCCTTGAGCATTTTTGTAAAGTAGTGGGGATGAAAGTCAATACCAGTAAGACCAAAATAATGATTTTCTCTAATAAAAAGAAGCAAAGCCAACATACGTTCTTCTTTGAAGGCAACATTATTGAAGAAGTAAATGAATGCAAGTACCTCAGGATCGATTTCAATAACAAGCTTAATTGGGAGGATTGCAGAAAGAAAATAATTTTAGGAGGGTGGAAAGCATTATATGCACTTCAAAATAGATGTAGAGAGGCAGAGCTATGGGATTGGAACACGATCAAAGTACTTTTTGGATTCCTAGTTTGTCCAGCGATATTATATGGGTGTGAATTGTGGGCTAGCAATATCCCTGTTTCAAAATGGAAACAAATTGAAAAAATTCAAAAACACTTGATCATGAGCAAGTTCAAAATAAAAAATTCAGTTCCCTATGAGAAAATTTTGAGTGAAACAGGGGCATCTCCCATTGAAGCAATTGCCATGGTGCGTCTTATAAGGTATCTAAAAAGAATTGAGAAAATGGGAGGAGGTAGATGGCCAAAAGTTATCTTCAATGAAGGTATGAGTGAAAGAAAGAAATCATGGATGAGACAAAACAACAAATGGATGCAAAAATGGAATATTTACCTAAATGCATGTCCCAAAAATAGCAAGGAGTTAAAGAATTTTGTGATGGAGAAGTTCCGTAAGGGTATATGGGGAAAAGAGTTGGGTAGAAAGAAGAAGTATTATGTTCAAGAATTCAACCCCACTTGTGATCTCCAACAAAAATAATACATTGGAGATAGCATTCCGTGGAGAGAAAAGGTTATTATTGCTCAATTAAGAACTAACTAACATCAACTTTGGTGTGAAACGAGACGTTGGAAGGGACCTAAAGAAGTTTGGGAAGAAAGGGTATGTACTTTTTGCACTTCTGGGGTAGTCGAATCAGAAAAAAACATTTAATTTTGGAATGTGACGCTTTCGGAGACATCAGGGATGGTTACTGCAGTATGTTAGCATAAATTTCATGGCTTTGTCTTTTTAGTGATTGAACTGTTAGAAGGTTGGGTCAGCTCATCATCAATTTGAGTAAGAAAAGGATTGAATTACAAAATGAAAAGAACAAGGAAGATGGTGGTCCCATGGACTGTTTTTAGTCTCGTGGACGTTAAAATATCATTCATTCATTCTTAGTCCACCATATTCCACCAAGTCGCCGTAAAGGACAACTGGGGGATTAAAAGCGAGGGAGAATCCAACTCGAATGGGAATGTTCAGAGAAAGGCTAGATTAGTTAATGGAGTGCCAAGGGGGAGAAGACTTTCTATTCACCAGAAATATAGAAAAAACAACAAAGATGGTGGGACCTATCGACTGAGTCAGAAAAACAAGAAAAGAAAAATAAAAAAACTCCCCTGGAAATGCGAATCAGACCCACACTTAGGTAACCAGATCTGATCAAACCAGTATGCTAGGCTCACATCGTCCAAACCTAGGTGACGGCATTCAACGCTGGGAATACCCTTTTTGATAGTTTATATCACAACTCTGATATTGTTATATAGAAAGAAATAAAGTATTTTTAAGGTCTATTAGGCTAAAAATAGCCTATGGGACAAATTTCTTCTTCATCGAGCTCCCGAATTTTTGACAAACTCTTCGTTGAAATACCTGCATAATTTTTCTTGATATCTTTGAAGACCTCGCATTCTAAGATGAAATGTTTTTCTGTTTCTACTTTTCCAGAAGAGCAATACCTTTTTCAACGCTCTATTTCACAACCGAGTTGATGATATATATATATATTATTTATCTAAATTTCTCTTTCTTTTTACAACAAAAGAGTAAATTCAAATATGGTGGGCTATATATATACATGTTTAAATTAGTTAATAAATATATAAAAATTTAATATTTATCTAAAATTTTCTTTCGATATAGATGATAGAAACTTAAATTCAAATATATACATTAAATTATATATAAAAACTTAAATTTAGTTAATAAATATATAAAAACTTAATATTTATCTGAAATTTTCAAATATATAACAACTTAGTGTTTATAATCAATTCTCTTTTCTCACTTCTTATTATAGGAGTTAATGGCATATTATCACCCTATCATGTTAAAAATTCCAATAAAAAACCATGTACATGTAGCTAAATACAAAAACTTTTTCTTATTATATAATTGCACATTATTATTATCACATTTAAAAGGTTTAATAAATTTTTTAATAAGATATTTAAAAAAACCGTGTTAGACTATTAATCATTGGGTTAGTTTGTTTTAGGTAATTGGTTATTAGAGTCCAAGAAATCTAGGGAACTGATTTAACAATTTATTGATGTATTTATATATATATAAATTGTACATTATTCCTTGAAACATTCATTAATATATTGTTGAATTTGTTTCCAATTTGTGTGTTGTGCCTCTTACAAATTATACATGTAGCTTAATATATGTGTGTGTGTGTAAAATTTATATATATATAATTTATGCTCTTATCAAAAATAAGAAAATTAAATAATATATATTAAAAAGAAAAGAAAAGAATATATATATATATATATATATATATATATATATATATATATATATATATATATATATATATAGTTTAATTTAAGATTTAATTATTAAGAGGGGCCATTTCAGATATCTTTTTTAATTTTATATTTACTAAGAAAAGTTTGCATCTTTGAAATAAATTTAATCATTTTTTAGGGATATATTTCAGAATTAAAATATTTTTATTTTTATTTTTACAAATGTTTATTTTATGCTAGAAGCAATGGGCTATCTTCAAATTATTTGGCTTCAAAAATTTATGTAAAATAGTCAAGACGCGGAGTGAAGTATGCTACTGTTATAGGCCACGGCGGAAATTATTCCACTGGAATGCGTGAGTGTCCAGAATGCGATGATGAGTGAGACCGATTATTCCACAAATAATGGTGATAGTGAGCCGTATTCTAGATCAGCCATTCAGGTGAAAGTATGCCCCCTTATGGGCCACAACACATATGATTATGATAAGTTTTCACCATGTTAAAAGAAAAGAAAAGAAAAAGGACTATCTTCAAGATAAAACATCACATTCAAATAGGTAATCCGAGTTATTGTTGATTTTATTCGCCACTATTTTGCTAGTCAGATTCACCCTCCAAATAATTTAGTCCATATACCTCGAAACATTGTTAATGGAAAAGAGATTGACAACATGAAACCATTTTTTATAAGTTGGCCCCCTCTTGAGTTTTAAGATTTTTTTTTAAAGCATTATGCTCTTTGTGTATTTTTTGGAAATTCTATAATCATAAATGCAAGCACCTTACCATTTTAAAAAAATTGCATTAAAAAAACATATAGATTTTAAATTCTATGATCATAAATGCACTTTATTTTGCTATAAGCTACTTTGAATCAGACAATCGACACTATGAAGAGAAGAACAACGCAACAACCAGATCGACATATTTACATGAAGAAGACAACACAACGGATGGGTTCTCTAATGTTAGTACTTTTGGGATTATGTAAATTTTAAGTATAGACCGTTCATTGAGGGTCTTCAGTTAGATTTACAACAGAACAAAGCTTAATGATGGTGGCACTATGCTTGTTTTTGGCAGTCATTACTTGATGCAATTTAATATGTAAATATCATGTTTGCTAATTTTTTTTCATTATTTACACTTTTGTTGTCGTCGTTTATAGAATACCACTTCATGCTTATATTCTCTTTTTTGGATTGTATAGTTATTCAAGCCTTTTGTTCATGCATCGTTGTGAAAATAATGTAATTTTTATTCACTAATAATTTTTTCTTAATTTTTAATTTATAAATTTATTATATTATTTCTCATTTATTGATTTGAAGTTTTAATATATAAATTTTTTACATCTTTTTAATTTATTTATAATAATTTGAGAGTTTGTATATGTAAGTTTTTAATATGAATTTTCCATTTATTTTTTTATTGGATTAGGGTTTTACATCTATTTAAGAGATGAAAATATTTTAGGATTTGGCTGCAATAAATTTGAACAATAAATAAAGGTAGGAGCTACATATTATTTCGAGGGTTTGAGAAACTTTTTAAGGATTTTGCAGCAACAAATATGAACAAAAATATAAATAGTAAAGGTAACTTTTTAAGGATTTTGCAGCAACAAACATGAACAAAAATATAAAAAGTAAAGGTAAGTTTGGTCATGTAAGTCTTTATATTATTTTTTTCATTTATTTTTATTGGTTCAAGGGTTTTACATTTTGTTTAGGTGAATTGTGGTTTTTTTTGCAACAACAAATTTGAACAAATTTGAACAATAAATAAAGGGTACATTTGATCAAGAAAGTGGCACAATTTTGTGCAACATAAGTATATATCTTTGAAGGGATTTTCAAATTCTATTCTTTATAGGGCTATGCAAATTTTCAAGCCCAGTGTTCCACTTTTGAGTTCATTAGTGAACATTCTGCTCTTGGTGTATTAATGCTCTATTTTGTTAAGTATATATGTTTGAAGGGATTTTCAAATTCTATTATTTACAGGGTTATGCAAATTTTCAATCCCAGTGTTCCACTTTTGAGTTCATTAGTACACATTCTGCTCTTGGTGTACTAATGCTCTGTTTTGTTATTAAAGCATCAAAACTTGGTGGTTTTCTTCTCAAATCACCAGATTTCAATGCTTTATTATTTTGGTATCTATACACCTAATTTCAATGTTCTATTTTGATCTTGGAATATCAATGTTATTAATTCTCTGATTGGTGGCCAAATCTACACCCTGTGCATTTGGTCTCCATCTAGAAAGAACTCAGAACTAGACATTTTACCATAGATACATAACTAACTCCGGCCCATTTCGTTAATAGCAGGGGTAGGAAGAGGGCCATGGAATTTAAAGTAGAATTTTTAGGAATGTAGAACTAACACCGCACAATTTTGCTAGTAGGCTTACGAAGAGGGCCATGAAATTCAGACATTCTACAAGGAATGTAGAACTAACACGAGGGAAAATTTTTCTAGGAATAGGCCGCCATGAAATTCAGACACTCTACAAGGAATGTAGAAGTAACACGAGGCATTTTTGTTCTGAGTAGATTGTGAAGAGGGATGAAATTCAAAGCAGCATTTTTGGGCAATGCAGAACTAAACCAGACATTTTTGGTAAGAGTACGGGAATGAAGAGGGCTATAGAATTCAAAGTAGAATTTTTGGGCTTGCAGTGTGCACAACTTTTGGGCTTCCCCTGAGTGCTCTATAATTTTTAAGAAATCGACGATATGCTCTAAATTGAATACATGTTTTAATCCCATTAGTGACAATATAATAATAGAATACTATAAAAAAATGATAGTGTAGATCTTAATGAAATACACTAAATTAGCATGGTCGATGTAGAACTAAAGATCTTCCGATTAAGAATTATTTGGAGGACTGAAAATCTTCCAATAAATACATATACACATAAAATTGATACAGAACTAAAAAACAATATATCCATTGGTGAAAATTTGATAGTAGAATGAATATTTATAGACCTTATCATACATATAATTACAACGCTAATCAGACAATGTATGTAACAAGAACTCTACCAAACAGCCTCAACCGTAACCCTAATAAGAATGGATAGTTTCCAGAGATCTGAGCCTTTTGCAACATTATATTACTTCTATATTGAAGATTCAGAGGATGATGCTGATAGACAACAAGCTAAATGGGAATCACATATGAATCTGGGGTAGCCACAGGTCTCCCTCGATGAAGTTCTGGGGTAGCCATAGGTCTCCCTCAATGAAGTTTTGGATGGAATACATACCCATTGCTTGTGGAGGAATCTCATTAGACCACGGGACTCTAGCAGAGACATTGCCGACACCCGCTCCGTAATTTTCAAATTCTCCATAGTACAGTGTGTCCAGGGCAAAGGTTCCATCCCAAGGCAGCCAACCGTCTGGCTGAATAACTGGCCCCGTGTAGGACCACGTGAAAATGGTCCGTGAATATAGTTTCCATGGCCGACCCAGGTAGGTTTTGTGCATTTTCGGATTGCCAAAGAATTCTGCCATGTATTCCTCCGTTCCTTCGACGTTGTAGTTCTCGAATACAAAGCCAGTAGTCTGACCCAGATCTTATCGCCCATGGGCAGTTATGGGGTTCGCTTCGGAAAGGTTTGACAGCATCGAGCGAGGGCAGATGAGAATGGAGCAGTTGTGGAAGACAGCCGCTGCATTCCCAAATATGAAGTCGATGGTGCCTTCCATCCTGCAATTCCGATAAAACTGGCGAACGGCATGGCCGTATAGGGTGTCCTAGTGTCCAAGAAAGGTGCACCTCTCGAATGCTGAGATATTGCTATTCAAAAACCTATTGCAGGAATTAAGTGAGCAAATTTGAAATTTGAAATTCTAGGGGCCATGGGGCAGAAGTAGCATTGAATGCATTTTCATTCGTGTAAAATCCACCTCACCATGATGTATGTGGTTGTATGGGCATAACCATGTTTGCTGGCCCGGCAGTGCCACGGATGCCTCATAGCATGCATGTATGGTTAATGGCCTCTAGGGCATTAAAGGCTCGATAGCAGGGTGTCGTCGCTATCTGCAGGGTCCACCATCGGGCCAGAGAAGGAAGGGGTTTCTGGAGGGGTTGATCGGTTACATCAACTCCTGATTCGTCGAATGAAAGACTCCTCTAGGATTTTATGTTATGAGGTGACGTGAGATTTTTAATTGGGCCATTTTCATTTAACGAGTACCTAGTAATTGTAATTTTTTTTTTCCATTTTTGTTACCTGAAGTCAAATCCCTTTTTAATCCGCATTAAGTATCACAAATTCAAGTCACAGAAATAACATTGAATGCTCCTCAACAAATTCGCTCCACTTAATTTTCACTTTATAGGACATATTGTCAAAATGGAATTTTGGCTAAATCATAATCTTCATATCCACCAACATTATGGATTTTAAATAAAGTTTGATTTCCTCCCACACAACATATTTGGTGCTCTTTTCTATTAGTCTTTTCCTCATTAGACATTGTAGTATGCAGTATTTTAGATTGTAGTATTTTCTTAGAGATTAAGTTGTATTGACTAAGCATTATTTGAAATTCAAATAAAAGTTATAGGAAAATGCTTAATATTTCTATTTTTGCATAAGTTCAAAAATAATTATTGATTTTTCAGTAAATTTTATTCCTAATTTTTGATTGGCTAAAGAAGCTCCAATATAAAATACTTCCCCTAGTGGAGAGTGTTTTACTTTCATTTTTTTGCAATGCATGAAAATTCATTTTAAAATCAAAATAAAAGTAATTTTGTGAATGGCCATTGCATTGGTGAGTGCTATGAAATTGTCACTGTTATGTTAGCATTGTTCTTAATGATGCAAGAATTGATGCAGTTGTTCTGTTATTGCTTTGTTCAATGATTTGATAATTGTTGCGATTGAAAAAATTTTCCATAGGTTCTCGAGAGGAAGTGGGGGCGGGGAAGTGGGGGCGGGGATGACAGCTGAACAAATGTCAAATTAATATTTTTGTCAAATTAATATCATTATGTGTAGGAGTAATGATGTTATTTTCATAGTGAGTGTTGTGATACTAATGAACAATGCAATAATTAGTATAGTTTCGTTGTGTGGAAGAGTATCTATGGGAGAACTAGGCCCTCTTGTAGTGTGTAATGAATGTAAAGAATGATTTGTATTTTTAAACTATTATTTACGAACATTTTTTCAAAGTACAAAAATAATTGTGCAAAGGTGGTTGTGAGAATTTAGTTGTTGATGTGATTGCAGGGCACTATTATGTCAATGTCTTATTAAATGATGTGAGAATTCATGCAGTTGCGAGTTATGTGCATAGGTCTCGAGGGGGTGGGAGGTAGGGCTGAACAAATTTCAAACTAATATTATTATTTTTTCTTATGGGTAGTATAGAGTATGTGCAGGAGATCTGAGGTCCATTTCATAGGGTCTTTGTGCAAGACGTTTACTGTGTGGAGGATGGAGTATGTGTGGGAGATTGAAAGTCTTTGCATAGACAAGGGTGCTAAAAAACTGTAACTTCAATTGATGTGAAGAAAAAGTGTTGTGTGAAAAAAAAAATGTGCAGAAGGCTTTGTATTTTTTAATTGTTATTTATCAACATTTGGATGCTAAAAAATTGTAATTTCAATTCCTTTGTAGAAAAAGTGTTGTGCACTAAAATAAATATGAGAACGGATTTGTCTTCTTTAATTATTATTTAGCAATGTTTTCTGGATGTATGAAAGTAGCTATATGAAGGTGGTTTTGTGAAGCTAACTATTCATAGGTAATGTGTGTAGAGGGATTCAAAGTATTTTGTGTAGATAGGGGTGCTAAAAAAACTATAATTTCAATTCCTGTGAAGAAAAATTGTTATGCAGTAAAATAAATGTGCGAAAGGCTTTGTCTTTCTTAATTATTATTTAGGAAAAATTTTCATAAGTAGGGAAGTAGTTGTATGAAGGTGGTTATGCAAAGATAATTATTCAGAGGTATCATGTCCAGAATTTCAAATGCCAATTTAGGGTGTATGCAAAGCTAAAGTAGTTGTGCGGATGAAGTTGTGCGAGGGTTGTTGTGCGCATGCAAATGTTATGCAAAAATTTTGTTCAAATTTTACTAGGATAATAATATATAAATCTTGTTTCTTAATTTTTATTTAGGGACATATTTCAAAACATATAAGAATTAATTAATATTAGTTTTGAAGCTAGCTACATGAATATTTCGTGTGTGGAGCTTCAAATTTCAATTTATGAAAGCACGGAGTTGATTTTTGGACAGAGTGATTCGAGAACTGAGTGCTATTGGGAATGGATATGCTCACTAGGGATGGTACCAGAGAGGACCCCCGAGCAGTGTTGTTTGTTGCAGTGCGGGAGTGTAAGAACTACACTACTAGTTTCCGTTGGGAAGGGAATAAGAATGGGACTAATATCCAAGGTTGACTCCTACTAGGATACTTGCCTATCTATGTTTACCTTTTCCCAAGAAGGTGAATAATCCAATGGGGAGGGGAGGGGAGGAAATAAGCCATAGACCCGGGAGCATGGTAACCCTTCCACATCGACGAGAACCGGACTATGTTATTGAGTGCAAAAGTAGCTATGCAGATGAATTTGTGCATAGGCTGTTGTGCATGTGTGGATGTCATGATAAAAATTTGTGCAAAGATTACTAAGATAATAAATATACAAATTTATTTTTTAATTCTTATCTGGGGATGTATTTCACAACCTGTCCTAATTAGACACTTTCTTTATTGAACTCTTACTAGGAATGTATGTATTTCTATGCTTCTACTTCCATACATCCATCAATGTCACATGTTCCACACACTATCTATTTGCACAAGAAATTCTCCATTTTGACATATATACATTTGTGTTATGTTCAAGGTGTAAAACATTTTTTGCAGTGATAGAAAAAATAATGGGGAATGTAGCATTTTCTCTTTGAAAATTACATTTAGAATCTTCGAGTATTGTTCGAGCTTTTTTTTCCTTATATATATTGTTATCTGTGGGATTCAAGAGTTGTACAATGCTACAAACTTCTATACCGATTTTCCTATTCACTTCTGGAAATGGTGTGAGTTTTTGGTTCATCAATTTTTTCTCTATAATACCTGAATTATTCTGTAAACTTTAGTTTGCTTCACGATAGTGCAAGAAATGAGTGTGTCAAATTATTCATAAATAAAATTTGGTTTTGTTTTAAAAAGTAGTGGGGATTAGTTGTCAAGTTGATTCATCATATAAGGTAATTTTAAATTTTCTTTTGAGGTATTATTGATAGTTTTACGATTTTTAACTTTCAATAATTATTTTAAAAATTTTAAAAAACAAAAGGTTTAAAAGTATATGAATATGTGTGGAATAAGGTTTGCATTGCATTGTAAATGCATGTCAATCTTTGAGAAAAATAAATGTGTCAAGCTATTCATAGATCATATTTAGTTCATTTTTACAAAGTAGTGGGACCAATTATCAACTCAACTTTTCATAGAGAATAGTTGAATATAGGTTACAAATTCATGTGGAGAAATATTTTTTGTCAAAATTTGGTGATTTGATTTAGCACCATCAAAAAATTCCTTGATACCCAAAATATTGAAGTGTAATAGCTCTAACCCATATTTCCCAAAAATTTTGCGGGATTTTGGAAAAATCATGGCGGATTTTCCACTATTTTCTTGGTGAATTTGTGGTCTCTTTAGGCTACTCTACATGAGTAACAAAATTTTCTATGGGATTTGGTGGGAAAATTTTGAAGAAATTGAATGTGAAATTGTTTGAATCATTTTTTTGTTATAAATATTGGTAGATATTAGCAAAATATTTTTAAAAAATCTAGTAAGAGTGTTACATTATCAATAGTTTTTTGGGTCTTCAAAATTGACCAGAAAAAAATAAATAAAATAAAATAAAATAAAACAAAATAAAATAATAATAATAAAAATAATAAAAATAAAAAATAAAAATTCAGGCACGTTGCCGAAAACGTATGGTAGTGAATTTTTATAATTTGAGGTTACAATTATCAATTTTCATCATCTTGGGTGTCAATTGGATATGCTAACAAAAGAAAAAAACGAAAACAAAGGCTTGAAAAATAAATAGTTTTCAATGATTTTTTATGTTGTCGGTAGATTTGCTAATGGGGTTTTCAATGGTGCTAAATCCATTTCCACTGTTATGAAAAATTATCAAGTCAAATAGTAATTTTTGGTCATGTAGACAAAGTTACTGATTATTTCAAATTTTTGTTTCTTAGGTGCATATATCAATGTTCTTGAAGTGAGAGAAAACTACATATTGAATGCACAGGATGCTTTTAGAATTTCAAAATTTGTTCATATTAATTTATGTAAAACTTGGCTTTTCTATCTTTAATTTCTATTTACTTAGAGAAACTATAAGGAAAAAGCCTTCTAGAGGAGGTTATAACGAATGTTTTTAGTGCTATAAAATTGGAATATTTTCTCAAAAAAAAATCCACTAAAACATCCATTTGGGATAGCGTGGTTTGAGTGGAGGCTTTTGCTAGGCTGCTAGAGGTTCTAGCATATGGTTTTTTTTTCCTAGTGTGCTTAATGGAAAAATAAGCACCGATGTGCTACATACATCAAAGCACCGGGAGACATACATAAGTAAAAGCATTAAGGATTTGAATGAAAAGAACATCAGTGCATAATCTATATCGTACTAGTTCTACCAGACAAAAATGCCTGGGGAATTCTTATAAGGAAACACATTGGGGCAAGAAATACATAATTGTTGTGCTAGCTCTTTCTTTAAACTTGTAGCACCGATGTGTATCTTTAGCACAAAGGCCCGTATGTGTTAGTTATAAAAAAGGGACAGTGTTGTTATTTTTCATAAAGAACTGAGTTGGAAATAATATTTTCTTAGGACTGGGGAGTTAATCATATGAATCATTGGCGTGTTAATAACTACAATACATTGGGGCATTATCTCAAAAAAGTATGATGCTTCAAGTGGTAAAAAGAACAGTGCTCTCTTTTTGTTAAAAGGTATTGGACATGTAACAAGATCTCATCACATTGCCTCTATATAGCACAACACACTAGTGATTTTTTATGTTATAGATGCATTGATTGGTTCAATTATATTTCTCTTTTTTTGAAAGATCGACCCATGACAGTGCAATTATTGTAATTATTTAACTATTTTATTCATTGAAAAATCAACATATATCTTGTAACAATATTCTTAAATTAAAATTTAATTCGTGCATTTGTATATGACATTTGAATTAATTTATTTTATTATAAGGTTTTACATCTCTTCATTATAATATTTAGTTATTCATATTTTTAATTAGTGGTGTAACAATTCAAAACAAAATTGGATGACACAATAGAATAACTTAAAATGTATTTTATTATATAACAATAAGAGGCTCTTTGTCATAAAAAATGGGATTGTTGTTGGTAACCCCTTTTCTGTCAATTGGGGCACTATGTCCATTACATTAAACAAAATGTGTGATTTTCACAGACAATTATTTCAAAAAATACAACAAGTTGCATTGATATCCAAAACCATCATCATTATTCACTGGAACTATTGTCACTATCCGTCTATGATTAGGGTTATTTGGTGGAATTTTAATTTTAATTGCATTGATTATTTTCATCTTCTTGACCTTGTAGTTGCATCTGCAAACATAAAAATAAAGTGTAATGAGTCTATCTACATTGGTGAGAATAATTAAAATTGAAGTAAATAATATACATCAATTTGAATAGAATAAAAATGTACCATAGCAAGAATTGACTCATAAACTATGAACATGGTTTCAAAACCAAGTCTCATGTCTTGTTGCAACAAGTCTTCTATTAGCGTAGTTCCATACTTTGTTTCCTACATGTTTTAAAGCTATTATGAATAATTTAATATAAGGGATTCTTTTTTTCTATTAATTATAAAATCAGATAAATCATAGATTTAGTATAAGGTATTTTTTTTCTATTAACTATAAACTCATACAACTAAAACAACATAGATACTTGCAAATTCCACAATTAATTTTTGATATGCCAACATATACTCACAACCCTTATTTAACCCAATGTCAAGCATTTCTTCTATTAAGTTTTCTTTGTATGTTAGCACCTATTTGAAGACATTCAAGGATGGTTGTTGTAAAAACACTTAAGATATACAAAAATGAAACCCTGAGTTGTTATAAGGAAATATTAACAATTACCCACAAACATTGAAATCAACCCTTTTCTTCTTTATTGTCTTGTTTTATGTGTTGAATGAGTTCCATCTTGCTTTCTTTTCTGCAACAAAATACTTGAAAGTTAATATTTAATGTTAATTTTTTATATATATGTCCAAATTAAAACTTTATTACATACATCTGAAGCACGTTGTTGTTGAGATGGCTCCTCTGATGATGCAATTATGTCCATTTATTTTACCATCTCCTTATACATATTTTTGAGCATTCTTAGTCACATGTTTCACATATCTATGCATTGATCATTTAGGATTTTCATAATCTTCCTGGAAAAAGTAACAAAATCTTTTTATAATGATATATGAAATATAAATATAAATTTTTTTATATTAATAAATTAATGGTTTATAGTAATATATACATATCATTCTAGAGAATCATATTATACAATTCATAATATTACCTTTTGAATGATTCTTCTTTTTTGTTATATGTTTTTGCTTTTTCAAGTATGACATGTCTCATTCACCATTGCTCTAGAAACAATTCTTGTAATTTAGATATAATTTGGTTTTTGCAATCATTCAATTGATTTTTATATTGTAAGTGGAAAGTTATATGTTCATTTCCCTAGATCCCTCATAGTTGTGTAAAATATCCTCCCCCCTTTCATTAATCTATATCATCACTCCATTTGTGCTAGGGACCAATTCATCACCATTTACATGTTCTATAATTTTTCTTTTCTTAGAAGGAAATTGATATTTTCCTTAGTTGTTACTCCATGTAGAACATTAAACATATATGAATTCGTAGATTGTTTGAAACATGCTATATAATATTATTAAGTTTATTATTAAAGAAAAAAAAAACTCATATTGAATAGTATTTTTTCATTCCCCTGATTCATCATTTTGCGAGTTTTCTATCAGGATTTTACTCTCTTCTACACCTATATTGGAAATAATATTATCTACCTTGTTCATTTTACAGCTTTGCATGACACACACCAACCAATACATATTAGTTAAACTTACATATAGCTCAAACATATTAATCTTATAAATAATTTACAAAGAACTTGCATTCTTTTCTTTTTTTAATGTGCTATGGCTTTTTCGATCAATATTTTTGTTACTTGAGACCTTATGAGACATTTTTTTATCACTATACAAGTTGTAACATTCAATATATAAGCCATTAAATATATTTACAAATAAATAAAATAATTTTAGCCAAAAAATCTTTTGTAACCAGTGTATTTATCTAAGTAAACACACCAGTGCATTTAGACCATGAAATGCACCATGATTTTAATTGTTCAGGTGTACCTTCATGGAAAATTATTTTTTAAAATTAATTTTAAATTATTGCGGTGCAATTTGTAAGGATAAACACACTGAAATTATTTAACGATGTTATTTGAAAGAGTTGTGCTAATGTGTTATATTATAGTGGAAGAAATGATTAACAAAGTAGACACAATAAATAATGTTCTAATATGATGGTGTGTTGTATTACACATGCAGTAGATAGAGAGTCATATTACAGAGGGCTCACTACAGACCCATATAGTGTTAAAAGAAAAACAGAGACGACTAATAGGGTTTGTATTTAATCGAATAATTGATTCCCGTACTTTACATGTCAAATGCTCTATGTATGATAACTACACAAAATCATTAAATATAAAATCCCTAAATTGAAAAAATTTAATTATGAAGTGGTAGCTGAAGTGAAACCCTAAAGTGAAATTTTACATGGAGAAGCAATGGTTTAAGGTAAATATTTAAAAAAAAAATTTGTCTGAATTCTAATTAAATTTAAATAGGAAAGAAGATCGTAAATTTATTTTACTAGTAAAATCTATAGTAAATTTTTTATTATATAAGGTTTTTAATTAATTAATTAATTAATTAATTGTTTTTTAATGTTTATATTTATTTATTTTTATTTTTATTTTTTATTTATTATTATTATTTAGTTTTTTTTTCTAAATTGTGAATATATATAACAGAAATTGTAAAATATTTTAACATTAAAAGTTGATATTTTTTCTATTTAGAGTTTTGAGTGAATCGCCATGCCTTTAAACTTTTGATCTTTTGATGGATCCAAAATATATTGCAGCTCCATCGTGCTCTCAATATGTTTCTCTTGCAAATGATCTCTCTTTTAATTAGAACTTAACCGAAATTGTAAAATTTTCTATTAGAAAAATAAAAAATAAAATTTAAAATTTTTATTATGCAGGTTTTTGACTAAATCACCATACCTTTAAGCTTCTAATATTATGAATAGTTCTGTTGCTCCAAATTGATTTTGTAGCTGCATAGTGCTCTTGGTATGTCTCTTTTTTTAGAAGCACATCATCGAAATAAAGTGACACATTGGTTGTTAGGAGAGATATTATTTCTTTGAAAGCTAAAAAGAAACATTGGGCAAGACAAGAAACTAGTGGAGAGGCTCATCTATCTTAGTCTTTCAAAGAGGGTGATGTCTCATGGTTTTTAAAGAAATATGATCTTTCTTTGGCAAAGGAAGTTATAATGAGTGTGAGGGTGTCTTCTTTATATGGCTCTTCACTACAACGTTGCTTCACTGTGGAAAATCATTTTTCGGGGTTAACATCACACAAACATTCGAAGAGTACCTATGTCCAAAATATGATTTTATTATTTTTTATATATTTATGTAATGGGATTTTTTTATAATTAATTTTTGTATAATTTATTATTTACTATGCAGTTTTATTATCCTCTGCTCATGTATGGGTGTGTGAACCATGAATTCCCCCAAGGCCTATGATGTGCCATATCTAAATTATATACATTTCTACATTAGATCACATCAAAGGAGATTCATGTGGCTAGCATTCCATGGTGGTGTCAAGAGATTATTGAGATTGTTTGTATGTTTGAGAAGGAGTTTCTCACAAGTTTCATGGACTTGCAAGTTCATGTTGCAATTCTCCTAGTAGATGAGGTTGAATTACTTGGAGTTGTTTCTTGTCATTGGATTTTCTCCTTAATGAGGTACATGAAGAAATTGAAAGGTTTTTTTCAACGAAAGGAAAAACCCGAGGGGTCTATGACAGAAGGGATATATATCGTATGAGTATTTCTATTATACTAGTGAATAAATCAAGAAGATCATCAACACACCAGGTATGACGAAAGGGAAGAAGGAACAAGTGAAGAGGAGTTTCTAGAAACAAATGGAAAGAGGTACATGATAAAGAGTAAGTGCAGGCTTCTCATTTGTCAAATTACTACACAGTAACTATTCACATTGAACTTCATATTAATGCATATTTTGATCTAATATGTACTAAATATATATATGTTGGTTTGATTTGATCATTAGTGAATTTAGAAATTGAAGCCATCAACACATTCATTCTTTATAATATGGCATCAACACAACCATGGGTCACATTTTACAAAGAGAAGAGGAGGAATGGGACAGTGAAAGGACATAATTCAAATGATTTAATAGTAGAAGTGTGCCTTATCCTAATGATTTAAAAGAAAATATGTCAATGACATGTCTTAACAGTTGGGTTGATGATCAAATTAGAGTGAAATATGGTGCATCTGGTCATTACCCATGAGATGAAGAGGATGCACTAAACATAGGCATTGGGTGGAGTAATGCGTTAATTATATTCTCTTTTTGTATAGTTTTAACTTCATTCTCCACCTTTAAATTATATATATATATATATATATATATATATATATATATATATATATATATATATATATATATATATATATATATATATATGATGTTCGGGTTATTAGAAAAATTACAATATGAATTTTTCACTTTTTTATAGATACATTTGCTCCCATATATGTAGGCATATGGATATCATTTTTGCATGCAGGATGTTGATGATGGATGCATGACACAAGACTATGGAGTGGAAGTCAAGTTCAAACAATCTATTCATGCTAGCAACTTCGATTAAAACCTAATGTAGGGAACATTAGGTTACGTTGGAGATACAAGATATCATTCAAGTGGCCTTCTCTTCATTCTATTGTGCTATGTTTAGGTGCAAGTGGTGAGGAACCTTTGATCAGAATAATGTAAAGGAAGATAAACTCTAAAAATATGTGGCATGAAGCAAGAGAGCCTTACATTTTCTAAAAGCACTGCAACCAAGTGTTTTTTTACCCAGATGTTTTGGATAAGGATTGGTGGTTCATATTAAGACATGAACATAGATAATTTTTTTTTTTTTTTGAGAAGAACAGTGTTATCATGCCAAGTGAGGAAGACAATCAGAGTGACAACAATGGAGAGTGATATGGAATTGTTATTTCATAATTTAAACTATTGTTGTATGCTTTTTTTCTCACTATTTCACTAATTATATTATGTTTTTATTCGTCTTGTTGACATTTTATAATATAATTGGTAATATTCACAATGTTTTATACACATTTTTTTTGCAGCAGAAACATTTTTACAATACTTAAAACTAAGTATTTCCAATTGTGTACATTATCTATGATAATAAGGATTCAAGGTCACAACCCTTCTCAAATAGGAACATATTAAGTGCACCAAATTTGTGATGGTGATTAAGAGGCACTTGTTTGACTTTCAAATAGACTCATTGAAGCATTTTTGTCTCCTATTTAGATTATGTAATACATATCTATTTTTTAATGTATTTATAACTAAATTATTTAAATTAGACATGTCTTTATCATTGTGAACATGATGTAATATTAGCTAGAAAATATGTGAAAATAATGAATTTTAGTGACTATTGTGTGATAAATATGTGGAAAGAATAATATTTTCGAAGTTTCTCATTAAGAAATAATCAAACATATTATTTTTCAAAAGTTTAAATCTAATTTATTATTATTTTTTCATTATCCTTCTCATATTTATTATTCAAAAGAGTTAAATTTAAATCAATACAATAACAAATAAAGAACCAAAATAACATCAAATTATTATAACTTTATTACCAGAAAAAAATTCACTTTCCTCTTTAAGTAGGAAATTCCAATAGAGGATAACTCCAACTACAAGTAACTTCACAGGAAGCCTTATCATGTTACATTTCTTCATTCTCATCTTTAGAGAGAAATTTGTAATTTAAATAGGTAATATTTGTAATAAATATTAAATTTAAACAGCGTAAAAATGTCATAAGTTTAGCAATAAATTAAATTTTATAAAAATAGAATCTTTTAAGTTATATTAAATCTAAATTAATTGTTCCGAGAGGCACTCTACAAGTCAACATGGGAGATATGTAGTCATGTAATGTTACATTTAAAAATATTAAAATAATAATTTAAATTAACAAATTAAAAATAGTAATAACAAAATAAATTAATGTCATCCATAATTAAAAATACTTGGATTTTAATATTAACCTTATATAAATTTATATAGAGATATAAAGTAACTGAAAGTAAAAAGGATATAACCTTTATTATAAGGAAGAAATGTAATTCCCCCGATCGGGGTGAGAGATGGTGCAATGACATCGGTGGGATCCAAGCCAAGGATAGGGTAATGATGGATTGTAAGTATAGGTGGTTGAATGATGACCTTCATTCAATATCCTACATGTGAAAGGTGGCATCAAATGAGGGAGGATATCTTGGGAGGTGTGATAGTGGACAATCTAGATTTATTTTCTGTTTTCGCTCTAAACTATTTGTTTTCTTATCAACTAGGATTAGGAGATCCCTCTTGGTCTCAAGAACAATAATAGGTAGGAGACTCAGTCATATATGTGGCTTCCAAGAGGCAAGCAACTGGTGCAGGTATTCTTCTTCTATTATTCCTAATCTCATCTTCTCGGGCATGGTTATGTGTTCTTTTCTGATATGTATCGTGAATATTTATAAATTTCAGATTTTGGAAATATCTGAGGTTGTCTGGGTTGTTTTTGAAGCAAGTATTATGAAATGTGAAGTCAAAACCATGCACTCTTCCTGTCTCTCTTTTCTTTAAAAACTATTTCTCTCCTTGATGGATATTATTTTAGAGATTAAGGTCAAGTTCATTTCGAATGTAATGGGGGTATGGGCTTACAAATATGATATATATCTAAGGATGTATCAGCTTCTCCAAGAAGATTGGGTAAATTAGGAAAATTAACCCTATTTGGTGCACATACCTGTCTCCAAAAGGGTCTTGGTATCTAAAGAAACATATTTAATTCCTTTTTTACTATGGCCATGCTAAATTTTAGGAGGTTTCTGGGCTTTTTGAATTTACCTCTTATCTCTATTTTTTATTGTGTTATCTTATATTTATAGGTATCTTCCGTTGCTAGCTAGTTTTTTCTCCTGTGCCTCTCTGTTTTTTTATTGGCTAGGCTTTTTCTTATTTGGGATTATGTTTGGTGGATATTGGAATTATAGACATTTTAGGCTTAGTGTGCTTCCATGTTGTCTACTTCAGTTTCAGTGGTTCTCTGTGTGGTTTTAATTTCAATCTAATGGATCGTCTTGCCTCTTCTAAAAGGTACTCTGGCTGGGGCGACAATGATTAAGACCGTATCAAAGGACGTGGGTGTGGAGAAAGGAAATTTATACCTCCTCCAACTAAGGGTATATGTCACTTTGATATAATGGGAAAATATTTTGATGTCACACGGGCCTACCACCATAACACCTCACCTCCTATCTGTTAGTTGATATTAGGTTGGAAAGCAAAATTAAAGGAGCAAGCTCAAAACAATGATCTCTATTTGGGAAAGTGGATATCCTTAATGTTGCATCCTAGGAATTATCAGGGAAGATACACCCAATTCCAGTATTTTTTTTACTTATATTAGCTTATGATTAATGTAGTGGCCAAAGAAATTGGGTCTATTCCAGCTGGGTCATCTAAACCAAATTCTGATCTCTAGGAAATTCACAGGGAATTTCAATTGATCCAGTGTCAAATATAACTTCATAATGCTCGTCTCAACTAGATTGAGAATCAATCCCTTCTCTTCCTCAAACATTGCTTCTAGGTTATAATGCCAAGCATCCGACACGTGTTGAATATTTGGATGAGCAATGGACCAACTAACATGGTTTTTTTTGTAAAAAAATTGAGTAGTGTTTCAGATGGATTTATAGAAGTTTACTTTTTATTTTAAATATCTATATATTAGGGATGTTAAGGATTCTCAAACTTATATTGCACTACTAGACAATCTAAAAACATTTAAATTTTGTATGGCTTATCATGTAGTTAGATGGCCAACAAATCGAGTTTCCTAGCAGGCGAGTTGAGGCCATCTAAGAATTGTTGGATGTGTATGTATACTTGTCTTCTTTTTGAAATGGAATAGAAAGGTCCTTCTAAGCTTACCAAAAAAAAGGGAAGAAATGTAGTGAGTGAAAAAATATAATTCACTTTGTACTACAAGGAAGAAATGTAATTTTTTTCCACATGATAATAAATAGTATCATTGATTTACATTATGTGTAATTCATTTTATGTTCCATTTACATGTCATATTTAAAACGAAAATATATTTTACTGACAACCATAAGTAAAATACTTCAATGTCCATATTAAATAACATAATTTTATAGATACTTTATATAGAGAAAAGTAAAGTAATTTAAATTATTATTATTATTATTATTATTTTTAATATATTTTCACTTTAGTGAGAAAGATTGAGAGAATTATTATTCCATTAATAGTTGCTTTCTAAGTCAATGTATGAGAGATATTTGAAATTTTTTCAATTTTTAACATAGATTTGATATGTAATAGTTTAAAAAATATTAATAATAAAAGTAATTAAATGTATACATATATATATGTATAAATATATGAGTGTGATGAATCCTTGGTGCATATATGGATGTGATTTTGATCACTATTTTCATTAATTTCACTACTAGTTTTCCTAATTTTAGGGATATTTTGACTAATTTGATTTTGAATGTTCATTTATAATTTCTCTTTTTAGGGATGTTCATCAGGTCCGGTTATGTTCCTTGGAGGAACTACACCACTTAGTCGCATCCCCTCTATATAATTATTTTAGGATATATCTTCTAGTTTGCTAGTGAGTCGGGTATTTCACCTAAGTCCAATATGTATTTATGCTTTCCGCCCCCACCCCACCCCCCCCAAAGGGGAGGGGGGAACCAAAACAGGAGGGCTAACCAAGAACTAACTCTCAGTCTTAGCCATTAAATACTAAGTGTATGTGGTCTATTTCTAGGATGGACAGGTACTTGTAAGGTTGAGAGAATCTAGATTTGATCATCTAATATAAAATTATGGTGATAATTTTATATTGTCACATACACACCCTCAAAATAATATAAATCTCATGTCAAATAGATATTATCCCATACAGATCTACCTGCAACAATATTAAATGAGCATATCTAACATGACCTAAAAATACACGCATTAGCACAAACATATAAACTAAGTACATAAACATGAATTTTTTTTTACCACATATCTATATATATATATATATATATATATATATATATATATATATATATATATATATATATATATATATATATATATATAGTATAAACAAGTCAAATAAGTACATCAAGTCAAATAAGTGCAATCAAATATTCGATAAAATAAATGTAGTGCTAGGCTGGTCTACAGTAGAAGATGATGGATGGTCAAATTCTGCATGATCAACATCTATAAAACTTAGCTAAGGTGGAGAAGGAGGTTGATGGTCTGCATGAGTAGAAGATGATGGATGGTCAACTATGTTTGGGCCCTCAACGCAGTCTGGCAAACTCAAAGGTGGAGGAGGAGGTGGTTGGTCTACTGTGTCAGGAGAAACATGAGGCACATCCTCTAGCTATGGCATCTTGTCATTGGGTGACTGAGGAGGTGTATTTCCAGAAGGATCACCGACACCTTGGCAACCATGATACGATGGGGTAGTACTACCAAAAGCATCATGATTTCCATCCTCATCATCATGATCATGATAATCACCCTGATTATCATCATTAACACCCTTATATGATGTATCTAATGCTACATCATGATGTTGACCTGCATCAGTCATCGTTGTTAGTACCCTACTAGCTTCGATTATATGTCGAATAAGAGACATCATATCTCGCGGACAATCCCTATATAGACCCATGAAACTATCTTGAGCCCTCTGAGGGCAGACTCCTGCATCAAAAAAAAATATGGCCAATATGTCGCAATAGTCCATCCAAACTCGCAGACCATACCTACAGCTTCGGACACCCCTTCCCCCTTGGGAATCTGCCTCACCCATCTCCTCATATCCTCCAACATCTTGTGGGGGAGGAGGAATTTCCCCATCGAATATGTCGATATCTACATAATATATAGTATTGATCCAGGTGGATATTGGTGGCAACCCACCTATTCCACTTGGACCCCCACCATTGTTTCTTTCAGTTTTTTTAGTTTCCTTAATTGTATCACAATTTACTATTTTTGGTAGTTTTTCAGGTCCTGAAATTTCAGAGTCGTTTTGAGGTCCTAAACGATATTTTTTTGGCATGAAAGGTTCAAAAAATATGAGTCTTGTAGACTCAATATTCAATACCAACATTTTTATTCCTCGGATAGATCTTTGTAACGATGTATCATGTGCGTCAAACGGAGATAGTATGCCAAATTTACGACCCCAAGAAATTAATGTACCAATTGGGCCAATAGTCCAACATTTCATCTCCTAGGGTTAGGTTTTTTGGATGTTTAGGGTTTTACATTGTTTCCCAATAATAAATAGGCCTTCAAGCCTCATTGTAACATAGTTCAGAGGAAGGTGACCACCACATCTCTTCTCATAGATAAGCTACCAGCGCCCTAGCTAGGTTATTTCCATTTTGTCTATAAGCATATTTTAGTTATGAGATATTAATGAAATTAAGTTTATTTCTGCTGCATCTCTGCGTTTATGTGTATTTATGTATTTTATTTCATTCATGCATAAGTCTGAATCAATGGCTTTATATATGTCTACTCTTTCTCGATTCTTCTTTGCACGTCCCCAATGAGGTCAGGGTATAAGGATTTAGGGCTCGATCTCGTTGAACCTTTTCAAGATTGGCCTCGCAAACCCTAATGACCACCCATGGGGAATGAAAATAAATATGAGGGAGTAGGATATCCTATCAAAATATTGCTTTAGGAGGCCCTCAAGAAACAAAGGAATGCGATGATGGATAACTTTTCCCACCAACAGTGCATATTCATCCAGCAGCCACTCTTGAGGCACAACTGCTTTTAAGGTACAAGTAAACATTGACATTCCCATATTTGAGGGCCAAATAGATGCAGGCATCATGGATATAAGGTTGAATCTATTAGAAGGGTATTTATCGGTTCATGACTTTTCCAACTGGGAAAATATTACTTTTGCACTCCTCAAAGCTGCCCCCATATCAAGGACTAGTGGGAAACCTACTATGAGTAGAAGGACAAGAGGGATTCCTCTCTCGATTTTCAGCCGCACCTACTTAGAATTATTTTCAAGACGCCATCAAGGGACAATATTATCCCATGGGGAGCTATGAGGACAGGTACATACAATGGACTATGATGCGGCAACAAAGGGATCAAGATGTGCATGAGCTAACGAATTTGTTTCATACGTTGTGCACAAAATTGGATATCAAAGATTCGGAGAAACATTCGGTGTTGAAGTACCATAGTTGTCTCCATAGATACATTTAGGAGTAAATGGAGTTCCTCAAAATCTCCTCACTTGGTGCAGCATATCAGTATGCTACCAATATTGAGAAAATTTTAAAATAGAAGAAGTGAGACTTTGTATCTATGAATCAGAAGAAAGGGAAAGATGCCCCCAAACCACATAAAAAAATACAAAGCCAATGCGGCGCGACCCAAGATAACCTTCCAAAGATGCAAAAAAAGAACAACACCATGAAGCCATAGAAGGACATGGGAAAGTGGTGTGAGTTCCATAATAGCTCCAGTCACAACACAAGTGAGTGTCAGGCCAAGTAGTTACTCGTGGTCGAGCTGAAGGCATCTGAATCAGATGCATGCTCTAACTATGAATCATAACCTAACAAGGGGAGTGACAAATGGAAGAAAATTATCGATGTGGATCCCAATGCCACCATTTCCACCATGAAGATCCAGAAGGAGGAGTCAGAAGATCCAGAGGAGGAGGAGCGCCTCTTCCATTCCCATATATGGGTAAATGGTTCCCCTCTTTAGTTCATTTTCGACAACGAGAGCCAAAAGAACCTGATTTTAGCAAAGGTTATGAAGTGGCTAGGCTTACCGACCACAACACACCCACATCTGTATACCATCGGGTGACTTCACCAAGGATGGAATCTCCGCGTCATCCAACAATGTCATCTTCCCTACAACATCAAACCCTTCACGGATGAGGTATTATGTGACAATGCCCATCTTGATGTTTTTGATGTATTATTAGGCCAACCATACTTGTGGAAGTGATATGCTATCTACGAGTCCTAACCTCGCTTTGTTATTGTTACTTTGGGAAATAAGTTGTACAGGATACTAGAGGTCGCACCGCTTGTCGCCATTTATTTGGTTACTGCAAAAAAATGCAATAAGCTCATTTACAAAACCAGGAAATTTATTTTCCTAATGATCCACCCTCATGGAAAGAAGAAGAATGTGGCCATGACCTCTAGATAGGGCTCCTCCACCCAAAAACAAAAGGTGGACCAGGGAAAATTTTAATAACCCCCCTTAATTTATATATATAATAAATGGGTGAATCTCCATGATACATAGGAAAAATGGAAGGTTATTTTATTAATAATATAATATGTATATATAATTTTTTGGTGAATCTCTTACGAGATTATATTATCTTCTAAAATCATGGTGAATCACCAGTACAAATGGCGAATCACTACTACAAAATGGTGAATCATTGTCTAGTGGAGTTCGGGGTGTTGGTTCCAATGAATATATGGTAGTTGAACCAGGAATAGAAGGAAGAGAACCACCAAGACCAAGCATGGCACATGGTGACTCGTGAGGGAAGTAGTTCTCGTGCAGTTTGGAAAACACGTTCTTCTAGTTCTGCTAAGCGTAGTGTTGTTGCTCATGTTACTACTAGCACTGATATTGAGGTTGGAGAGGAGTTTCAACAAATTGGGATCTTTGCAGATAATTTTGTTTCAATAATCCTCCAACACAAAGGCCCATGCCTCTACCAATTCCTTCAATGAGCAGAACAAGTCGAACAAAAATTAAAATGCTAATAACTAATAAGCAGAGTCAATACGAAAATTCCAACACACCTCCAAACTGACAGTTTTGCCTCACTGTCTGTTATGCACATCCAAACCGACTCAGCTCATGGTAGAATTTTCTCATGGGAATGGATCAAGGAATTTTAGGGGGCGGTATCATAAATTCACAAAGCTCAACTCATCCCTCCATAATCTAATGCAACAATGGAGATCGGCTCTCCTCCACGCATATAATCACCAACAAGCACCAACAATTACACAACTATTACACAATCCAGGCCTCTCACAATAGTGGCCTCTCACAAGTTTGACCGGCGACAGTACTTGACTAAAAACTTTAAAAATAAAAGTTTGACCAGGCAAAGTAGTATTCAATTTTTTATCTTGTAATTAAAGAATTCAGCATCCCAATATATAAAAGTACCATCAAACGAACATTATACACTCCACTCATTAAACAGTTCAAGTTAAGAGAAAGTGTAACTTCTCATTCCATTCATAACACAACTCATGATAAGAGAAAGTGCAACTTCCCATAATGGTAAAACAAAAGGAGGAACTTTAATAATGATAAAATAATTCCAAAGTGTGGGGTATACCACTTTTTATTCACACACCAAACAACCCATCAACAACTTACTTGCACTTGTCCTTGCCAGAAATCAGGAAATTGATTTTACATAAAAAATTAATGAAAAAAACTGCATATGGTAGAGAGCCTTAGTCACTGGCTAAAATTTTAATGCTGGTCATTATGGAAATCGACTTATTGCCAACTATCCAAACCTTGAAGTGAAAATTACATTACAGTATGTACAAAAATGGATATAGTTTGAACATGTAAACTCCCCAAGTTTTCTTGTGCCCCTCATTCATGCCTGTTGTTAAGTTGTAACATGGGAAACCCCCCTTCCCTTACAGTTCGCTGCTTAGGGTTGCACGGTTTCCGTATCCAACCATCACTCCAATCAGCTTCTTATTATTCAGACATTGTTGGTAGACCATTGGTTTTTCAAATCTGTTACCAAATTATGGAAAAAATCAAATAAATAATGAATTCATGATTATCTTTGGAGAGTATCTATGTATGATTAATTTCATTGTGACATAATAGCTAAACAAAAAATATCATTAGGTAAGCAACCCAATTTAAATCTTGAAGATACATAATCTTCAGTGATTTCAATAACTGAACAATAATTAATTGCTCTATACCTGTTATGGAATGGTATCAGGTGTGGAAAATGAGTATCTATGTATGATTAATTTCATTGTGACATAATAGCTAAAGATAAAATATCAATGGGTAAGAAACCTAATTTAAATCTTGAAGATATAGAATCTTCAGTGATTTTAATAACTGAACAATAACTAATTGCTCTGTACCTATCAGGGAACAGTATCAGGTGTCAGGGAACGATATCAAGTGTTGCAAACTCTATGCTAAATTGACAGCATCTTCTGCATTACTGACTATTTGATTGAAACAGATATATCTCCCATAGGCAAATGGATCTTCATAAGCACATATATGAGCATCTGCTAGAAACTTTATGTCCACACTAGATAAAATGCCCTTCTCATACATTTTTGCAGCCCCTGCCATCACAAAGACTAGCAACTGTAAATAAATTAGCAAATATTTTTCACTTCCATAGATTAGATCCTCTCCAAGGGATTACTATTCTAATAGATTAGATCCTTTCCAAGGGATTACTATACCATATTTGTACGTTATAGAACAAAGTCTAGTTGGTATGTAGATCTCTCACCCTCACCTTTAAGATATGAAATGGTAGATCTTGAGCTTTTGTATGTGATACCAGGTCCCACAATCATAGATGCATTGATTGTCACCATATTCAACCCTCTGTCCATGGCCAGTGTCCATGCAACCCTCTTTGACAGTGTCTTGGCTAATGCGTACCATAACTGTGGACAAGAAATATTGCATAATTAGAACAAGAATACCACAACTCACTTCAAGGCTCAGAATACTACTTTGAACTCCAAAATTTTTGAGAAACACCCAAATTTATACATATACCCCTTAAAAAAATAATCAATACCCCACCACAATTTATTTAGCTTATCTATGTAAAAATATATATACTTAGCACAAAGCCATTTTAGCCCTGCTTCAGTATGCACCAAAGATTTAGACAAAGGTACATATGTATAATTTCTTAGTATTTGATGCATTTATAACTTGGGAAAATTCAAGGAAAAAAATGAATTGGATATGGATTGTTGCATATAGAGAAAATATATGAACTCTGTTCTCTATGATGTGGTATCACTTCGGCAATCTTAAGAGACAAAAGATTAATTGGATATGGATTGTTGCAGGGTTAGCTACAATATGTAGCATGTATTATCATTTGAGAAATTTCAAAAAGCCAAAAGCTAATTGGATATGGATTTATGGACTGAGAGAAGCGAGATGCATTGTACAACTCAGTAAAATGATAGTGGACAAACTAAAATATGAAAGAGTCAATTGGAATTGGATTTATCTCTTGTGATTGGAAGGAGCGATTATGCTTACCCACCTAGGTCCTAGATTCAATTGTTACAAATGACATGTTGAGTTAATATTAAGTATACTACTATCATGGATTCCATACTATTGTAATTGGCCTTGGAAAACTGTAGATGCAAATTTTGAATTTATTTATTAGATTAAGTAACTAATCTAATCAAAGCACTTGTAAATGAAAACTTCTGAGTTACTTACTCAATTAAGTAACTAATCATACTAATTCTATCGAACATACCATTCAATTAGATATCGTTAACAAGTTAGAAGGAAAAACTGATAAATCAATCCACTTTACTTAGAATGTATAATAAACTAATATTTTGTCATATAAAAAATCAGATATACAGACCTTAAATTTCCTACAAATATTTGCATCACTCCAATGCCTCTCATCAAGGGCATTAACCTTGCATTCTCCATCATCTCTCCAAATAGCTGCAGCCACAGAAGAAGTGAACACAACCTTCTCAATGGTCTTGGTATGAGCATATGATTCCACTGCATTGTGGGCTACTTGTACTTCAAGTTTTGCCATCACTTCCTATATTACACAATTCCACATTAGAATGACTAATTTATGTCAATTGCATAGTTTTTGTAGATGCTTCTCTGGAGAAACTCTTAGCCTACCTTCCCTTGGGATGAAAATATTTTCCAGTTCAACAATCATCAGTCTAAAATATTTTTCTACCCACCCAGATATTAGGGGTTGCACAATCAAATAGGTATATTTTTTAGCAGTTTTCAATTGTCTTAGACACATGCCCAAGTTGTTTTTGTCAGCATAGACACACTTTGGCTGCAATTTCTATGGGCAATCATCTGTTCCATCTAGATTTGACCATGTCAAAATTGAGAATAGATCATTATTTTGTTTGACAAAGCAATCATACCTCTACTTCCATTTTTTCCCTTTCTGGATTAGTTTCTCCTTGTTAATTATAGTGAAAGATTTATTTTTCTATGTCAAATGTGATGGGAAAACTGGTATAAGCTTCTGAAGCAAAACAGGTTGCAAATTTTGCCTCAATGTATAATTTTTTCCTTGCATCTCAATTTCAATGAATATTATATTCTCTATAATAATGTGGAAAATTTTCCAAAATATTGGAATATATTTATTTTTTCCCATTTTCCCATCCCAGGAAATAACCCAAACAAATCGTGAGTTTTTCTGAGTTCTGAAAAAATCACAATTTAAAAAAAAAACGCTGAGTATTTAATCAATGCCAATAAATCTTTCATGGATTTCCCTACTTGGGTAGATGTCAAGTATGAGCAAGAGTGGATAGCAGTAGAGGATTTCCTTAACCAGCCACTACAGGATGGACAAAGTCCTGTACTAGACTCAGTACCCACCACTATGTTTGACTCTAGCCACAGAACCTTCTACTACTAGAGGATGACCCAATATATATGCCCACTAAATGAGCAGAGGCATTGATAGTAGATACAAGATCATTTGGCATCATACACCTTTTATATATGTATCTTATTTTCATATGGTATGGCAATATGATTATACCTTAAGTGTGATGATGCCTTTTCGTTCTGAAGCTTCTTGCTATCAACAATATACCACAAGGTTTAGGCTTGTTGATGCCTTTTAAGATCCCTTCAGGTTGTTGGCCTTGTTCTGTAAACCACTCATTCAAGATAGTGTTAATGACTATAATATCATGCCAGCAAACTCTAGAAGATCTTTGTGCTTAGAAAAACTGTATGATCTTTAGAACTTACTCACCGCAGGTATACTTCAGTTAGGCCCACAGGAGGACCAACATTGGTGGCATGGTCAGCTGTTTATGAAACTAGCATTCTAATCTCCTTAGCATTATGATCAACTGTCATTTTTATTCCTAGGTCAGCGAACTCAGCTTCGCCTTAGCATCAAAAGTGTAATTGCATAAAAGGAATGTCGGTCTCATTTTGATAGGTCTCCTACGATGAATGCACAGGAACCTAGTACATAGACCGTTTTTCTCTTTGCTTAGCTACCAAGGGCTTATTTCCCTTTCCAAATATCAATAATTCTTTTCCAAGAAAAATTTATAATAAGAAAAATATTTTACTATATTATAAAAAGTGAAGATGTCGAAATCATGCCACAAAGTGAAAGGAAATAAAATATCTTTCCTCAAACCACCAAATATATAAAGAAAACAATAATTATTATAATAATAGAACTAGATCTATCGCTCTATCGATCTATGCATGATATGAGAACCATAAACATTCAAGGGACTAATTTCAAACTCAAAAAAATCCTCTAAACAAGCAACAAACAAACCACTAAAATTTTCAAAGATATCAAAGCTAGACATCAACACAATTTATTGTACTTGAATAAGCCCATTGTTGCTTAGCATTAGACTTCTTAAATTAGTTGTTTATCATTTAATACTAGGACACTATCTATGTGAAAATAAATAGGTCCCAAATTCATCAAATCCAACTTCATTTCCAATCAAATATCAAAACCAACTTCGTTTCCAATACCAATATAAAATCACACATTTTCCAAATATCAATAATTATTTTCCAAGAAAATATGAAACTCGAAACTCAGCAAAATTCCCCAAACACAAGCAACATATATACCATTAAAATTTTCCAAGATGTCAGAGCTATACATCAAGTTAGTTTCATGTACTTGAATGAGCCCATTGATGCTTTGCATTAGTCTTGTTAAATTAGTTATTTATCATTTAATACTAGTCATACACTATCTATGTGAAAAGAAATAGGTCCCAAAATCATCAAATCCAGCTTCATTTCCTGTCACAAATAAGAAACAAACAATGTAAGGATTAAATATGAAACATCAATCTTAAAATAACACGCATGAAAGAAATGTAGCTACAATGTTACAATGAAAAATAAAAAATATAGAACCCACTTTTACCTGAATTTGACATGTTGTAATCTTGCATTTTCAACGGAACATGTATACCAAAATAAGAGTCCTAGGGTATTTCAATTTCCCAGTTCTCATCTTGGTCATCATTTTCTACATTGTGAACATGATCTTCTCCAGATGTACTATCATTATGAGCCTCCAAAACATTATGTTCTGTATTTTAGTTCATTAGATAAATTTGTTATATTTTTTTCTCCCCTTCTATCACGATCTGATCACCAAAGCACTAGTGCTCTTTCATATGGAAAATTTTCAACGTCATACTTTGTTAAATATAATCTTAAACATGTATCCACATGTTTATCAACCTTGTTCCTCAACTTTGACTTCAAAAATGATAATGCACTAAACATTCTCTCATCCTCCACTGATCCCAAAATCATGGTTTGACACAAATCTGCTAATTTGAAATATTCTAATATGTTTTCTTGCAGGTACTGGCTAGAACTTAAAGTATTCCATAATCTTGTTATAGCACCATTTTCATTAGGATTCTACAAAAAAGGATATTGCTTCCACATTGTTTCAGCAAAGCATCCACCTTGTTGATACAATTTTGATGAATATAAAATACCTTCAATCTGTTCTCCATGTATCGAGACTTTCTTGCAAAAGTGGTCTACTAAGTATTTTAATCTCTTTTGAAAATCGGCTTTTAAATTTCTTGGAAATTGACAATTGTTCATATATTGAGGGTATATCACACATGTTTTCATTCCTAGAGACAGCCTAGAGTTGTGATAGACCAGTGCCTAGGACATCTTAATATAGCAAGGAGCATAGGGTATAACAGGGGAAGTTATCAATACAAAGCTCTCATGCTATCTTCTGAAAACAATAAATATTATCTGAATGGGACCCAGAAACTGACACAGAGAAGGGAATACTATAGAGGCAATGTGAAAAACTCCGATATAAAAGCAACAGACAATTCAGAGACAGCTTACTGTAAAGAGGGCCAATTCAGAAATACCTCACAGAAATAAATTATCTGAAGGTGTATGTAGTGAATGAAATATTGAGAGAATATTAGTTGTCATTGAGATGATATCCAGATACACAATATCACCATGTAATGGGCTTACCAATTTAAGAATCCATTCATCACAATAGCGTTTTAAAAATACCCTCCCAAAGAAACTAATATAGCAGAAATACGGTTTAGATGAGTAGTGAAACAAAATATCATGCATGAGCCATATTTAAAGCGCTTGACTATTTCGAACATGGGTATCAACTAGGATAAATCCATACCAAAAATCAGTGAGCCACTCGCATTCCAAAACATGATACAGGAAATATGGATGAAATGAAATGATCTATTAAAATAACACATAAGAGAGAAAGTTACACACTTTGAAACACCAAAGACCAAAATCCTCTTTAACAGATAGAACTCCTCCTCACTGAGACCCTATGGGCACTGAGCCTTCATACAAGATTTTAACAAAATGTATACAAAGATCCTTTCACTGCATAATTTTCTGATAAAATCTGGAACCCTCAAAAATCTGTTCTTCGGGGGTTTTATAGGAGAAAAAGAAAACATTGTAAAGAAAGTGGACAGGATGGCGGAAACGTGCATGCCCATACTGCTTGATAACTCTGAAGTGCTATATGTACTCTATAGTCTGCTTCGGGAGTCTTTGACAGGTTGAGGTTAACCTCAGATGTGTTCTTGAATTCCTTCCTGGCTGTTTGGAGCTCTATGCTAGCCTTCTGGAATAAATGAGCTAGGTGAGAAAATCTACAAGGCCTCCATGCTTCATAAGTGCTGACTGACAGGCGTATAAACTTCTGTCAGTGTGTTCATCTGTTTAAGGGCTCAAGGAGGCATGGAGGCTTTAATGAGAAGATGTACTACTTGGAGAAAATGTCTCGCAGATATTCAAACGTGGATATGGCTGTTGTGTGTGCTCTTCGGGTCTTCAAAATGCGTCTTTTATCGTTTGAATATGGGATTAGGCTCTAAATATTCAATCGACAGGTCCAAATCCCCTAAACCTATTTTTGTTGCTTCACTTGGCCACTGTTGTAATGGCTTCTCTGCACTTTCAGCCACAGTGGCTGTGACTGTAGAGGCAAAGTGCAATCTCACTCTGCAGACCCTGCATAATGAAATAAACTTGTCAAACAATCCAGGGTGGTGGTAGAAGATTTTTTGTGTAGGCCGGAGGAATAATGGCGGAGCGGTGGAGCAGAGTGGAAATAATGAAGAGTGGCGGAGAAATGATTACATAGTGTAAAAACCCAAAGATTAAAGTTTGGGCGAATTACAAAGGAAAATACGGAAAAAAAATGAACGGAATCATTGGATGTGGGACCCAGCCAAGGCGAAGGGTGATTAGATCAGGACCGTCAGATCTTATGTGAGATCAACGGCAGGGATGAAATCAGAGGATCACTGTCGGAAGGAGCGAAGGAGTGGCACGGCAGAAGTTTGTGATTGCGATTGGGAGGAAAACCTTTGTGAAAACAAAATATAACAATTTTCCAATTTACAAAGGAGAAAACCCTTTATTTTATAAATGGGTGGAAGTGTCATACGGTGGGCCCGAGGTCAATCGCATTGGAGGTTGAGAGCGAGGGTAATCGCAATCAAGAGAATAGAACTTGCGATGTGATTGAAGGAAGACTTGCGATCAGGCAATCGGAAGACGGGATGCGATCGGGGAAGGACTTGCGATGTGATCAATCGTATCGCAAATATTTGTGATGAGCTGATCGGTGGACTTCACATAAACATTGCGATTGAAAAGACTTGCGATTGAAAAGAGGTGGGGTTATATAATATAAAACTTTATAAAAAAAATTTATTACAGTGCATGGCGGGTATGGTTAGGGGAAGTGGTTATAGGCGGGGACTTTATAATATAAATTTTTTATTATAAATTTCTACAGGTCATGGAGGGGAAGGAAAGAGGATGAAAACAAAGGCTTAGAGGGAATGAAATAAGAGGGAAAAGGAGGCCTTTGGGAATTTCTTCACAAACAGAGAGGGTTTTTAATTGGAAACAGCAGTGGGATTCATCAAAGGACAAAGGGCATAAAGGGACTTCAAGGATGATCTGTTTTCAGCAGGAATGCGTTTCTTGAAAGCTCAGAGACAGTTTGACCCCCTGTTTTCTTGTCAAAAATTAGTAGGGGGATAACATGATCAACATTGGCTCCACCTGGGGATGGCACGTTCATCCTTGGGCATGTTGAGAACTTCGCAAAACCACCTACATCGTCAATTTTCACAGACAGGAAAAACAAACCTATTCTACTTCTACCCTTATTACTCCATGAGACCAGATTGAACTGTTGATCTCACATTTTCTCTACCTAAACTACATCTGCTAGGATTAAACTGTCTAGAATATTTCTTCTCTACATTCTAAAATAGAAATTGAAAAATATCCAAGCCAGGATTAGACTATCTGGCTTGCTGGGCTTTGCAAAAATTAAAACAACTAACTACATGCTCACAGACTGAGCTTTATTGAGTTTTTCCTACCTACCTTACTCTAACTAGAATATTTACAAGTCTAGCTTATAAACATTGTCTTCCAATGTAACCAGTCCCTAAAATGATCCCATGAATGGTCTCTCTTGCTCGACTCTTTGAGCAAGCTTGATAGGCAGGGCAGCTCCCACTCTTTTTGTTCCACAACAACAGCTACAAAAAAATTTCTTGCTGTCTGCAGCATGCTACTCAACAAGACCCTTGATCCTTCTTCAAATGTTTGCAGGAGATGAGCATAAGGATCATGGAACGATACCTAGCTATGAATATCTGGCAGGCATGCTTCAACCAAGATCTCTTCTTCTTCCACTAGATGGAGAAGAAGACTCTCTAGGAGTAGAGTGTCTTCTTCATCTTCTGAACTGGAGGACTCATCATATATTGAAGCTAAGTCCTTTTGGAGCTTTGATATGTTCTACTCTGACGTGCTGAGCTCCATGAAAAGATCCATGTATTCTTGAGTAGGGGTTTGTTCCTTTGCTTCCTCTTTCTCAAGAGAAGGCTCGTTGCTTTCATCTTGTTCAAGAACTTCTTCTTTGCTTTCCTCCTCATCTTCTGAAAGAAAAGGCTGCTGGTTTCCAGTCTCACTGATGATCTATAGTAGAGCAGAATGAAGATTCAAAGAATCTTCATTTGCTATTACCACTAGTAGAAAATGATGAAATTAGTGACTAGGTGACTAAAAAAGTTAGTCACCACAACTATTTTAAGTGAATTACTACTAAATTTGAACAATTTTAAGTGACCCAACTGAGAACGACTAACTTAAATGACTAATTTGGTCTAGGGATAAAATAAACGACTAGATAATAAGTGACCCAACTAAAAACAACTAACTTAAATGACTAATTTAGTCTAGGGATAAAATAAACGACTAGATAATAAGTGACCCAACTAAAAACGACTAACTTAAATGAATAATTTTGTCCATGACTAAAATATATGACTGGATAATAAGTGACAAAATTAGAAATAATTAATTTAAATGAATACTGTAGTCCAAGAATAAAAATATGACCAACTAGCAAGTACAAGAAGTATATGATTTAGTCATTTATGTTAGTCATTTTTAATTGTGTCACTATAGAAATGGAACATTGCAATTTTGATATTAAAATGTTACATTTCACTAAATTTTGACATTGCAGATGGATTCAGATATAAAGGGGGTCTCTGAATCCATCTGCAGCATTAAAATTTAGAGACAAAGGGGTTGCTTCCCCACATTCATGGATGACATCCACAATAAATTTGTTAGTGTGGACTGGCGCACCTTACTCAAGAGATTTGTCAATCTAGGCATTTGATAGTGTAAAACTAGCCAAATACCCATCAACACTAATAACAAATTGCTTAGCTAACCCTTACTTGCTATGCAAAAATACTCAAGAGATATTTTTCCACATTCGTGAATACATGCTAAAAATAATTATAACCAATTTAATTACAAATTAATTATAAATATATTTCTATATTTTCTTATGCTTTGATATAAAAGTGCATGTTTAAAAATATTTTCAATGAAACTAATGTTTAAAAATTTAATCCTAATATTTTTCTTTGTGAAAATCTTTTATAAAATTTATACAAACATTATATATCTTAAAAATAGCTTAAAAGCTGAATTAATATAATTTTTTCATTTTCTTATTTTAAAAAACATATTTTTTTTCTTCTTATTTTGCAAGAAAAATAAGAAATTCTCTTCAATTGACAAATTCATAAATATTTAAAAAATTAAATACTATTCAATAATCTAAACCCAAATCAAAGTAAAGTGGTGGAGGGAAAAATTCAAAATGATAGTGGGAAAAATAACAAAAAGGTTTAAAAAATGAAAAATAATTGGTATATTGCACAACATTCCCAAATGTCGTTTTCCTCTGACCGCAGCACAATTCGATTATTGGAAACCAACAAGAAGCAGGAAAGAAACCAAACAGAGAGTCGAGCACATTTTACATTCAATGTAAATATATAGCATAAAAAATCCACGCGTTCCCTGGGATTTGGAGCCATTTTATCTCTGTCTTTGGTTTTTGAACTAAAATGAAATCAAATTTGTTGAGGTTTTGAGGGTGTTTGTCTAGAGTTCTGTAGTATAACGATGGATTTGCAGATCTATCCCTATGGCTTTGCGAAGCTCTAGTGCAGCAGGGTTTGAAGGGTTTGGCCCAGCTTCTGGAAGAGGGTTCGAATCAAATTAGTGAATGAACATCCACCTACATCATTCATTTCTGCAATGGAAGAGTATTCACGAAGCTCTGGTGTAGCAAGGTTTGAAAGGTTTGGCCCAACTTCTGGCAGAGGGTTGGAATCAAATTACTAAATGAATATCCACAAGCATCATTCATTTCTGCAATCGAAGAGTATGTTAGATATGCCCCAAGAGCATCATCAGTCATCAGTCCGGAGGAAGTTGGTATGAACATCAATTTCAGGAGATTATACAGTTTATTTAAGACATCGAAATTTCATTTTGTTTGTTATTTCCAAATCTCTAGTGAAATTTTCTAATAATTGTTCCTTTTTAAAGAAATATTCATTAATATGATAGTGTTTCTCGAATAGAAGACTGAGTCTACTCCAAAGGTTTTATCTATGGAGTACAACAAAAAATCAAAACCCCAAGGATGATGCACCACTGGTTTCTTCCTTAGTTCCATTCAAATAGAAAACGGAGTCTGCTCCAAAGGTTTTATCTCTGGAGTTCAAGAAAAAATCAGAACACCAGGATGATGCACCACTAGTTTCTTCCTTAGTCCCATTCGACCTCTAGTTTTCTTCTTGACAACTACTATCAAGGATACCGCTACACATATTAATTTCGTAGCAGACTGGAGACCTGCAACAACAGAATGAATATTCTTGTTATCTAAACCCCTAGTAAATAGAAAACATAGTTGTAGCCAAGCCAACATCTTTTGTGTATGCTACCCAAAAGAGATAATGGTAAGAAAAATCGTCTTAGAATTTACACTTTCTCCAGAGAGTATAACAAAAAGTATACATACATTAAAAATATAAACCAATAAATGTAATACAGAGATTGTGATTTGCAGAAACAAAGGTACAAACATAGATTAACAATCACAGTATCCTTGTGGCTTTCCTCATGGCCAAGTGGTGTCAAAGCTTCCTTCTCTAGAACTACCATGCCTATAAGACCACCTTTCATTGCAGTCTTCCAATTATGCACTCAACCACCATCTGTAATTCTAGCACACATACCAGCCCCAATATATATACCTGCCTCAACTTATCACCATGTGGAATGCAAGGACCATGTCCATACAATGGGGTAGATGGTACATTATATATTCCAACCACAGGATTTGATACAGCATCATTCCACTGATGAACATCTACATCACTAGTTAAAGCAATGAGGTATTCTTGTGGGAGTGAAAATATTAAAATAGTATGAAAATCACTGCACTCAACATAAATGAGTATCCATTCTTTCCCTAGAAACAGTCTACATAAATCCACACTTTCATTTCTAAAATGCATTTTTTTGCACACATGTATGTGGGCATGAATACACAGTAGAATGAGAAAGAGTGGATTCATTAATTCATTAGATGATGCGATGTCTCATTAAGTCATTACATAGTAGGAGAAGAGGAGCACACTACATAGCTCCCAAATACCTAACTGATAGCAACCACATTTAATACTATATTAAATGCCTAATAAGTGAATCTTCTATTTGGTAGCTTTGGCAGCTCAATTTCACAAATTTTCTAGGTGGTTACTAGTTAAAATTTGTATGGAAGCTATCAATGCTCTTCGTTATCCTATACAAAAGGTTGCCTTATCTTTTGGTGGCTTAATCACTTTGATTCAGAGGCTCTACCGAGAACATAAGCTATACCGACATTTATGTTGGCAGCTACCCACTCACTCACGACATCTCTCACTTGATTGTTTGGTTATTCAGCAGATAATATCTACCCATGTCATTCTTTGGTGATCCATCATTATTTTTTTCCAAAAACAAATGCTTTAGACTAAGACAGCTGAGGCTATGGTTCATGACCTAGATTTTCTTATGTTCCTTTGGGTAGAGGCATGTGGTACAATTGTCTACATCCTAAACAGGTTTTCTCTCTATATATTGAAGGAAAAAAACACCGAAGGAAGCTTTCATCAGTGAGAAATCCTAGGTATCACACTTTTTGTGTTGTTGTCCTGTATATATTCATATTTTTGAGGAGAAATGAACTAAATTGAAACACTTCAATTTGAAGGGTGTTTTTGTTGGATATAATGAGTCCTGCAAGGCCTATGGAGTCTACATTCTATCACAATGGAAAATAATAGTGGATTCAGATGTGAACCTTGTGATGATGCATGGTCCCTCGAGGTCTTAGGAGCCTTTTAGTAGAGGTTTAGGAGGGAGAAACCTTTTCTTTCCTAATGATGATTAGCAAGGTTTTGGAGGTGGAAGTGATGATTTAGTATTTTTTGGTTCAACAAGGCAGCCTAGGTGGTACTAAACATAGTAGGATGCATAGGAGCATGTTGGATCTCCAAAGCCATCCTTTGTAGTGAGTTATCTTTCTAAAAAGTTTATGAATTATGTTGCACTGATGTCTTCCATCATTTTTGTAGAGCCTTTTAGTTACGGGGAGGTAATTGGTTAGCAGGGATGACAGAATGTTGTGGTGGACGTGGACAACTCTATATTAAAGAATGATGTTTGGGAGATTGTGCCAACACAAATGGGGCAGTTTGTGATTTATTCTAGGTAGATGTTTAAGGTGAAGCTTGGAGTAGATAAATAAGTACAAAGGTTCAGTTCATAGTGAGAGTATTCTCTAGAGAGGAGTTGACTATAAGGACACATTTACTTTAGTTGCTAGTGCACTTGCATCAGGTTCGTCAATGTCTTTAGCATCAATTCTTGGTTGGCATTGATATCAAATGGATGTAAGAACATTGTTTCTTATTGGTCTAATCAAGGAGGAAATATAGATCAATCACAACTCTATAATGAAGAATTTTGTTTGGGAGATTGTGCCAACACAAGTGGGGAAGTTTTTGATTTATTCTAGGGGGTTTTTTGAGGTGAAGCTTGCAGTAGATACCATAAAAATGTACTAAGGTTCAGTTCATAGTGAGACTATTCTCTAGAGAGGAGTTGACTATGAGGATACCTTTAGGATTTACTCTAGTTGCTAGGGTACTTGCATCAGGTTCATCATATCTTTAGCATCAATTTTTGGTTGGCATTTATATCAAACGGATGTAAAAACATTGTTTCTTAATAGTCTAATTGAGGAGGCAATATACATTAATCAGTTGAGAGGCTTTCAGGTGCGTGGGTGAGAGATCCATGTATGTAAATTGGAGGATTTTTATGGGTTGAAGTTGGCATCACATGCCCAGTACTCTAGGATTGAAGAATAATTGGTAGGTTCAAGCTTTACTATAGCTATTGCAGATCCTGATCTTGATTATTTATTTGGTAAATTTTATTAGCTTGTTTTTGTGAGATCCTAGAGAAAATTTCACCCTAGGATTTCAACAAATTACTTTTCAGACAGTGACACCAAGACTCATCCAATACAAATGAATTCTTTAGTAAATAACATTGCTATCTCAACATTACAGTAAAAAATACGATAGTTCAACCATGCAATAGAATTTCATAGTACCACTATATTCTCCAGATTTAATAGTTTAGTATAGTTTCAAACAGTTGCAGTATAATTTCGTATTGGACAAAGTTGTATTCTAACCAAAAATCCATAGACCTAAATAAACCTTTGCGAATTCTAATTAGGGCTAATATCTGAATGGTTTCAAGGGTCAAGACGGAGGATAAAACTCTTCTTCTTCCTTGGAATTCCTTCAGAAAATTCTCCGAGAATCTATCCAATACCACTGCATCGTATTAGAGGGTCTTGGATTTGCTTTGGTCCTAAATCAATTCCTCTATGCTTACCTCAGATAGCCACTCCGAGCTCTATATAGGAGTAGGAAATTTCTTCAGAAGTTAAGACCTATTGCAGAGCACAAATAATCCTCGAGTGGCCTGAGGAAGGGGTTGGTTGGGATTAGCCTCCTTTGATGATAAAAAAATTCATATTAATTTTCCTCAGAATAATTACGTAACTAACCAGTCTCAGGGTTTTGTTTCATTCTTAGGGTTTTGTTTTCTGGGGAATTGTGATAATATCTTTCCTCGAATAGTTCTACTTCTCAGATGGGAAAAATTTCCACAATCATTTTTTATAGATTCATTAGATGTTTGTTTGGCACCATCTGCATGCAACTGAATATTGTTTTCAGTTATTTCCTTTTCACTAGCCAATGACTTTTTTGCATCGTTAAACCAGGTTGATATTGAGATTGGATCAAGTGTTCCACATACACATCTTCACTTCTTCTTTGATTCTACATCATATGAGACACAGATTTATTAGGTTATCCTTCATATTAATACACCTTTCTTCTTGGTCTCTGCATTTGTCCAGTAGTACCATGTTTTTTTTATACACCTTCCTTTTAGTAATTTTTTCTAGAAAATATTAGTAGGTATCTTGTTTGTTGTCAATTGGTTGTCTAACTCACCAAGAAGTGGGACACCTTTTCCATACCTACCTTCCTGTGGTACTTTTGCAATAATACCATTCTCTGGTGTATTATCAATCTCAGATATGTCACTTGCATGGGTTAACATGTCTTGAGATAAAGACTTCAAGTTTTGATTTCTAGAAACAGATGTCAATTTTAAATCAAGATCATTCACATCATGAAGCTTCTCATACTTCTCAAAAATATGTGCAACACCCCACCTGAGGAGGAAATGGCGAATTGTTGCACTGAAATTTTCCAAATTGTTATCTAGTAAATAGTCTTTCTTGGCATAAATCAAGAATCTCTCCTCCACTATGTATGGACAATAGAACCGAAAAATTTTCAAGCACTCAACTTGGTTATCGATATGTATATTCTATAAGGCCCATAAGTCACTGATTGGGCTCCAGTCACTGTCAAATATTATTACAGTGTCAATTGAAAAAATATTTATGCTTGTTCCAGAAGAACATTTTTTAAGTAAAAACGCAAACCGCCCAGAATCCTTACTATTAAACTTCTGCAAGGCTACCTGTTTCTTGGCAGCAGGTAAGCAACCATCAATACACTCATAGGAGTCAATCCCAAAATGTTGGCTTATATGATCATCCAAAATATCACCAATGGAAATTGGCCCAAATAGTCCAATCATCTGGAAAATAATCAACACCCTTTGGCCTTCTAGCCTTAGCTCTGATAGTATATTGTCCAATAGTTGCAACTTGTTGTTGGCATTTATATCAGCATCAAGGAATTCAACTTCTGAAAGGACATTTCAATACAAAATTTGCAATGAACCATCCATAAGATAAGGATGATTGCAACACTTCCTTAATGAAAGAAGGATGTCCCTGAGAGCTCCAAAATTATTTTTCTTCGCAATTGAACACAAAAAATCTATATTTTCATAAAAATGTTGCAGTACTGCTCCACCCGTACATATGTCAGGTCTACAGGAACTCAATACTCTTTTAAATTGGCACTTGTCAAAGGGTATGATTTTCGCTCATATACAATGTTTTCTGACAACTTGCTCTTCAATAAACCAAGATGTTCACTACTGCTATGTGTTGCTCTGCAAAATCATCAACATGTTGACTCTCTTTTTTAGTATCGAGGAAGTCAAGAAGACGAGAAATGTCGAGGGAATTATCCTTCAACTACTCATGGAAAATCACAAGTCAAAAATCAGCAGGTAGTTTCTCTAGATGCTGGAAAACTTTTTAAAGTTTAAGGCATTGCCCTTCATCTACAATCACTGCTTCCCAATCTCGGCATATTAAAAAGTCTAGATCCATGGTGACAACATTGGAGGTGGATAAGATAATCTGAACAAGAAAACATCCTCTTTCTTATGAAAATTAAAGCTTCTGGATAATATCTCTTGACTCTCTATTACCACAGTAAGCCACCATATTTATAGAAGAAGCCCACCTAAAAAATTCTAACTCCCAGCTATATATTCGACAATAGGTCTGTTTATGTGAAAATACTTGATTAAGGATAGGATAAAGGCAATCATTATAGCATTGTGTTCTTGATTAACTTCATCAATGACAAGAGCATTATTTTGGTTTTTCCAGAACTCTCGAAGTTTATTGACAGATGTAAGAAGAGAAGAATCCAGTAGCCCTTTCATCCAGTCTAGAGGTATTTTCAACCTTGAAAAAATGACTATTCTACAGCTCTTTTGCCTTAGTTTCTTGAGTAGGACTAGCTTACTAGTGTGCCTCATGATAGAAAAGTTTGTATGCTTTCATTAGTTCCCTAGTTGAAGTTAGGTTAAGAAAAGTTCTATCTTCTAACTCCCATGTACATTGATCGTAGCCTAACCCTTTCCATTTGACGAACCATTCTTGCCAGCCCAATTCACTAACTACATCTGTGCACTCTTTATCAGGATGCTTAGGAAAGATCAGTGCTCTCTTCTGAATAATCCATTGTGGTTCAGCCCATTCAGAGTTCATTTAAGAGCCTTTCCTTGTTGTAGGTTTTTCTTGAAATTAGCCAGCTGCTTGGGAGCTTCCTTGACAAGCAGAATTTCACTGACCCAGAAATTGTGAAGATGAGAGAGTCCTCTATACTTAACAAAATATATCCTTTGTTTTTTCTTAAGTCGTCCTACTACTTGATCTGATTTCACTTGGTATGCAGTATTCACAGTCATTTCATGATCTCTAGCATTATTAGATTTAAAAAATGTTTTTTCTTTTAGCCCATCATGATCTCTCTGAGTTGAATCTGAAATTGAACAACCTATAAGAGGATGAACACCATATTCGCTCTCAAAAATGTTGTTCACTTTCTCTTTTTTTTGCCACAAAGACATCCTATTCAGACAATTGTTTAGGTTCAACATGCTTGACGTCCCATATCGATTCGACTCCTTTGCAGACAGAGTGTACACCACATGATATTCTCATGTAAGTACAATTTGGGCAGTACCAGTCACCAGGAGGAACTTGAACCAAGGGTGGATCAAGGCAACCTATATGGTAAGTTACGAGGCAGTGTTTTCCATCACAACACAGTAGCTCCCTACCTTCTTTAGAGACTTGGCACACATTATTATAAAAATCTGTAGAAGACTTCACAACAGAACCACTTATATGCAAAGCAGATGGTTCCTCAAAGTTAGCATCTTCTATGCTTACCTCTGTTCCACCAACCATTCTCTTAAGGTCCAAAGTGTCCTCATCTTCATAATCCTCTAAACAAATTTGATGACTATCAAAACCTGGAACATTCTTACTCAACCTTTTTTCCTCCTTTTGAGCTACAGCAGAGTCATCTCCTCCATCTTTATTTGAATTTACAATAGCTTTGTCCTCCTGCAGAAAACTAAATGGTTCCTCAACTTGTCCTGATGACTCCAAATAGCTTCTTTTCTGTCAATTGGTTGTCTGACTCACCAAGCAGTGGGACACCTTTTCCATACCTACCTTTCCGTGGTACATTTTCAATAATACCATTCTCTGGTGTATTATCAATCTTAGATATGTAACTTGCACGGGTTAACATGTCTTGAGATAAAGACTTCAAGTTTTCATTTCTAGAAATAGATGTCAATTTTCAATCAAGATCATTCACATCATGAAGCTTCTCATAATTCCCAAAAAGATGTGCAACGCCCCACATGAGGAGAAAATGGTAAACTGTTGCACTGAAATTTTCCAAATTGTTATCTAGTAAATAGTCTTGCTTGGCATAAATCAGGTCTCTCTCCTCCACTATGTATGGGAAATAGAACCGAAAAATTTTCAAGTACTCAACTTGGTTATCGATATGTATCTTCTGTAAGGCCCATAATTCACTGATTGGGTTCCAGTCACTGTCAAATATTATTACAGTGTCAATTGGAAAAATATTTATGCTTGTTCCACAAGCACAGTTTTTGAGTAAAAACACAAACCACCCATAATCCTCAATATTAAACATCTTCTAGGCTAGCTGTTTCTTGGTAGCAGGTAAGTAACCATCAACATGCTCATAGGAGTCAATCCCAAAACGTTGGCTAATATTATTATCCAGAATATCACCAATGGAAATTGACCCAGATCATCCAATCATATGGAAGAGAATCAACACCCTTTGGCCTTCTAGCCTTAGCTCTGATAGTATATTGTCCAACAGTTGCAACTTGTTACTAGCATTTATATCAGCATCAAGGAATTCAACTTCTGAAAGGACCTTTCGATGCAAACTTTGCAATGAACCATCCACAAGATAAGGATGATTGCAACACTTCCTTAATGAAAGAAGGATGTCCCTGAGAGCTCCAAAATTAATTTTCTTCACCACTGAACATAAAAAATCTATATTTGTCATAAAAATGTTGCAATACTGCTCCACCTATACATATGCCAGGTCTACAGGAATCAAATACTCTTTTAAATTCGCACTTGTCAAAGGGTCTGATTTTCACTCATGTACAATGTTTTCTGACAACTTGCTCTTCAATAAACCAAGATGTTCACTACTATTATGCTATTTCTCTTCAAAATCATCAACATGTTGACTCTCTTTTCTAGTATTGAGGAAGGCAAGAAGATGAGAAACGTCAGGGGCATTATCCTTCAACTGCTCATGGAAAATCACAAGTCGAAAATTAGCAGGTAGTTGCTCCAGATGTTGGAAAATTTTTGAAATTTTAAGGCATTTCCCTTCATCTACAATCGCTACTTCCAAATCTAGGCATATTAAAGAATCCATATCCATGGTGAGAACATCAGAGATTGATAAGACAATCTGAACAAGCACACATGCACTTTCTTCTGAGAATTCAAGCTTCCAGATAATATCTCTTGACTCTCTATTACCACAATAAGCCACCATATTTATAGAAGAAGCCCACCTCAAAAATTATGACTCCCAGCTATATATTCAACAATAGGTCTGTTTATGTGAAAATACTTGATTAAGGATAGGATAAAGGCAATCATTATAGCAATGCATTCTTGATTAACTTCATCAATGACAAGAGCATTCTTGTGGTTTTGCCAGAACTCTCAAAGTTTATTGACAAATGTAAGAAGAGAAGAATCCAGTAGCCCTTTCATCTAGTCTAGAGGTCTTTTCAACCTTGAAAAAAGGGTTTTTCTACAGCTCTTTTGCCTTAACTGTTTGAGTAGGACTATCTTGCTGGTGTGTCTCATCATACAAAAATTCATATGCTTTCATTAGTTCCCTAGTTGAAGTTAGGTTAAGAAAAATTATGTCTTCTAACTCCCATGTACATTGATCATAGCCTAACCCTTTCCATTTGACAAACCATTCTTTCCAACCCAATTCATTGACTGCATCTGTGCACTCTTTATCAGGATGCTTAGGAAATATTAGTGCTCTCTTCTGAATAAGCCGTTGTGGTTCAGCCCATTCAAAGTTCCATTTAAGAGCCTTTCCTTGCTACAGTGTTTTCTTGAAATTAGCCAGCTGCTTGGGAGCTTTCTTGACAAGTAGAATTTCACTGACCCAAAAATTATGAAGATGAAGGAGTCCTCTATACTTAACAAAACATATCATTCGTTTTTTCTCGAGTCATCCTACTACTTTATCTGATTTCGCTTGGTATGTAGTCTTCACAGTAATTTCACCTTCTTCGATATTATTAGATTTAAACAATTTTTTCTCTTTTAGCCCATCATGATCTCTTTGAGTTGAAGCTGACATTGAACAACCTATAATAGGATGAACACCATATTCACTCTAAAAAATGTTGTTCACTTTTTCTTTTCTTTTTTCCATAAAGACATCCAATTCAACAAATTGTTTAGGTTCAACATGCTTGATGTCCCATATCGGTTCGACTACTTTGCAGACAGAGTGTACACTACATGATATTCTCATGTAAGTACAAGTTGGGTAGTACCAGTCACCAGGAGGAACTTGAACCAAGGGTGGGTCAAGGCAACCTATATGGTAAGTTATGAGGCAATCTTTTCCATCACAACACATCAGCTCCCCACCTTCTTTAGAGACTTGGCACACATTATTATAAAAATATTTAGAAGAATTCATAACAGAACCACTTATATGCACAGCAGATGGTTCCTAAAAGTTAGAATCTTATCTGCTTACCTCTGTTCCACCAACCATTCTCAAAAGGTCCAAACTGTCCTCATCTTCATAATTCTCTAAACATATTTGACGACTATCAAACCCTGGAACATTCTTACTCAACCTTTTTGCCCCCTTTTTAGTTACAGCAGAGTCATCTCCTCCATCTTTATCTTAATTTACAATAGCTTTGTCCTCCTACAGAGAACTAAATGGTTCCTCAACTTGTCCTGATGACTCCAAATAGCTTCTTTGCAAGCCATGTGAATGAATAGGTGGGTCCTTTGGCAAACAATTATGATACAACTGATAAGTTTTGGTAACAACATCTAAAAATTTCTTATATTTACACATATTTTTAATTTCTTTGTAATTCTCCCAAAATGGATGAAAAGACCTTGCCTCAATAAATTCGGGTTCCTCCCTTGAATCCACAGAGTAAATGAGTTGAGTTAATGCCAACCCATAATGTGTAGATGAATTTTTTTCTGCATAATATCACACTTTGGCACAGTGAAAGCAGGCCACCATCTGCCCTTTTCTATCTCACCCCAAAGAATCATATTTGGTTCAAAATCATTTCTTATGTTATTCTCATCTGAGTCACAATCTCCATTAGCAGATTGTTTCCCCACTCCTACATTTCCACATATATTAGAAGAGGATTCATTTCGTTGAAAACAAGCACGTGATTCCACATGGTCATCAGCATTTGTATTTGGTTCAATGTGCACACAAGAATCAGAAAGACTTTGTTTAGTTTCCTCCTGTGAATCAGCACAATTAGAATTAAAAGCATGACATGCACTGTCATCAAAACACCAAGACTGTCCACATACTTGAATATTCTCTATCCTCTTCCACTTTTTGCATTGATACATTGTGCCCATTCCCTGGTATGCTGATCCTCACTCATCCCATGCTACTGCACTCATCATAAATGAGTATCCATCCTTTCCCTAGAAACAATCTACATAAATCCACACTTGCATTTATAAAATGTATTTTTTTGCACACATGTAGAATGAGAAAGAGTGGATTCATTAATTCATTAGATGATGTGATGTCTCATTGAGTCATTACATAGTAGGAAAATAGGAGCACACTGCATATCTACCAAATACCTAACTAATAGAAACCAAATTTAATAGTATATTAAATGCGTAATAAGTGAATCTTCTATTTGGCAGCTCAATTTCACAAATTTTCTAGGTGGTGACTAGTTAAAATTTGTATGGCAGCTACCAATGCTCTTCATTATCTGCTGCTACAGGTTGGCTTCTATTTTGGTGGCTTAATCACTTTGATTCAGAGGCTCTACCATGAACATAAGCTATACCTTTTTACATCTCTGTTGGTAGCTACCCACTCACTCACGACATCTCTAACTTGATTCTTTGGTTATTCAGCAAATAATATCTACCCATGTGATTCTTTGGTGATCCAGCATTACTTTCTTCCAAAAACAAATGCTTCAAACTCAGACAGTTGAGGCTATGGTTCATGACCTATATTTTTTTATGTTCCTTTGGGTAGAGGCATGTGGTACAATTGTTTACATCCGAAACAGTTTTCCTCTCTAGATATTGAAGGAAAAAACATCGAAGGAAGCTTTCATCGGTGAGAAATCATAGGTATCACACTTTTTGTGTTTTTTTCTAGTATATATTCATATTTTTTAGGAGAAATGAACTAAATTGAAAAACTTCAATTTTAAGGGTGTTTTTGTTGGATATAATGAGTCCTGTAAGGCCTATGGAGTCTACATTCTGTCACAATAAAAAATAATAGTGAACTGAGATGTGAACCTTGTGATGATGCATGGTCCCTCAAGGTCTCAGGAGCCTTTTAGTAGAGTTTTAGGAGTGAGAAAATTTTTCTGTCCTAATGATGATTAGCAAGGTTTTGGAGGTGGAAGTGATGCTTTAGTATTTTTTGGTTCAACAAGGCAGCCTAGGTGGTACTAAACATAGTAGGATGCATAGGAGCATGTTGTATCTCCAAAGCCATCCTTTGTAGTGATTTATCTTTATAAAAAGTTTATGAATTATGTTGTACTGATGTCTTCTATCGTTTTTGTAGAGCCTTTTAGTTATGGGGAGGTATTTGGCTAGCAGGTATGGCAAAATGTTGTGGTGGACATGGACAAATCTATACTGAAGAATGATGTTTGGGAGATTGTGCCAACACAAGTGGGGCAGTTTCTTATTTATTATAGGTGGATGTTTGAGGTGAAGCTTGCAGCAGATAAAAAACTACAAAGGTTTAGTTCATAGTGAGAGTATTCTCTAGAGAGGAGTTGACTATAAGGACACATTTACTTTAGTTACTAGTGTACTTGCATTAGGTTCGTTAATTTCTTTAGTGTCAATTTTTGGTTGGCATTCATATCAAATGGATGTAAGGACATTGTTTCTTAATGGTATAATCAAGGATGAAATATAGATCAATCACAACTCTATAATGAAGAATGTTTTTTTCTATATTGTGCCAAAAAAAGTGGGGAAGTTTTTGATTTATTCTAGGGGGGTTTTTGAGGTGAAGTTTGTAGTAGGTACCATAAAAATGTACAAAGGTTCAGTTCACAATGAGACTATTCTCTAGATAGGAGTTGACTATGAGGACACCTTTAGGATTTAGTCTAGTTGCTAGTGTACTTGCATTAGGTTTTTCATATCCTTAGCATCAATTTTTGGTTGGAATTTATATCAAATGGATGTAAAAAAATTGTTTCTTAATGGTCTAATTGAGGAGGCAATATACATCAATCAATTGAGAGGCTTTACAGACAGGAAAAAATAAACCTATTCTACTTCTACCCTTATTACTCCATGAGACCAGATTGAACTGTTGATCTCACATTTTATCTACCTAAACTACATCTGCTAGGATTAAACTGTCTAGAAGATTTCTTCTCTACATTCTAAAATAGAAATTGAAAAATATCCAAGCCAGGATTAGACTATCTGGCTTGCTGGACTTTGCAAAAATTAAAACAACTAACTACATGCTCACAGACTGAGCTTTATTGAGTTTTTCCTACCTACCTTACTCTAACTAGAATATTTACAAGTCTAGCTTACAAACATTGTCTTCCAATGTAACCAGTCCCTCAAATGATCCCATGAATGGTCTCTCTTGCTCGACTCTTTTAGCAAGCTGGATAGGCAGGGCAGCTCCCACTCTTTTTGTTCCACAACAACAGCTACAAAAAAATTTCTTGCTGTCTACAACATGCTTCTCAACAAGACCCTTGATCCTTCTTCAAATGTTTGCAGGAGATGAGCATAAGGATCATGGAACGATACCTAGCTATGAATATCTGGCAGGCAGGCTTCAACCAAGATCTCTTCTTCTTCCACTAGATGGAGAAGAAGACTCTCTAGGAGTAGAGTGTCTTCTTCATCTTTTGAACTGGAGGACTCATCATATATTGAAGCTAAGTCCTTTTGGAGCTCTGATATGTTCTGCTCTGACGTGCTGAGCTCCATGAAAAGATCCATGTATTCTTGAGTAGGGGTTTGTTCCTTTGCTTCCTCTTTCTCAAGAGAAGGCTCGTTGCTTTCATCTTGGTCAAGAACTTATTCTTTGCTTTCCTCCTCATCTTCTGAAAGAAAAGGCTGCTGGTTTCCAGTCTCACTGATGATCTGTAGTAGCGCAGAATGAAGATTCAAAGAATCTTCATTTGCTATTACCACTAGTAGAAAATGATGAAATTAGTGACTAGGTGACTAAAAAAGTTAGTCACCACAACTATTTTAAGTGAATTAATACTAAATTTGAACAATTTTAAGTGACCCAACTGAGAACGACTAACTTAAATGACTAATTTGGTCTAGGGATAAAATAAACGACTAGATAATAAGTGACCCAACTAAAAACAACTAACTTAAATGACTAATTTAGTCTAGGGATAAAATAAACGACTAGATAATAAGTGACCCAACTAAAAACGACTAACTTAAATGACTAATTTTGTCCATGACTAAAATATATGACTGGATAATAAGTGACAAAATTAGAAATAATTAATGTAAATGAATACTGTAGTCCAAGAATAAAAATATGACCAACTAGCAAGTACAAGAAGTATATGATTTAGTCATTTATGTTAGTAATTTTAATTGTGTCACTATAGAAATGGAACATTGCAATTTTGATATTAAAATGTTACATTTCACTAAATTTTGACGTTGCAAATGGATTCAGAGATAAAGGGGGTCTCTGAATCCATCTGCAGCGTTAAAATTTAGAGACAAAGGGGTTGCTTCCCCACATTCATGGATGACATCCACAATAAATTTGTTAGTGTGGACTGGCAGTACACCTTACTCAAGAGATTTGTCGATCTAGGCATTTGATAGTGTAAAACTAGCCAAATACCCATCAACACTAATAACAAATTGTTTATGTATTTCTATACAAAAATACTTAAGAGATATTTTTCCACATTCGACAGATACATGTTAAAAATAATTACAATAATTTATTACAAATTATTATAAATATATTATATTTTACCTTCTTTGATATAAAAGTGCATGTTTAAAAATATTTTCAATGAAACTAATGTTTAAAAATTTAATCCTAATATTTTTCTTTGTGAAAAGCTTTTATAAAATTTATACAAACATTATATATCTTAAAAATAGCTTAAAAGATGAATTAATATAATTTTTTCATTTTCTTATTTTAAAAAACATATTTTTTTTTCTTCTTATTTTGCAAGAAAAATAAGAAATTCTCTTCAATTGACAAATTCATAAATATTTAAAAAATTAAATACTATTCAATAATCTAAACCCAAATCAAAGTAAAGTGGTGGAGGGAAAAATTCAAAATGATAGTGGGAAAAATAACAAAAGGTTTAAAAAATGAAAAATAATTGGTATATTGCACAACATTCCCAAATGCTGTTTTCCTCTGACCGCAGCACAATTCGATTATTGGAAACCAACAAGAAGCAAGAAAGAAACCAAACAGAGAGTGGAGCACATTTTACATGTCAATGTAAATATACAGCATAAAAAATCCACGCGTTCCCTGGGATATGGAGCCATTTTATCTCTGTCTTTGGTTTTTGAACTAAAATGAAATCAAATTTGTTGAGGTTTTGAGGGTGTTTGTCCAGAGTTCTGTAGTATAACGATGGATTTACAGATCTATCCCTATGGCTTTGCGAAGCTCTGGTGCAGCAGGGTTTGAATGGTTTGGCCTAGCTTCTGGAAGAGGGTTCGAATCAAATTAGTGAATGAACATCCACCTACATCATTCATTTCTGCAATGGAAGAGTATTCACGAAGCTCTGGTGTAGCAAGGTTTGAAGGGTTTGGCTCGGCTTCTGGCAGAGGGTTGGAATCAAATTACTAAAGGAATATCCACAAGCATCATTCATTTCTACAATGGAAGAGTATGTTAGATATGCCTCAAGAGCATCATCAGTCATCAGTCCGGAGGGAGTTGGTATGAACATCAATTTCAAGAGATTATACAGTTTATTTAAGACATCGAAATTTCATTTTGTTTGTTATTTCCAAAGCTCTAGTGAAATTTTCTAATAATTGTTCCTTTTTAAATAAATATTCATTAATATGATAATGTTTCTCGAATAGAAGACTGAGTCTTCTCCAAAGGTTTTATCTATGGAGTACAACAAAAAATCAAAACCCCAAGGATGATGCACCACTGGTTTCTTCCTTAGTTCCATTCAAATAGAAAACGGAGTCTGCTCCAAAGGTTTTATCTCTGGAGTTCAAGAAAAAATCAGAACACCAGGATGATGCACCACTAGTTTCTTCCTTAGTCCCATTCGACCTCTAGTTTTCTTCTTGACAACTACTATCAAGGATACCGCTACACATATTAATTTCGTAGTAGACTGGAGACTTGCAACAACAGAATTAATATTCTTGTTATCTAAACCCCTAGTACATAGAAAACATAGTTGCAGCCAAGCCAACATCTTTTGTGTATGCTACCCAAAAGAGATAATGGTAAGAAAAACCGTCTTAGAATTTACACTTTCTCCAGAGAGTATAACAACAAGTATACATACATTAAAAATATAAACCAATAAATCTAATACAGATATTGTGATTTGCAGAAACAAAGGTACAAACCTAGATTAACAATCACAGTATCCTTGTGGCTTTCCTCATGGCCAAGTGGTGTCGATGCTTCCTTCTCTAGAACTACCATGCCTATAAGACCACCTTTCATTGCAGTCTTCCAAGTATGCACTGAACCACCATCTGTAATTCTAGCACACATACCAGCCCCAATATATATACCTGCCTCAACTTATCACCATGTGGAATGCAAGGACCATGTCCATACAATGGGGTAGATGGTACATTATATACTCCAACCATAGGATTTGATACATCATCATTCCACTGATGAACATCTACATCACTAGTTAAAGCAATGAGGTATTCTTGTGGGAGTGAAAATATTAAAATAGTATAAAAATCACTGCACTCAACATAAATGAGTATCCATCCTTTCCCTAGAAACAGTCTACATAAATCCACACTTGCATTTCTAAAATGTATTTTTTTGCACACATGTATGTGGGCATGAATACACAGTAGAATGAGAAAGAGTGGATTCATTAATTCATTAGATGATGCGATGTCTCATTAAGTCATTACATAGTAGGAGAAGAGGAGCACACTACATATCTCCCAAATACCTAACTGATAGCAACCACATTTAATACTATATTAAATGCCTAATAAGTGAATCTTCTATTTGGTAGCTTTGGCAGCTCAATTTCACAAATTTTCTAGGTGGTTACTAGTTAAAATTTGTATGGAAGCTATCAATGCTCTTCCTTATCCTATACAACAGGTTGGATTCTCTTTTGGTGGCTTAATCACTTTGTTTCAGAGGCTCTACCGAGAACATAAGCTATACCGACATTTATGTTGGCAGCTACCCACTCAGTCACGACATCTCTGACTTGATTGTTTGGTTATTCAGCAGATAATATCTACCCATGTCATTCTTTGGTGATCCATCATTATTTTTTTCCAAAAAAAAATGCTTCAGACTAAGACAGTTGAGGCTATGGTTCATGACCTAGATTTTCTTATGTTCCTTTGGGTACAGGCATATGGTACAATTGTCTACATCCTAAACAGGTTTTCTCTCTATATATTGAAGGAAAAAAACACCGAAGGAAGCTTTCATCGGTGAGAAATCCTAGGTATCACACTTTTTGTGTTGTTGTCCTGTATATATTCATATTTTTGAGGAGAAATGAACTAAATTGAAACACTTCAATTTGAAGGGTGTTTTTGTTGGATATAATGAGTCCTGCAAGGCCTATGGAGTCTACATTCTATCACAATGGAAAATAATAGTGGATTCAGATGTGAACCTTGTGATGATGCATGGTCCCTCGAGGTCTTAGGAGCCTTTTAGTAGAGGTTTAGGAGGGAGAAACCTTTTCTGTCCTAATGATGATTAGCAAGGTTTTGGAGGTGGAAGTGATGATTTAGTATTTTTTGGTTCAACAAGGCAGCCTAGGTGGTACTAAACATAGTAGGATGCATAGGAGCATGTTGGATCTCCAAAGCCATCCTTTGTAGTGAGTTATCTTTCTAAAAAGTTTCTGAATTATGTTGCACGAATGTCTTCCATCATTTTTGTAGAGCCTTTTAGTTACGGGGAGGTAGTTGGTTAGCAGGGATGACAGAATGTTGTGGTGGACGTGGACAACTCTATATTAAAGAATGATGTTTGGGAGATTGTGCCAACACAAATGGGGCAGTTTGTGATTTATTATAGGTAGATGTTTAAGGTGAGGCTTGGAGTAGATAAAAAAGTACAAAGGTTCAGTTGATAGTGAGAGTATTCTCTAGAGAGGAGTTGACTATAAGGACACATTTACTTTAGTTGCTAGTGCACTTGCATCAGGTTCATTAATGCCTTTAGCGTCAATTCTTGGTTGGCATTGATATCAAATGGATGTAAGAACATTGTTTCTTATTGGTCTAATCAAGGAGGAAATATAGATCAATCACAACTCTATAATGAAGAATTTTGTTTGGGATATTGTGCCAACACAAGTGGGGAAGTTTTTGATTTATTCTAGGGGGTTTTTTGAGGTGAAGCTTGCAGTAGATACCATAAAAATGTACTAAGGTTCAGTTCACAGTGAGACTATTCTCTAGAGAGGAGTTGACTATGAGGATACCTTTAGGATTTACTCTAGTTGCTAGGGTACTTGCATCAGGTTCATCATATCTTTAGCATCAATTTTTGGTTGGCATTTATATCAAACAGATGTAAAAACATTGTTTCTTAATGGTCTAATTGAGGAGGCAATATACATTAATCAGTTGAGAGGCTTTCAAGTGCGTGGGTGAGAGATCCATGTATGAAAATTGGAGGACTTTTATAGGTTGAAGTTGGCATCACATGCCCAGTACTCTGGGATTGAAGAATAATTGGTAGGTTCAAGCTTTACTATAGCTATTGCAAATACTCATCTTGATTATTTATTTGGTAAACTTGATTAGCTTGTTTTTGTGAGATCCTAGAGAAAATTTCACCCTAGGATTTCAACAAATTATTTTTTAGACAATGACACCAAGACTCATCCAATACAAATGAATTCTTTAGTAAATAACATTGCTATCTCGACATTACAGTAAAAAATACGATAGTTCAACCATCTAATAGAATTTCATAGTACCACTATATTCTCCAGATTTAATAGTTTAGTATAGTTTCAAACAGTTGCAGTATAATTTCGTATTGGACAAAGTTGTATTCTAACCAGAAATCCATAGACCTAAATAAACCTTTGCGAATTCTAATTAGGGATGATATCTGAATGGTTTCAAGGGTCAAGACGGAGGATAAAACTCTTCTTCTTCCTTGGACTTCCTTCAGAAAATTCTCCAAGAATCTATCCAATACCACTGCATCGTATTAGAGGGTCTTGGATTTTCTTTGGTCCTAAATCAATTCCTCTATGCTTAACTCAGATAGCCACTCTGAGCTCTATATAGGAGTAGGAAATTTCTTCAAAAGTTAAGACCTATTGCAGACCACAAATAATCCTCGAGTTGCTTGAGGAAGGGGGTTGGCTAGGATTAGCCTCCTTTGATGCTAAAAAAATTCATATTAATTTGCCTCAGAATAATTACGTAACTAACCAGTCTCAGGGTTTTGTTTCAGTCTTAGGGTTTTGTTTTCTTGGGAATTGTGATAATATCTTGCCTCGAATAGCTCTACTTCTTGGATGGGAAAACTTTCCACAATCATTTTTTATAGATTCATTAGATGTTTGTTTGGCACCATTTGCATGCAACTGAATATTGTTTTCATTTATTTCCTTTTCACTAGCCAATGACTTTTTTGCATCCTTAAACCAGGTTGATATTGAGATTGGATCAAGTGTTCCACATACACATCTTCACTTCTTCTTTGATTCTACATCATATGAGACACATATTTATTAGGTTATCCTTCATATTACTACACCTTTCTTATTGGTCTCTGCATTTGTCTAGTAGTACCATGTTTTTTTTATACACCTTCCTTTTAGTATTTTTTTCCAGAAAATATTAGTAGGTATCTTTTTTGTTGTCAATTGGTTGTCTAACTCACCAAGAAGTGGGACACCTTTCCCATACATACCTTCCTGTGGTACTTTTGCAATAATACCATTCTCTGGTGTATTATCAATCTCAGATATGTCACTTGCACGGGTTAACATGTCTTGAGATAAAGACTTCAAGTTTTGATTTCTAGAAACAGATGTCAATTTTAAATCAAGATCATTCACATAATGAAGCTTCTCATACTTCTCAAAAATATCTGCAACACCCCACCTGAGGAGAAAATGGCAAACTGTTGCACTGAAATTTTCCAAATTGTTATCTAGTAAATAGTCTTTCTTGGCATAAATCAAGACTCTCTCCTCCACTATGTATGGGAAATAGAACCGAAAAATTTTCAAGCACTCAACTTGGTTATCAATATGTATATTCTGTAAGGCCCATAAGTCACTGATTGGGCTCCAGTCACTGTCAAATATTATTACAGTGTCAATTGAAAAAATATTTATGCTTGTTCCACAAGCACATTTTTTGAGTAAAAACGCAAACCGCCCAGAATCCTTACTATTAAACTTCTGCAAGGCTACCTGTTTCTTGGTAGCAGGTAAGTAACCATCAATACGCTCATAGGAGTAAATCCCAAAATGTTGGCTTATATGATCATCTAGAATATCACCAATGGAAATTGGCCCAGATAGTCCAATCATCTGGAAAATAATCAACACCCTTTGGCCTTCTAGCCTTAGCTCTGATAGTATATTGTCCAATAGTTGCAACTTGTTGTTGGCATTTATATCAGCATCAAGGAATTCAACTTCTGAAAGGACATTTCAAAGCAAAATTTGCAATGAACCATCCATAAGATAAGGATGATTGCAACACTTCCTTAATGAAAGAAGGATGTCCTTGAGAGCTCCAAAATTATTTTTCTTCGCAATTGAACAAAAAAAATCTATATTTGTCATAAAAATGTTACAGTACTGCTCCACCCGTACATATGTCAGGTCTACAGGAACCCAATACTCTTTTAAATTGGCACTTTTCAAAGGGTATGATTTTCGCTCATATACAATGTTTTCTGACAACTTGCTCTTCAATAAACCAAGATGTTCACTACTGCTATGTGTTGCTCTTCAAAATCATCAACATGTTGACTCTCTTTTTTAGTATCGAGGAAGTCAAGAAGACGAGAAATGTCGGGGGAATTATCCTTCAACTACTCATGGAAAATCACAAGTCAAAAATCAACAGGTAGTTGCTCTAGATGCTGGAAAACTTTTTAAAGTTTAAGGCATTGCCCTTCATCTACAATCACTGCTTCCCAATCTAGGCATATTAAAGAGTCTAGATCCATGGTGACAACATCGGAGGTGGATAAGATAATCTGAACAAGAAAACATCCACTTTCTTCTGAAAATTAAAGCTTCTGGATAATATCTCTTGACTCTCTATTACCACAGTAAGCCACCATATTTATAGAAGAATCCCACCTAAAAAATTCTGACTCCCAGCTATATATTCGACAATAGCTTTGTTTATGTGAAAATACTTGATTAAGGATAGGATAAAGGCAATCATTATAGCAATGTGTTCCTGATTAACTTCATTTATGACAAGAGCATTCTTGTGGTTTTTCCAGAACTCTCGAAGTTTATTGACAAATGTAAGAAGAGAAGAATCCAGTAGCCCTTTCATCCAGTCTAGAGGTATTTCCAACCTTGCAAAAATGACTATTCTACAGCTATTTTGCCTTAGCTTCTTGAGTAGGACTAGCTTACTGGTGTGCCTCATGATAGAAAAGTTCGTATGCTTTCATTAGTTCCCTAGTTGAAGTTAGGTTAAGAAAAGTTCTATCTTCTAACTCCCATGTACATTGATCTTAGCCTAACCCTTTCCATTCGACGAACCATTCTTGCCAGCCCAATTCACTAACTACATCTATGCACTCTTTATCAGGATGCTTAGGAAAGATCAGTGCTCTCTTCTGAATAATCCATTGTGGTTCAGCCCATTCAGAGTTCATTTAAGAGCCTTTCCTTGTTGTAGGTTTTTCTTGAAATTAGCCAGCTTCTTGGGAGCTTCCTTGACAAGCAGAATTTCACTGACCCAGAAATTATGAAGATGAGAGAGTCCTCTATACTTAACAAAATATATCGTTTGTTTTTTCTTAAGTCGCCCTACTACTTGATCTGATTTCACTTGGTATGCAGTATTCACAGTCATTTCATGATCTCTAGCATTATTAGATTTAAACAATGTTTTTTCTTTTAGCCCATCATGATCTCTCTGAGTTGAATTTGAAATTGAACAACCTATAAGAGGATGAACACCATATTTGCTCTCAAAAATGTTGTCCACTTTCTCTTTTTTTTTGCCACAAAGACATCCTATTCAGAAAATTGTTTAGGTTCAACATGCTTGACGTCCCATATCGATTCGACTCCTTTGCAGACAGAGTGTACACCACATGATATTCTCATGTAAGTACAATTTGGGCAGTACCAATCACCAGGAGGAACTTGAACCAAGTGTGGGTCAAGGCAACCTATATGGTAAGTTACGAGGCAGTGTTTTCCATCACAAAACAGTAGCTCCCTACCTTCTTTAGAGACTTGGCACACATTGTTATAAAAATCTGTAGAAGACTTCACAACACAACCACTTATATGCAAAGCAGATGGTTTCTCAATGTTAGCATCTTCTATGCTTACCTCTGTTCCACCAACCATTCTCTTAAGGTCCAAAGTGTCCTCATCTTCATAATCCTCTAAACAGATTTGATGACTATCAAACCCTGGAACATTCTTAATTAACCTTTTTTCCCCCTTTTGAGCTACAGGAGAGTCATCTCCTCCATATTTATTTGAATTTACAATAGCTTTTTCCTCCTGCAGAGAACTAAATGGTTCCTCAACTTGTCCTGATGACTCCAAATAGCTTCTTTTCTGTCAATTGGTTGTCTGAATCACCAAGCAGTGGGACACCTTTTCCATACCTACCTTTCCATGGTACTTTTTCAATAATACCAATCTCTGGTGTATTATCAATCTCAGATATGTAACTTGCACGGGTTAACATGTCTTGAGATAAAGACTTCAAGTTTTCATTTCTAGAAATAGATGTCAATTTTAAATCAAGATCATTCACATCATGAAGCTTCTCATAATTCTCAAAAAGATGTGCAACGCCCCACATGAGGAGAAAATGGTAAACTGTTGCACTGAAATTTTCCAAATTGTTATCTAGTAAATAGTCTTGCTTGGCATAAATCAGGTCTCTCTCCTCCACTATGTATGGGCAATAGAATCGAAAATTTTTCAAGTACTCAACTTGGTTATCGATATGTATCTTCTGTAAGGCCCATAATTCACTGATTGTGTTCCAGTCACTGTCAAATATTATTACAGTGTCAATTGGAAAAATATTTATGCTTGTTCCACAAGCACAGTTTTTTAGTAAAAACACAAACCACCCATAATCCTCACTATTAAACATCTTCTAGGCTACCTGTTTCTTGGTAGCAAGTAAGCAACCATCAGCATGCTCATAGGAGTCAATCCCAAAACGTTGGCTAATATTATTATCCAGAATATTACCAATGGAAATTGACCTAGATCATCCAATCATATGGAAGAGAATCAACACCCTTTGGCCTTCTAGCCTTAGCTCTGATAGTATATTTTCCAACAGTGGCAACTTGTTACTAGCATTTATATCAGCATCAAGGAATTCAACTTCTGAAAGGACCTTTCGATGCAAAATTTGCAATGAACCATCCACAATATAAGGATGATTGCAACACTTCCTTAATGAAAGAAGGATGTCCCTGAGAGCTCCAAAATTAATTTTCTTCACCACTGAACATCAAAAATCTATATTTGTCATAAAAATGTTGCAATACTGCTCCACCTATACATATGCCAGGTCTACAGGAATCAAATACTCTTTTAAATTGGCACTTGTCAAAGGGTCTGATTTTCACTCATGTACAATGTTTTCTGACAACTTGCTCTTCAATAAACCAAGATGTTCACTACTTTTATGCTGTTTCTCGTCAAAATCATCAACATGTTGACTCTCTTTTTTAGTATTGAGGAAGGAAAGAAGATGAGAAACGTCAGGGGCTTTATCCTTCAATTTCTCATGGAAAATCACAAGTCGAAAATCAGCAGGTAGTTGCTCCAGATGTTGGAAAATTTTTGAAATTTTAAGGAATTTCCCTTCATCTACAATCGCTACTTCCCAATCTAGGCATATTAAAGAATCCATATCCGTGGTGAGAACATCAGAGATTGATAAGACAATCTGAACAAGCACACATGCACTTTCTTTTGAGAATTCAAGCTTCCAGATAATATCTCTTGACTCTCTATTACCACAATAAGCCACCATATTTATGGAAGAAGCCCACCTCAAAAATTATGACTCCCAGCTATATATTCAAGAATAGGTCTGTTTATGTGAAAATGCTTGATTAAGGATAGCATAAAGGCAATCATTATAGCAATGCATTCTTGATTAACTTCATCAATGACAAGAGCATTCTTGTGGTTTTGCCAGAACTCTCGAAGTTTATTGACAAATGTAAGAAGAGAAGAATCCAGTAGCCCTTTCATCCAGTCTAGAGGTCTTTTCAACCTTGAAAAAAGGACTGTTCTACAGCTCTTTTGCCTTAACTGTTTGAGTAGGACTAGCTTGCTGGTGTGTCTCATCATATAAAAGTTCATATGCTTTCATTAGTTCCCTAGTTGAAGTTAGGTTAAGAAAAATTCTATCTTCTAACTCCCATGTACATTGATCATAGCCTAACCCTTTCCATTTGACAAACCATTCTTGCCAGCCCAATTCATTGACTGCATCTGTGCACTCTTTATCACGATGCTTAGGAAAGATTAGTGCTCTCTTCTGAATAAGCCGTTGTGGTTCAGCCCATTCAAAGTTCCATTTAAGAGCCTTTCCTTGCTGCAGTTTTTTCTTGAAATTAGCCAGCTGCTTGGGAGCTTTCTTGACAAGTAGAATTTCACTGACCCAAAAATTATGAAGATGAAGGAGTCCTCTATACTTAACAAAATATATTATTCGTTTTTTCTCGAGTCATCCTACTACTTTATCTGATTTCGCTTGGTATGTAGTCTTCACAGTAATTTCACATTCTTCGATATTATTAGATTTAAACAATTTTTTTTCTTTTAGCCCATCGTGATCTCTCTGAGTTGAAGCCGACATTGAACAACCTATAATAGGATGAACACCATATTCGCTCTAAAAAATGTTGTTCACTTTTTCTTTTTCTTTTCCATAAAGACATCCAATTCAAAAAATTGTTCAGGTTCAACATGCTTGACGTACCATATCGGTTCGACTACTTTGCAGACAGAGTGTACACTACATGATATTCTCATGTAAGTACAAGTTGGGCAGTACCAGTCACCAGGAGGAACTTGAACCAAGGGTGGGTCAAGGCAACCTATATGGTAAGTTATGAGGCAATCTTTTCCATCACAACACATTAGCTCCATACCTTCTTTACAGACTTGGCACACATTATTATAAAAAATTTTAGAAGACTTCACAACAGAACCACTTATATGCACAAAAGATGGTTCCTAAAAGTTAGAATCTTCTCTGCTTACCTCTGTTCCACCAACCATTCTCTTAAGGTCCAAACTGTCCTCATCTTCATAATTCTCTAAACAGATTTGACGACTATCAAACCCTGGAACATTCTTACTCAACCTTTTTGCCCCCTTTTTAGTTACAGCAGAGTCATATCCTCCATCTTTATCTTAATTTACAATAGCTTTGTCATTCTGCAGAGAACTAAATGGTTCCTCAACTTGTCCTGATGACTCCAAATAGCTTCTTTGCAAGTCGACTGAACGAATAGGTGGGTCCTTTGGCAAACAATTATGACACAACTAATAAGTTTTGGTAACAGCATCTAAAAATTTCTTATATTTACACATATTTTTAATTTCTTTGTAATTCTCCCAAAATGGATGAAAAGACCTTGCCTCAATAAATTCGGGCTCCTCCCTTGAATCCACAGAGTAAATGAGTTGAGTTAATGCCAACCCATAATGTGTAGATGAATTTTTTTCTGCATAATATCACACTTTAGCACAGTGAAAGAAGGCCACCATCTGCCCTTTTCTATCTCACCCCAAAGAATCATCTTTGGTTCAAAATCATTTCTTATGTTATTCTCATCTGAGTCAGAATCTCCATTACAGATTCTTTCCCCACTCCTACATTTCCACATATATTAGAAGAAGATTCATTTCTTTGAAAACAAGCACGTGATTTCACATGGTCATCAGCATTTGTATTTGGTTCAATGTGCACACAAGAATCAGAAAGACTATGTTTAGTTTCCTCCTATGAATCAGCACAATTAGAATTAAAAGCATGACATGCACTGTCATCAAAACACCAAGACTATCCACATACTTGAATATTCTCTATCCTCTTCCACTTTTTGCATTGATACATTGTGCCCATTCCCTGGTATGCTGATTCTCACTCATCCCATGCTACTGCACTCATCATAAATGAGTATCCATCCTTTCCCTAGAAACAATTTACATAAATCCACACTTGTATTTATAAAATGTATTTTTTTGCACACATGTACGTGGGCATGAATACACAGTAGAATTAGAAAGAGTGGATTCATTAATTCATTAGATGATGCGATGTCTCATTGAGTCATTACATAGTAGGAAAATAGGAGCACACTGCATATCTACCAAATACCTAACTAATAGAAACCAAATTTAATAGTATATTAAATGCCTAATAAGTGAATCTTCTATTTGGCAGCTCAATTTCACAAATTTTCTAGGTGGTGACTAGTTAAAATTTGTATGGCAGCTACCAATGCTCTTCATTATCTACTGCTACAGGTTGGCTTCTATTTTGGTGGCTTAATCACTTTGATTCAGAGGCTCTACCATGAACATAAGCTATACCTTTTTACATCTCTGTTGGTAGCTACCCACTCAGTCACGACATCTCTAACTTGATTCTTTGGTTATTCAGCAAATAATATCTACCCATGTGATTCTTTGGTGATCCAGCATTACTTTCTTCCAAAAACAAATGCTTCAAACTCAGACAGTTGAGGCTATGGTTCATGACCTATATTTTTTTATGTTCCTTTGGGTAGAGGCATGTGGCACAAATGTTTACGTCCGAAACAGTTTTCCTCTCTAGATATTGAAGGACAAAACATCGAAGGAAGCTTTCATCGATGACAAATCCTAGGTATCACACTTTTTGTGTTTTTTTTTGTATATATTCATATTTTTTAGGAGAAATGAAATAAATTGAAAAAATTCAATTTTAAGGGTGTTTTTGTTGGATATAATGAGTCCTGTAAGGCCTATGGATTCTACATTCTGTCACAATAAAAAATAATAGTGAACTGAGATGTGAACCTTGTGATGATGCATGGTCCCTCAAGGTCTCAGGAGCCTTTTAGTAGAGTTTTAGGAGTGAGAAACCTTTTCTGTCCTAATGATGATTAGTAAGGTTTTGGAGGTGGAAGTGATGCTTTAGTATTTTTTGGTTCAACAAGGCAGCCTAGGTGGTACTAAACATAGTAGGATGCATAGGAGCATGTTGTATCTCCAAAGCCATCCTTTGTAGCGATTTATCTTTATAAAAAGTTTATGAATTATGTTGTACTGATGTCTTCTATCATTTTTGTAGAGCCTTTTAGTTATGGGGAGTTAGTTGGCTAGCAGGTATGGCAAAATGTTGTGGTGGACATGGACAAATCTATACTGAAGAATGATGTTTGGGAGATTGTGCCAACACAAGTGGGGCAGTTTCTAATTTATTCTAGGTGGATGTTTGAGGTGAAGCTTGCAGCAGATAAAAAACTACAAAGGTTTAGTTCATAGTGAGAGTATTCTCTAGAGAGGAGTTGACTATAAGGACACATTTACTTTAGTTACTAGTGTACTTGCATTAGGTTCATTAATTTCTTTAGTGTCAATTCTTGGTTGGCATTGATATCAAATGGATATAAGAACATTGTTTCTTAATGGTATAATCAAGGAGGAAATATAGATCAATCACAACTCTATAATGAAGAATGTTGTTTGCTATATTGTGCCAACACAAGTGGGGAAGTTTTTGATTTATTCTAGGGGGGTTTTTGAGGTGAAGTTTGTAGTAGGTACCATAAAAATGTACTAAGGTTCAGTTCACAATGAGACTATTCTCTAGACAGGAGTTGACTATGAGGACACCTTTAGGATTTAGTCTAGTTGCTAGTGTACTTGCATTAGGTTCGTCATATCCTTAGCATCAATTTTTGGTTGGAATTTATATCAAATGGATGTAAAAAAATTGTTTCTTAATGGTCTAATTGAGGAGGCAATATACATCAATCAATTGAGAGGCTTTCAGGTACGTGGGTGAGAGATCCATGTATGCAAATTGAAGGAGGACTTTTATGGGATGAATTTGGCATCACATGCTTAGTACTCTAGGATTGAAGAATAACTGGTAGTTTCAAGCTTTACTATAGCTATTGCAGATCCTGATCTTTATTTTTTCCTTAGTAAATTTGATTTGCTTGTTTTTGTGAAATCTTAGGGAAAATTTCACCCTAGGATTTCAACAAATTATTTTTCAAACAATGACACCAAGATTCATCCAATACAAATGAATGAAGTCTTCAGTAAATAACATTGCTATCTCAACATTAAAGTAAACAATACGATAGTTCAACCATGCAACAAAATTTCATAGTACCACTATATTCTCCATATTTAATAGTTTAGTATAGTTTCAAACAGTTGCAGTATAATTTCATATTGGACAAAGCTGTATTCTAACCATAAATCCATAGACCTGAATAAACCTTTATGAATTTTGATCAGGGCTAGTATCCGAATGGTTTCAGGGGTCAAGACGGAGGATAAAAGTCTTCTTCTTCCTTGGACTTCCTTTAGAAAATTCTCTGAGAATCTATCCAATACCACTGCATCGTATTAGAGAGTCTTGGATCTGCTTCAGTCCTAAATCAATTCCTCTATACTTGCCTCAGATAGCCACTCTAAGCTCTATATAGGAGTAGGAAATTTTTTTTCAGAAGTTAAGACCTATTGCAGAGCACAAATAATCCTTGAGTGGCCTGAGGAAGGGGGTTGGTTGGGATTAGCCTCCTTTGATTCTAAAAAAAATAAGATTAATTTGCCTCAAAATAATTATGTAAATAACCAGTCTCAGGGCTTTGTTTCTATCTCAGGGATTTTTTTCCTGGGAATTGTGATAATATCCTGCCTTAGATCATTCTGCTTCTAGGATGGGAAAAATTTCCACAATCATCTTTTACAGATTCTTGGATGTTTTTTTGGCACCATCTGCATGCAACTGAATGTTGTTTTCAGCTATTTCCTTTTCACTGGCCAATGACTTTTTTTCATCCTTAAGCCAGGAGGATATTGAGATTGGATCAAGTGTTCCAAATACACGTATTCACTTATTCTTTGATTCTACATCATCAAAATGAGACACAGATTATTGGGTGATCCTCCATAGTACTACACCTTTCTTCTTCGTCTCTCCATTTGTCCAGTAGTACCATGTTTTTTTATACACCTTCATTTTAGTAACTTTTTTGAGAAAATATTAGTAGGTATCTTCTCTATTGTCAATTGGCCATCTGAATCACCAATCAGTGGGACACCTTTTCCATACCTGCCTTCCCGTGGTACTTTTTCAATAATACCATTATCTGGTGTATTATCAATCTCAGATATGTCACATGCACAGGTTAACATGTCTTGAGATAAAGACTTCAAGATTTCATTTCTAGAAATAGATGTCAATTTAAATCAAGATCATTCACATCATGAAGCTTCTCATACTTCTCAAAAAGATGTGCAACACCCCAACTTAGGAGAAAATGGAAAACTGTTGTACTGAAATTTTCCAAACTATTATCTAGTAAATAGTCTTGCTTGGCATAAATCATGACTCTCTACTCCACTGTGTATGGGCAATAGAACTGAAAGATTTTCAAGTACTCAACTTGTTTATCGATATGTATCTTCTGAAAGGCTCGTAAGTCACTAATTGGGTTCCAGTCACTGTCAAATATTATTACAGTTTCAAATGAAAAAATCTTTATGCTTGTTCCACAAGCACATTTTTTGAGTAAAAACACAAACCACCTAGAATCCTTACTATTAAACTTCTCCAACGCTGCATGTTTCTTGGTAGCAAGTAAGCAACCATCAATACACTCATAGGAGTCAATCCCAAAACATTTCCTAATATGATCATCCAGAATATCACTAATGGAAATTGACCCAGATCGTTCAATCATCTGGAAAAGAATCAACACCCTTTGGCCTTCTAGCCTTAGCTCTGATAGTATATTGTCCAATAGTTGCAACTTTTTGCTGGCATTTATATCAGCGTCAAGGAATTCAACTTTTGAAAGGACCTTTCAATGCCAACTTTGCAATGAACCATTTACAAGATAAGGATAATTGCAAAACTTCCTTAATGAAAGAAGGATGTCCTTGAGAACTCCAGAATCTTTTTTCTTCGCCATTGAACACAAAAAACCTATATTTTTCATAAAAATGTTGCAGTACTACTTCACCTATACATATTCCAGGTCTACAGGGACCCAATACTCTTTGAAATTGGCACTTGTCAAAGGGTCTGATTTTCGCTCATATACAATGTTTTCTGACAACTTTCTCTTCAATAAACCAAGATGTTCACTACTGTTATGTTGTTGCTCTTCAAAATCATCAACATGTTGACTCTCTTTTTCAGTATCAAGGAAGGAAAGAAGATGAGAAACATCAGGGGAGTTATCCTTCAACTTCTCATGGAAAAGCACAAGTTGAAAATCAACAGGTGGGTGCTCCAGATGCTAGATTTTTTTTGAAATTTTAAGGCATTGCCCTTCATCTACAATCATTGCTTCCCAATCAAGGCATATTAAAGAGTCCAGATCTGTGGTGACAACATCAAAGGTTGATAAGAAAATATGAACAAGCACACATCCACTTTCTTCTGAAAATTCAAGCTTCCGGATAACATCTCTTGACTCTCTATTACCACAATAAGCCACCATATTTATAGAATAAGCCCACCTCAAAAATTCTGACTCCGAGCTATATATTCCAGTAGTTGATGTGATAATGACAATAGGTTTTTTTATTTGAAAATACTTGATTAAGGATAGAATAAAGGAAATAATTATTGCAATGCATTCCTGATTAACTTCATCAATGACAAGAGCATTCTTGTGGTTTTGCTAGAACTCTCAAATTTTATTGATAGAACTAAGAAGAGAAGAATCTAGTAGCCCTTTCATCCAGTATGGAGGTCTTTTCAACCTTGAAAAAGTACTGTTCTGTGGCTCTTTTTCCTTACCTACTTGAGTAGGACTAGCTCGCTAGTGTGCCTCATCATAGCGAAGTTCGTATGCTTTCATTAGTTCCTTAGTTGAAGTTAGGTTAAGCAAACGTCTATCTTCTAACTCCCATATACATTGATTGTAGCCTAACCCTATCCATTTGACGAACCATTATTTCCAACCCAATTCACTAATTGAATCCGTGCACTCTTTATCAAGATGCTTAGGAAATATCAGTGCTCCCTTATGAATAAGCCATTGTGGTTCAACCCATTCAGAGTTCCATTTTAGAGCCTTTCCTTGCTGCAGTTTTTTATTGAAATTAGCCAGCTGCTTGGGAGCTTCATGGACAAGAAGAATTTCATTGACCCAACAATTATGAAGATGAGAAAGTCCTCTATACTTAACAAAATATATCATTTGTATTTTCTTGAATCATCCTACTACTTTATCTGATTTCACTTGGTATGCAGTCTTCACAGTAATTTCACTATCTCCGACATTATTAGATTTAAACAATGTTTTTTCTTTTAGCTCATCGTGATCTCTCTGAGTTGAAGCCGACATTGAACAACCTGTAACAGGATGAACATCATATTCTCTCTATAAATGGTGTTCAATTTCTCTTTTTTTTCCACAAAGGCATCGAATTCAGCAAATTGTTTAGATTCAACATGCTTGACATCCCATATTGATTCAACTTCTTTGCAGATAGAGTGTACACCACATGATATTCTCATGTAAGTACAAGTTGGGCAGTACCAGTCACCAGGAGGAACTTGAACCAAGGGTGGGTCAAGGCAACCTATATAGTAAGTTACAAGGTAGTGTTTTCCATCACAACACAACAGCTCCCCGCCTTCTTTACAAATTTGGCACACATTATTATAGCAATCTGTAGAAGACTTTGCAACAAAACCACTTATATGCACAGCAGATGGTTCCTCAATGTTAGCATATTCTCTGCTTACCTCTATTCCACCAACCATTCCCTTAGGGTCCAAAGTGCCCTCATCTTCATAATCCTCTAAATAGATCCGATGACTGTCAAACCCTGGAACATTCTTTCTCAACCTTTTTTCCCCCTTTTGAGTTACAACAGAGTCATCTCCTCCATCTTTATCTCAATTACAATAGCTTTGAACTCCTGCAAAGAACTAAATGGTTCCTCAACTTGTCCTGATGACTCCAAATAGCTTCTTTGCAAGCCGACTGAACGTATAGGTGGGTCCTTTGGCAAACAATTATGATACAACTGATGAGTTTTGGTAACAACGTCTAAAAATTTCTTATCTTTACACATATTTTTAATTTCTTCATATTTCTCCCAAAATAGACGAAAATACCTTTCCTTAATAAAACTCGGGTTCCTCCCTTGAATCCACAGAGTAAATGAGCCAAATGAATGCCAACCCATCATGTGTAGATGAAATTTTTTTCTACATACTATCAGACTTTAGCACAGTGAAAGCAAGCCACCATTTTCCCTTTTCTATCTCAGCCCAAACAATTTTCTTTGGTTCCGAATCATTGCTTATGTTATTCTCATCTTTCTCAGAATCTCCATTAGCAGATTCTTGCCCCACTGCTACATTTCCACATATTAGCAGAAGATTCATTTCTTTGAAAACAAGCATGTGATTCCACATGGTCATCAACATTTTATTTGGTTCAATGTGCACACAAGAATCAGAAAGACCCTGTTTAGTTTACTCTTGTGAAGCAGCACAAGTAGCATTCAAAGCACGACATGCACTGTCATCACAATACCAAGACTACCTACATACTTGAATATTCTCTATTCTCTATCCTCTTCCACTTTTTTCATTTGATACATTGAGCCCATTCCTTGGTATGTTGATCCTCACTCATCCCATGTTGCTGCATTTCACCTTTGTCCCCAATAGGAACAAAAACAACAAGATCCATGCTAGAATCATCAAGAAAATTGCCTTCTTTCTTGTCCCTATCGACATCTCCTTTCTGTCATATCATCATTTTTCTCTTCTTTTTATAACTCTTTTCTCCAGATGTTTCTTCAATAAATTCACATGAACCACCTTCTTGACTACTAGTTATATATTGGATACATCCTTTAACCTGATTCTATACAACATCATGTTGTCCTTTTCTTGAAAACTTTAGACCTGTCAAATTTATTTCATGGTCTCTAACAACATCTGTGGAACCTCTAGTTTGAACATCATCATCTGTACTAGTGCCATTTGTGTCCTCCAGGACTTTAAACTCGCACATTTTCCCAGATCTTCTCTCAGGCACTGAGTAACTCTCTTTAACTAAATCTTGTTGTATATCTTTCTTGTTACAAATCCTACTACTTCTAGAAACTTTCTCTTTTTTATGTTAACCATTATCAACCTCTTGTTGGTCCTCCAGACCTTCTAGTTCAATGACATTAAGCCCTGAAGTTTGATTGTGAGCACCAACAACTTTAGCTGGGGATTTGACAGTTGTTGGAGTAGGCACATAATCCTGCGGCAATTCAGCTTGATGCTTTTAATTTCTATTTATTCAAGTGAATTCCCTTTTTTCGCTAATTTTCTCAAACACATTCAAACTATTATCTACGCCATCTTGTCTTGAAACACCGAGCCCACTATCTGTGTTTTGTTCCAAATCTTGCAACCTTCCATCATTGTCCAGCGACTCTAGCTGTAGTGTCACATGCTCCCCAATTTCTATATTTTTATTTCTTATTGCACTTCTATCAATGGCAGTGGAAGCATCACTTACTTGATTCTTTATGCTTTCTCCTTCTTGTGGTTCCCTTATGATAACCTTAAACTTTGCTGACATAGATTTTCTATACCTACGTGCATCTAATCTTTTTGATGCAGAGATTATTTTTTTCACCATCCACTACAGTGTCTGTCATCTTATTAATATTTACTTTTTCAACTTCTTCTATTGGAGGAACCTTGCATGGTTTTTCAAAGATCCTTGTCTTCCCATTCCCTGCATATGTAATACTAGGAAAACGGTTCCTGCCCACATGCTCTCCTTTGATCTCCTCATGGTTGGTACTGAAATTATAACACAATCACCATATCAGTCCAACTCGGAAGATATTCCAGGAACCTTTTTATCATTCCTTTCATTTAAATTCTACACAGATTTTCAACTCTCCTTCCAAGCTATGCCCAAAAGGAATGTTTGGGTGTTTTGAACAATGAAATTTTATAACAGTGCAACTTGAGGATCTAAGTTTCAAATTTATTTTCCTCAATAGACGTCGTTGAAAGTAAATCTACTCGAGTCAACCTCTCTGCCCCCGAGCATTCAGTGGCACCAAACCCTTCGACACTATGCGTCCGTACAATGTGACAGTATCACATATGAAATGCTTGCCGCCTGTCCGAAAGAGCGATGTTGATAACAACCTCATAAACAACAGAGTCACACATTCACAACACTTATTTATGGCCTCTGGAATCAAACTCAGCACTTTCAAAATTTTCCAGATTTCGAGATCCCCCTCCCTCTTTCAGCGGAATACCATGGACGTCTGAGGAATCGAGCCTTGGACCTTCCCGTTTTTTATCTTCTTATTTTTAGCTTTTTAACGTAAAATTACTGCGGTGAAAGAACAATCACTTTTATTTTTGGTTTGCGGGCGCCAGGAGAGGAAATGCAAATGGGCAAGCAAATTTTTTAGGAATATTGCCAGACACGACATCGGTGGACAGGTAAACAATTTTTTTTATAATTGCAATTTCCATTCCATGATATTCTCGCTTTATTGTTTAATTGTATTTTGGAGGCTTCTTTTGATTTTGTTTTGTCGTTTAACTGTGAAATTGAAAATACTTGGTATCATCTCCATTTAAACAACAACCAAAACTTGAAGATGAAATTAGTATGACACAATATTTATTGGAATCCTTATAGCTATTTTGTGTTAAAATATTTTCATGAAGATCAGAAAAGTTGACTTTCATGTTGTTATTTGAGTACATTTTTTTTATATACTTGACCAAGTTCATGCGTTAGAAAATGAAATTTTTTTGCGAATAAAATGACAAGGATTAAACATCACACCTCATATTATTTGTTTTTATAAGTTATCTACAACTTGAGATTTTTAGCATATAACTTAGTTGAAATGATTGTTTTTAATATTTCCCTTAAGGTTGAATACTAAGTTACTAAGGTGTTCTTTTATATATATGGTGACATTTTATTTTCTTTGTTTATACAGGTCATCTGGCCACATTATAGTTGCCATTATCGTGCAACTGAAGAAAATTTGTTAGAGTTTCTTACTTCTATGGGGAAAAATGGCTTTGACATTGCTGATGTTGAGGTATATGTCATATAAATTATTTATAGTCAAATTCACTATATATTATAGTGTTTATTGTCGTTCATGTCTTACACTCTACATTGTATTTTTTGTTTTCAGAAAATGAACTCAATATTGATGGTAAGAAGCAGAAATTGAAGAAAGAGGAGAGCAATAACATTGTAGTGACAAATGCAAGAAAAGAGAGAAGAGAAATGGTCTTGTGATACCCTTAGAGCCAATATCTCGCATAAGACACACATATAAATACTGATGGTCAGGTCTTCAGAGTTGGTGAAATCACTTGCAATGCCTTGACAACACAATGATAATGTTTTGAAGTGATGAAACATCATTTCATGTATAAATTGTAGTCCAACCAATATTAAGTTGGAAACTCATTGTAATAATTTAGCATTTCATATAATATAATTTGTGGTTGAAATTATTTATAATTGCACTTGATATTGTTTAGTATTATAATTAACATATGCAACTTTATGTTTTCATATTAGATGAACATGCACATTGTATGCTATTTTTTAAAATATACAAATTAATTTATGTTGATTAATAATGAACACATAAAATCAATTTAAAACTACTAAATTAGTAGTTTATATTGATTAATGATGAACACAAATAACAAAAATATATGAATAAATTAGTAATTTATAATGATTATTAATGAAAGTAAATGTAATTAATATAAACTACTAAATTAGTCGTTTATATAATCAATATGAAACTAACAAAAAAGATAAATGACCACTGCAAATGATAATTTTGTGATTACAAATAATGACTAAATTTTGCATGTAAACGACTATTAGTAGCTAATTTACAGTATCTTATAACACGACCAAAAATTTAGTCATATTTCTTTGGTCATTAATTAGTTTCAAGCAATGACTAAAATTTGCATATATATGACTATTAGTAGCTAATTTACAGTATCTTATAACACGACCAACATTTTGGTCATATTTTTCTGGTCATTAACTCAGGTGATTATATAGTAATATATTTTGTGGTATATTTGGTCATTAATTGTGACAATTAATGACCAAATCAATGATTAAATTAATGACCAAATCAATGACAATTAATGACCAAATCAGTGATTAAATTAATGACCAAATATACTACTCGACAACAAAATTGAGATAACCAATCAATGACTAAGTTAAAAACGGCTAAAAGTTGGTCGCGTTATAAGATACTGTAAATTAGCTACTATTGGTCATCGACCGAAAATAGTCGTTTATATGCAAATTTTAGTCATTTTTTTAGTAATTAATTAGCTATTTTGTACTTGTGTTTGGTACTATAGCCACTAATATTTGAGAAAGAGAGCATAATATTTTGAAGGTTGTTTGCATTGCAGGGCTTCGATAGAGAGACTTTCCATGGTGGAAATTTGTGTTTCTTTTTCATGCAACCTCTCTTTGAGATTTTTTTTTTCTTCATGTAGCTTATGTTTCATCATAGACAACCCGAGTCTCAAATTATCCAATTAATTTCTCATTTAAATTATTTTTTCCTCAATAATTCCCACATCTTCCACATTCTTGGATTTAGCAATTTGCATCCACTTGTGGGGATTTCCTGTCTCTATTTCTACCTCATAGAGGAGTGGGTTTGCAAACTTTTAAAGTATAATCATTCCTCCTTCAATGAATTTATAGTAGGACCCTAGTCTAGCTGGTGGATTAGTCTCCTAGAGCTCTTTGAAGTCATTTTCAAATTTTTTTGGGGTGTCTTCTTCTTCCTGTAGCTCATTTTTCTCCTTATATAGCTTCCCATGTTCCTTCTGTAGCAGAATCTACCTCTCCTATAGAAAGTTATGCCTCTCCTATAGAAAACCATACCCCTCTTGTAGCTCCCTCTTTCTGCTTTTCCAAGGCAAACTTATGTCTTTGGTTTCTTGAACATAGCTGAACTTGTGGTGGGCCTACCCACAAATGCCATAGGTGACATGTTTTTTGTTCTAGGAGAAGTAACCTCTTCAATATTTCCCTCATTAAGTCCTAATTCTTCCCTCTTACTTGGTGATTTATCAAGAATGATAGGGACCCTTGTGGGAGTTTGTAGTTTCCCTTGTTTAATTCTAGTCCTCTTCCTGGTCTTGAAATATAGGAGACCTTGTCTCGGTTGTTTCATTTTTGGCTTGACAGGTGTGATTATTGTAACTAAGGTTGCAGCTACCTCTTGTTCAGTATTCCCTAGAGATAGATTTTTTTGAGTTCGTCGTCTCTCTACTTCTTGGGGTTTAGAAGTATCCTTAGGGATTACCCTTCCTTATACTTCTTTCTCCCCCTCTCCTTCTCTGATTTCTACTTATCATTCCTCTACCTATATTTCCTATGTTTTTCTTTCCTCCTCCTCTATTTTTCCTTCTTTACCTCCGACACTAGAGGCCAGTGTCTCCCTACATGCAATGGTTTGGGTTTCTATGAAATTTTCCCTGTCCATGTCCATAAATTTAGTCCATAGGACATGGATATTTAAGTGGCTTAAAGCATCCATCACTATTAGCTTTATGATGCCATGGTGAGCTAAGTTTTGGTGTTTTCCTTCCCTCACCTTTTGACTCATCTCAATGATTGATTATAGGAGGAAATGTGGGACACTAAGCCTTCGAGGGAGAGGTAATTTTTCCTTCAATCTAATCTCATGGATGAATTTTATGTGGTAAGAATATACCACACTTAATCTCTATTCACAAGATATATACTTTAGGATATGGTAAGCCACCTCATCCCAGGGGTAAGGTGGAATTTCTCTTTTGAATCCTTTCTTATCCTCAAAAAACTTCTCTTTCAAAATGAAGAAATGTTTCCTAGTTGTGACACTCACTGCCTTGCCTTCTTTGCTCCATCGATTCACCAGAGGCAGGGTGGCCACTATGCTAATGGTTTCAAGGCTAATAGAGATGGCCAATATTCTAACAATAGTGGTGGGACTATCTTCTCCTTGAGAATGCAATGCCATGGAAAATTCATGAGTGAGGTCATCAACATACTCTTTCAACAACTCAAATAAACCCAACCATTTGTGTATTCTGAAGATGTTCATTGTAGGAGGGTGTCGATGAATCCTTTTGTTGTTTGAGGGTTCCCTTCTGTAAAATACTCCACCCATATCTTTTGTTGTCCCTCCTCAGTGCTACTTAGGTGAGGGATTTTTTTTTTTACAACAATATTGGTGGGGAAATATTGTTCAAATCCTTTGTAGTAGTGAGTGATAATGATGCCATAATTCCTATCAAAAAAGTTCTTTTTTTTTCTCCTAACCACAACAATATTTAGAAATACCCCCTAATGTTTAATTTACTTCTACATGCTATCAATTCCAAGCATATTTTTCATGAAATTGGATGTAAGAACAAGGAAGGTGGATGTCGGTTACTTTCTTTCAAACAAATTTGGATGTGTATGATGTTTTTGAGATAATTTCAAGCCATTGTGGGTCCCTTTTCACCCTTTAATTTATCATATAGTTGATTCTTGACCCTCTTGTAGCACTTGAAGAACTTCCTATAGCTTCCTCCTACAACACGTGAAGAAAGGGTTTAAAACTCCTCGGTGGCACCCTAGGTGGTTCAATACAATATCTTGAATGAGTGATGGTGAAAAAGAAGTCAAGCCCAATATATTATATTCCCTTTTGAGGTGAAAACTTGGAGTGTTGTGGTGACATGAAATCTACATGACTTTCCTTTTTTGGACTATTTTCTACACCTTTTGCAATCATTTCCCCTCTCCTCTCTATTACCACCCCACTTTTCATGACGATAGCTCACTTTGATTTGACATCTGCACATTGCATGAGTGACTAACACCAACTTAAGTTTACTATCCAATGGTTTTCAAGTTCACTAGCCCTCGACCATTACACATTTTAGTCATTTTATACATAGGGAAGAGGTGAGGGTTTCCATACCTAAGCCTACCCGTGGATCAGATTGCTAGAGATTGTTGCATACTAGAGTTGAGCCACATAATATCATTATCTTAGAGGGAGTTAACTCTTTTTCTTCTTCCTTGTGCATGTATTCAGAACATGATTTTACCTTGAATGATAATTTTACTGTGTTTACAATTGTCTTTCTAATGTCTAAGACACTACTACTCATGGGATTATTTCCCAAGGGTGATGTGTCCCTTCTTGGTTGCAGACATGGTGCCCTCATCCTTCATGTTGGTGGGAAAAAAAATCCTAGTGATTTAGTTGTGAATGCACAGGTTTCTATAAGAGGAGTTTATTCCACTAGTAGTCTTTTAATCCCTCCTTTTAGCCTTCATTTTTCATGATGGTGTTGAGGGAAATGATGATAAGCCATGTTGACAAGGTTGGAGTCATTAGGAGGTAGTGTAGAGATTAGATAAATAGAGAACATTAGCTCCTATTTTTTCTTAGAGGTGGGGAATAATGAAGCTTTTGAGCAAGGGATGGTGAAATGGAATGGATGAGTGATGGATGGGTAATGAGTAATCATTTGATAGGAGCATGATGCTATGAAAATTTGACTTTATTAAATGATTTTCTTGCCTCATCGAACCAGTTCACCTCACTGCGTTTCTTTAACATATTGGTGATTTCCCTTAAGTGTTCAGCAATGTTAGGAATAAACCTCATCAAGAAATTAATCTTACCATTGAATGATTGAATTTCCTTCTTACTCCTAGGATAGTCCAAATTGTAAATTGCCTCAATTCTTGAAGGATCTACTCAGATGCCATCTTTGGATATTATATGACTGAGAAATTTTCCCTCCTCCATTGAAAATAGATTTTTCTTTGGATTTAGCGATATGCTAATTTTTTTGCATCTTTGGAAGACTGTCTTTAAGTGCCGCAAGTTTTCTTCATCCATCTTGGAAAAAACTATTATTTCATCAAGATAAATGACCAAAAACACATCCTTCTCATTGGAAAATGCAATATCCATTGCTCGTTGAAAGGTTTCTCTTGCATTCTTCAATCCAAAGGGCATTTTAGCATACATAAAAGTACCCCAAGGTGTCTTGAAGGTTGTTTTTTCTCGGTTGTGTGGATGAACCAAAATATGATTGTACTCAGAATATCGATCTAACAATGAAATCCTGGAAGAAATAGCTACCTTTTTATGATATGATCCATCGTTGGAAGTGGATAATTGTCCTTCAATGACACTTTATTCAAATTGCTGAAATTAATACACAAGTGTATCTCACCTGTATTCTTTCTTACCAATACTAAATTTGACAACCAATTTGATAAATGGAGAGGGACAATAATACCAACAGTATACAATATGTTCAATTCCATTTCAATGGAGGGAAGAACTTTGGATTCATCCATCTAATATTCTGACGGATGGGCTTCTAATTAGGTTTTATGGGAATGATATGTTGAATTATGCTCTTGTCATACACCTTTAAATCACTATATTCCCATGCCAAAGAATTAACAAATTCAGACATGAGTGTTGCATATTTACCTTTGATTTTTGGACTCAAAGTCTTTGATATCTTAACCATTTTAGGCTTCTCGGGAGTTCCAAGATTAAGATATTCTAAACCTACCTTAGTTGGTAGAATTTTTTGTTTTTGTGCAACATAATGTTGATAAAAAATCTCCTCCAAGGGTACTAGACCTCTTGGAATTGAGTTATATTTCAGTTGTAGTACCTTCAATTCTACTGCATGCATTTCTTTATCATCTTCATAAAACTGATCATCAATTTGTGAACTAACAAACTCTTCCTCCATTTCCAAGAAATTGTCAATTTATTTTTCATTATGGAAGAAGTTCCAATACCAAACATTGTCTAGAATAGCAGGGAAATGTTTGACATTTATTTCATACTTCTTGTTGGGATAAATCATAATTTTATACATACTAGTTGAAGTGGCAAGGGCATCAACAATGATATTATTGTTCCTTGGAATCAATGATAGAGTATATTCAGTGAAATTATTAAGAATTTTTAATATCGCATTATGGTATGCTCGCATTCTTGGATGCTTGGCCTAGTATTACCCTTTGACTTCCTTTATTACCAACTCAGAGTATCCATATACATAAATATTCTTAGCACCTAGTTTCTTAAGAATTATAAGACCAGCTATCAAAGCATCATATTTTGCCTCATTCTTGGAACAATCAAATGCCAATTTATAAGAACACATCTAGACATTAGGAGGAATATGAGATGACTGATTCGTGGGACCACTAATCCAAATTCTAATTCCAACTCCTTCCTTACCTAAGGATTTGTCAAATCCCATAGTCCACATGCCATTTTCTTCAGTGGGAAGATGAACTTTGGATTTATAATTTTGATTATATGTTTGAGAATAATATGTTTTCATAATAGGTTCTATCTCCTTTATTGTTTCAGTTGTCTTTTTGACTGATATACTTGGCTGCAAGCTACTTGGTTCTAGTTTTCTCTTTTCTGCACTTGAAATTTCTTGAACACAATCTGAAATCTCAAAAATTTCTTCTCTTTCTTCCATTAAATATTTTAACAATGCTAAACAATAATAATTGTACAAAAAAATTTGACTCTAAATATGTATGGACAACATTAATTGGGAGATTATGAGGTTTTTATTTGCTACTAAACATGTACCTCATCTTTTTTTCCCCGTATAATTTTTGGAGTTGTCCAAAAACTAGTATAGTAGCAGAGGAAAAATATAACTACAAAGTGCCTTTAATTTTGGCTCCCCATGATCGGGAGAGAAGCATTCCATATCTCTGAGGAATTTCAGGTACAACAATGTCCACAAGAACATTCTTATCTAGAATTTGATCTAAGGGCACCACTAAATCTTTGATGAGACCAAGACACTTAACCCTTCCTGAATCAAAATAGTAAAGGTCATGGCATGGATTGGTAATATCCAATCCTAGTTTCTTCATGATGGCTTTAGGCATGAGATTATGTGAGACCTTGGAGTCTAGCATAGCATTTTGGAGACTGAAGTCATGAATTCTAATACTGAGGTAAAAGGTTAGAACTTCACTGTCTTCTAAGTTACCATCTACAATAGGTCCAAACAACAGCTCGGGGTGGTCATCACTAACATTCACCATATCAAACATTTGGTCAACCTTAAGAATTTTGGCTACTTGAAACTTGTATTGGTAATTCTTAATTAATGAATTCAATGTAATTGAGACTTTAATCTTTGAAATTTCATTCTCAAGATTTAATAAAAAAGAATTTTTTTCTACCTATTTAGATGGTAACTCCTTTTCGAGTTATTCTTTGATTCAGATCTCCTTTTTTTTCCTCTATCTTGAATTTATTTCTCTCTCTTCGGACTTCTAGTAGAAGCTTCATTACTTTTTCCCTGATTTGTAACAACAGGTCCTTTTTCTTTATTCTAATTTGAAGTTATGGGCACATTCCTATTTCTCATACCATATTTCCTTTGCACTTAGCTAAGGGAATTTTAGTAACCTCTCTGACAATCCTCTGTTTGTACTGCCAGCATACCATCATTAGAAAGCACATATATATGATCATTAGGTACATAATGGGGTGAAAATGTGAAGTTGGGAAACACTTTTTGCCCTTTTTTGACGTTGAAAATTGTAATTTTCAATGTTTTTCAACTTCAACTCCACTAAATTGATATTTTTATTGCAAATTATGCTTTGACATAAAAACAAGAATTATAGAGAATTGTCTTACCTCCATATCCATATTTTTTTTTTTTTTTAAATATTGACATATAGAGGGGTAAATTTCTTGTTTACTAACTGCATATACTTGAAATTTTTATGCAAACATAACTAGTCACTTTATGATCCATAACTTTTTTTAGGGAAGGTTATTCATTTTTTGGAAAAAAACCATAGCATCATAATCTGCATATATTGCACTAGTGCATAGACTATTTTTCGGTAATCTTTAGATTAAATCACTATTTTTTATTATTTTTTGAAATGGAAGAAGACAAAAAACCAGTGATGTTTCAGTACATTTTATGATCCCTAGATTTACTTTTCAATGTAATCATCAATAAGAAAAATGAGAGTACCCTTTTGAAGTAGACAGGGAAAGGAAATGCAATATAATTTTTCTAAATTTTTTGGTTTCGTCATTTGAAAGTTATTGAATTTTCATTCAGTGCAATTTTTCGAACAATGAAATTCCACAGTGACATAGTTTAGTAAAAAATTAATAAAAAATTGAATTTTTTAATGAAACTCCACAAATCTCATATCATCAGAAACTAGATTCAGAGATGAATCTAATGGTACTTGGTCTGACATATAACATTTTGTTTTTGTTGGTGTTCCGTCCCTCCAAAGTTGCAAGTTCCTGAAAACTGCAAAATTTTCTGGGTTTTTCGTTGACCAGAAACTCTCGGCCGAGATAATGTCTCGGATGAGAAATTTATAAAACTCTCGATCGAGAGTTTAACCCACCTAAAGTTACATTTAACCGCGTGGCCAAACTCTCGGTCAAAAGTCTAAAAAACTCTTGGATGAGAGTTTGCGCCCGAAAGTTTACCCAATGAAACTCTCAGCCGAGAGTTTAGAAAACTCTAAGACGAGAGTTTAGAAAACTCTAGGCCGAGAGTTTAGAAAAATCTAGACCGAGAGTTTAGAAAACTCTAGGACGAGAGTTTAGAAAACTCTCGGCCGAGAGTTTTATTAAATATTTTAATCAAAAGTTTTAGGGGTTTATATGTTTAGGGTTTAGGGGTTTATATGTTAGGGGTTTATATGTTTATGGTTTTATATGTTTAGGGTTTAAGGGGTCAAATGGGTTAGGGTTTTTGGGGTTTAGCGGCTTAAATGGCTTAGGGGTTAACGGGTTAGGGGTAGGGGTTAAGGGTTTA
>CM076570.1:1038087492-1038354611 GCA_034641835.2 Pinus albicaulis | reverse complement strand
GGCTTATTTGCTGGGTTTTGCTTTTCTCTTGCAGGTGACCTTTGAATCTTTGATGCTCTACGACCGTTGCCGATGACACCAATCTCAGAAAGCAAAACACCTGTTGTGCCCACTACTAGAAAGGTTCTTCAGTAAGCAGAGCATCCAGGGATGAATCAGACATTTCAGTTTTCAAACTATGGTTGATCATATGTGACACATACAGGAGTCGATGAGAATGCAGATGTTAAAAGTTGCATACAACACATGGCGCTTGAAATCCCCATGGTAATTGTCTTTCAGGATTGATCGGGATCATAAGAAGCAGCGGTATCAGTATGTATATGGTATATTGATGACTTAGAAGTGCTGTATCAATTGCTGCATGGGGTTGTTTTAGAGATTTGGTATACATTATTTCATGAAGGGCAAGGAGGACCTCAGCAATCCTGTTCACTCGGCTGGCTCTCTATCCTCCCTGAAATCCCATTACATTAATTTCGATTGGGGGGATATCTGGTCGGGTTTTTGGAACAGATGTATTATTTCCATTACTTTTTCTCGACCTTGTAAAAGTATTGGCTTCCGTATAAAAGAAAGGTGGTGGACTATTCCGGGCTGTTTCTGCTGCTGTTGCAACTATGCATGAAGATGGCCTTTCTCTGGTCTGGTTATTCCGATGGTTTTTCCGGTGCACATAACCGTTTTCCTTTAGGTTTATTGGATTGAATTTGAATTTTCCGATGCCCTCTCCATCTCGACGCTAGATTGTCCTTCACCTGATTTTTATTACCCTGGCCTTTATTGCTCTGATTGGCGTATCCCTTTCGGATCACGTTTGCTGGTGTTGATCTTAAGGGTGATCTTTTCAGCTGTTTCAGGACGATCCTCCCACTCCACGAGGTTTATCTCCTGTTTCCTCATTGAATTGGGACTGACCTCTTGGGGCTGAATTGAGCTTTGTATGTCCTTTTATGGACTTTTTTATGGTTTCCTGATCTTCACCTTTAATAGAAAAGGACATGATCTTTATAGAGATGGCTCTCTGATTTGTTTTCAGTCTTCTGACTCCTTTGGAGTATTGTCAGGGATTACAGGATTTATCCCCCCTATCTACTCTCTCATAGGGGCGGCTACTCTGATATATTGATCTTCCTTCTCCAGGGCTATTGAGGAGTAGACAAGTCGCTTTGTACCTTTTTATGACTTATTTCCTTTCTTTATCCTCCACCTACCTCCTCCCTTTGACGGCTATCTGGCTATCCAGGTGTCCTGCATTACCCACGTCCCTGCATTGCCAACCTTGCTTTTAATTATGGCGATGGGTACATATACTACGGAGGAGAATTCACTAGATAAGGCCTGTTATGTTTCTTGCGCGGGACATGAGAAGCAGATATCTAGTGAACACCAGTTGGACGACCTCATAATTAGAAGTGCACTTGATTTTAACAACTCCGTTTCTTCCGACTCGCAGCCGAATAAGAACAGGAAGCAACACAACAGACGAAAGAAAAACAAGAAGAATTATTACAGGCACAGAATGGAGATCAACGAGATTTACATGGACGATGATGATATGCTCAGAAGGGTTGCAAGTTTACAGAGAAGGGCCGTTATTGGTCGATGGATATTTCCAGACAACGCAGAGGTTGATACAAGCGCATGGATTAAAAAGCATTGGAGTCCCATTATAGGTTATGCGCCAAAGGTCAGTATACTGATAAATGGATGGTTTTCCTTCCATTTTATGGACCAGTCAGATGTATACAAGATAATTAGTAGGATGTGGGTCAGAGGGAGGAGTTATATGCAATTGGTGCCGTGGTACCTGGGTTTCAACCCGGTAATGGAAGCTCCACGCAGCCGGATTGTCTGGGTAAAACTCCCAGGTCTACCATTGGAGTTCTGGACGCTGAAGGCCCTAAAACAAATTGGAGACTCAATAGGCACCACGAAGTTTATAGACCCAAGCATCATTGGCGCTGCTGATAAGAGAATAGCCTAGCTGTTGGTGGAGATCGATTTTGTGGAGGGTCTACCAGGGGATGTCGACCTACTATGGGGAAACAGGCGACACAGGCAACGGATTGACTTCTGGGGGATCCCCTTCAGATGCCTGATTTGTTATAAAACTGGCCACTTACGGAACAATTGTCCTCTGCGGCTACGCACTGGCAGATCGATGGGCACAACCGCAGGTGAAGATGGCAGAAGACATGAACATGTGGGGACTGGAGCTCCGGCTGACAACATACCAGGTATTCCTCACCCCTCTCACTCGGAGAATAACGCTTTCCTATCTGCAGATGATAATTATGAAATACGTGACCATGTTTTGCTGGCTGACCCCCCAAATGTGGTTGATAACACGTATCATGCTAACCCTGTTTTATCATATGCCGAGCCTGCACTTTCGCTCTCGCCACAAGTAACAACACAATCTCCGCCTATTACAATACCCGCTAGGGGGACCTCTGCTCCTAGTTCCTATCCCGGTCACCATATCATATCGGAACCCACACCTATCCAACCTATTCTATCCGCGATTGCTGGTCCATCTGCTCCTCCCTTATCGCCTGAGCCACAGCCTTCCTTTTCTAATTCATTCACTGATCCTGAAGATGCTGTCAACCCTCCTGAATCCCCCAGGAACTCGGTCGGATGTGACATCGACTCTATTCTCCGCAATCCTAATTTTGACCTCGCTGCTCTATCGGTTTTCGAAAGACCTCCTTCGGACCTTGATGAAAATGCTCCTCAGCCCTCAAATGCAGGTATATCCATAAGGAAAAAGACCAAGAATAAGAGACAGATGAAGGGCAAATACAAATCCATTGCTCTTTTTGATGAGGGAGATGATAATCTCTCTGATGTCCCAATCTCGAAGGCAGAGGCAAATTGGGAGGGGTCACGGGCGCTTAGAGCAAGCTACCCGGAAAAGGGTGTCCAATGAACCACATTTTATCTCTGAATATTCGGGGTATGGGTGATGGCCCCAAAACTCATTGCCTACGAGATCTGGTTATAGACAGTAAGTGTAGCATTTTTTTGGCACAGGAGACTCTCTGCTTAAGGAAGAAGGCTCTCAAGATCTTTCTAAATTTCAGATTTGGATGGCATGCGGCGGCGACTGATTCAATGGGACACTCCGGTGGTTTAATTGCAATGTGGGATCCTGCCTGGTTCGCGTTCAAGGCATACAGTTTCTCGGGGGGTATTCTCCTCTCTGGTCACATGAGGGGTAGAATAGAGCCGATTAATATCATCAATCTTTACGCACCATATATGGGCAGGCAACTCTTCTGGGACAAGATGCGATTATCGGGCCTCTTCAGATTACCGAACCTGATATTACTGGGTGATCTCAATTTTACTATGCAAGCTGATGAAATATGGGGGGCTAGGGCTCGCTTGGATCCACTATCTAATTTTCTACATGCTATGCTACATGATTCTCATCTGATCGATGTCAGACCTTGCCCTCTATATCCCACATGGTCTAATAAAAGAAAGGGGGATGATTATATTGCAAAACGGCTGGACTGAGCTTTGATAAGGGACAATCTGATTGACAAATGGGGGACTCCCAGGTCCATGATTGTATTTTCTGAGATATCCGACCACATGGCCATCACCTTGTCATGGAATGACTGGAGTTTTCCTAAAGGCTGCCCATACAAGTTCAACCGGGTGTGGTTGGACGATAAGGACTATGTTGATCTTGTGAAAGCGACATGGGCAGAAGAAATAGACAGTGATATATCAAACCCTATTGATCGCCTTCATACGAGGCTTCAAAGGCTGAAAGTGGTCTCTAAGAAGTGGGAGGTTCAGAAAAAGGCCGGTCTCAAGGCAGAACTTGAAAATATAAAACATCAGATGGAAGAGATTTATAAAGGTTTTACTATTTCTGCTCCTGAGGAAGCATCATACATGGTACTTGAGCAACTGGGGACGAGGAAGAAACAGATCCTGGAGATAGAAGAAACAACCTGGAAACTCAAGAGCAGGATTAAATGGATGAAGGAGGGTGATTATAATACCAAGTTCTTTCATAAATATGCTACAGAAAGAAGGAACAAGAACGCTATATGGAGAATTAAGAAGGCTGATGGCACATTTGCTATTACAACAGAGGACATACAAGGAGAAGCCTTTAAACACTTCTCAGTTTTTTACAAAAAGCAGATGCAGATCGATGGGGATAATCAACAGTGGTTTTTAGATGGAGTTCCGAGAATTTTTGATACGGCATCGATAGAGATTCTGGAACAGGAAATAAAACAGAATGAAGTGCTAAAAGTGCTGAAGTCTTTTGCTCGTGATAGATGCCCGGGGCCGGATGGCTGGCCGGGGGAATTTTTCATATACTTCTTTGACATGTTAGGTGGTGAGCTAACGAAGGTGATTGAATCGATCAGAAAAAGGGGACGTATGCCAGCAAACTTTAATTCCACCTTTATTGCCCTGATTCCCAAGGTGGCTGATCCACAATCTTTCAATGAATTCAGGCCTATTGCTTTGTGCAATATTCTGTATAAAATCACATCGAAGATCATATCAAATCGCATCAGGGCCATTTTATCTGATCACATCTGCCTAGAACAATACGGTTTCCTACAAGGCCGATCCATTCACGATGCGATCGCTATTGCACAGGAAGTTCTACATTCGGCACATACAGGGAAAAAGGAAACTTTGATTATGAAAGTGGATTTACACAAGGCGTATGACTCGGTTGATTGGTCATACATTAGGCTTCTACTTCTCAGAAGTGGCCTTCCTATTGGTGTCATCCGATGGATCATGACATGTATATCTACTGTTAGATACGATGTCCTGGTTAATGGAGTCCCCACTCGTTTTTTCGAAGCAGCTAGAGGACTCCGTCAGGGATGTGCCCTCTCCCCTCTTATTTTTATTCTGATTCTTGATGGTTTTAGTAGAAGATTACACATTGCAGAACAGCAGGGTCACATCAAGGGTTTTTCTTTCTCGGAATCTATTGTCACTCACCATTCACTCTTTGTTGATGACATGTTGCTCTTTGGATATCTTAATAGGGCTCACTGGGTATATATTCAATCGATATTGCTGAAATTTGAGTCCGCCACTGGACTGGGCATGAACAAAGGAAAATCTTTCCTACTCTTTGACAAGGGTGAAAGACAGGAGATATATTTTATTGCTGCTCTTTTGGAGGTCCAATGTCATCACATTTCTGAGGGTTTTACATACCTGGGGTGTTTTTTAAAACCCTGTGGATACAATAGCCGTGACTGGATGTGGCTGGTGGATCGTTTTAGATCACGGATCTTCAGATGGACCCACAAATGGCTTTCAATGGGAGGCAGACTTATACTTATTCAGGCTGTTTTATCACAATTCATGGTCTACTGGGGTCATCTCTATTACTTACCAGCCAAGATTATAAAGCTTATAAATGGGATCATCTCCCATTTCCTGTGGGGAGGCACAAATCAGGCTAAGAAGCTGCATCTCTGTCAGTTGAACATCATATGCAGGCCTACGGAATTTGATGGTTGCGGGATTCTCAACACCAGGACCTTTAACATTGCTCTCTTACTCAAATCTTTCTGGCGTGCTCTTAATGGGGACAACATCTGGAGCGCTATCATCAGGAGTAAATACGTATCTGGGGATATTCTACATCAGTGTTTACACAGGGAGCTCATCACACCAACAAATGTGTCGGTCATATGGCGCGGTTTTATAAAGATCCTCCCCCACATATGTGATCGAATAACATGGAGTTTCTGCGATGGAGGGAAGATACCCATAAGTTTCAAGTCCATATCTGGTCTTTCTCCGGGATGTACTCTCTCCCCTGAACTATTAACTTCTTTATTACAGCGGGGTATTTTTCTCATATCACAGACCATATCCGAGTGGAATCATGATGTCCCGGTTTTTAAAAATGCTGGACAATTGGATTTGTCGGGTCATGATGCTGCGGAATGGGAGGCCATCACTACATCATTCAAAGCGGCGGGTTTCTGTAGAGCACCGGGAGGTGATAAAATCATTTGGTATGGCCCGATGAAGAATGAATCAATCATGGTTAAAGATGCTTACAGGTTTCTGGTCTACAAGGAGGCAAACGAATCCACTACAAAGGATTTCTCCCCCTATTGGAAGCGCAAAATCCCCACTAAGATCATACTATTAGGCTGGTTAGTTTGGAGAGATAAGATAAGTACGTGGGACAATTTATGCAGAAGGGGAATGATAGGACCAAATAGATGTCCTATATGCTGCACACAGGAGGAAAGTATTCACCATCTTTTCTTTTCCTGCCCGGTCATCTTACACATATGGAGGACTTTTCTCCCCCACTTATCCAACCCAAACTGGACTCCTACGGATTTTATATCAACTGCCAGGATATGGGATAAGATCAATGGTAAGTACAAGTCTCTCCCCTTCTATCTCATTTGGGAAGTATGGAATGGGAGGAACTATCTCATTTTCGAAGATAGGCCTTTTCTACCTCATAATATTGTGTCCAACATTGAGACCTGGTTACTGGATTGGAATGATCCTCCTTTGTTTCAGCCAGACAGATCTATCAGATATAGACCCCATGAAATAATACTTCCGGCCATTTTCTTTGACGGAGCATCAAAGGATGGTATCATTGGCTGTGGAGTTTGGGTTAAAATTTCTAGAAACGAGAGGATACATGCATATTGGAACGGAGGGGCAGGCACCAACAATAAAGCAGAAATTATGGCACTCTGGGGTAGTTTCCACATTGCTTCTTTTTATCAAATACCACAGCCTAACTTCTATGGAGATTCAAAGCTTATCATTGACTGGATACAAGGTAAATGCGATATTACTATTCCAAATCTGAAAGGGTGGAAACAGAGGACTTTGCACAGCTGGCAGACAATGGGTAAACCCCCTATTACACACATCTACAGGGAAAATAACTCCAGGGCGGATAAATTATCCAAAAAAGGCATATCTACAGTCTTTGGCCAGATACATATGCAACAGTTTATTGATGGGGTACAGCAAAGAACAACTGTGATTCCAATTCCATGAAGCTATTTTATCTACTCTGTTTTTCTGCTTTATGTTTTTGTTCTTTTCCATCGTAGATCAGTCCGGAATGCCAGTCATATGCTCTCTATCATCGTTTTTGCAACCGGTGGCCTCATGGATTCCTCAACATAGGCTGTTATGCGGCCGATACTCTGTCTAGGACGGTCCATTAGTTTTTTTGATATAGTTCGGTTTTTCTTTTGATGATTCACTTTCAGTCAAAGTGCTGTGCTTCGTACATAGGGTCTCGCCATATGCGCCGGCGCTGGAGGTATGGTTGGGATACTACACACACATATGGGAGCTGATACTGCATTTTTCAACCTCAGGCGAGCCGGCTTATGACTACTGGAGTTTCCTCACACTCTCTATATATTTGCCTACACTTTACTTTCTTTCTTCAGGCATGTTTTGGGAGTTGTTGCAGAGTCTTAACTACATCATAACTACATCAGGCGAGCCGGCTTATATATGTATCATCATCATCCAGCCTTATCAATCATTTTTCCTATACACACGCTGGTTTTTTGGCACACCGAGCTACCTACATAGATCCTTTTCTATCTAGTATCATACTTCATGATTTTTCTTTCACTTTGGTATTGCTGGTTTTTCATACTTTCTCTTATACATGTTTCGATGAATCATCTTATGCCATGTATATTAATGTAACAGGGATGCATGATATTATGTGAATGGGATGGCTTTTCCTCCCGTAATGCTGTTTTGCCATTTTACATCATGGACTCCGAGGTTGGAGTATACATGATTGTATGTTTGGATATTTTTGAAGCCTTTCACATGCTGTTGTCACAGCTGTGATGTAATTCATGTACATAGACTGTTATATTTATCCTAATATACCAGCGTTTTTTTTCATCTGAAAAAAAAAGTAGTGAAAAAAAAAGTAGCGATAGTTCTTATTGCTTATGGTGCAACGTACTACGATTGAAATTTGAATGTTATTAAACTGTGAATTCTTGTTGGGTGGAGTGGATTTAGCTTGAAAACCGGAACAGTATTGCTGAACTATGCATTTCGCATTTTTCTTCAAGCTGCGATGTACTTGACTGAAATTTCAACGTAATTATAGAATTACGTTGGCAAATGGTAAATCGAATTACTTGCTACTTTAAATTTTGCAATTTATAGTTGCTTTCGGGTCCCTTTGAGCTGCCTTAATCCTGTTCGAATGCTTGTGATAATATCATATTATTTACTTAAAGTTGTTAATATATTATTGAATATATCATTATTAGAGCCTTGTATCACCTTACTCCTTCTTAAATATAGAATGTCATGTATAAAGTTTAGTGGAGGACAGCTTTAAACTTTGTGCACATATCAAATTTTATCAAGCTGCATATGGTGTGACCTAAGAGAACCTTTGAATGATGTAATAGTTTATTAATTTATGTATTATAATTTTAAAATTAAACTTATTTAATATTAAATTTTATTATAAGATAATATTTTAAAAGAAATATTAATTTATTATTTAATATAATAATTAAAATTTTAAAATTATAGAATGAAAGGAATTAAATCCATTCTATTTATGGTGTATCAATAGACATTTAGATATTATCTATTATTACTTGGATTTATGGGATTTATCTTTGAAAATCTATTAAACACGATAGATATATTTATTATTTAAAATTCAATATTTTTTTAAAATAATTTACAATATTATTTATATATTTAAATATAATAAAAATGAAATTTTCATAAAATTATTTTAAAAATTATTATAAATAATTAGAATAAAAAAATAGGAAATTTAACACATAATCTTCAACCTATTAAGATTATAATTAAAAAAAAAAATTATCTTAAAATACAAAATTGAATAAATTGAATAAATTTATAATATAGAATGCACTACTCTATACATGAAAAAAAAAGACACGATAGGAATTTTTATCATTGTTTGTTGAATTTATATGGTCTCATGTCAGGGTACGGGGCACTCAAATCCCATCTTATCGGGTAGGTGAAGAATTGTACGTATCAGTTTACGTTTTTCAAATTACAATTTGAAATCATTTGGAAGTCGAATCTGTTCAATATTTGGTAAATTGCTGGTTTGCAGGTGAAATATAATCTGATTACCTCCATTACGTAATGGCGCTGAAAGTAGGTGCGACTTTGGAAAATAGGAGCATGTGCTATACAAATATAATCAAAGCTTATCAATTACTTTTATTATTTTCCTTAAATTCCGCTCACCTCACGTCACCGTCAAAGGGGAAATAGAGAGGATTAATAAATTCTATAACTCACCTCACGTCACCGTGTTACTTTGTTTATCAATTTTCGCTTTTTATTTTTTTTTAAATTCTATAACTCTTCTATAGCTCGTTTAGGTGTAAAAGGAAATGTTCGAAACTACACCTCTCGCTCCGCTACAATGGTTAACCTCTCGCTTTATAATGCATTTAGCAGTGGTTAACCTCTCGCTTTATAGCTTTATATTAACAGTGATGTTTTCCTTAATATCGGTTAGGTTTTAGTGGTGGTTAATTATTAATAATTTTAAGTTTTAGTGAATGTTAATTATCATTATTATCTCTATTATAATTATATTTATATTGCACATTATAATTATAGTTATAATTATAAATAAAAATAAATAAATAAAAAGAGAAAAAGAAAAAAAAAGCAATTTAAAATAAAAACAAAACATACATTTAATAAAACAGAAATTCCCGTTATCCTATCCTTCAATGTTGACGTGTTGATTGACGAAACATCCGAATACAATGGTCTTTTGACTATTTGACGGCGTAACGTCTCACTGTTTATAGATTCATCATTAATCAAATTTTGATACGATGCTTTTACTAGTTGGCAGCATAACATGTCGCTGTTAATATACTCATCGTTCAAATTTATCTCAAATTAAAACTCTTATTTGAAAATGGTGACGTGTTGATCCAGCAAATATTCGTATGCCTTATCCATAAATCTTCCATCGTGTTGATCCAGCAAATATTCGTATGCCTTATCCATAAATCTTCCATTAATCCATTCTCCATGGTTTCTTGTACTTTCGTTATCTTTTCACGAGGGGAAAGCTCACGGAAAATCCGGACGTACTTCCCCAGAATTTCTTATTTCCCTTTGTTTCATTTCAAATTGAAAATTGCAGCAAGAGAAGTCGGATTTTCTCCATTCCAAGTACGTAGAGATACACACAAGTTGAATGCAATAAGTTTACGTGACAGCTTTAAAAACTTGCCAATTTAGTGTACTTACATCTCCGAAATGCCGTCTATGTGCATTTTGCACATGCAGAGCACTTTCTTTTCCATTTTCAAACTTCTTTCTCAAATATAGATTTAACATTCATGTCAAACAATTGATCTACGACGCCGTCATATATGTAAGAAAAAGATAGATCCAACACTCAAGCCAAAGTATTGATAATAATGCTGTCATGTATGTAAGAAAAAAGAGTGTGCAAAATTGTGGAGGATGTCATATCAATAAAATAATATTCAATATACAAAATGAAAAAGTAGTAAGCTAATTATTAAGTCAGTGAATAGTGATTAATGTTTACTAGATAGATATATGTCCTCGTGCATTCCCAAGAAACGTTGTGTGGCTTCCATCCATCCAAATCGCTTTCGGTCGATGAAATATATAAATTATGCTATTCAGGCCTATGATCTATATCCTACGATGTGCGTTTCTACATTAAAAATTCCATTCGCACACTGCCCAAAGTGAAACAGCTCTACCTTTAATCAAGCATTCCATCTGTCCAACAGACATAGGCTCTTAAAATACCCGAAAATCATAACAGCCAATGGTCTGGTAACCATCTTCGATATTTCAATTCATATGAATTTCAAAGCAAGTGGATTTCCTAAGTTGGACTGAAAATCTAAGAAGTTCACATCGTTCTTTTTCCTAGTTTATGATTGACACTTAATCTTAAGAGATTGGCCTAAATTGTACATTATTGTAAAATAGGAAATAATGCAATCTAAGAGACATTGAGAAATGAATCCCAACAGTGTCATCTCCATGCATATATTCATAAGCACCCTCAATCAATTCATATGATTTATTCTGTGGAGTTACCTCCTTGCTTGACATGGTATGAGAGTCAATTCTGTTTTTGACATTGTTGCCCGTGTAACTCACGCTCTCGCTCTTTGCGAGCACCTGGCAGAACTGCTTCTTATGTGTAAATGTTTTTGTGTGTGAAAATCACCACTATTGCATTCTGGTTTTTTTTTTTGGTGTGTGAGGCCTCCTTTGTGCAGGGCTGAACTGCAGCACTGCACTCAAACTCCCATAAAGTTCACGTTGTTGCATAACTTCACTGTTGTTGCACCTTGGCCTTCATTGCTGCTACATAACTTCCACTTCCTGTTGGTCTACGGGCTCCCCTCTATACGCTGTTGCGGGCTCCCCTCCATACGTTGTTGCTCCCTCCTCGCTCCCTCTGCAGCACTCCTACCTCCGCAGCACTCCTCCCTCCTCCCTTCACGCTACTCCCTCCTCCCTCCCTCCCTCCGTAGTGCTCCTCCCCGCTCCCTCCAACCTCCCTCCGCTCGTCTCTCCTTGTGCTGTCACTTCCTAAAGCTCTGCCATCTTGTTATTCAACCTCTCCGAGGTCCAACCTCCCCCAAGTTCGACCTCCCTCAGATAACACCTCTAAAAAAAAGAATTTATTTTTTTTACAAAAAAATCAACACCATAATTGATTTCTTTTTGTAGGAGACTACATTTTTTTAAACCATAACTGAGTTTTTTTGCAGTAGGCTACATTCTTTTTTACAGTACATATTTACAATGCATTCACTCATATCTATTGTGGGAGTAGTTCTCTCTTGCAAGGAGAACTATCGTGAGTGGTATCAAAAAATCAAGCAGACTCTCATTTTTAATGAGTTGTGGACAGGAATTTGTGAAGGAGAAGGAGACAATGCACCAACAAAGCCCATGTCAAACAGGGAGATCGTCATTTGGGGAAACAAGAATTGCAAGGCCTATACCTTGATTACAACTTCTGTAAATGAAGGGGTGAGTCACCATATTACACCATTTTCAAATGCCCATGAAGCCTTGAGGAAATTAAAAGAATTCTATGACTCACATTCAGAACTTCAAATTGTTCAATTAAAGATTAAGCAATTTAGCCTTGAATTGAAAAATGATGACCCTCTTGCTTTAGCATAAAGAGTAAAATCTTTGATGCATGACATTAAAAATACAGGAGTAGAAGTTGACATACCTCTCATAGCTTATGTTAAGGCATTTTATCCCACTTATTCACACTACCTTGAGTCATTGCAAGCAAGTGGAAATCTCGAGGAGATCACCTTTGACTCCCTTGAGAAAAAGTTTGCAGAAAGAGAGAAGGCTTTTGGAAAGAAGACAACCCCTTTGTATTTCTGAAGAAGCTATATGTTTCACACATACAGAGAAGATTCATGTTCAAGATTCTTCTAGAGGAAGAGGTGGCCGAAGAGGACGAGGAAGAAGAAATTTCAGAGGAAGGGAGGGAAGGCAAGATCAAAGTGAAAAATTTGATCTTCATTGGATACGTTGCAATAGATATTGGCATGATGCGTCTACATGTAAGCTGCCTTGGAACAAAATTGAGTAGGAAAGAAATCAAGAAAAATGTAAAATTCATGAGAGAGACAAAGGTAAAGCACTTGAATCCGGTCATTATGTTGTATCACATTGTAACATTGGAGTAACCGAAGACTTGTTTAATTATTCACTTACTTCTTGGAGAAATGATTGGTTGCTAGATTCAAGAGCAACATGTCACATAAATTTTAGAATTTTTTTTTTTGAAGAATTTACTGGCAAGGTTGATGGATCAGTATACTTTATAGACAAACCTAATCTCAAGCGATTAGGGCTTGGCACAGTTAGGCTTAAGTTGTCTGGTCTTCCAAACCATATTCTACATGAGGTTCTATAACTCCCTGAGTTGAGGAGAAACTTGTTGTCCTTGGTCCACATGTGCTAGCAAGGACACTCCATTCACATGTTTGATGGCAAGGTTGAGGTAAAAAAAGCATCAGATCGCTCACTTATCATGAGAGGAATAGAAGAAGGAAGACTCCTAAAGCTGCAAAGTACCTCTGCTCATGCACAAAACTTTGCATTTAGTTCTCATCATGATGAGGGTACATTCTCATCAAGTCTTTTATCAAGCATGCTAGATTTGGACACTTAAACTATGAGAGCCTTCAATTGTTGAAGAAAAATGGTGTTACTGGATTGCCTACAATTCCTACGAAACTTAGGAAATGCGATGCTTGTATTCTAGGAAAGCATAGCAAATAGTCCTTTCATGATTCACATTCTAGAGCACATAGAAAACTTGAGCTTATTCATTCATATTTATGTGGCCACATGCCTTTTGATTTTAAAAATGGAAATAAATATATGATGAAATTTATTGATGATTACACCAGAATGTGTTGGGTTTACTTATTGAAGAACAAATATGATGCTTTTCAAACATTCAAGAATTTTCTTGCATGGATTGAAAATGATGCACAAACTCATATTGGCTCTTTGTGCACTGAGAATGGAAAATAATACATTTCAAATGAATTTGAAAACTATCTTTGCAAACATGGGATAAAACATCAAACAAACGTTCCCTATAATCCCTAACAGAATGATGTAGCTAAGAATGAACAGGACAATTTTAAATATGGTTCACTCCATGATGTTTTTCAAGAATGTAAAATTGATGTTTTGGGCTGAAGTAGTTCTATGTGATGTGTACATGGCCACATTCCTTCGGTAAAGCATTTCAGGGTCTTTGGTTCCACCTGTTATGCTTTGATACCTAAGAAACAAAGAAATAAACTTGGTGCTAGAAGTCGAAAATGTATCTTCTTGGGGTATTCCAATACCTCCAAAGAATATCATCTCTATGATGAAGTCAATAAGAATTTTGTAGTATCTAGAGATGTCATATTCCTTGAATCTTCTAAGACTGTCGATGTTGTTGAGCGGCATCTTGATCACTTGGGTATATTCACACATGCAAAGTCATTTCAAGAATTTGATAATCAAATTCCACATCTTGAAGGGAGGGGGGGGGGGGGGTTCCTATATTTAATCAATATGTGGAATCATCTTCCAAAGAACTCTCTTCCCTACATGAAGAACCAACCACGGATGACACCTTGAATGATGTGATTGCTGGAATTAGGAGACTGGATCTTGATTCAATATCAACTCAGTCAAATGAGCAGCGTGGGCCATCTCAGAAAGGTCCCCCAAAATGGTTGACAAAGACACTGGAAAATGTTCGTCTTGATGAGGTTGGAAATAGAGGAACAAGAAGTTCCACTAGGAAAAATGGAGGTGATGTAGATGATTTTGATTCACCCGTTGATATGGATGTTTCTTATAATTGTGAATTGAATTTTTCTACAGATCTTGAACCAACTTCCTTCAAAGAAGTCGCTTCTCATGATGAATAGAATGAAGTGATGTAAAAGGAGTATGATGCCTTGATAAAGAATGGCATTTGGAATCTGGTTGATCCTCCATTGGGAACCAAACCAATTGGCTACAAGTGGGTCTACAAGAACAAGTACAAAGTGGGTGGCCCACTTGACAAGCACAAACCCAGGCTTGTGGCAAAAGGTTTTGCACATAAAGAAGGGGTCGATTATGAGGAAAATTTTTCCCCCACAGCAAAATGGGCTACCATTCAAACACCCTTTACCTTAGCAGCTCAGAATGGTTGAAAATTCCATCAAATGGACGTAAAAACTTCCTTTTTGAATGGATATCTAAATGAGAAGGTTTTTATGTCCCAACCAGAAGGATTTTTTGTGAAGGGACAAGAACACAAAGTATGCAAGCTTATAAAATCCTTATATGGCCTCAAGAAACCATCGCAAGCCTGGTAAGATAAATTAACTGAGCATCTTCTGAAACTTAACTTCAAAAATTCTGATCTTAACGATGCAACTTTTTTTGTCAAAAAGTTGAAAAAAGAGTTTTATATCTTGTGGTGTATGTAGATGATCTTTTGATGACATGGAACAATGAGAGTTTTATTGCATCCATAAAGAAGGAATTGAAGAAAGGTTTTGAAATGACAGATTTTGGCTATGTTCACTACTATCTTGGTATTGAAGTAACTCAACATCCTAAATTTATATTCTTTTCTTAGAAGAAGTACATTAGAGATCTATTAAATAAGTTTGGAATGGATGAATGCGATCCTTTAACCACTCCAATGGAACAAAACTTGAATCTCACATCCTTTGAAGGGAAATAATTTGAGGATGCAATGAAGTATAAAAAGCTTGATAGAAAACTTGTAGGAAGTCTCATCTACCTGACTACTGCCAGGCCAGACATCTCATTTGTTTTTGGAATCCTCTCCAGGTTTATGCAAAAACCTTATGAAGGACATTGGTCTGCTGCAAAAAGATTTCTAAAGTACTTAAAAGGGACTCAAGACTTTGGACTCAAATATACACACATGGGCAACTTCAGCTTGAATGGATACTCTGACTCAGACTTTGATGGAGACAAAGAAACTAGGGTGTCTACTTCAGGTTATACTATGAGAATTGGATCAGGAGTTGTCTCTTGGAGATCACACAAACAGTCAGTTCCATCACATTCCACAACTGAGGCTGAATATGTGGCAACAACTGAAGCGAAAAAGGAAATTGTGTGGCTCCAAAAAATCCTAGAATATTTGTAGATGAAATAAATGCATTCAACTCCACTCATGATCAACAACACTTCTGCAATAAAGTTGGACAAGAACCCAAATTTCCATGATCGAACGAAGCACATCAATACAAAATACCATCTGATTCGACATCATGTTGAGGCCAAAACAATCCATCTACGTCATTGTTCCACAAATGAGTAGACTGCAGACATCTTCACCAAAGCGCTTGGAAAAGAAAAGTTTTAGAAATTCAGAACGATTCTTGGACTCACCAACATCCCTTAATATTAAGGGGGAAGGGGGAAAATGTTGACACCTAATCCTAAGGGATTGGGCGAAATTGTACATTAGTGTAAAATAATAAATAAGGAAGTGTAAGAGAGATTGGGAAATGCAACCTAATAGTCTCACCTCCATGTATATATTCATAAGCACCCTAAATCAATTCATATGATTATTCTATGAAGTTACGTCCTCGCCTGACAGTTTCCATTAAAATAATTATGAAAAATGACTGTACTTTAAATTTCGATAAGTTTCTAATCCTTGAAATAGAAATGGTTAGAAGTTTGTATTTTCTAACTATAGTTTTTTAATTAAAGTATTGAATAAAAAATAATAATAAATTAGTTAGTTACGACTATCTCTCATGGAAATTGTCATAGATGAATGATTTAATTGAGGTAGTTGAATCCCAAAAATGATATATAATATAGTTTTTTATCTAAATGTTATATAGACATAGTTGGAATAAAATTAAATATTTACATGTAAGGATAGACTCATAGATCACTGTGGAGAATATGTGTACTTCATTTTATAGAGAAGTTATTCACTGATCATGTCCAAGTATAATGTATTGTAATTTGTATTATTAAATTTTTTATTTTGATGTAGTTTTTTAATTATTATTTATCATTATTAGGAAATTAATAGGTGTTATTTTTTGTGACTAAAGGAATGTACAACTCAGTCAGTTTCATACTCGCATGACAAGGAGTGGAAACACATGGTGTATTTTTGCGGCTACCAATATAACCTCTTAGTTTAACACGAGGTCAATTTCCACTGTTATCACTATAACCTCTTGATGCATACACATATGCATGCCCCTCTAGCAAACAGGAGTAAATATGAGGGATTTGAATCTCAAACTTGTTTGTGTAAAACACTTCATTTTCATGGCAATTTCTAATTAAAGTGACCCTACTATTATTACTAATTTTTTACAATTTTAATAAAAGTAATTTTTTAAAATAGAAAAAATATACATCCCCATATAAATATTATTATAATTAAAAAAAATAATGAAAATAAAAAAATAATAAAACTACTTATAATTAAAAAAAAAACTATTAATTATAAGTTAAAATATTAAAATAAATTTAAATGTTGCCCCATTCGAACAACAAATTATCATAAACTTTATAATAAAATAATACATAAATATAAGAAGGATATTTTTAAGGCTTCACAAATCGAGAAACTAGTTAAAAAATGAAAATTATTTTATTTGAATATATGATTACCCTAATTTGTTATTCATCTCATTATTAGTTGATAGGCAAGTTATGAGAAGTTTTACTATTTTGAGAAAACAAAGTGACTCTTAACACAATTGAATTTCATTATGTAATATTTAATTTTAGATAGCTAAAATGGACAGGGATCTATGAACAAACCATAAACCATATAAAGTGCCCTATATAGGAGATTTGTGCCGTCAGATTGCGATATCAATAATAATGTGATGTTTTGTTCATGAGGGATGGGTATTAGATCATGGATAAGGGAGAAATTGAGGCATTTATGCTTTAAATTAAGATTATTGAGCTAATGGGTCATGATTAAGGCCTTGGTCCACAACATATATCCTTTAAATTGGATCTTTGGGATAAAAGTGAGACACAAATGTTATCAAGGGTTTTTGCATAATATGGATGGTTGCCAAGGCCTATACCATAATAAAATGAGGACAATAAGCACTTTATGATGACTCAAACCATAGTATAGTTTCTTTAGAAGTGATATTTTCCCTCCATGTATAATATGAATACCATTATGAGGTATTTCATGCTAGGGATGGGTCTTAAATTATTGACCATGATCGAGGGAGGAATATAATGTAACTCATCCCTAAATGAAACATCTGGGGATCAAGGGCCATAAATGACACTAACAACCAGATAACATGTCCTCTATAGGGGATCATTATTCTCCAACTAAGATATGGATAAAATTACAACATTTTATTCATTAAGGATGTGTGTTGATGACTTAACCACGACTATGGGAGAAAACCATGTAATTAGACACTTGATGATGATTATTAGGATAATGAGTAATGATCAAGGACTTAAACTATAACATGAGCCTTCTTAGAGTGTTATTTTTAGATTAGTGGATATAGTTTCCATTAGGATTCTTATATAGAAGGGTTGGGTATTATGGCCTCAACCATGATTTGGGGAGGAAAATAAGGTTGTTAACCCTAGAATGAATCTTATAGGCTATATGGGACTTGAAGGATATCCCGAACAACCACAATAAAACATCTAGAAAGTAAAGTTTTCCTTGAATGGGATATAGACACCATTAGGAAGTTTTACACATAAGAGATGGATCCCAATAATTTTTCCTAAAATGATTCTTCTAACATTGATCCCTAAACTAGGCCTTAAAACACCAAACATACTTGAACCATTAATGTCTTAGTGGTATATGGGAAACACTAAGATACTTTGCATACAAGCCATGGGCCTTAACCATAGTTGAAGAAGAAAAGCAAGGCATTTTAGATCTAAATTGTAATTCTAGGGCTTATAATCCATCATTGACAACTTAAGCAATCACACAAACCATTAAGAAGATTAATAGTTGGCTTCCAATTGAGACATGGTCACTATTAGAACGTTTCTGACATAATGGATGGGTCTTGAGACATTAAAAATCATGAGGTCTTTTAATGGCATGGATAGTAGTTGAATGACTTGTTCATAGATCATGAGACTTAAAAACATTATTTAGATCTTCAAAAAAATTATTTTATCCCATGAATTTGGTTAATATATTAGGACATATACAATACTTTCTAATACTTCCCATATCTCACTCGAAGGCCAAACATTCCATTTAGAGGGTTTTTAGGGTGTTAAAAGTTTCATCAATGGATTATGAGTAGTAAAAGATTAATTTAGATCCACATCCCTTGTTTTTCTTTATTGACCATATAGTGAGAAGGATATCGGAACATATCCTTCTTGATATATTTCTTCCACAATTATCACTAAGGGCTCAAGGCACATCCTTGGTGCTCAAACCATCTCAATTAAGGGATAATTGTCTACCATATTAGACAAGCTACCCATTTATAGCATTGCTTATGGCCTTGTGACCCAAACGTTTTCATATTTGGCATAGGTATGTTGTTTTAATCGTTTGAGAATGGCTAGTACCATAAGATTAATCACCCAAAAAAAAACCCTCATAATGGTACTAAATTTTGACATGGAGGCCAAGGTTCACCTTAAAAGGGCCCATGTTATATTTTGATCTCATGTTTAGGGCCAATAAGCTTTAGATATCTAATTATGTCATAATACCCTTTGGATGGAATGTTGTAGTTTTCTTTGAATTCATGTCCATATTCTCCCACAATGTCACCCAAAATGCACTGAGAAATCTTGTCTCCCTCTCCAAAATGATGTTCCATGGTATCTCAAATTTCACCCAAACTTTTCCAAAAAACAATTTTGTTGCTTCCTTCCTTGTAATTCTCCTTTTATAATACATTATAACACACATATTTCTAAACCTATAAACTACCATGACTAGGTAGTCATGTCCCTTCATGGATTTTGGTAAACCTCCCACAAAGTCAATGTAAATTCTTTCCCAAGGATGAGTGGTTATAGGTAAGGGATGGTATAGACTTTACTTTCTATTACTAGGATTTTTGGTACAACAAAGTGTTGGGAAAAATACTAAGAGGGGGGGGGGGGGGGTGAATCAGTATTTAGTGCAGACTGAAATTTTTTTACTTTTTCTTTCTCTAAAACCCATACGCTACTTTAATGAACCCAAGTCGCGTATACACGTGGATATCCTCAATGAAAATCGCGTATTACCAGAGATCTCATTATGTAGATAATTCTTTACTTATATCATTGCATCATTCATTCATTAGATGTTTAGTAAGCAGTAAACATGTGCAGTAAGAACAGAATAAATCATCACACATAAGCAACACACATGAACACCAGGATTTAAGGTGGAAACCCAATTCGGGAGAAAACCACCGCTGTCGTCGTCTCAGTCTTCAATATTTACTATAAAGAAAACTTCTTACAACTATGTACTAGTGCAGGCTCATACCAGCACGCAGGCACCCACCTGCAGAAGGCTACAACCTTCTCTCGTTTACCAGCCTCTCCTGGAAGGGAGCTACAACCCCCTGTTCTCGTTTACCAGCCTCTCCTGGAAGGGAGCTACTACCCCCTGCTCTCATTTAACAGCTACCACTGGAAGGGAGCTACAACCCCCTTACTGAAGGCTTCGAACCTCAGCACCATTGCGGACCACGTTTCATCAATTTTCATACTGGATCCACCAGCTTCCATACAACACACCTTGTAGGCCACTTTTCATCAGATTTTCAGATTGGACCCACTCCACACATTTAAGCTCATCATACATCAAACTGAAACTCATAACCTCATCAATTCATTCTTTGTACCATTACCCAATCAACCAACAACTTTATCTCTAATCAACATAATCAACAGCATAATCAACATTCAAACAACCCAGATCTGTGTGAATACATCATTGACAGATAGCAGTAAAACAACAGAATAGATCAGACATTTCATTCCACACACTTCAGCAAAACCCTAGATTTCATACGCGCTTTTACTTCACTGAACCTGTGTGTATACGCGCTTTCACAGAAACAAACCTTCATATACATCTGCACATATTTGAGAACTGATTTCACATTCCATACGCGCTTTTGCTAAATACAACCCGCGTATATACGCGCTTTCTCTGCCACGAACCTGCGTATAGATCTTCAGACATTTCAAGACTGTGCAGCTCTTCAGATCAGATAAGAAATTCAGATCTCATCCTCTTCTTCAACAGAGATTCACCATATCACATATCTAAACATTCCATAAACAGATCTAGAAAATACAAAGACATTTCAGATCTAGAGATTCCTCTTCATCATTTTCTTCATCCATCATTGTATTCATAGGTGCATTATAGATTCAAATCTATCAATTAAGAATAGAGTTCATCCATGCAGATATTCCTTAGAGAGATTTATTCATTAACAACCCTTACTCATGCACCCCTTGCACTATGATCCTCTTCTCCTTATATAGGTTTAGCCTTTATCAATACCATGAGCCAAAACCACACAACTTCCGATGGTATTCCTGGACGGGATCAAATAGATAATCTAATGCTCAATACAATGGGTCAATACCATGGTAATTCCCCTTGGTATTCTAATTTTGGAGCGCAAAAGGGCATACGTGACTTGGCATGTACTTTTCCGCGTACATACGCTACTTCGCCTTTACAAACCCGCGTATGCTTTGTGACAAGTCAGATTTATCATTTCTCTGGCACTTACTGGAATTCCTTTCTTCTGTTACTTCTGAGTTGATCTGTAGATACATCATCCTTCCTTATTTAACACAAGATACATCTTCCTTACATATTTAACACATAGGTTGCTTATCATAGGCAACTCATCAAGCAGGTTTCTATCAAGAACAACTTCATCAAGTAGGTTGCCATCCAAAGACAACTCATCAAGTCGATTTCCATTAAGGACAACTTCATCTAGTAGGTTTCCATTAAAGACAACACATTGCATCATATTACCAACTATCTTATTTCATCAATTAAGCTGCCATCAAGGAAAACACATTCCAACACAAAGCATACATATCCTTATGAACCTAGCGGCCTCTTCTTGCATATAGGGCCAATGCACATACCTTTACCAGTTGGCCACTATCTTCCTTACACCAAATTTTCCTGCAACCATGGATGTGTGAGTCTCTCTAATTAGTTGTCAGCGCTTACCTTTAGGAACACATAACATATATAACCTAGAGAGTAACCCATTATGGAGACAATATTCAAACTTTTTGTCATCATCGTGCACATGAATATGGCTTTGCAGGTACTAAGACACCACCTTGAAGTCTTCACGGTCTACGTATGTCCCTATATATGTATCATGGGTGAAAGGATCCATGTGCTAAGAGTTTCAAAAGCTATAGTCTTTGATGTGGTTGGCCTTGAAAGCATGTTATCCAACTTGTTTGTGTCACCCTTCTTGTACTTTATCACTAAATGAAACTACTATATAAATCCTAACCACTTCTAATTCCTTGTCTACTGTAGCTTATTTTTAGCTTATAAGTATAGTATTTGTTGGATATATATGTGAATTATTGTCTCCTTTCTCATAATATAGTGTTTCCACTTCTTCATATCTTTCACAAGGGCATATAGCTCCTTGTCATATGTAGGGTATTTGAGAATGACCCCATGAAATACTTCAAAATGGTAGCATATGGGCATTCTTCCTTGCATGAAGATTACTCCCATAACATACCCACTTGCAAATATATCCACTTTAAAAGGCTATTGCAAGTTTAGTAATGCTATAACTTTTGTTTCGCTAACCTTCTTCTTTAACTCCTTAAAGGCCCTTTTTTTACCATTTCCCCACTAGAAACTCGTGCCACTTACTAGTATGGTGTGGACTGGTGTTGTTATTGTTGAAAACGAGGCTATGAATTTCCTAAGGTATTGTGATATCCCAATGAAATTATAGACCTCAAAAAAATTATTACACACTAAACACTTCATGATGGCCTTTATATTGTCAATATATATCTTCAACTTTTATGCCCCAATTAAATATCCTAGATACACCAAATACTGTTGTGAAAACATTCACTTCTTGATATTTTCTAGTAGTCAGTGATTCTTTAATGTCTCTATAATTTATATCATATGTAAGATGTGATCCTTCTAGGTAGCATTGTGTGCAGTGTATCATCAAAATAAACAATAACAAATTAATCTATAGAAGGGCACTATATATCACTCTTTAACCTCATACACATAGTTGGTGCATTGCATAAGCTCCTAGAACAAAATGATGCACACTTATGAAACATATTCTAATTACTATTTTTGTTCCTTAGTACACCCCTGTAGGGATTACTTAGCTCTCATGGACCCTTGTGCATATTGATTTTATAGTAAAAGAAATAAAACATATCTCTTGCTAAAATTGATCAACATTTTGGCCTAGTGGGCACTTAGTGATGGGATCTTCGACTTTCTCTTGTGTATGTCGATGATGAAGTATTTTCCATCCTTAATGAGGAGGTATTGGTTGCATCTCCACATGAAGATTTCCACCTACATGTATATATGGGGGCTTCCAAACACAACACCACATACATCTAATGAAACTACATCTAATTCTACTCCATCAACATAGTTAGCACTGGTAGTAAATTTGATTATACATTGTATGGTTACCTTTATATTTTCCTACTTATTGATCCACAAGGATAATTTTAAGGATGGAAAATTATCTTGAAGTTTAAAAAAATGGCGAATCTCACTAGTCCCTAATATGCAAACTATAAAATCTTTATTGATGTATTTGTAAAATTATTCAAATTTATAATGATATTATATATATTTTCTATATATTGTTGGCGATTTTTAAGGTAAAATAATTTTATATTGTAAAATTTGGGCGAATCATTTTTATAAAAAAAATGGAAATTGGCGAATCTTTTTTTTGGAAAGACCATGGAAAATTAGCCCACCTGCGAATATTAGCCCCTAAAATGGATTTGGGCTAGGATGGTCATGATTCTCTAGTTCTAGTTTCTTGACTAGATATAATGTTATGGAAATTCTTTTGATCCTGAGTCGAATAGAGCATCAATGTTTGTCTTCTTAACCTTTATATTTAAATGGAATACTTTGGTAATTTTCTTCTCTTGTTATTTCTAAAGCTTAATTATATTCACTAGATTCTCCATTAATGTACGAACAATCTTCTCATCCACATTCGACCTACTTTCCACTTAATTTCCAAATCTGTTTCCATTAGATTTTTCTTCTTAGCTTCTTTATTTATATTCTTTGGGTTGAGATCTAGATGCAACTTCTAACACTTATCCTCTATGGTATCATCAATGTTATTTTTTGCAGTGATCATAGTGATATTTTCACTAGTGTGTTGTGGATGTTGTATTTTTATCTTTTCCCCATTTCTACTTCTCCTTCCCCTCCTTCAAAGCTTCTTGGTGCTCCTTCTACTTTCACCCACTTAATTTCCCTTTCTTCTAGTCTATGTTATCTAGGTACTATGACTATACATAAGCCTCCTCCACAATTATAGATTTGAATAGCATAAATTTCTTACACATATGGTTTTGTATTCCCCACCCCAAAATAGTTGCGGAGTACATCTAGGTTCTTTGGGGATATTTCCAACATTATGGCCATCTTTCTAAATTATGTGGTGTACTCCTGTACACTTTTCCACTCTCTCTTCTTAAAAAAATACCATCGGATCCACGAGTCCTCTACATACCCAATAGAGTAAAATTATGACTTTATGAGAGTTTTGAAAACCTCCCACTTAGTCACTAGAGGATCTCGCTCCAACTTGAGGGTCTCCATGTGGATTTTGCATGAGATTAGGGCATGGCCCTATAATTTAGCTAATTAAATAAAATAATCTACTTTTACTCTATATAATGAACACTAAAATAAACTTCTAATTGTTGTAATTAGTGATTTAACTTCATCACGTAAATTCCACCTTGATAGGGATTGGTGTGGACCTTTTCTTCCATTTTAAGTATGGACTATTAATGGTTCAAAACACTTAAACTAGGTAATTCCTTTTTAGGTTCTTCCTTGTCACATTTTAGCAAATCTAACACCCGACATTTAATATCCCTAGAAAAAAAAATTGATCTACTAATTTAAAATTGATCTAGTCTCAATAGCTTTTGAGGTCTAAAATGGGCCTCGTAAGAAAATTTTAAAACCAAAATAAAATTTATAAGAGCCAATCTAAGGATTCAAGATGATGATGTCACCCATGGGGGATGATTCACCATTTTTGGGGTAAAAAAGTAAAAAGATTAAAAAATAGTAAAATGATAAAACTAGTTTTTCAACTTGTATTTTCAACTTATCTCCCTAAGGTTTTACTCAAATTTCTAGTGGGAGTAATTTTTTGATGAAAGTCCAAGTGAGGCATCCATGTTGCGCATTGAGGCTACCTAAAATGAGAAATACGTGAAAAAATGTGATTGTAATCACATTTTTTCATGTATTTGTCATTTTTAGCATAGCAGGGTCCATTGAAAGTATGCAACATGGGTAATCCTTGGATGAGCAATTAAAATATGCATCCAACGACTATTCTCAGTAAAAAATTGAGTAAACCCATAGGGAGATAAGTTGAAAATAAGAGTTGAAAAAGTAGTTTTTTAATTTTTCCCTCTAAAATTCAATGATGTAATCTAATATTATTTTATTATTTCCAATAATATTTTATAATTTACTTAGGAGGCCCATTTTAGACCTCAAAATTTCCCTAATGATGATTCACAAATTCTTCTCAATCCTATTTCTTCATTAAACCTTGAACTTGCTTGGGGTCCCTTCCTATGAAAATTTCCCAACTAAGAAATTACATACAACATTGAATCTAATACAACTCGTAAACTCTCCTTGGATAATTTGGATATCCTTGATACCCCTTACTCGAACCCAACACATTCACACATAATTCTATCTCAATCTCGTATTGATGTATTATGTCTTCTCCTTATCCCTAGCCTTGCATTGATAGGTTTACGTCAAGCTAAAGCCTAACCCTAATATCCAAAGTGAATGATGACCAAGATTATATCTCACCTCAGTTGAGATTAAGGTTTGTGACTAAAATAGAATAATTATATAAATTATTTACTTTGTAAATTTTACTTTAAATCAATAAGGTAACATAAAAATCATGTGTTTTTTAGAATTAGGATAAGTTACAATAACAACTTTCTTGCACTTGAGAAAGTATTCTAAGGAGATATTTGGAGACTTCTTCATGCTTGTACACCTAGGCCTATGTAAAATTACCTACCAAATCTACAAGAATCAAAACTCCCTCTTAGTGATGAAGGTACTTTTTTCACATAGATCTGACTTTGATCCTACATTTTCTACCATTTTTTTTCCCTTTGAAATGGAAGTGTTTCCTACCTTTGATCTAGAAGCATCCTCAAAATATAATAGTCCTTGGCGTGGTTACTAAAGTATCATATTCCTCAATATCCTATAAGGTCATCTCATAACAAGAGACCTTGACAGATTTGGGATAATGTTTTGATTTATCCTCTCCTATTGAACCTAAATATCAAATCCCTCTAAGTTATTCAACCTTTGTAGCCTCATAATCCTTATTCTATGTCACTTTTATGCTTCATGCCTTAACTCGAATAGTTTGGCCCTTCATCCTATACATATTTCTCTCTCTAAATCCTAAAGCATGTCCCTCATCAGAGCTATATTTACTAGGTCATATCATTACCTTCCCATCCTAGAAAGCCTTCTTATCCATCATGGAGATTGAGATCAAACTCCAGCTAGGTTCCAACACGCACATTGTTTCTTTCTCTTCCATCTTTCCCCCTAAGTTAAGTTGGAATATCATCATCCCAAGTCCTTTAACAAAATTTTTGTCATCATCACCATATTTCATATGAAGTTCTGAGTCCCACTCAGTGAAGTTTTATAAATGATCTTGTGCTTTCATCATATGCCTTATGCCTCTACTATCTAGAAACTACAGACACAATGGTAATGAAATTGAGGTAGGCTAGGAAACAAGCATGAATTACACCTCCATGTTCCCATAAAACTCCTCTTAAGATTCCGTTGATGTAGCTACAAATAGATGTGTGCCCTTTTCCTGTTTCTTCTTCTATGGAGATTGTAAAGCATAGTGTCTGTCTTATGACAAGAAAAGAACTTAACCTTAATAAGGTTCTTATTCTTTGATTTTGACATTGACTCGTCACCCCTACTACTCGAATATTTTCTCCTTATTACCTGAATAGAAATACAAAGGTTCTCATCATCCTCACTCTTTTTTTTTTCATCCAAACAAGGATTTATCCTAGAGCTCCTTCTAGGTGAATTCATTGCACAATATGTTCCAATATGGTAGATGTTCTCTCACTAGAAAACCTATTACAAAGGTAGCCGAGTGTTTTTAGAACCCACTTAGGGTTGTTCTAGAAGCTCATCCCATGGTAAGGCTACCTAAATATCTCTAAGCTCCTCTCAAACTTTCTCCACCCTTGTGGGGTATGAATTCCAAGTGTCTAATTCAGTCATATTTGTTTTTTGTATTTTCTCCCTAAACACAAATTTTCAGTTTTTCTTATCACTTTGATATAATATTTTCAGAGTGATCCACATCCCATAGGCACCATGCTTCCTTGATATGTGAGGGACCACATGATCCTTCACAACATCCATGATTATAATTTTTTCCTTCACTTCTTTCAATTTGTGAGTTTCCAGAGTTGTAGCATCTGAAAGAGATATAATCATAATGGTTGCAAACTCCATAGGAAATTTTTCCTTGAGAACTAACACCATCCCATTCTTCAATGTAATGAATTTGTATGCCCTATCTAAATTTTCCTTGAACCTTAGACCACTTGATGCCATAAAAAAATCATTGAATACTTTTGTTACACCTTGATTGGTATGATCTCCCTCTCTCCCTCTATGGGTTGACCTATTCCAATCCCAACATCATTATTAAACTATTTCCAACCTCAAAAATGACTTTGGCCTACTACTAGAATCTACTTCTCTAGAAACAATATCACTCATTGTCAACACTACCCCTGACACACCTGAACCTACAAAATGTTCTCTACTCCTTATAATTGACATATTGTATGTGTTCCCTAGTTTTTGTCCCTTAGAGGTTGTTGTACCACCCATGATATTGTTTTTCCTACTACTAGTTGTAGCTAGCGTCTCCACTACCAACAATATTCACACCTATTTCTGTTGCAATATTACAACCAACTATAAACCCAAGACTTGTTCATGGGCATGTATTATCTGTGCCTTAATCATGAATCAATTTCTTTGGGGATTTGTACCTTTTCTCCTCCCACGTTTTTATTTTTCTTCCATCCCATTGGCTTTTGTTCCTTTATTTCATGTTTTTCTTGTCAGTATGGGTGTTTTTTATTACCACTGGACCAATTATAATGCATTTTTATGGCTATTTTTGTCCCCCCTCCACCCTATCACACTTTATCTTTTTCTATTTTTGGTGGTTGAGTGGGTGCCAACGTACAAAAATATCTCAGAGTTGGTGATTCATGACTTTGTTTACCTTAATTTGAAATAATTGTTGGTGGCTAGTGTCTTGAACCTTTTGTAATCAGTGGTAATCTTCTCTTATGTGGCCCTTGGCTTCTGACCACACACATCTATTTGTTCCTTGCATATAGACTTAACTTTTCCACTCCGCTCCATCTAATCGGCTTATTCATGGACTGTCATAGACCTCAAGTCGTTTTATGCACATGTATGAATTTGTGAAATATCTCTGTCTTTATTCCACTTTCGATCCTGTTACTAGCTTGATTTTTTTGGTTGGTTTTCATGATAGCAAAGCTCCCTAATGTTGCCACTAGCGAGAAATTATTGGACACCAACCATCAAATAACATTCCCTTTTCTTTTATTTTCTTTAAATTAGCCTCGCTTCACTATGATTATTTTATTTTCTTCAATCGTTGCTATGATTTTCGTTGGCCAAAGTAAAAAAATTCATCTTCAATCATTAAATGATGTTTGACATAATTTCATCCCTTGAAAAAAAAACCACCTTTGTGCGATTGCAGTTTAACCTAGCCCGAAGATCATATACAAACCTTACTTCCTATGATTTTGAGATTTATTTTCTTAGAGTCTATGTTTTAATACCTTGTTATATTTCTACAAACCTAACACTTAACACTTAAACTCCAAGTAGAAAAATTCATATACTAATTTAAATGCACAACTACGTTCCTTACACAAAAATTTAGTGGAAATAAAACAATAGGAATCTCAATCACGAAAATGACATACACATTCTACCCAAGATGAGTTCTCCATTAAACTCTAAAATTACTCATGCCTCCTTCTTGAGAAAATGGAAAAACTAGGGAATTGCGTACAACACTGGATCTAATCCAGTTAATCAACCCTCTTTGGTTGATTTAGATCTCCTTTCTTCCCCTTCCTTAAACCAACCACACTCACTGAGAATAATCTCTCTATCTTGTGCTAGTGTAATGTGTCTTGTCCTTCTCCTTATCCTTTCTTTTATAACTTTAGATTGAGCTAAATCCATAACCCTAATCTCCAAATTGATTGACAACAAATATTAGATCTTTCCTTAGTTGAGACAAAGGACTGAGATTAAAACATAATAACTAAAGTAAATTATTCACTTTTCCCAACTTTACTTTAGTTCAATAAAAAAAAGAAAAAAATATGTTCTTTTCCTAAGTTATACTTAGGTTTAGTTACAATAACAAATTTCCCACAGTAGAGAAAGTGTTATAAGGAGATCATAGGAAAATTACACATGCCTTTAAATTTATACCTATGCAGAAGTGCCTTCCCAACCTGTAAACATCATTATTTCTTAGATTACCTCATTTTTTTTCTTCTGTTCTATCAATTTCCCTTATATTTTTTTATTGTGTTAGAACCTCCATATTTTCCAAATATCCTAAGCTCATTGGTTATGTCTTCCATGAAGATGTCCAAATTATAGTTTATGTATGTGACTTGTGCTTCCAATGGAAAATATCTTTCCTTTGTAGGGTCTTGAGGGTTATGAATAGATTCATTAGGCATGGCTCAGGTTCTATGACTTTCAACTTAACCTGTCTAGATTCCTTGCAACTCTCCATAATATACCCCAAAAAACTTGCTCTAATACCAATATGATCTGTAAATTGTTTTGGATATTCCATTATATATTTCATCACAATAGATTTTCTAAAATTATTCTAAAAATATGAAATCTTTATTATGAGATTGATTTTCACTAGACTTCTAGATTTACTAAGTTATTATTTTTATGCATGTGATATTGAAAATGTAGAAAATAGAAAACACAAAAAATGCAATCATTCACAACCATATAACACAAGGTATGACCCGATAAACCCTTTTGGGAGGAAACCCAGTTGGGAGGTGAGACTGCTTTGCTCTATCTTACTTTTTAATGGAAATATATGTAAGTACAAATAATTGAGACTTGTGTCCCATGGGAAGCTACAATGCACCAACATTCTTTGTTTTCTCTCTCCTCATCCACTCTCAGCTACTCCTCTCATCTATGGAACATAGTGCACTTGAATAGAATGGAAACCCTTTCCTCATAGTGGATTGGTTATAACACAACCCGATAGCCTACTAGTGGTTACATTTGACCCCTTTAACTCTTAACTAGAGTTACAATATTGACTCTTATAGAGCATCTTCATCATGATCACGTGGCTAGGCTATTTTTCATGAATAATTAGGGTTGACGTGGCATTCTCTTGAATCATGGTGGTTAAAATAAGGTCAACTTCAAAAATATTTTTTATTTTATTTTTAATTTATAAAGTGAATTAAATTGTTTTTTACATTTTTAAATATTTCAAATATAACATTTAATTCAAAGGAAGGTTTAACATTATCATGAATAAAATAAAAATATTTGGAAAATGAGGACTTCACCTTTTATTGAAAGCATAAAATAGCTAAAGACCAAGTTGGGTTTAGAGATATCATTCAACCTTGGACCATCTTGTTACTCGTGGAATCATTGTAGAGGAATGCCTCAATAAAAAACCAATTTATTTTGTGGTTTTTTTAACTTTAAAAAAACTTTTGACATATTTCCTAGAGCATAGATATGAAAGAGGATAGAAGAGATAATGGTTCCTTTCTAGTTGGGCCTTGTTGTGACAAGGCTATGCGAGAATGTTATTTCCAAGCTTAGGACCAGTGAGGGTTGGTTAGAAGATGCACATTTTTTTGGTCCTACTCTCATTATTATGGTCATAATTCTTCTCCTTTACATTGATGAAATTTTGATGAACTTTGGGCAAAGAGTCATTTCGATCATAGGAAGAAGCTCAAAATCCTCCAATATTTCCACTCCAAGATAGATATGACTATAAATTCCAAAATAAACAAATTCATGTTTGCGTCGAGGCGCACATTCTACAAAAAAATATGAGGGTGATGTGGAATTTGGTCTGTGCTCAATGTGGAGTTGATGTGTCCCTCTTAAAATAAAAATAAAGTATTCTATAAATAAAAAAGCAATGTGTGATATAATAAAGAACAAAAACGGTTATGTATGTTTAGTTAGTTTGAACTAAAATCACAATATAAAAAATCAATAATCACAACATCACTTCTATCACTTTATTTGTTGTTAATATTACAATACAATGTGGTAAAAATACTTCACTCACTCTCACTCATATATAAAATATTTTAATTTACACATGAGGTAATATATTTAAATATGTCCACATGATGTAATTTATTTAAATAAATTATTTGCAGATCGATGTCAATATCAATTTCATATATATATATATATATATATATATATATATACATAGAAATAAAGTGTTAAAGAAAATATTTTAATGTAACAAAATATTCAATTTCTAAAGAAAAAAAGTAATTGAAAGCTAAAAATAAAATTGATGCAGCCATATGGCCACAAATGCTCAACTTAGCAGATCTAAGTCCTAGTCTACCCAAAACTCGAGGTTAGGTTGATAATTATCTAAGAACATTTATAAACCCAACTTATTCTCATTATATAATTTCATATCCTTTCCTGGAAGCTCCTTTATAAAAGTGGTTTCGGGTTTAAAACTCAATATAATAAAGTTTTACCTTTATACTGTGGCCACCTTCATTACCTTACCCAATGCATACATGGCATTTCACTTCGTCAAACTTAAGACTTCGACGATTATAACATTTACCTCATTGAAGATCATACCGAACACAATATGCGATGAATCCTTCCACTGACACGTACCCTCATCATTCCATCTCAATGCCGAACCTTTTCCTTAGCACTTCATCACAAATCACATTTCGCAAGTTTACCTTTCCTCCGTTAACTGTTAACCCATATTACATGCGATTTGCGATATGTGCATGGACCCCATCGACACGTGGCTCCTCTTCATCGCATCACAACTTATCTCATTTAACTTGTGATGGGTTAACTGGTTAATATAATGAACGTAGATTGTGATGTGCACAAACCATATTTTGATAAATGTGATGTGATCTCATTCATCCATCTCCCGCTATCACTTCTGTGATTTAATCACGATCGCCCATTCCATCTCTTCCTTTGGAAAACTTCTAAGAGTTTTATTCCGAATAACTTTATTTTGTTTGTCGATTATCACCACTCTGCAACTCCGTTTCCTTCACGCTACCCTTTTTGAGCTTGTTCGGTATTATTTAGTGCTAATCTCTCCTGAGTTTTGTTCTTGCTATTGAATCTTATCCAGAGTTATCACATTCGTTGTACACCTTTTCATATTTTCTAAAGCCAGAATTCGTGTTTTATTCCTTTTGACCTGCACCAAAGTTTATCTACACTCATTCACTCCCATTAGCTTCATTCACAGGTAATTAATTCCCAGAGTGGAATCATACAGATTCTACCCAGCCACTTAGTATTTTATCACTCAAAATACTTCCTCCTTAATCAAAATTCATGATATCAATTAATTATTTCACAAATATCCAATTTGCTTAGTTACAGATCACTCAGGACGTAAAAGAAACAAAACACAGTCACCATGAATTCAATTTATCATTAATAAATAAATGTATAGATACAATAAAATCTTGCTTATAATCTAGATTTGGCCTAACATGCCTTTACATGGCCCTTTTCTGTTCCTCTCTCTCTATGATCGTAGGCTTTAAAATCAAATCTCATATCTAAGAATGTTGATATTTATGCCTTTGAGGATTTACAATTATATAAAAAAGGTTTTGTAACCAACTCTGGTTCAGATCCATAGGTTACTCAACAAAATCCTAAAAATCCTCTAAGCCCTCAATTAATTCCTAAAATCTCTTCTTTATCCCTTGAGGATCTCAACATTCAAATATATCCTAAGCATATTCTCAAATCCATAAAATCACGAACTTATTTCTAATCTAAGATTTACAATATTTCAGAATATCTCAATCCACATCAATCTCTCATCAATCACTCCTATTCTCCTACATTCGAGAACATTTACAAATAGGCCTCTCAATATTTAATTGAATCCTATTTTAAATGTCTCACATAAAATCACTCAAACATTGAAAATTACTTTAATTAAAAACTTACGAAATCAACACTCATGAAAAACATAAGATCCCCTAGATTCTACTAAATGTAAAAAAAATTGGAACCATGATCTCCTGCATCAGACTCCCAAGGTAGAAAATAATCATGATCTCCAAATCATGTGTCTTCAATGTTGATGGAATTCCTCCTGGATCCCAAACTTTAGTTTGTAATTTGTCTTTGGTTGACTCTCTTCCTTTCTATTGTTTGTTTTTGTTGTTGTTTGTTGTTGTTCTCCAGGTTTCCATACTTTATGCTGCATTGCCCCACTGGCTATGCTCTCACAGTCTATTGATGTGTTTCTCTTGTTGCTGCTGCTTTGCTTTATTACTTTTGTCTTCTTCTGAGACACCTTCATTATTAACCTTCTTATTCTTTCAATCTCCATGTCCAGTTTATCTTCTAACTGAAAATCACTCTGCCATTTGATGCTTCTTCTTTTTCCAACTCTTCTTGATTCAAATTCTGCTTTTTCACCTGGAATTAATCCATTTACTGCTACAAATATTGTTTTAGACATTGCTATCTCCCAAACTTCCTAAATATATCTTAAGATATCTCCCTCTGCAACATCCCTCTTCTTCTCACTACCTGTAATTTTACATTCAAAAAATAATTTTTCCTCCAATTCCCTCTGTACTTTTCTCATCTCAAACACATCATTAATATGTTGTTCCCTATCATTTGAGAATTCTTTATTTAGAACCAAATCTGAAAACTCAATCTATGATATTGTAATAGATCCCAATTTTATTCAATTTATTGAAGCAAAGAAGGAAACTATACAACTTGATTTAGATCAACAAGTTCTAGACACTTTTTACAGACTTGATGTTTTGACCTCAACTTTGATTAAAGATACAGATGAAGCCTATTTTCAACAGTCAGTTGAATTAGCTGCCCTAACTGTTGCTACCCCTAAGCGTTCTATAGTATCTTTGGAAAATGTAAATACAAATTTATTTACTACCACCTCATCTATAATATCCACTACAGTTCATTCCATATAACCATTCATACCTAAACGTCCTCTTCAACCTAAAGTTTCAAGCTCATATTCAAATGTTTCAAGTTCATCTTCAAGCCTTCCAAGTTCATCTTCAAGCGTTCCAAGTTCATCTTTAAGCACTACTACTTTACCTCGCAATCAAGCTAAAGTCTTAGCCATGGCATCCAGATATGCCCCTTTGGTCTTACAAGCCCCTTTACATGCCATGCCACAGGATTACCAGAGTAAAAATTTTCAGTTTGATGGTACTGGTCAATATAATCCTCAACAACATGTAAATAAATTGACTGATTATTTTGAATTACATGAAGTTGATGAAGTTGATGTTCAAATGAGATTATTTGCACAAACACTAGCAAATAATCTGGATACAACCAAATCCTAGTCCAAACTTAAGAGCAAGCAAAGACTGCATTTACCACTCCCTAGGGAACTTTCATGTATTTGAAAATGCCCTTTGGACTAATGAATGCTGGAGAAAAATTCCAAAGAGCTATCGATATAGCCTTTGCAAAGGAAATCCATGAATTTTTAGTCATTTACCTGGATGATATCACTTTGTTTTCCAAATCAGATAATGAACATCTAGATCATTTAAAAAGAGTATTCATAAAATGCAAAAATTTTAGCATATCCTTAAATCCTAAAGAGTCTCTTTTTGGATTAGAGGAAGGAAAAATCCTGGGAAACATCATTTCAAAAGAGGGAATTAGAATTGATCCAACTAGGATATAAGCAATCTTAAACATCAGTCATCCTAGGAACATTAAATAATTACAATCATTTATAGGAAAAATAATTCTTCTTAGAAGATTTGTTTCTAATTTAGCAGAACTAATTAGAGAATTAAAGAACATGTTAAAAAATGATTCAACACTTAAGTGGATAGTAGAGGCTAAGCAGTCTTTTGAAGCAATCAAATAATCCCTTACTAAAAAACCTGTCCTCATAAGTCCTAATTTTAACAAAGATTTCATAATTTTAACAAGGAGATGCCATCCCCAAGGGGAGCCACTGTTAGGGTCCTATAATAATAGGGATCATAATTTTGAATTGGCTATGTTTAGTCTTGTAAAATTGTGCATACCTTTGCTTTTCTGCAAATGTTTTCCCATATTAAAAAATAAAAATAGGGTATGTCCTAAAAGAATAATTAAAGGACCAAAAGAAAGATAAAAAAATATAAAAAATATGAACCCCATAAAAATAAACAAAAATAAATTTTGAAAGTGTTGCACATTCAAATGCCACTACTCTTAGTTTACTTCACTTTTGCAAATAATTTGAGTGTTGTTTGTCCAAAATGCCACAATTCATGAAGATCATACAGTTTAATCTTGATTTATTCATGCCTTTAAATTTCATGTCATGATAGTTAGTGAATAAAGATTTGATCAAACTATTTAATCTTGGTAGATCAGTACTTAGGTAGAGAATAAAAATGAGATCATAAGTTTAATCTGAGCCATTGGAAGATATAAAGTTAGAAATAAGTTAGTTTACTTATTAAAAGAAAATAAAAGGGTTAGCAAGCTGAAATGCACCCAATAAAGGAAATAAAAAATGTTAGGATGAATAAAAAGGGTAGGTAGAGCACTTTTAAAAGGTTATATATAAGCCTCATTATGCTTATCCATGATCAAAAACATTTTATAACCCATTTCCCCTTGTTAAATCCCTTTCCCATTATCCTAACCCTTTTTCCCCTCCTAAAAAACCATTTCCCTTTGAAAATTCCCTTCCTCCTACTAAAACTCCATTCCACTTAAGACTAACTTTATTTTTTCAAATAAAACAAAAAACCCACTTTGACATAGTTTAAAGCGCTTAATATATTAAATCGGGTCCCACTTCCCTTTTGACATAACCCCCTTGTTTAATATATTTCGCCATTATTTCATTTAACCCCCCCGCTATCATTTTAAACCCTGCATATGTATTCCCTGACCCATTTCATATTAACTTCCTGCTTTAATATTTTTTTGGGTCCCACTTTATTTAACCTCCCACTTTCATTTAACCCATTGCTTTCATTTAAACCTTTGCTTAACCCTTTCCCGACCGCACCTCTCAGAACCCCCTACTCTTCTAGTCACCCGATCACCATTCATTAGATGTAATGACCAATAAAATATTTCGCATCCCCCCGATGATATATGATTAATGCTGAGGGGGGGTGCGAAATGGGTGGTTTCATCCACCCACTCCCCTGCCACGCGGCGCCACCAGATCTTATCGCATCCCCATTCCCAAAACCAAAATACACCCTTGTGGTGTGCGATAAAACACCTTTCCACCTCGTACCAATGCGATAAACGACTCTTATGTCGTGCGAAAAACCATAGAATTTTCAAATATGAAACCCCGCTATTCTATCCATTTCCCTAGCTATGCGAAATTCTAAAATGACTGAAGCCATTGCTCGCCTCCCTGCAAACCTTGATTTCATTCACATTTGTTTTATTTTGTAGGTGATTAATAGACCAAGAGTTGGATAAACAGTTTGATACTAGTCCCAACCTATTTACTCCAGTCTCACAGGATAGGAATTCGAAGGCTCTACTCAGCTGAATAAATGTACAATAACAGAGTAGACAGAGACAATGATTGTTACCAGGGATAATACATCTACACCAGCAATAGTAAAGTTCATACTAAGCACTCTCTAAGACACACTTTTATTTTACATGAAGTTAAAACATGTCTTTTAGTAAAATCCACTTTTTCTAAAAAAACATAGAAACAGGATAAGATTTATGAGAGGATGATGAAGATCAAACTCCCAGATGAAGGAACATGAGAGAAATGGTCTGATTTACTATAAAGAGTGAAAATCAGCCAGGGTAAAAGAGCAAATAGTTGAAAGAATGCACAAGTAAAAAGGACAGCCTGCGTGAAAAGAAGATAAATGAAAGAATACATATGAAAGAAAATATCAAGTAACAATAATCAAATAAAATAGGGATAGATATCAGTCAGTTAATAGGTGTCACTATCTTTTTGCATAAAGATATTTTATTTTCCTTGAAGAAATCCTAAATCAGTTGATAGGATAATTTTTAAAGTTTTGTATAAATACTTCATCATTTGAAGTGTCAAGGGTCGATTGAGCGTGGATTTCTGACTATTTCCATAGCTAACTGATCTATTTACCTGAGGGTTATTGTCCCTGTTTCAAATTGACAGACATATCAAGTAATAAAGGCATTTGTTTACACGATTCATGTGTTGAGCTATCTCAGTGAAGTATACATTTCAATTTTTTCATGTTATTTTATAAAGTATTCCATAAACTTTAATGTGTTCCAAATTTGAATGTTATAACAGGAATTTTACTGTAGAATTTGTTTAAATCTACACTGTGCTTTGAATTGTTGTACATTTTTATGTTTTCTTCTGACATCCGGTTTAGAGAATTATTAATTGCCCTTTGATCCTGATCGACCTCCTTCACCTTCCTTCATTATCTGGTTTAAGGAATTCTTAACTGCTCCTTGAGCTTGATTGAAAATCATTTCACCATTCAGCCTTGAGATCTCATTTTTCTCACCTATCCTGCCCTGTAACACTTCCTTTATAATTTGATTATGTTCTGCTTTAAAAGCATATTGACTCCATAGCCTGATGGAAAATGGAAAGGCACCTATTCATATAAATCATTGATTCCACCAATCAACCAACGAATCAATAAATCAAAACCAATCCAATTAAGCATACATAACTAGACTAAGATCTATTATACAAACAAATTTAAATAATTAAGAGAGGGCCCTCCCTTAGGAAGGCTAGATCATAATTAGGAAGGCTAGATCATAATCTCCAAAAGTGGATGATAGTTGCCTATGATATTTCTTTTTAGCACATTGAAACACCCTTGGAAATTGCAGAGTGATAACATAACTTGTTTCCTCATTCTCCATCCATATCTTTGGTATTCATTCTCTTTCTCTTGTAGCCATCCTTGTAGTACCTCCAATTGTACTCTCATCACTGCAATATTTCTCTCTCACTCCTCATTACTCATCTTACCTTTATGACATTATGTAAAACCTCTCATATGACCCTCCATGGCCATCTTCCTCATGAGCTCATCCATGCTTGATTGATGATCTCCAACATAGCCTTCTCTTGTAGTAATATCCTCTTGCTACTCAATACCCTATCAAGCTTCCTCTCTGAGCTTGATATCTTCCTAGGTATTCTTTCTCTCTTGGTTCACTCTCTTAAACCTTTTAGATCCTCGTTGCTCCAATGGTTGCTGCACTCAGTCACCTCTCTCCTTTCCTCCAACTGCTAGTTGGATAGGTTCATTGCCATCATCATCAAAAACTCTGCTTGTTCTTGGCTACAATAATCAAACATCTTCATATTATTTCTTTCAATCAATAATTCATCATTAATTAACTGAAACCATAAAGACCATACCTCACTGTCCAATTTTCTGAACTTTTTTCTTGTTATTGAATCTCTCCTAATATTTTTTCTTATTATTGAATATTATCCAGCGATATCACACTCGTTGTACACCTTTTCATACTATTTACAGCTAGAATTCTTGTTTTATTCCTTTTGACCTGCACATGGGTTTATCTTCACTCATTCGCTCTCGTTAGCTTAATTCACAGCTAATTAATTCCCAGACTGGAATCATACAGATTCTACCCAGCCACTAAGTCTTTTATCACTCAAAAGGACTTGCTCCTTAATCAGAATTCATGTAATCAATTAATTATTCACAGATATCGAATTTGTTCAGTTACAGATCACTGAGCATGTAAAAGAAACAAAATACAGTCACCATGAATTTAATTTCTCATTAATCAATAAATGTACAGATACAATAAAAACCTACTTACAATCTGGCTTTGGCCTGATGTGCCTTTACATGGCCCTTTTCTCTTCCTCTCTCTCTATGCCCGTAGGCATACAAATCAAATCTCCTATCTAAGAATGTTGATATTTATGCCTTTGAGGGTTTACAATTATATACAAAAGGTTCTGTAACCAATTCTAGTTTAGATCCATAGGTTACTCAAAAAAATCCTAAAAATCCTCTAAGTTCTCAATTAATTCCTAAAATCTCTTTTTTATCCCTTGAGGATCTCAACATTCAGCTAAATCCTAAGGATCCTCTCAAATCCATAAAATCATGAACTACTTTCTAATCTAAGATTTACAATATTTCAGAATATCTCAATCCACACCAATCACTCATCAATCACTCATGTTCTCCTACATTCGAGAAAATTTACAAATATGCCTCTTAATATTTAATTAAATCCTATTTTAAATGTCTCACTTAAAATAAATCAAACATTGAAAATTACATTACCTAAATACTTAGGAAATCAACTCTCTTGAAAAACATAACACCCCCTAGATTCTACTAAACGTACAAAATTTTGGAACCATAATGATCCTGCATCAAAAATTAAAAAATATCAAGTGCATGCTACTAAGAATAATAAGAGGTAGATGTGTAATTCATTAAGTTCTAAATATTTTTTTATGCTAGGTGATGAGAGTCATTAGATGAATGATATGCCTAACTGCCAAACCTATAGCTTGAGTAGCTACAACCCAAGGGCATATAAGTTGTCAACAACCATTAGCATGGCTAGATTTTTTCCCACAAAGTTTCAAATGAGTGAGCTTTTCACAAAGGAGTCCCTCAACAAAGCACCCTATCACCATCTACTCTACGCCCATGTGGGCCATTCAATTCTAAATATAAAATTAATATGTGATATTTACAAATATTTATAATAATAAACAAAATGGTCCAAAAAAACTATTTTAATATGCAAGATTAAGTATTATTGATGTAACTTAAAAATATATTAATAACAAAAAAAACCATTTTAATATGGACAATGTAGTTCATAGTTAAAATGTCTAGATTAAGATGTTATGTTTTAGTGACACACACACACACACTAATGGACAAAGAGAGCCATTGAAACTTTATTCGGCTATATCAAGAGATGAGAGGGATGCAAATTTGTTTCTAATTTTGTACTTTTAAAGAAGTATGCACTTGAAGAGATTTGATCCCTTCTAGTGCATTTTGGATCCATGCTTAATATGGATCTATATTGGTAATTAAATCGACAATATCACCTATGATACTCTTATTTATGATAATAACTCATGGGAGGAAGTGAATTCAAACAAATATCTGGAAATCAACATCCATAACAATCTCAATTGTAATTCTAGCATCGAGAAAAGGATAAATGGAGGTTATCAAGCTTACTATCGGCTTGAAAACAGTTGCAAGTTGGTAGATAAGTGGAACTGAGATAAAAAAAGCTCCTCTTTGAGACTCTTGTCACTCTTTCTATTATAAAAATATGAGGTTTTGTCTTGTATTATATCTAGAGAGCCATGTAAGAAGATTGAATAGATCTAGAAGCAATTTATAACCTACAATCTCAAATTTAAAGGGAATAATGCCTACCTATGAAGAAATATCTTTAATCCATTGAAATCGTGGCTATAACTAGGTATATTATGTATAAGAAGAATCTATTCAACATGGACACTAAGAGGTTTCCTAAAATTGCTTCTAACCCTAGTCAAACCTCCCATTTTCAGCTCAAACTAGTTTGTGAGAAGGATGTCTAGTCTTGATGAACTAGAGAATAAATGAGGAGGTCATCTTGCATAATTATGATAATATTAAAAATATTATTACTTCAAGATAGAGCTAGAGGGAAAAGAGAAATTATGATATTCTATGGAGATGATCATCCCTAATCTAAAATGAATATTCCCAAAATGAGAACTAATTCTCATGAGCTTCATAGTGACACTCGTTATTGGCCAATTCACAAAATGCTATGGGATGAAAGAGTTTGTCACCCATGATATATTAAAAAGGTTGAAGGTTAAAATCACTTTCTCATAGATTGTCCCTATTATACTCACATTAGATTTAATTTTCAATATATTTGTGACAATATTAGTCTTTTTTAGTACAAGGTGGGCATCTTAATTGGTGATCGAAGTAACGTGAAATCTATAAAAACTCAGATATCCAAGGTTCAAGTCCCCTTGGTTGTGACTAGGTCTATAGAGAGGAGGACACCCTCTAAACCCGAGAGAGGGAGCTCGTGGGCTGCTCTTCTCTCTCTTCTTTTTGATAATAGAAATAAATTGTTAAAAAACTCTCATTAATATCTTAATTTAAAAAATTCAAATCTATAGAGAGGAGGACACCCTCTAAACCCCAGAGAGGGAGCTAGTGGGCTGCTCTTCTCTCTCTTTTTTTTGATAATAGAAATAAATTGTTAAAAAACTCTCATTAATATCTTAGTTTCAAAAATTCAAATAAAATGTTAAAGAACTCTCATTAATCTCTTACTTTAAAAAAGTCCAATAAACTATAAAAATCATTGTGGATCATCATGATCATCTCAACCTATAATTTAATTATAAATATTTAATAAATTTATCTATTAAAATTTCAACCTATAATATAATTATAAATATTTAATAAATTTATCTATTGAAATTTTAATATACGTTTTGATTTAATTTAAAGTAAAAATAAAATCAAATATAAAAAATGATAAAAAATTAAAAAAATTATCAATCCATTCTCATTCTCATGAGCTATCCATGGGGTTACACTTGTGCAATGTGAGAAATTTGGATAACATCAGTTTAATTAAAAATCGATGAAATCACCTTCCACCCACACAATCAAACTCGGATCTGCAAAATTATATGCCATTTGATAAAACGTATGCAGAGATTTTAGGAAATGAGATGACGTGTTATTCTTTTGGCTGCTACATAGACAAATTCCATAAACTCTAAGTAAACAGAACCTGCTTTAAGGCTTTATGCCAGGATTCCTTCCACGTTACTTAACCAACGAAGTAGCACAATATTTCTCACCTTTATTGTTATTGAAAGTAGTACAATCATAGCATAATTCAGAAATTTAATATCATCAAATGAAGATCATCTGATTACTTTGACTGTCAATTATTTTTGCACTAAGGTAGCTTATCCATTACTACACATAAAGAACATATTGGTATCATTATCTCCAGCCTTTTGCATAAGTCTTCACTTCAAGCAACATATATCGCACCTGCAATATGTATATTCTTAGTAAGTGGACTAGTTATCTTGATATTGTCGCATTTGGCTTGTTTTTTTTTCAGGCAGAGTTTATGTTACCGTCATTTTCAAAATCCAATTAAAAAAATTTAGTCTCAGTGGTTCTTCTAAAGTCTCTTGATTTTAATAACACTCCAGAAGTTTCCTGCTGCTTGATTGCCCTCACACATACTGTCCAAAATTTCTTTTGCACCGCTTTTTTCTGGTGTTTACAGTAGAGAACACATGAATTGAAGTTCGATAGCTGCAAGTGAAATTAACCATTCGTTTATAAGAACAATTGTTTTGATTCTTGATATGCTGTTAATTTGATGTTTATACAAGTATTGTTCTTCTGGTTCTTAATAAAACAATAATGCTGGGAAAATAAACAATGATTGTGATTATTTGGAGACGTCTTTGACGGGAAAAGCAAAGTATACAATGTAACTGAGTAAGTATAACGGGTCAATATTGTATACAGTGGAACTCACTCTAACTATTAAGAAAATATTTTAAAGAATATTATTTAAATTATTGTATTCATATATTTAGATAAATAACAAAATATATCGTAAATATATTATAAATTTTTAATTATATATATATATATATATATATATATATATATATTAAATCCTTCATATTTATTTAATAATTATTAATAATTAAATTACAATTCTAAAAAATATATTTCTAAATTAATATAAATATACTCACATATAATTATACTAAAATTGAAACATAATTACACTCAGTGCTAAACACTAAATTTTGTTACTTCTCAATTCTATAATTGATATTTTCATAGAATTGATACTTGCTTTGGTGGCCCTTTGAGATGCCTTAATCTTCTCGAATAAGTTTGGTTAGATTTTCTTTTTAACTTAAATTTGAAACAGTAACTATTATTAGATCCTTGTGTTATATGTATTAAAGTTTTGTACAGATCCTTGTGTTATATGTATTAAAGTTTTGTATTGAGAGTAGGGTTTAAATTTGAAGAGGAGAGTTACGTTTCAATTTCAATTTAAATGAATAATTTTATTTTAAATTTTTAATTTAGCAATTTAAATTTGCACACATTTTTTACACATCACACATACTATATTAAACTTGTATATCTCATAAAAAAAATCTTATTTTCAAATCACAATTCTAGGTACACTTAAATCAGTTCACAAAAATGGTAATTATTTGCACACACATAATATTGATTTGGCAAATATTACAATCTATATAGAAATCATATAAAGGGAATTTAATTGGAACAATGTGTGTAAAAATTATGTAGAGGAAATTCAATTGGACCATTTAATTAGAGTTTATATGGAAATTATATAAAGAAAAATTAATAAGACTATTTACTCCATCTCTTACATATCATTCCTCCTACACAATGAATTGTTTTTACAATGAAAATGTCCTTCTTGCTTAGAGGGTAATTGGTATAATTATTTAAACTCTATAAACAATTGTGATGAGTTTTTAAAGATGTTCAAAATATAACATCATTTAATGGATAAAAATTATTTAAAACCTCCAACAAGTTAATTTTTCAAAAAATGAATATAACTTACTAGAATAATTTTTTCTCATACTTTTAAGTCTAATTATTGGTGCACATGTAAATTATGATGTTTAACACCATGTGCAAAGAAGATAGAGATTTAGTATTATTTTTCGTCAACAAAAGTGAATATTCCAATTGAATATTACTTATTCAATATTGAATTTATTATATTAAGTAATCAAACATGCATTGGATCAATTTTGATCCATAGTGCTAATTATAGTGTCTTCATATTAAGTATGCATAAAGAAGACATGCATGTACTAGATTCATAAATCCAACCAAATGAAGCAAGAAAAGTAAGAAGTGAGTACAAGAAACTGTTGGTAAATACCATTTCTAGATCCAAGCAACAAGAGGATGGGGAGTTGATTCCAATTGGAATTGTTTCTCCTCTATGAGAAGCAAATACCATTTGTAAATCCATGCAACAAGAAGATGGGGAGTTGATTCAAATTGAAATTATTTCTCTTGTACGAGAAGCAAGAGGATTCACGACAACCAAAACTTTTGATTTCAATGCCCACTATTTAGATGTAATTTACGATAGGGTTCTATTCTATAAAACTATAACTATTTATTTTTGAACTATGATCATATGGGAAAAAATTATTAAGATTCGTATTTTTTAAGTTGTAGTTGTATATAGAAAAACGATTGATTAAAAAAAAAACAACCATTGAAATAATGAAATGCAGAAAATATTATAAAAAGTTTTCTTACCCTTCAATTGAAAATAATTTGAAATAATTTCCATTTCAAAGTTGACAAGTGAATTTTTATTTTTATTTTCATTTGTATGAGAAATAATAATTTTCATTTCAAAATTCAAAAGTGAGTTTTTATTTTAATTTTCATTTGCATGAGAAATAATTCTATGCCCTTCTACTCATGAAGGGAAATAATAGTTAAAAACCATTAATCTATTAATTAAATGAAATCGCTCTCTAGGTGAGAACCTGGAGAGTGTACAAACACACTCATACAAGCACTGACAATGGAGTCAGATGAGCCTCAATTATATGGGCTTTCACACTAACGGGATGGTTTCAACCACTCCTTAGATATTAGGATATGAGGTCTAAGGTTAGATTCCCAAACCTAACCTCATCATAAAAATAATCTAAGTTTAGGTTTCTCCATTACTTTCAACACTCTCCTTAGATATACGCCTACTGGTCTAGTCTCAGCTAGGCTTACAATAAAAAACATGAGAAACTTGATAACAGAGGTTTTCATTTTGGTCTTTATGCTTGTGGCTCCATACTTGTTCATTTCGAGCTGAGGCTTCATCTTCACTTTCCTCGTCGTGAGGTAGTGATGTATTTTCACCTCTTTTCTTCCCCAGTGATGGAAAGCTTGAACTCTTATTCTTGCCCTTCTCAAGAATATGACAGGTTGGATAGGAGAATTTTCCCTCTCACGATTTCCGGTGTCAACCATCTAAACGTCAACGATAATGTCTTCATCATTTATAGATGCAACTTCTATGTTGATTTCATAAAGACATGGTGTTTCAAGCCATGCTTCAAGAAACTTCAATTATTCTCCAAACTTCGTTTCTTTTTCCTTTTTGTTGTTGCTAATGTATGCACACATAGAAATATTCATGAGATCATCACAATTTAAATTCTCTCCATCTTTGTCTTCTTCTGCCATGTCTTTACAATCAGCTTCGTGTGGCTCGTCCAATCGATCTTCACCAATTTGTTCCTCTTTACTCCCTTCCTAAAGAACGACTACTGGGTCTTCTTGATCTTCAACCATATGTTCCTCTTTACATCCTTCCTGAGGAACAACTTGTGAGTCTTCAATCTCATGCTCTTGTAGAACATATAGTATCTCTCGGTAATCGTGGTCATTAATAAAACCACCAAGCCTCATGAAGAAAATATCATCAGCATCAAATATGTCTAAAAGTGCAGCCATATTGGGAAAATCTAGCTTTTTCTTACTTCCAGATATCTTTTCGACTCCACTCAGTCCTCTAACGAGCTCCAACAACCCTGTTATCATGCAGGCAGGAAAATTCTCCCTTTGGAAGCTCTTCAACTATAGAACCTTGCAGACTGTAGCTTCTATGCCACGCAACAAAATATGAAGCAAATCACTGATGCACTAGCCAAACTTCACCTCGCTTCATGGTGTAGCACTACCTCTTCGCTTTCAACAATCCACCCTAATTGCATCAAACTTCAATCCGTAGCTTCAAATTTCAATCCACTCCTTTGCACTTCAACCTGCTCACAATAGTGAGGCTTCTCTAGTCAATCGTTTTCTCATTAGCGACGTCATCCTCAATAGAGGACCCCATAATCTTCCTTCACTAGATCAATGAAGGGCATCGTAACAATCTTGGAATCTTAAAAAAAAAAGATCCTTGAAATTGTAGATTCATTTTAGCAATAAACAAACGAACACGAGAGAAAGAATCTTCATGCCGAAATAAAAAAAATAAATTCAATAATCACTGATCTATTCCAGGGAGCAATCACTCCCCCAACATTCACTAGATCGATCAATGTTAAAAAACTGATAGGATCAATATCGATGCCACAACCTTTTAATTTGCAGTTTTCTCGCGCAATTTCAAAGATCCACCCAACCTTGATTCCATTAGACACTTCGAAGTTCTATGCGCATCCAAGCGATTCTCGCACTCGAATCTATAGAGATCCAACACTTACATGTTCCGCCAACAACCATACGCAGCAGGCTCCATCAAAATTGAAATCTGATCCACCTTGACCTCGCAGCAAAATACACTCTCCACGCAACCACTCTGCAATGCGATGAGCTGTCCACCAAACGATCATGAATTTCGCAGACCCATCTCAAAGTTACTGCAGTAGCCTCTCTAAAAAACTGAGTGCGAATGGCTTGAAATCGAATTTACGGCCTTTCAAGCACTGTGCATCATGAAAAATAAAATAAAATCACTGTCTTTTCCCACGCCACACGCCACAGATCACAACAAATTTCAGTGGCAGTAGATGCAGACTTGAACATTTTGACAGCTGCATCTAGCACAGCCAAATGTACTACCCTTCATTGGTTGGATACAGCAGACCGAAGGTGAAAGTGACCCCACTTTCATTGCTAGGAGAATGCACTGTTTCAGCATTCAATACGACACATACATATATCAATTCAATGTGCATTTGAGGAGTTATGCACAGACACAATGCCCCATTGAACGATTAAACTGATTCATTCGTCACATGGTCTTCAACGCTCAATGCACTGAAATAGAGATGCCCCAATTCGAGCTCTTTGTCCACTGTTAGCGCTCAGATATAGCAGTCACTCCCTTCTTTCATCTGCGGGTAAACTCATCAAGTTTCAACCTGATGTGCCGATACCAAGTTCAAACCATTAATCAATTAATTAAATGAAATGGTTCTCCAGGTGAGAACCTGGAAAGTGTACAAACACACCTATACAAGCACTGACTATTGAGTCAGATGAGCCTCAATTATATGGGCATTCACACTAACGGGATGGTTTCAACCACTCTCTAGATATTAAGATATGAGGTCTAAGATTAGATTCCCAAACCTATCTTCATCATAACAATAATCTAAGTTTAGGTTTCTCCATTACTTCCAACAATAACAAATTCAATTTTGAACCTTAATTGGGAGAACTCTTCGAAAAATTAAATTGTTCCTCCAAGACCACTCTAAATTTTTTTCACATCATCATAGTATATGAATATGTACTTGATGTGAGCTTACTACACCTTTCAATGATGAAATGTTTTATTAATTTATGTATTCATCATATTGCCTTTATTTGGATGTTTCTTTTTGGAACATGTCTCTCAAGAGCTATGTTATTCTACTAACTTATTGCACATCATCGTAGTATATCAAGATGCACTTGATGTGAGCTTACAACACATTTCAATGATGAAATATTTTATTAATTTATGTATTCATCATCTTGCCTTTATTTGGATATTTATTTTTGGAACATGTGAGCTTACAATGCCTTTCAATGATGAAATATTTTATTAATTTATGTATTCATCATATTTTCTTTATTTGGATTATTCTTTTTGGAACATGTCTCTCAAGAGCTACGTTATTCTACTAATCTAGAATATAAAACAACCAAACATAAAAACAAACAAGGGCCTAATGATTACAACAACTTGAGTTTCAAAATATGTTGCTACCATTCACCCTAAGGACATCCCCAACTTTTTATGTAATCACTTAATGTTCTACACCTTGAAGTAATGATTCCTTTGATCTTCTTTCAGCATCAATGTTGTGTTCCCTATAGATATGCGATACCTCCAACTCCTCAAAGAATTCTTATAATTGGTGAATTCTTTAATGCCAACAATTTGGGTTCAAGTTGTGTAATGTGCAGATACCTAAGAACCAATGAATAACCACTCCATAACCACCAAACATTTGTTAGCACTTCACCCTCTAGCCCAATTAATTTTGCTTTGGCATGACTTTTAGCTCTATCAAAGAAGACCCAAGCCTTAGAAGTATATATATTACCCAATTGGAAATTTATTCTTCTTTAAACCTTCTATGTTAAGTTCCTTCATATTGTTTTTCTTTCACACTCCACATGTAACATGTAATATATTTGAGACCTCACAATAAAAAAATGTTTCTATTCTAGTGTACCCATATATTCCAAATAACCAATCTTGGAAAAATGCAACTTGATTGGAATGATGGGTTGAATATATAGTTTGAAGTAAAATTAAGCTTGTAATCCATTATAAATTATTATAAACTATAATTTTGAAAAAAAAATGAATTTATTGAAAATTATATTTTATAATAATATTATAATGATTTTTAAATAATATTACTTTATTAATTAATATGATGATGAAATCATTCGAATAATGTAATTAAGTAAATTAAAAATTATTTATTATGTAAAATATTCTTTCAATAATTTAATAATTAAATGATATATTTTATCTTCCATTTCTAAGATTTGCTTTCCAAAATCTAGCGTAGTACAACTATTATTTCTGTATAATGGCATAAGTATTCATTTTGGGAAACGGATATTACATAAGTATTCATCATGGCAAACGGATATTCCATGGCTTTACATATTATGAAATAATTAAAAATAAATAAATAAATTAAATAATATTATTTATATATTTAAATATAATAAAATGAAATATAAATAAAAAGTTATCCTCTTTTTAAGAACTTTTATTATTGTCTGTTGAATTTATATGGTCTTAAGTAGTTACAAAGTCAGGGTAAGGGGCACTCGAGTCTTCTCTTATCCGGTGGAAGAAGAATCGTTGAAGTGTTTACATTATTCAAATCACACATTTGAAATAATTTCGAAGTTGAATCTGTATTAAAAAATTTGTTGGAAATATTAAAGTCATCTGCATACTTGTGAACAAGAAGAAAAGAGTGCAGCAGCAGCAGAGATTGAGTGCGCAGCACCGTGTAATAGAGAGGAATGGAGAAATTTGTAAGGAAGAATTAATGTTGATGGGCCGTAGCCAAGTATTACAGAGAGGAGAAATTAATTTTGATATGGGCGAAGTCAATTTCAACAGAAGAATGAAGGATTTCCCGTAGATCTAAAATACGGAGGAGAAAAAGTCATTAAAACAGTTATTTCGGGCTTTAAAGCCCTCAACAACCAGAATGGAGAAATTGAATTAAACAACGGAAAGACTTAAAAGTTCTAAAGAGGAAGGACATGTGGTCCCTACCACTTTAGCGCAAAACGCAGATCACAAGTTTGAGACCGCAAGTGTCTTGTTGATATGGAAATATGCGATATGCGATGGTTGCTCCATCGCACAATCGCATATCACATTTTCTGTTGTTCTGCCATATGTTTCCACCGGTCGAGAGTTGCGATGCGATGCCATTGCGCCATCGCGCCATCGCAATGTTGCTTCATCGCATGTTTCAAGTGTGATGCTATATGTTCCGTCATTTGAAAGTTGCGATATGCGCCATCGCATTATCGCAAGTTTTGTTGTTTCGTCGATCCGCTCATCGCAAAATGGTCGACTGCGACGTGGTCCCCACTCGTACGTCGTGCTATATTAAAGTTTATGTTTGCGCAAAGGTTTTTCTTTTGTATTTGGTTTTATTTCTTTATTTTATGGTTTTGCTCCCGCCGCGCCTTATATAAAGTGAAAAAGATCACGAGGCTTATAATAGAGTATTGTATTGTATTTGTATTACTGTAATCACTGTGTGAGCCCGTAGACAAGGAAAACATATTAAGAAGAACATAGCACTGTTTGTACGTTCTTGGGAGACAGAGAGAAGGTTTGTTTTGAGAAGCACTATGTCTGTAGCAGTCTTCATATCATTTTGTGAATCCCTCTAGAGAGGAGGAAACTTGTAATAGTTTCAAGTTCTGTTAATGAAATAGAAAGCATTTTTTCATGCCATCTCTGTCTGCAAGCAAATTTTAGTTTTAATTTCTTTGTGTTGTAGAGGGGAGTATTATTCTCTCCTTCACTATGTGTTTGGAATTCTCAATAATTCCAACATGGTATCAGAGCTAGTTCAGGCTCTTTGAAGGTTTCAAAGAAGCTGAAGAAGAAGAAGACTTGTTAAAGCGTTTTCTCCAGCAGTGTGAAAGCCCAATAGATGTCAAAATTTCAGGTATTTCTCAAAGAAAATAGAGCTGTTGTTTTGTTTTAAAAGAGTGTGTTCTTTTAGAGAAGGAAAGACAGTTTGTATAAGTTCAGTGTTCAGTTTAAAAGCAATGGCTGGACCAAGCACTGGAGTGAGCATTGGAAATGTTCAGCTTCCACAATTTAATGGAAAGAACTATGATTATTGGGTTATTACCATGAGAGCCCTATTTGTCTCACAAGACTTATGGGAATTTGTAGAAGATGGTTTTGTTGAACCAGCTGATGAGCAGGGTTTTAATGCCTTAACTCAAGCAGAGAAGGATTTATTGAAGAACAATAGAAAGAAGGATGCTAAGGCCCTCTTCTATTTGTATCAGGCAGTAAATGAGAGTGTGTTTCCAAGGATAGCAGCAACTAAGAGATCCAAGGAGGCATGGGAAACTCTGAAAGTAGCCTATCAAGGCATGGAGAAAGTTAAGACAGCAAAGCTCCAGTTGCTAAGAAGAGATTTTGAAACTCTTTGCATGAAAGAGTCAGATAATGTAGACACATTCTTTATACATGTGATTGGGAATGTAAATCAGATAAGATCCCATGGAGAAATTCTTGAAGAAAGAAGAATTGTGGAGAAGATTTTGAGGAGCTTACCCTCAAAGTTTGATGTTATTGTTACCACCATAGAAGAGACCAAAGATCTCTCACAATTCACAGTGGATGAACTTCATGCCTCACTAATAACTCATGAACAGAGATTGAGTAGAGATGAAAATTCATCTCTTGAGCACGCCTTCAAGACCCAGATGCCTTCAGGAAGAGGAAGAGGTCAAGGCAAAGGAGGAGAAAGAGGCCGAAGCCAAAACAAAGGTGGAAGGAACAATCCTTCACATTCACATAGAGGGAGCAACAGTCAGAATCAGAGCCACGACCAAAGCAACAACCAACAAGGTGGACACCAACACCAACATGCACATGGAAAAAGGTATGACAAATCCAATGTCCAATGTCATTATTGCAAGAAATATGGGCACTATGCCAATGAATGTAGAAAGAAGCAAAATGACATGAAAAATAAGCAAAATGCTAATGTAGCAAAAGAGGAAAAGAACCCAAGTACTATGATGTTAGCTTGTAATGTAGCACAAGATAAAGAAGATGATGTTTGGTTCTTAGATTCAGGATGTAGTAATCACATGACTGGAAACAGAGCAATGTTTGCTAATCTAGATAAAGAATTAAAATCTGAAGTGACCACAGGGACTGATACTAAGATCTCTGTCAAAGGAAAAGGCAGAGTTAGTATTTGAGCCAGAAATGGTGAGCAGAAATTTGTCCCTGATGTATATTATGTTCCAGGTTTGAAGTGTAATCTTTTGAGCATTGGGTAGCTCATAAATAAAGGTTACAATGTAATATTCAAAGATGATGTGTGCACAATAAAAGATATACCTCCAAGCAAGAAAATTATTGCTGAAATCCAAATGACCAGCAATAGAATGTTTCCTCTCAAGCTCAACATTGATTTGAAGGGAAAAGGAAAGAGCATAACAGCTGTAACACAAGAAGCCTTCCAGAAGGAAGAAAAAGATGAAAATTTGTTATGGCACCTGAGATTTGGACATCTCAATTTCGAAGGATTAAATTTGATGCACAAAAAAGGAATGGTAAGAGGTTTTCTATTGATTGAGAAGCCTGACAGCCTATGTGAAGGCTGCATCTTGGGAAAGAAACACAGAGAAAATTTTCCTTCAGGGAAAATCATAAGGGCGAAATCACCCTTAGAAATCATTCACTCAGATTCATGTGGACCGATGCAAACAGCATCAGTTTCATGCAGCAATTACATGCTGACCTTCATAGATGATTTCACAAGAAAAGTGTGGGTTTATTTTCTGAAATATAAGAGTGAAGTCTTTCAGAAATTTTTCCATTTTAAAGCTCTTGTAGAGAAACAGAGCGGATTGTATATTAAAGTCCTCAGAACTGACAGAGGAGGAGAATACATATCAAAGGAATTTCTACGTTTTTGCAGAGAAAACGGCATACACAAGCAGTTTACCACAAGGTACACACCGCAACAGAATGGAGTTGCTGAAAGAAAGAATCGAACCATAATGGAAATGGTGAGAAGTATGCTGAAGGCAAAGAATTTGCCGAATGAATATTGGGCAGAAGCAGCAAACTGTGCTGTGTACATTTTAAATAGATGCCCCACAAAAGCTGTGATGAACAAAGTTCCAGAAGAAGCGTGGAGTGGCAGAAAACAGGGAGTCACCCACATGAGAGTTTTTGGATGTGTGGCATATGTACACATTCCTGACAAGTTAAGGAAGAAATTGGATAGTAAGGGGGAGAAGTGCATTTTCCTTGGATATTGTGAAGATTCCAAAGGATACAGATTGTATAACCCATCCACAAAGAATTTTGTGATAAGCAGAGATGTGCAATTCATTGAAGAGGAAGCATGGGATGGAAGCATCGAGAAAACAGTTAACGTTAAAAATTGTTTATCTCATGATGAAGATGAGGGAGATGTGGTTGAAATTAACAACCCATCCGCAACACAACCTCCACCAACACAAGGACAACAAGGGACACCTCAAGCAGCATCGAGAACAAAACATGGGAGCTGGTTGATCTCCCAGAAGGTAAAGAAGTCATTGGTGTTAAATGGGTTTATAAGACCAAAAGAAATGCTGAAGGAAAAATGGAGAGACACAAGGCCAGACTTGTTGTCAAAGGATATAAGCAGAAGCAAGGAATTTATTATGAAGAAACCTTTGCACCAGTTGCAAGAATGGAGACAGTAAGAGCAGTGCTGTCAATAGCAACACAAAACAAATGGAAAGTATATCAGATGGATGTAAAATCTGCATTTTTAAATGGAGTTTTAATGGAAGAGGTATATGTGGAACAACCTCTCGGATATGAGAAGAAAGGCCAAGAGCATAAGGTCTGCAAGTTAAAGAAAGCTCTTTATGGGCTGAAGCAAGCTCCAAGAGCATGGTACAACAGAATAGATTCCATCTATTGGAGAATGGATTTGAAAAGTGTGAGGGAGAACCCACCCTCTACATCAAAGAAAAGGATGGTAAGCTGTTAATTGTTGTTTTATATGTTGATGATCTAATTTTTACAGGTAATGATGATTATCTTGTTGAAAATTTTAAAACAGTCATGAAAGATGAGTTTGAAATGACTGATATGGGTTTATTAAGATACTTCTTGGGAATAGAAGTGGAGCAAGGTGAAAAATGGATTTTTATTTCTCAAGCAAAATATGTGAATCAAGTTCTAGAAAGATTTAATATGTAGGAGTGCAAAGCTGCAATTACTCCCACAGTAATGGGATTGAAGTTGAGTAAAGATGACAGCAGTAAGGATTTTGATCCAAGTTTGTATAAAAGCATAGTTGGCAGCCTCATGTATTTGACTGCAACTAGGCCGGATATTATGCATGTTGTTAGTTTAATTTCCGGATTTATGGAGAAGCCAAAAGAAGCACATTGGCAAGCAGCAAAGAGAATTCTAAGGTATGTGAAAGAAACAAAAGGATTTGTTATTTTGTATACAGCTTCAGAAAATTTAGAGTTAGTTGGATACACTGACAGTGATTGGGCTGAAAGTGTAGATGATCGGAAGAGCACTTCCAGTTATGTTTTTCATATGGGTTCAGGAGCCATTTCATGGGCTTCTAAGAAACAACCTATTGTAGCATTATCTACAGCAGAGACAGAATATGTGGCAGCTACAGCAGCAGCGTGTCAGGAAATTTTGATGAGGAGAATGTTGAGAAGTTTATGCCAAGAACAGATAAAAGGCACAATTATTTATTGTGACAATAGCTCAGCTATTGCATTGTCAAAGAATTTTGTGTTTCACAAGAGAACAAAGCACATAGATACAAAATTTCATTATATCAGAGAATTGGTGAACAATGGAGAAATTGTTTTACAGCATTGTAAAACAGAGGAGCAATACGCAGATATTTTAACTAAACCATTGGGACAGAAAACATTTGAATTTTTAAGAAAATGTTTGGGTATGATTGATAACCCAGCAGCTGACTTTAAGGGAGAGTGTTGGAAATATTAAAGTCATCTGCGTACTTGTGAACAAGAAGAAAAGAGCACAGCAGCAGCAATAGAGATTGAGTGCGCAGCACCGTGTAATAGAGAGGAATGGAGAAATTTGTAAGGAAGAATTAATGTTGATGGGCCGCAGCCAAGTATTGCAGAGAGTAGAAATTAATTTTGATATGGGCGAAGTCAATTTCAGCAGAAGAATGAAGGATTTCCCGTAGATCTAAAATACGGAGGAGCAGAAGTCATTAAGACAGTTATTTCGGGCTTTAAAGCCCTCAACAACCAAAATGGAGAAATTGAATTAAACAACGGAAAGACTTAAAAGTTCTGAAGAGGAAGGACAAATGGTCCCTACCACTTTAGCGCAAAATGCAGATCGCAAGTTTGAGACCGCAAGTGTCTTGTTGATATGGAAATCTGTGATGTGCGATGGTTGCGCCATCGCACAATCGCATATCGCATTTTCTATTGTTCCGCCATATGTTTCCGCCGGTCGAGAGTTGTGATGCGATGCCATTGCGCCATCGCGCCATCGCAATGTTGCTTCATCGCATGTTTCAAATGTGGCGCTATATGTTCCGCCGTTTGAAAGTTGCGATATGCGCCATCCCATTATCGCAAGTTTTGTTGTTCCGCCGATCCGCTCATCGCAAAACGGTCGACTGCGACGTGGTCCCCACTCGTACATCGTGGTATATTAAAGTTTATGTTTGCGTAAAGGTTTTTCTTTTGTATTTGGTTTTATTTCTTTATTTTATGGTTTTGCTCCCGTCGTGCCTTATATAAAGTGAAAAAACCCGTGAGGCTTATAATAGAGTATTGTATTGTATTTGTATTACTGTAATCGCTGTGTGAGCCCGCAGGAAAGGAAAACACAGTAAGAAGAACATAGCACTGTTTGTGCGTTCTTGAAAGATAGAGAGAAGGTTTTTTTGAGAAGCACTGCGTCTATAGCAGTCTTGATATCATTTTGTGAATCCCTCTAGAGAGGAAGAAACTTGTAATAGTTTCAAGTTCTGTTAATGAAATAGAAAGAATTTTTTCATGCCATCTCTGTCTGCAAGCAAATTTTAGTTTTAATCTCTCTGTGTTGTAGAGGGGAGTATTATTCTCTCCTTGACTGTGTGTTTGGAATTCTCAATAATTCCAACAAAATTTTGGTAAAAGTGTTCATGTACATATGAGATATAATATGATTATCGCAAGCCCTTCCTTACCTAATCATGCTGTAAGCAGTAACAACTTAACTTCAACATGGTCGTCTTTGGAATAATATAGAAGCATGATCCATATAAATATAATCAAAACTTGCAGTGATCGTCATGGTGTTCAGAGCTGTTTATGCTGTTTTTCAGGCTGTGCACACAGTTTCATTTTCTTAAAAACTGTCGGTACCGTCATATGAGTGTTAGGGTTTTGACTTCTACATTTTAGGCAAATATTACATTTAAAGTCTGACTGCGCATTTTGTGCTCTAACGTACGCAACTTCAGAATATATGGGCGGTGATGAAACTATAATGTGACATTGTAATTTAAATGCGCTATTTTAGTGGGAGGTAGAGTATATACAGTAAGCATAGATGAATTGATTGACACTGAAATATCTTATGCACAAAGACCACAGTTTGAGCAGAATTGTATACACAAATTCCTCTTCACGTACAATGCACTTAGACTGAAATGTGAACAGAATTATGTTATTTGGTAAATGGTAAATGGTAAATTGGGTTTCTTGTCACTTCTAAATTCTCATAAAATTGATAGCTGTTTTCGAATCTCGCAATGCACTAAGCCTGAGATGCGAACTGAATTATGCTCATTGGTAAATGGTAGATTAGGTTACCTGTCACTTCAACAATATAATTTTTAAGTATCAAGATTTTGAGTCATCAAGGATTTTTTATAATACTTAATCCATTTCGACGGTGAAAAAACCATTCAATATTAACGTCTGCAAGATTCAAACTATTTTCTGCTTTAACGTAGGCAACTTCAGAATATATGGGCGGTGATGAAGCTATGATGTGACATTGTAATTTAAATGCGCTATTTTAGTGGGAGGTAGAGTATATACAGTAAGCATAGATGAGTTGATTGACACTGAAATATCTTATGCACAGAGACCACAGTTTGAGCAGAATTGTATACACAAATTCCTCTTCACGTTCAATGCACTTAGACTGAAATGTGAACAGAATTATGTTAATTGGTAAATGGTAGATTCGGTTACTTGTCACTTCTAAATTCTCATAATGCACTAACCCTGAGATGTAGATGGTAAATGGTAGATTGGGTTACTTCTCACTTCTAAATGGTAGATTAGGTTACCTGTTACTTCAACAATATAATTTTCAAGTATCAAGATTTTTTATAACGAGTAGTCTTTATTTGAAGGTTTTTTTATTTTTTCTGTGTAATTTTTTAAAAATTTGGTAGGAATTTATTGAAAACATAAATTTGATGGGTAATTTTCCACAATCAAAATGCTCTAACAAATCGCATTAAACCCAACTCTTTTTGCACCAAAAAATCACACTAAAAACTCCAAAAAATCACACTAAAAACAACTCTTTTTTAATACTTAATCCATTTCGACTGTAAAAAAAACCATTCAATATTAATGCCTGCAAGATTCAAACTATTTTATAATTTGGACGAAATTGACCGCTGATTATCAACACCTTTTCTACACCTCAAAACGGGTGGAATGTTTTGATTTGACCATTTTTTTCTACGCATTCCCATTTCAAACTACTTTACCTACTTGATCGATCAGAATATATCTCCACGTGGACATAATCATGATGTGATGTATCAAAAGCTCGGTAAATATAATTAAGTTCAAAATTATTATAATTTGATTATACATATTTTATTAGCACAATTGAGAGTTGATATGAATGTATTGGGATCATTTCTCCCTTTTAAAATTTGATAATGCCGTTGTTATTTGTTAATATACAATAATTTCATAATTGTATGAGATAAATGTAAAGAAGCATACTTGGATTTAAAGAAATTATTTGTCAAACTTTAGAAAATTTAATTTACTAGCCTTCAACAATAAAATGTTTGTAAATGTAAATATATAATACGTAAAATATTTAAAATTATAGAATTAATATTATTTTTAATTTATATTAAAAATTATTTAATTTACACATTATATTAGTGTTGGTTTCTTTGTATTATAGAATATATATTTATATGGATGGATTTCTTTTTATGAAATGTGTTAGCAATAAAATTTTGTAAGAGTATTTGATATTACTTATGTATAAAATATATAGGGAAGTCTTTTATTATATAATGATAGAGACATCTAGTTTTAGTTAAAGATCGACAATTGGGAAAATAAGAAATCTTAGGTGAGTTTACAACTTGTAACAATTGGCTTATTGGAAAAAAGAGCATTGTAAAATTCCAATAATAACTCTCTTTTTTAGATAAAATGTAGGGTGTAAACATAACGAATATTTGGGCCTCGATAATGAGGCTTGCTAAGGTACCCAAGTACAAACTCTCATAAGTGGAGAAAAGGATAAAAACTATATGAAAAAACGCAATCTCCAAAAGAGAGAAAGAATCCAACGTTTAAAACATGGAAGATGAAACTATAGATCTCATAATGGTCCATGGAAAGAACAAGAGAATTGTAGAGGCTAAGATATCTAATTAGGAAGTACCAAACCTATGAAGATGAGAGCCAAGAAATATTAGTGAAGTTGGATGGACTCTAAAGTAAAATATGTTGTATAGGGACAATAAAAATAAACACTCAGACCACCTCATAGATTCTTTAGAGAATAGGCGCTACTAATAAAACAAGGTCTTCAACTAAAAGAAACCACCATCAACCATCAAATGAGCAATGAGGCATGTAAACATTAAAAGATCCAAATAGGAAGTGTGGTAAACTTGCAAACTTAGCTTGGAAGAAAACAAATTACATAGCATATCCTCCCCCCCCATATATTTTTTTTTTTTACTAGCATAATTTTTTTTAATTACCAGTGATGAGAAAAACATGGCACAACAATAATCCTAAAGAAGATTAAACGCTTTTACTAACGACATTGGTCAACAAGAAGGCAACACAGTCTTGTCAAATAATTGATTAGAAAAGAAAGCAACATCAATAGGCGGTCTTTTTCCATAAACATAGCCTCTTTCATCACCAAACTAACCCTCCTACCATCCCCCTACCGCACCTAAAACATAATGTTGAAATGGCACCCAAAGGGGGCTTCTGATTTAATTTTCCCTTAATTAAATTGGAAGATAAATTGTAATTTCATCTCATGAAAACTTGTATTAGGTAACTAAGTCAGAAATATTGAGTTAACTTACGAAATTCGAGTTGAGAGTCAGAGAGGAGGCATGTATATTTCTCTCGTGATTTAACGGGGTTTAGTTACAGTTATTTGTGAGTTGTAATTAGCTAACTCAAATAATTGAGTTAAAATCATTTTAAGTAGTTCTAACCGAGAGATGAGCTAGTGATAGGTCCAGTGAATAAAATCTGATTTCATTCACAAGTAGTGATCAATCGGTTAACTGATAATTTTCTATAAATACTTGTTGCATGTCAGTTCTAAGGAAGATACAGTTGAGACTAATATTAAAGGGATGATAACGATCAATTCTATAATTATAAAATATTTTAGGTCACTTATAGAGTCGTGTGGAAGCTTATGATGCATAGCGCAATCAATTCCAAGGAATTTCCTATCTAATAGGGTGACAATTCCTTCAAGAATGTGTGAGCAAGGGAAGTTGAGCAGAGGTTAAGTATTGGTTAACTATTTGATTGATTTTGCCTAGATCAGAGTGAGACAGTTTCCAAATTGCATGAATTTCTTAGTGAGAGAATAGCATTGTATTGTTTCATGGTCTTGACTTTATACAATATACAGATAGCGGGGTTTTAGGTAGTGTGCTTTCCCCAGATACATCTTGTTTTGTCCGATTGATTGTCTCTTTCTATTAATTATTATTTGATTGTGCGATCGTGTTTTGTTTCCGCAAATTGTAGAGGGATTGAGTATTTTGTTTTAATACATTACAAGATCATTTTGAATCTCTTTGTTAGATTTTCTACACATAATTGAGGGAGTAGTAGAAATCAAACCTTGGTAAATAAACAAGTTAGATTGGTTCCATTTCAAATTTGACAAGTGAAATTTTATTTTTATTTTCATTTGTATGGGAAATAATAATTTTCATTTCAAATTTCAAAAGTGAGTTTTTATTTTAATTTTCATTTGCATGAGAAACAATTCTATGCCTTTCTACTCATGAAGGGAAATAAAAAATTCAATTTTGAACCTTAATTGGGAGAAACCTTCGAAAAATTAAATTATTCCTCCAAGACCAGTCTAAAATTTTGCACATCATCAGAGTATATCAATATTCACTTGATGTGAGCTTACAACACCTTTCAATGATGAAATTTTTTATTAATTTATGTATTTATCATATTTCCTTTATTTGGATGTTTCTTTTTGGAACATGTCTCTCAAGTGCTATGTTATTCTACTAACTTTTTGCACATCGTCATAGTATATCAAGGTGCACTTGATGTGAGCTTACAACACGTTTCAATGATGAAATATTTTATTAATTTATATATTCATCATCTTGGCTTTATTTGGATGTTTCTTTTTGGAACATGTGAGCTTACAACGCCTTTCAATGATGAAATATTTTATTAATTTATGTATTTATCATATTGTCTTTATTTGGATGATTCTTTTTGGAACATGTATCTCAAGAGCAACAATATTCTACTAATCCAGAATATAAAACAACCAAACATAAAAACAAACAAGGTCCTAACGATTACAACAACTTGAGTTTCAAAATATGTTGCTATCATTCACCCTAAGGAAATCCCCAACTTTTTATGTAATCACTTGATGTCCTACACCTTGAAGTAATAATTCCTTTGATCTTCTTTTGGCATCAATGTTGTGTTACATATAGATATGTGAAACCTCCAACTCCTCAAAGAATTCTTGTAATTGGTGAATTCTTTAATGCCAACAATTTGGATTCAAGTTGTGTAATGTACAAATACCCAAGAACCAATGAATATAACCAGTCCATAACCACCAAACATTTGTTAGCACTTCACCCTCTAGCCCAATTAATTTTTCTTTGACATGACTTTTGGCTCTATCAAAGAAGACCTGAGTCTTAGAAGTATATATCTTACCCAATTGAAAATTTGTTCTTCTTTAAATCTTCTGTGCTAAGTTCCCTCATATTGTTTTTCTTTCACACTCCACATGTAATATATTTAAGACCTCACAATTAAAAAATGTTTCTATTCTAATGTAACCATATAATCCAAATAACCAATCTTGGAAAAATGCAACTTGATTGGAATGATTGGTTAAATATATGGTTTGAACTAAAATTAAGTTTGTAATCCATTATAAATTATTATAAACTATAATTTTGAAAAAAAATTAAAATGAATTTATTGAAAATTATATTTTATAATAATATTATAATGATTTTTAAATAATATTAATTTATTAATTAATATGATGATGAAATCATTCGAATAATGTAATTAAGGGAATTAAAAATATTTATTATGTGAAATATTCATTTAATAATTTAATAATTAGATGATATATTTGATCTTCCATTTCTAAGATTTGCTATCCAAAATCTAACGTAGTACAACTATTATTTCTGTATAATGGCATAAGTATTCATCATGGGAAACGGATATTCCATGGCTTTACATATTATGAAATAATTAAAAATAAATTAATTATTTAAATAATATTATTTATATATTTAAATATAAAGTTATCTTTTTTAAGAACTTTTACTATTGTTTGTTGAATTTATATGGTCTTAAGGAATTTATATGGTCTTAAGTAGTTACAGAGTGGTAAGGGGCACTGAAGTCTTCTCTTATCCGGTGGAAGAAGAATCGTTGACGTGTTTACATTATTCAAATCACAAATTTGAAATAATTTCTAAGTTGAATCTGTCAGCGTATTCAAAATTTTTGGTAAAAGTGTTCATCTACATATGAGATATAATATGATTATCGCAAGCCCTTCCTTACCTGATCATGCTGTAAGTAATAACAACTTGACTTCAACATGGTCGTCTTTGGAATAATATAGAAGCATGTTCCATATAAATATAATCAAAACTTACAGTGATCGTCATGGTGTTCAGAGCTGTTTATGCTGTTTTTCAGGCTGTGTACAAAGTTTCATTTTCTTAAAAACTGTCGGTACCGTCATATGAGTGTTAGGGTTTTGACTTCTACATTTTAGGCAAATATTACATTTAAAATCTGACTGCGCATTTTGTGCTCTAACGTACGCAACTTCATAATATATGGGCGGTGATGAAGCTATGATGTGACATTGTAATTTAAATGCGCTATTTTAGTGGGAGGTAGAGTATATACAGTAAGCATAGATGAGTTGATTGACACTGAAATATCTTATGCACAGAGACCACAGTTTGAACAGAATTGTATGCACAAATTCCTCTTCACGTTCAATGCACTTAGACTGAAATGTGAACAGAATTATGTTAATTGGAAAATGGTAGATTGGGTTACTTGTCACTTCTAAATTCCATAAAATTGATAGCTGTTTTCGAATCTCGCAATGCACTAAGCCTGAGATGTGAACCGAATTATGCTCATTGGTAAATGGTAGATTAAGTTACCTGTCACTTCAACAATATATTTGTTTAAGTATGAAGATTTTTTATAATACTTAATCCATTTCTACTGTAAAAACACCATTCAATAACGTGCTCATTATCAACAGCTTTTCTACACGTCAAAACGGGTGGAATCTTTTGATTAGACTAATTTTTTATACGCCAATTTCAAACTACTTTATCTACTTCATCAGAGGAAGAAGAACTTTCAGTATCAGTGCCAGAAGAAGAATGTTCTTCTGCTTGTTGAATAGCCAGGCGACGACAGTCTTCTGTAGAATGGAAAACAGAACCACACTTGTCACACTTGGCCTCAGATTTTGTAGAGGTCTGGCCTTTGAATTGTTGCTGAGATTTACGACCTCTATTTTTTCTACTCTTTCGCGTCAGGACAAAGATTTGATGTGTGTCCTGTTTTGCCACACAACCAACAGACTACTCCCTTCGTTCTTTCAACCTTTTGAGAGCGAGGATGAATATCTGATGGATCATAGTAATCAGTCTTAGGGATATATTTACTGTAAATATCTCCACGTGTACATGAATCATGATGTGATGTAACAAAACCTTAGTAGATATAATTAAATTTAAAATTATTATAATTTGATTATACATATTTTATTAGCACAATTGAGAGTTGATATAAATGTATTGGCATCATTTTTCCCTTTAAAATTTGATAATGCCGATGTGATTTGCTAATATACAATAGTTTCATAATGGCATGAGATAAATGTAAAGAAGCATATTTCGATTTAAAAAATTATACGTCAAAGTTGAGAAAATTTAATTTATCAACCTCCAACAATTGAAAATTATATGTTAAAGTTCAGAAAAATTAATTTACCAATTTTCAACAATAGAATGCTTGTAAATGTGAATATATAATATATAATATATTTAAAATTATAGAATTAAATATTTTTTTTAATTTATATTAAAAATTATTTAATTTACACTTTATATTGGTGTTCCGTTTTTTTGTATTATAGAATATATATTTATATGGATGGATTTCACTTTATAAAATGTGTTAGCAATAAATTTCTTATTATGGTATTTGATATTAATTATGTATAAAATACATAGGGAAGTCCTCCATTATACAATAATGGAGACACCTAGTTTTAGCTAAAGATTAACAATTGGGGAAATAAGTAATCCTAGGTGAGTTTACAACTTGTAACAATTGGCTTATTGGAAAAAGGAGCATTGTAAAATACCAATAATAGCTCCCTCTTTTAGATAAATGTAGAGTGTAAACATAGGGAATATTTGAGCCTTGATAAAAAGGCTTGCTAAAGTACCCAAGTAAAAACTCTCATAAGTGGAGAAAAGGAGAAAAAATGATACGAAAAAACACATCTCCAAAAGAGAGAAATAATCCAACATTTAAAACATGGAAGATGAAACTATAGACCCCACAATAGTCCACTGAATGGAGATAATGAGAGAATTGTAGAGGCTAAGATATCTAATTAGGAAGTACCAAACCTATGAAGATGAGAGCCAAGAAATATTAGTGAAGTTGGTTGAACTCTAAAGTAAAAGATGTTGTAGAGGCACAATAAAAAGAAACACTCAGACCACCTCATAGATGCTTTAGAAAATAGGCGCTAGTAATAAAACAAGGGCTTCAACTAAAAGAAACCAACATCAACCATCAAATGAACAATGAGGCATTTAAACATTAAAAGCTCCAAATGGGAAGTGTGGTAAACTTGTAAACTTTTCTTGGAAGAAAACAAATTACGTAGCATATCATCCCCTGATCTGAAATGCAGACAAACTTGTTAATGCTATGCAAGCTCCCTCATCCGTATAAGAAATGTGTTTCTTATGTGCATGGTTTTATGTGTAATGAGTGGGTTGCTTCTAGGATTTAAATATTAAAATGTCTTAAAAATAACATGCCAACATCAACATCTGAAAAACACATATACATCAAACCATAAGACAAGAATTTTGATGAAAGAGTTCACCCCGCCTGGGCTACATCTCCTTGACTTGTCAACATGATTAGACCACTCTTCTATGTGGTGAAAAAATATACATATTAGTATACTACCTTATTATGTGGCTATCTCCCCTTCAAGATGATGTTCTCTTGCAAAGAACTCTCCAATATAACAACAATACAAAAATCTCCTACAGAGATGATCTATACGTCACCAATGAGTGCTAGAAAGCCCTCACAAATACACTCCAATATCACACTGAAGAATAAATAAAATATCTTCATAAACTTAATGAATGAAGAAATAAAACCAAAAGTGAACCATGGTGGCCATAGCTGCTGCAAAAACAATTTTGTAAATGATAACAACCCCTACAAGGTCTCCTCTTTGAACCACAACTTCCAAAACTGCTTCAAATGGCTAAATGATCCATACACCCTCTTTGTCAAACCTGCAATTTGACCTTAAAGATGTGTTCAAAACATAAAAAAAAAGTTACCATCGGATTCATAGCATCATTAAACTCTTGAGTAGCCTCTTCTGGTTCTTCATTTGGACTTCAAGTCCTCTAGACATGGCCTCCTCTCTTGGTGGCCCTAGGCATAAAAAATTTTCAAGTGGGAAAAACTCCATGAAGAAGTCCTCCTCTGCCTCTGAAACCTATTCCAATGGATTCCAAGCATGCTAAAATGCTAAGAATGACCTTTTCTTAGCTCAATTTGGTTGACTATTGCCAAAGATAAGCCTCATTTACTCTAGGCCTAGTAAACTCTCAGTTAAGTCCACTAAAAGTGGAACTCTACCAAATCTAGTGCACTCCGCAAAACATGCCACTAAATTAACTCCAGATTATTTTAAACTTAATTGCGGATTAGTGGTAGTTAAACACACGTTTAAGTGCAATTAGCACGGGTTTCACGCATGGTTATGCGTCATGGTCACATGGCATGGTGTTGGCCCCTTTCTCCGTTTGTGCCTGAAATACAACTTAAATAACAATTCGCTGCCTTTACTCTCAAGTAATAAGTCTCCTATCGTATTGCTAAAGACATCTGGTATTGGATGGGAGATCAAGGGGTCAAACCCCGACCTCGATCCTCCATACACCATTTTGAAACTCGTTTTAAATTCTTTGATTAATATCGCGCCCGCATTTAATACATATGCAAACATATTTGATTAATACCGCGCCCACATTTAATACATATGCCAATGAATGATATTAAATACCAATGTAATTCGAACTATAATAATACGTTGCTCATTTGAACTTAAGGTTTGTGAAGAATTAAACTTAAGGTTTTCCATAATGTATACTCCTCTAATGGAATTAAAATTCCAACGAATAATGTTAATATTTTCCCAACATAATAACTTTGATGTTTGGAATTATTATGGTTTTTTGAATTAAAATATATATATATATATATATATATATATATATATATATATATATATATATATGAGATTATTAAAATCATACAAATATAAACTATATATATATATATATATATATATATATATATATATATATATGCATTTTAGTCCAAAATAAAATAATTTTCCAACATATAAATACATGAACCCAAATTCAACTTTGGAGGCCATTTGAAAATTTTTACCTTCACAAACCAAACTGGTGAATTCGAAGACGACACTTGTCACAGTGCCACTGGCTGCAATCTAGAGAATATTCCATGTAATGCTGATTGTACCTTGCCACATCATCCTTGTCCCCGTTCTGCTCCTTTTTTGCCTATTTTGGAAAACGAACAGCAGACGATAATTCAGTCATACGGACTCAGATTTTTTATGAAACAAGTTGCGTTGGAATCCTAGCGATGAACTCTATCTGGTCGTTCAGGTTTGAAGCAATTTTGAGCACATTGAATTTTTAGCTAATTTTAGGCCCTGATCCAAATTCTGATCACACCTTCCCACTAATGGGATTTTGGACCCACAAAAGCTAATAATTATCTTCTTGAGCTTCAACACTCTTTTGCTTTCAAGCTATATCAACTGATTTTACTTGAAAAGTCTTTTTGACAATCATCTTGACATGCCTTGCATCGCAACTGGCTATGTCTCTCAACCACTGCTCTCTGGTTGTTGTTGAACCACTTCAGCATTAATGGTTGTTATAAACTTATACATATCCTGTTGTACCAAATCGATCTCTATGTGCTTCGCAAACTGTTAGCCTTCCCACTGAGAATGAAGTCCCTCTTGCAACAAATGCATACAATCTTCTTCTTGGAAATCCTCTTATCTAAATTAAGCTTGCAATACGAGTGAACTCTTGGTGTCAACACAAGAAACCATCTTGTTCTGCAATGGTTGCAAAACACTTTTCATCTTGTCCACTTCTCACTGAATGGAAATCAAACTTCCTGTGACATCTTGTCACAAGAACACACAATCAATCTTGAAAATAAAACATTATGCAAGAATTGAAATGATGACCACCTATTTTTTTTGCTCCTTCAAAGCAATGAATATCACCTCCTATAACATCAAGTACATGGCGATATTATTTCACTTTGGTGTATCCAATATTGACTCACAATAGACAAACACCATCGACTAAAACATAATTTGATCAACATAATTGACAAACATAGTCGACAAACAACATGCGACATCAATAACACAAGTCGACATGAAATGTACAACACAGTCGACATAAGTCGATATGAAATGTGTGTGACATAATCGACACAAGTCGATAAACATATGATACATATTGACAACACTCATGCATGTATCTATTTACAATGAACCTATCACAAGTTCTCTATTTACACATACAAAATCTCATGCATATGTACACTCTTCAGCTCTCTCTTCCAAGTACAAACAAGTACAAAAACCCAAAACATATGAGTGATCATAAGAGATGAATTGAATGATAAATTGCTGCAACATAAATGAGTAACATACCCATCTTTTATACCATCTTGGTGAAATTTTGTAGCAAATAGAAATGCCTTCAACTGAAAAACATTCACATGCAATCTTGCATCATACAATGTGAAAAGACAAACCATTTAAGTGCTATCTATCTAGAGAACCAAAAAGGTACGAGCTCTGGATGCAAAATCCAGCACCTTGCTACTTCATGTCCTCTTTTGCGACAATAGGTACATGATACCCAATCACCACTATCATCAGAAGACCATTCTTCTGGTGAAACATACCCCAAGCCTTCATGCTTAGGCCTTTCTTTCACCTCTATTGGGTTCTTGATGCCTTGCCGATTTGCACCAAGACCCAAGCCTTCTTGGTATCCCATATTTGCCAAGATCTTGGACCCAATACCTTTGTTGTATCTTTCAAAGGCTGAAAAATAATTTGCATTAGTATGTGCATACAAGTAAGAAGCATATGCATGCTCACCATTTGTCTCATCTTTTGATTGAGACACAAAGATGGCTTCAAACTCCTTTAGAATTCTCAAGATGTCCTCTTGAGCTCTTATGTCTTATTCTTCCTGCTCCTCAACATAAAATGTTGATTGAACCTCTCCCACATCATGTGGATAGAACACACAAATGTGTCCATCTTCCATCTTGGAAGGACTTTCTACATCAGCATATTACATCAATTATGTATATAAAAATAAGTTGTTGGTGAAGATGGTGGTGAAACACCATTTTTTTTATCTTCTTCCCTTGAGAGACTTATAGGATTTTATCCTTGAAGTGTGCTCTTTGAAGTCTCAATATTTTACAAAGATGAAACTTGAGGTGGGGCTAATAGCAACCCTAGCCTCCTTCTCTTTGTTCCTATTTGGGAAGTCATACCAACAAGCTTTCCTTATCCTCTCCGGAGCTTCAACCTGGTAATCATTTTCCTCTTAACAAACAACCTTCTCTTCCTGAAAGCAATAAACAACATTACGATAAATAGGTAGCGACCTCAAAAGCAGAACTCTAGCCCAAAAAAGTCTCAAAAAACATGAGAAAACACCCCAAAAACAAAAAGTGTGTCTTCGAACGCACTTGGTTTTTTTAAGGTCAAATTTGCAAGCATTTTATAAAAAAATTATGCACAAAAAAAAAATTGTTTCTTGAAAAAAGGATTGAGAAAACACCCTCAAAACAAAACCAGTTGATGTTGGAATAACAAACAATATAATTGTGTCATACTTTTGACACTTGTAACAATGGAATTAAAGACAACATATTAGGACATTTTTTAAAATTGTAAATTTCTCAAATTTTTGATAGATGATGTTAAAGATAAACAAAAACATGTTTGAAGGGCTTATCATTTCAAACAATTTTCATCCATGTTGTTAAACATAAAATATCTTGACTCTAAACAACCCAAAATTGTAATTATTGTCAACCATAACCTTACAGATAAAATTTGGTAGCGCATAAAAACCTTGATGACAAGTTGTAAATCTAAATTTTTTCAATCTTAAGTGTTCAACATACTTGAACAATGAAATTAGGGAGAAATTATAAGACTTGACAATTTAAAAAAATGAACAAGTAAATGAAAAAATTATCATTGAACAGAAATAAGTAAGAGTAATTTTAATTTTAAAGGATAAAAACTTATCTTTTTTCAAATCTTAGCATAAGACAAATTTAAATATAATTTCAACCAAAACCTAAAAATCAAGCATCAAAACAAAGTGTTGTTTCAATGGCCTTTATATAATTATTAAAACTTTTAAAAGTATCTTACATACCAAATGGTAACAATACATAATATCATGGTAATATCATTGCATAATCTAAAAATTGAACATTAGTTTATTTCTATTTTACTTATAATTAAAATATCAACATTGGTACATTGAATATAACATAAATTATTTTTTGTAATTTATTGTTGCATTGTCATTATTCTAAAGAAATGAATTCTTCATAATTAAAACATATAATCCAACAAACATAGAAATGTCTCATAACTTCATGAAAAATGAGATGGAAGTCAAAATATTTATTTCAAGTTACCATGCAAACATCATTTACATAAAATGTCTTAGAAATTTATTCAAAAACAACCATAGCTTCTGGCACACCATCAAAACCTACATCTTCATATGAATGACTGGATGCAGATGAAGATGATCCATATTCTTCTCTTTCATCAATTAGTGCTTCATCTGAGTCAACATGCATACCCACCATTTCAATTTTCAAAAGTCTTCTATATCTACGACTAGATTCAATAGACTCCCATATCAACATTTATTCTTCTCGTAGCAATTTCTTCAAAATATCCATGGTCTTCAAGCAAAGAGTTCCTCTCTTTGTTAAATTGAAGTCATAGAAAATTATGTCAACATCGTCCAATTTTAAGAGGTCTGTGCGGTGAAAATTTATATTTGTTCCCTTTCCTTTTCTCTTTCTACCAATTTGTTTATACTCTACCATCTTTGGCTTGTACACACCATTGAATGGGTGGGTATTTGTGGCATAGCAATGTACATGCTTGGTATGGCTCTTCATTTTCATTAATGACCTTTAATACCCAGCCGGAAATCGAGAATGGATAGCCAAGTGGATCTTCATTGCTAAAGCTGCTATCATGCAACCCTCCTTAAGATCCTGCACTTCCACCACAGCAAAGGTCTTCCATGGCTTCACGTTGTGCACGTGATCTTCTAGAACCAATATAGATTTCTCTTTCCTCTACCTATGGGGAATTAATAATAGCTTGAGGTTGTTGTTGTTCAACAATGTGTGTTTCCGGATGTTCATTTGGCATATTTTGTGGCAAAAAAAAGGAGTCTTCAAAAGCGTATCCACATTTATTGACCTTGAAGTCATATCACTTTGATTACTAAAAAAAAACTCCCACCAAAATGAATCAACAACATCGAAGTACTCATATTTATCTCTAATACATCTTTTAATTTCCTCCAGACATTCAGAATAATTTATGTCTCTCTTATGCCTTCGTGCATTATGGAGTTCAACAACTGACTATAATAACAATATCTTTGATGAAAATATTGGACACTCTGGAATGAAATTCAAAAATGCTAAACCTGATGATGGCCCCCATTCTGCAATAGTTGAATACTTCTTGCCCCATATAAGTGCTATCTCATCAATTTTTTTGATACAAAATTGATGTTGGAAGCTAATGTTGTTAAGTTGTTCAATGCATTTCTCCTCACCATGCAATCCCAAAATACACCTTCGCATGTCAATAGTTTCTTCCAACACATAAAAAATAGGCTCTGGAATGTATGATTTCTTAATACATTCAATTAATAATGGCAGACTTCCAACACCTTTCCTCCTCAATGTTACTGACAAACAACTGAACATTTAATCAATATGATCATGAGTATGCCCAACAAGAAGGAAACCAACCTTTATCTTTTTAAAAATTCCCAATTCAATGAGCATGTTTAGATACCCAAAAAGAAATCGATTTTTGTTTTCACGACTTATGTTGTCTAATTGTAAATACAAACTTCGGAAGAATCCCAGACCAATGAGTAACCACATCATGGATTATAGTTATGGTCAGATTTGCATCATTGTGAATCTTTAGAGTTGTGAAGAAAACTCTTGGAAACATCTTCTCATTAAATACCATACAACCAACCAAGTGAAACTGAATGAAATTTTCCTCGTGTAATTTTTTTGGAGTGTGAACAAAGTGTGGAAGAAGTGTTTTCTTTTGGTCCATACCATCAATTATCAAACCCGGATATTTATTTGGATGATCATAACACTTCTTTCAATGTTTATACAACTTTTGCCTTTCACTTGTTTGCTGATTGCGATGGTCTTGAAGTTCTTTGAAAATGGAATTTGTACATAAAATAAAACAAACATATGAATAAATATATTTGCATAGTTGATAATTATCCAATTTTAAAAACAATGTTTTGTATGCATACCTCTTTCTACCCATTGACATTTATCTCTTTTTCCTTTAAGAGAAGCACATGTGCTGCAAATCCCCATCCTTGTCTTCTTAGGAATACAAAAATTGTTGAATTCAGTTTTCCATATCCTTGTAAAATAAGAATATGTAATAAAATTACCAATTCCTTCAACAACTTCTGCATAATATTTGTATAACATGAATATTTATCATCTCGAGAAATTATCTGGAATATGTATTGTGTCTTTATTTGGCATACACGCTCCATGATTTGAAAAGAAGTCTTTCATCCATGTCTTAGCAGTATTTGCAAACGGCCCCACCACCCATTTATAACGTGCTTCTAAATAATATGTGGGATCCCTTTCCAATATATCCTGGATTATTGGCAAACGACAATTACCAATTGAATAGAACATTTTGAACGCCTTTATGCAAAGCAATACATTCCCAATATGATAATCATAACCTGCTAGTGTAGATTGCATGCAACCCACTAAATATGAATTTTTCATGCTTTTATTCATTTACATATATGTTTTCCTTTTCCCCAAAGAAAAGTTGAAATCCATATTTTTCAAGAAATCCCTTCGACAACATTCACTTGAAATCAAATGAATGACAGAACTTCTTGTCGTGAGATATTTTTTCCTCGCCCTTGTATAATTGGAATGCTTTGGATTGATATGAAAAGGTCTACTCCTACTCCTAGTTGCAATATTTGCTTGCAATGGCTTCATAATTACATCATCCTTTGTAAAAGTAGTTTCGTCACCATTAGGAGGAATATTATCCCCACTATCATCATCCTCAACATAGTTAATAAATTCATCAACATCATTGCGTGGAAAATTTTCTTTACCATCATCAGTCGAAGAAAACATTTCACAAGAATCATCGGCACTTTTGTAACCTTGACTCAAAAGAAATTTTTCACCATCTTGACCCATGCTTTCAAATTCCTCCCTGGGAGGATTCAATTCTTCATCACCATGAGCGTCTTTGAAATAGTCAGTTGGATAAAATGAAATATTTAGATCTATGCCTCTAAAATTATCATTTGCAAGAAACTCTTCAACCTCCCCTTCCTCAGTGGTGCTCTCATAATCCTTGGGATTAGGCATAAGTGGAAAGCTTAATGTTTGTATTCACTAGAATTTCTTCACCACAACCCCTCCCCTTCCTCACTGAAGCTCTCATAATCCTTAGGATTAGGAATAAGTATACCTTGAATCTATATTTATTGGAAATTCTTCATCCCCCTTCATCGGTGGTTAAATTATAATCGTTATGATTAGGATGAAGTGAAAATTTTAACTGGAAATTCATCTTTGTCTTCATCGGTGGTGCGGCATAATCCTTAGGATTAGGACGAAGTGGATATTTTTGACACGCAAATTCTTCATTCCCCTCTTCCTCGGTGGTGCGACTAATCGCTTAGGATTAGGATGAAGTGCATGTTTTCTTTGCAAGTTCTTCCTCTTCATACTGTGGCTTTTCTCTTAATCCTTAGGATTAAGACGAGTGGAAATTTTGACTCTAGAATTTTTTCGTCCCCCTCTTCATCAGTGGTGCTTGCATAATCCTTAGGATTAGGATGGAGTGGATATTTTGACGCTGTAAATTTTTCATTTCCCTCTTCATCAATGGTGCTATCATAATCCTTAGGATTGGGATGAAGTGGATATTTTGACTCTGAAACATTATCATTCCCCTCTTCATCAGTGGTGCTCACATAATCCTTACGATTAGGACGAATTTGATATTTTAACTCTGGAAATTTTACATCCCCCTTTTCATCAGTGGTGCTGGCATACTCCTCAGGATTAGGACAGAGTGGATATTTTGACTCTACAGATTCTTCATTCCCCTCTTCATTTGTTGTTCTCGCATAATCCTTATGATTAAGCTGAAGTGGATATTCTTCATCTCCCTCTTCATCAATGGTGTCCTCATAATCCTTGGGATTAGGACGAAGTGAAACTTTTGACTCTGGAAATTCTTCATCCTGCCCTTCATCACTGTTGCTTTCATAATCCTTAGGATTAAGAGTAAGTGGTATAACTGGCGCTCGATTTACAGAAATTTCATTTTGCTGCACCTCATCAATTTTGTTCTCATCATCTTTAGGATAATGACCAAGTCGATTTTTTGACTCTCTATTCATGGTGAACGAACTCCCGTTATATTCATCACTCTGAATAGAGTTGTTGCGTGACGAAGATGTTGATATTCTAGAAAGAAAAACTTTGCTATCAGAAGAAACCATGGCTTTCAACAAGAATAGGTTGAATGATACAAATTTCTCTCCCACTTACAATATATAGCTTAAAGACTGAAAATTTCCCTCCAAATTTTCCCTCCAAAAAATTTCGCGAAAAAATTTCCCTCCAAAATTTGCCCCCAAAAAATTTCGTGAAAAACTTTCCCTCCAAAATTTTCATTTCAAATATTTGGTACAAATATTAGTCAAAACATTTTTTTTTAATAAACTGTTTATATTGAAATATTTTACCGATATCTATATTCAAAATATCCACAAAATATTTCTATCATGGATGCCTTCCAAACTAAAATAATGTTTTTATTTGAATGATTTAACATTGACTAGATGTAAGTATTAACTATAATATTACTATAATAACAACATGCAAATATTAACTATTTTAACTATAATGACTACATGTAAATATTTTAAATTTTAAATTTTAAACTTACGTTATATTCATCTAAAATATATTTCAAAATTTATTAATAAACTGTTGGTCTTCAAATATTTCACCATACTTTCTATTCAAAATATCCACAAAATATTCCTTTCATGTATGTCTTCGAAACTAAAATAATTTTCTTATTTGAATGGTTTAAGATTGACTACATGTAAATATTTACAAAAATAACAACATGTAAATATTAACTATTTAAACTATAATATTAACTATAATTAACTACATGTAAGTATTTCATATTTTAATTTTTAATTTGAGATTATATTTGAATTATTCAACATTCAGTACATGTAAATATTAAATAAAATATTAACTATGATAACTACATGCAAATAATAAGTATTTTAACTATAGTATGAACTATAATAACCTAAATGTAAATATTTTAAATTTGAAATTTTAATCCCATATTCGTTAAACAGTAAACCAATCAGACAATATTTGCTATTTAAAAGGAATGATTGTTTCTATTCATCACATCACATCAAGTTTTCTGTTATTTGTTAGAGCAAATTTTTGGAGGTGTTGCGTTGGCATTGGTAACTTCGTGTCTGCATTGCTTTGGCATTGGAGGCGTTGTGTCGCTATTGGTAATTTTGTGGAGGTGTTGCATTGGCATTGGTAACTTTGTGAAGGCATTGCATTGGCATTGGAGGCATTGTGTTGCTATTCGTAATTTTGTAGAGGCGTTGTGTTGGCATTGTTGACAACAACTTTTTTCATTTCAAAGGTTAGTTTTCCTTCTATTCTGTCAATTTAAAGATGATTTTGGGGAAAATCTGTTTTTCTATAGTTTTTTTGTGTCCAAAAACTATTTTTTTAAGCTTTTTAGGTTCAAAAACCTTAATTTTTATATATTTTTTTAGTGAAGAAAATGCAAAAAAACTAAATTTTTTAAGGTTTTAAGGACAAAAATTTAGATTTTTTTTTCTTTTTTAAGACTTATAGGTTCATCTAGACAAAAAAATCCATAAAACGACCATGCACATAAAAAAAAGGTAATATTATAACATTTTTTATTTGTTTTTTTTTTAATCATATTTCATTATTTTTTTAGTATTTATTTATTTTATATTCTATTTTATTTTATTTTTTTTAATTTTAAATCTTAGTTTTATTCTTTTTAATTTTAAATCTTTAATTTTTTTTTTCTTTATTGTTTTGTTATATATTATATATATATCTCTGTGTGTGTGTGTGTGTGTGTGTTTTAATTGTATTGTGATATAGTTTTTTTTTTAATTTATTATATTGTTATATTAAAACATATGTTTTTATTTATTTATTATATTGTTTGTTTTTTTTTTTATAAATTATATAATGTTTAGAAACCAAACACAATTGTGATTTAATAAATTGTTTTTTTATTTTTTTTATTTGTTATATTTTGATATTTTTAACATTTTATTATTATTATTAAATAATGTTTTAATAATTGTATTATATATATATATATATATAAAAAAATCGAAATAAAAAAAATAAAAAAACAAAAAAAAAATTAAAATAAATTTAAAAAATAAATTTAAAAAAAAAAAAAAATGTGGTAGGCCTATTATAAATGATTGTGAGTTCATCCATGTTGAATGTTGGACAAAAGACGATAGCTATAAGCATATTATTATGAATCGAGTAGATGGGAGGAGTCATAGTCAAGTATTGGTTTATGATGCAGTTGTAAGAAAACTAACATATGAGGATAAAGATGCAAAAGGAGATATAGTTAACATTTATCAAAAACCACAAGAATTGATTAACTATCTTATAGATCTATGTTCAAATGAAGGAGAATGGGTTTTGGATTTATTCCCAGGTTCAGGTAAGTTTTATTATACAAATTTAAATTTAAATATTATCTTTTTTACTTTTTATGTCTCCATACTAATTTTCTTACTTATTTTTTTGTGCTTGATGATTAGGTACAACACTAGCATGTTGCCTATTAAGAGGAAGAAATTGCATTGCCATTGAGAAAGAACCAGTTCAATGCAAATTTATTCAACAAAGAATTAACGCTTTTAAATTTCTTCTAGATGCGAAGCAAGAAGTTGGTTTGAGGAAAGGAGATTTTAATGAATCACGTGTGGCAAAAAAAGCAAAGGAACCTCAACCACCATTATATGGAATGATTGGAAAGGGACACTTTGAAAGATTTTCTGACATGAAAGATCCATTATAAGACGACAATGATCAAAATGAAGAAGAAAATGTTGCGGAAGAAGCCATCAATGTTGTTCTAGATGATGTTGAAGATGTATTAGTTGATATTTTTGATGATGTTTAAGTTATGCTGGCAAACAAAGCTTATTTTTTAAAACTATTAATCAATTTTACTTGTAATGTTTAGACTTTGATATTTTATGAGAACAACCCTTTTTTTTTGCAAAAAACATGTGATTGCTATTATTTTTTGACATAAAATTCAATAAAAATGTTGTTTTCTTAAGTTTTTTTGTTAAGATTCTCCCAAAAAATTAGTTTATTTAACATATTTTTTCCAACAAAAACTCTGTAAAAGTGTATTTTTTGCATTGTATTTATATTGAAAAATTGCATTTTTTTGTCATATGGTTCAAAATATTGGTTTTTTAGCGACAATTTTTTGATGTGCATTGAAAAATTATTTAACAATACATAAACATGTAGAAAATATAAACTTTAGAATATTGACCCTTTTTCCATCTTTTATGTATGTGAAAAAGTGAAGATATCATAACAAGTTTTTATTTTAAAATTTTTTTATTTTTTTTATTTTTAAAACACAAGTACATAAATGCACTTAAAAATAAACATCTCACAGAAGAAGAAGACATTAGAAAATCTATAGTGTCAAAATCAATCCTATAAAAAAACGTTGGTGATGATACACCACCACTATTCAAAATTGACATAAAAAACATCACTTAAAAAAAAAATTAATTAAAAAAAAAAAACGAAAAAAACTTAAAGTGCCAAAAACATGCTCAAATTTTTTTTTCTTGATTCTGCATCGCCACTTTTTCAAAATCAGGTGTTTTTCTTGACACTTCAAAAAGTAGGTAACAATGAGGTTACCTATTTCATCGGTAACATTGTTAATAATGAACCTTATGCTTTGATACCAACTTGATCTAAAATGAGGGCAAACTTATTAATGCTATGCAAGCTCCCTCATCCATGTAAGAAATGTGTTTCTTATGTGCATGGTTTTATGTGTAATGAGCAGTTTTCTTCTAGGATTTAAATATTAAAATGTCTTAAAAATAACATGCCAAAATCAACATCTGAAAACACATATAGATCAAACCATAAGACAAGAAGTTTTATGAAGGAGCTCACCCTGCCTAGGCTACATCTCCTTGGCCTGTCAACACGAATAGAGCACTCTTCTATTTGGTGAACAAAGGTACATATCAGTATCCTACCTTACTAAGTGGTTATCACTCGTTCAAGATGACGTTCTCTTAAAAATAACTCTCACATGTAGAAACAATACAATAATCTCATATAGAGATAATGTATACCTCACCAATGAGTGCTAGAAAGCCCTCACAAATACACTCCAATTTCACACTGAAGCATACATAAAATATCTTCATAAACTTAGTGAATGAAGAAATAAAACCAGAACCGAACCATGTTGGCCATAGCTACTGCAACAACAGTTCTGTAAATGAGAACAACCCCTACAAGGTCTCCTCTTTGAACCACAACTTCCAAAACTGCTTCAAATGGTTGAATGATCCATACACCCTCTTTGTCAAACCTGCAATTTGACCTTAAAGATGTGTTCAAAAAAAGAAAATAGAGGTTACCATTAGATTCATATTATCATTAAACTCCTGAGTAGCCTCTTTTGGTTCTTCATTTGGACTTCAGGTCCTCTAGACATGGCCTCCTCTCCTAGTGGCCCTAGGCATAAAAAGTATTCAAGTGGGAAAACATCCATCAATAATTCCTCCTCTGCCTATGAAATCTATTCCAATGGATTCCCAGCATGCCAAAATGCTAAGAATGACTTTTTTTGAGCTCAAATTGGTCGAATATTACCCAAGATAAGCTTGATTTACTCCAGGACTAGTAAACTGTCATTAAATTTGGTGGACTTCCAGTTAAGTACACTAAAAGTGGAACTCCGCTGAATCTGGCACGCTCCACCAAACATGGCACTAACTTAACTCCGGATTAGTTTAAACGTAATTGCGGATTATTGGTAGTTAAGCACACGTTTAAGCGCAATTAGCGCGGGCTCCGCTCCTGGTTATGCGCCATGGTCACATGGCACGGGGCTGGCCCCACAGGGTTGGCCCCTTTCTTTGTCCGTGCCTGAAATACGACTTAAGTAACAATATACTACATTGAATTTCAAGGAATAAGTCTCATGGTGTATTGGTATAGGCAGGCGGTGTTGGAAGGGAGGTCACAAGGTCGAACCCCGAACTCGACCCTCAATACACCATTTTGAAACTCGTTCTAAATGATTTTATTAATATCACGCTAGCATTTAAGACATATGCCAACAGATTTGATTAATACCGTGCTCACATTTTTTTTTTCTGAATCGGTCTACTTCTATATTGATACAAAATAAAATTACAGAGAGGCAGAGGCCTCAGGAAAGCTAGCCCATAGATGCGGCATTCTCACATTACAATGCTGATCATTGACAGACAAAAACAGTTGGATACTGACCAAAAAATCTTTTAAAGCCATGACCTTGTCCGACTCTAGGAGCAGCTGACGCTTATGACTGGACTGTTGACTAGAATATAGGACTCTAATATGCTAACAGAGCACAAAAAGACGCTGCCCATAGCAAAAAACAAAAACAGACACAATGTAAAGCTGGAGCGTTCGCCTTGGAACATACACATAGATAATAGTATGCCGCCCATGCAGGGGAAACCGGCTATAAGACGAAGGAGAAAGAATTTGTTCTTTAGAAAGATTAAACATCAAATAACTGTAGAAAAGAAGGGAAATGAGCACCTCCTTTCTGCCTGAATTCCAAAACCAGCGGGCACAAACCCGATTAAGCATCATTAGTAGGATAAGGCACCTCTTCGACGACTGGCCACGCGTACTGATTGGGATCATCTTCATCTGGAGGAGGGCATTCCTTGCCTGAGTCACCACCTAGAGGAACGCAGGGCCCTGCTTGCTGAAGCACTTGCTGAGTAGCTTGGCCGCCTTGATCACCCTGCCGACTGTCTACTTGAGGGGAGCAAACATAATTTCTTCCCCTGACTCAAGACCCACTTCAGGAGGGGCCATAACTTGATCAACGGGTGCATCGCGAAGTTTGATAGTGACAGAGGCGAGGAAATTGTGATTATCTAGCGTGCAAGGGTAATGAAGACGGGCTATATGAGTATTGGCCCTGGAAGAAAAGCGGACGTGCGCTGCTAGATTGGGAAGACCACAACCTCGTCCTCGGCCCCTTCTGGGAGCAGGAGAACGACCAGGTCTAGAATCTGAGGTGTCGGATGAAGAAGCTGAGGAGGAGAACGAGGGTTGGCGATTTGCTTGCCCACGAGAGGAGCATCTTCTACAGCTCATTCATGGGCGCAAGCGAGGCATGATTTGCAGAGCAAAGAGGGTGGAGCTATTGGCAGAAAGGGGGCTGGAGGCTGCTTGCAGAGGGGTCCCAAAGAAAACAGAGGACGAGCGACTGTGATTGAAATAAGGACTGAAGGATATATGAATTCCAAGCGAGAGATTGATACAAAAATTCAGAAAACAACGCTTCCCTATGCTGGTGCGCGAGCAAGGCTCAGCATCAGCCAGGGGGCAATAAGTTTGCAGAGGAGGAGCACAAATGAAATTCCGAGTGGGCGCCATAGCAGAGGAATGGTCGAGATAACTTGGAGAGGTAGGCTGCATTAATGCAGCATTTAAGTTTTGAGTAGGAGATATAAACACCCGCATCATGTGAGGGTGGACGACGGTGGAGATGAACCACGCGCCAATCCATCACATCACTAGCCGATTAATCATCTCGAAGTTCACCCGCATCCGGGAGAGAGAGATCTTGTTGCACCAGGAGTGTGCAGTCTTTTTGAAGTTGTAGGTCATTGGAACTGCTCAAGGGATCGGAGAAGAATGGGAGTTGCTGATTGATGCCCTGGTTAGCCAGTCTGTCTGCTACGTTATTAGCTGTTCGCTGGATATGCTTGAAGTTTATGCTCCTTGGGGTCCTAAGCCAATCTTCAATTTGTTCCAATCTGCTTAGAAGCCGCCAACTGGACACAATATTTGCTACTGAGGTACCAGATTGAATTCTGATCGCGGCTTCAATTAAGATTTGAGAGTCCCCTTCTATCTCAAGAGGGAAGAAATTTTTGTTTTCTGCTATGCATATTCCTTTCCACAATCCTTCCAGTTCGGCTGCATTATTAGAATCTATTCCTAGCGAACCATGGTAGATGTGCATAGGTGAACCTTCAGCATCTCTAAAAATACCACCAAACCCAGCAGGACCAGGAATACCCTTGGCAGCTCCGTTGAAGTTCATTTTGAAAGAGAAAGGGCTGGGAGGAGACCAAAAAAGAGGTGAATCTTGATGTGGGGTGGGTTTAGAACTCACTTGGGCTGAGGAAGAAAGGTTTAGGTTCCAATTTTGCAAAATATGGCGTTCCTGGGGGGAATTAGGCATTTCCGAATCTTGCCATTGTCTTAGAACCAGAGTTTCTTGTAGATACTGTTTGAGATGAAGCCACAGGATGTCAAGCGATGTGCTGTTATTTTTGAAGATCCTGTTGTTGCGCTCTTTCCAAATGATCCAGTAGACGAATCCCGGTAGAAGTTTCCAGAGCGTGTTGAGAAATAGACATTGGAAAGGATTCCGGGGCCAATTCCTTATGGTGTTGACTATATCTCCCACACGTCGACCTGTTATTCTGTTGCATATCTCAATTCTCTCCCATAGTTGATCAGCTAAAGAGCAAGTGTCCAGGAGATGAGTAATGGTTTCTGCATGAAGGTTGCAATTTGGACACATGGAAGGGCCAATAAATCCTCTCTTTTGTAGATTATCCCAAGTGAGGATTCGATGTTTGCTAAGCATCCAGAGGAAGGTTGAGACTTTAGGAAATATGCTTGGTTGCCATACTTGCTCCCAAAGTTGGTCCTTTATATTCTGCGTGGGCTGATAGAGAAGATGGTATGCTTCCTTGGTAGTGAACACACCTTTGGGAGTGTAGCCCCATCTCACTTTGTCCTTTTGATCAGAGAGTTTGATTTTCCTAAGATTGAGGTCTTGATCTATTTCTGCATAGGTTTCCTCCTACCAATTGGCCTACCAGGTTTCTGCAGATCTCCAAAGATGAAAGCCTTGAGAAGGCTGCTGCTGCCAAAATTGTTGAACGAAGATTACCGTGCTCATGTTTAATACATATGCAAAAGATGATATTAAATACCAATGTAATTCAAACCATAATAATACTTTTCCCATTTGAACTTAAGGTTTGTGAAAAATTAAACATAAGGTTTTCCATAATGTATACTCCTCCAACGTAATTAAAATGCCAACAAATAATGTTAATATTTTCCCAAAATAATAACTTTGAAAATTGGAATTAATTCATGTGTGGAATTAATATGGTTTTTTTGAATTAAAATATTTAAAAATTAATATATATCTATATCTATATCTATATCTATATATGTATATATATATATATATATATATATATATATATATATATATATATATATATATATATATATATATATATATATATATATATATATATATATATATATATATATATATATTCAAAATAAAATAATTTTCCAACACATAAATTCATGAACCTAAATTCAACTTTGGAGGACATTGGGCAATTTTTACCTTTAGAAACCGAATTGGCGAATCCAAAGACGACACTTGTCACAGTGCCACTGGCTGCAATCTGGAGAATATTCCCTGTAATGCTGACTATGCCTGCCACATTATCATTGTAAATATTCTGCTCCTTTTTTGCATGTTTTGGAAAACGAACAGTAGACGATAACTCAGTCATACGAACTCGGATTTTGATGAAATGAGTTTCACTGGAATCTTGGTGATGAAATCTATCTGTTCGTTTGGGTTCGAAGAAATTTTGAGCACTTTCAATTTTTAGCTAATTTTAGGCCCTAATCCAAATTCTGATCATCCCCCCCCCCACATAATTTTTTATTTTACCAATGATGAGAAATACATGGCACAACAATATTCCTGAACAAGATTAAATGCTTTTACCATCGACATTGATCAAACACAAGTAGTGAAATACTATCAAGGTGGTGAACAACAAGACAACAAAGTCTTGTCAAACAATTGATTAGACAAGAAAGAAACATCAATAGGTGGTCTTTATCCATAAACATAACCTCTTTCATCATCAAAATAACCCTCCTACCATCCCCCTACCCCACCTAAAACATAATTTTGAAATGGCACCTAAGGGGGCTTTTGATTTAATTTTCCCTTAGTTATATTGGAAGATAAATTGTAATTTCATCTCATGACAACTTGTATTAGATAACCAAGTCAGAAAGACTGAGTTATCTCAGGAAATTCTATTTGATGGTTAGAGAGGAGACATGTAGAGTTTGTTAGGGTCCCTTGATTTGGCAGATTGGCAGACCAAATGACAGGGTAACATGGAACCAAGCTTTGGAGTCTGAGGACCTAGCCTTCCTAGACTCAGAGAGGGATCTCTCTATGGGGTGTAAAGGATGCGTTCTTTTTGCTCTAGGGTTTTGATTTTAGGCTAGTTATTAGGTGTAGGGTTTGTTGATTGTTTTGGTTGGGAAATATGGTCAAATGAAATAGGTGGAGTGAGAGTATTTCAAAGCCATTAGGCCATGGAGTCAAGTGAAAGTCAAGAGTGTCAAGATGATGAGACAGAGTGTGTTGTAGGGCTGATATAGCAAGGTCAATGGATCCTTAAAGTGATGTATGATATGTAGTGAACATTAAGTTTGGGAAAGACTAAGAAGTCTCAGACATATATAATTTAAAATTTACAATCCATGAGGTAGGGCAAACCATTAAGCTCAATAAACCATAATATAAACTAACATACATTCAGGGGAAACATTCCAGTGATACATAGAGAGCATAAGAACTTCTAACTTTAGAAAATCACCTTCATATTTTGGGAAAAAAAATAAGACAATAAAAATAACTCAATTTATGGAGAAGGAACTCCTAAACAACATATATGATCAAGTTATTGGGAATTCCGAAACAAGTTTGCAAGCATGGACAAAGGGCAAGATTGAACGAGACCTCTTTGGCTTAACCTAACAATCAATATTTCACAGAAAGGCTTCAAGATAGGGTTTTGAAAACTTCAAATAAGCAGGGCATACCATGAATCTTACTTGTAAGCTAGCATACTAACCATACATGAAACAAAAAAAAAAATTGGTAGACCTAAGGAGCAGTAAATAATTCCTTAAGATGGCCAAAAGAGAAAACATAAAGGCTATAACAAACAGGAGGACTGAGGTGCCTCAAATAACATGTCTCAACCTATACTTTTATGTTTAATAGCAGCCAATAAACATGAAACATAATGATAAAAAAGGAAAAAATAGACAAATTAGGAAAACATCACCATTCACCAAGCTATGGAATCCTGCAAACAAGCTTCTCCATCATCAAGTCAAGCAAGCCATTCATCCACTTCACAAAACCAATTTCTTCTCCAAGCTCATGAAACCATGTATATTGATCTTCAAGCTCATCAAATGCCAACAAATACATAGGGGCCTCATGCTCTATTTATGGATCAAATGAGGACTAAAACCCTAAATGTGGTAGGAAAATTTCAAATATAGTCATAAATATCATTTATTGCTAAGAGACCATGCAAGGCCCAAGGCACATAATATCCAAAGAAATAAATGCTAAAATAACTATTTGCACCTAATTCTAGCTTAATTTGCCTAAAAAAACTCAAAAATATCTATTTGCAATAAATGAGTGTGTTTTGTTGAATTTTGGTCCAAAACACACTAGGCAGCCTCCGTGTGTAGCACCACTTCAATAGAAAATAGGGTCTCTTGTAGCTGAGATTTGGACCCCTTCCCGACACCAAATTTGGCTCCGTGATAGCCCGTTGGAAATCCTGATGAGTCTATTTTCCAGAAATGGTTGATTTGTGTTGAGTGGATGCAATTTACCTCTCTAAAAATCAAATCTCCCAACAATGCTCTGTGCGCAGTGCCTGGTCTGAAAATGAGGCAGAAAGGTCAAATGTTTGATGTTTTTTGACCTTTTGAGGGGGTAAAAATGCTCCAAATGATCCAAATATTGGTGAGAAGACTGTTGGTGATGTGAGAATCCAAAAATTAAAACTTTGAGAGCTGAGGATGCACCAATGTTGTGCGTAGTGCCTAGGGTGCTACGCTTCGAGGGGTCAAAATTTGGAAAAAACGAAAAGCTGTCCAATTTGCGTCAAAATTTGTGGAGAGGTCCCTCAAGAGGTCTTGGACACCTGTTGAGAAGCCTCAGCAAAAATCCCAAGGCTGTCCTACACTTTGGCACTCTTTAGGTCTTCTAACTCAATGAGGGCCTTCCTTAGTTTGTCACATGCAAGCATGTTCTTCCTTGCATAATGCTTTGTCATTTTATTTTGTAGGGTGAGGCCTATCTTCACCTCTTTGAAATGCTTATGCTCATCTTTGTAATAGTGGATGACACATTCTGCAATCTTAAAGTCTCTTTCCCACTCCTGAAGCTGAGCATCTTTGTCCAAGAGAAGCAATCTTGTGTCCATCTCCTTGTCCTCAGTGTCACTGTCTAAATCAATGAATTGAGGCCCTTGAGAAGTCCTCTTGATCCTTTTGCTTCTTCTTACCTTGACTTGTTTCTCACCCTTGTCCATATTTTCCTTGCCTTTGTCTTTTTTCTTGATAGCTGGAGGAGAGATGTCCCTTTTCCTTTTTGAGGCAGCAAACACATCTCTTTTGCCTCTGTGGTAGGTGCATGTGAGAGGAGTGATGAGGGTGCTTTGATCCTTTATGAAGTCACAAGCCTTTTCATTTTTTTCATGGCTTTCATGAGTGACTTAATATTCCATTGGGTGACTGATTTCTTGACCTTCAACCTTATCATCATCCTTTCTTTCTTCACTATTTTCTTTACTGTATTCTTGGCTCTCAAACTGACCACTATCCTCCTCACTTGTCTCATTTTGGCTCTGTCCTTCACCAAGGTATTATTCTTTGTCACTTTCAACACTATCATTTTAGATTTCTTGGTCATTTAGAGGCTGATTAGTGTCATGATAGTCATGACAGCTGTCATGACTGTCATGACTATTTCCTTGCTTGTCACTGACTGTCTCATTTGTATCACTGTCTTGGTCATTGCCTTCATCTTCAAGTTATGTTTCAGCCTCATCAGTTATCTGCTCTTGGTCTTCAAATGATTCATCCTCTCCCTCTGTCTCTTCATTTTCATTTTCTTCATTCATTTCAGCACTTTTGTCACTATGATTGGGCTCACTGTCATTTTCAAATTCATCATTGTCTTTGTTGTCCTATACACTCTCCTGCTGACTATCATCTTCATGGTTCTTTTCATAATCCCCTTGGATGTCATCTTGCTCATCATCAACACTCTTTTCTGCATTTGACATTGTTTTATGACTGTCATCATTGTCACTATTTTTCTCCTCTTCATCACTGTCTTTCCTTTCAGGGCTGCCATGTGCATCCTCTTCTTCTATGTCATCATCATTTTCTTCATCACTAGGCTCTATTTCGGCCCCACTGTTTTCCTCATTTTCATCACCTTTACCTTCTTGATTTAGCTCTGCACTTGCATCACTGTTTTCTATCTTTTATTAATCTTCTTCACTCTTTTCCATGCTGTCATCATCCTCTTGGTCTTCCTCAATGGATTCTGCATCTTCCTCATTGTTGTTTGTTTCTTTAGTACTGCTATCCTCTTCCTTATTTTCTTCATCTACCTGAGTTTCTACCTCATCTTCTTTATTGTCATATGTTTTCTCCTCTTTAGGGCTACTGTCAGCTCCTTCATTTGATACATTAGGATAAGGGATAGGAGGTGAATCTCTTTGTGGAGAAAGGCATATGTGGAGATGAAGGAGGAGTGGAGGTAGGTGGATGTGAAGTGGAAGGAAAATTTTGCAGAATGAAGGCTTGGGGATTGGAAAATACATCATGAGAGATAAAAACTTCCCAAGGGATTCTTTGCTTCTCCAGCTAGTGTAAAACAATTATCTTGACCAAGGAGTGGTAAAAAAGGCTCTGCATTTGATGGGCATAAATCCTCTTCTTGACTACTGAAGCCATTTTGTCAATGCTCCGGTATAGGTAGTATGGTAGGTTTAGTAATCTAACCCTGGTGAAGTGCATCAGAAGCCTTATGTGATAACAGTAAACCCTGCAGTACCTTCCCTCATAGGTGAAGTGCTTGATAATCCGCCTCATCAACAAGGCATACCTCTCTAGCAGGTGGAAAAAGGGGAAGATAACCATGCAACCTTGTTGACAGCTAGGTTTAAGGTAGAGCTCATAATATCTCAAGTCCAAATTCTTTTGTTTAAACCATATCTCACCAATATCTGGAATTCCTGTGGATTTAGCAATGCATTCAAATGATAGTTCAAAGTTTACTCCTGCTAGGTTGGCTTGGTGATTTTACAAATTGAGGATGAATGACCTAGTCAAATCTGAATGGCTTTGTACTTTCTTAACCTTCTCACAAAATTGATAACACCCAACATCTTGAAAATAGGTAAGTATCATTAGAGAGGAGGTGATTTGAATGGTGTCCAAGGGTTCAAACCTATTAACCCTTACTCCCTTGTGCTTAGGCTTGGTAGGCCTTTTACTTTCATCACTGCTGGTATGAATCTCTTCTTCAGACATGGTGACTCGTTTTTAGCACAGAAAGCCCTTTTTAAACTTGTTTGAGAGCCTTTAGGTCAAAGGGTGATAATGAATGATGTGAGGGAAAACTTTTGCAAATGAGGGCTAAGATGAAGCTTTCAAGGAGTGTTTTTAGTTTTCAGAGGTTGGTCTGCTGGTCACTGAGTGTCTTTACATATATAACAACCCTTCTTTTTTACAAACCCTACCCTAAGAGGCCAAAAAATTGATTTTATGGAAACTAAGGTTTGATCATATTAGGCCAAAAATGCCTTTCTTGATTATGAGAAAAACAATTGGAAAGTGAGGAGAAAGAGCCACCAACCTTTTTCCTTTGACTGTGGGAGATTTGGAGGCAAAAATATAAATTTTGAACCCTTTTGGACCAAATTTGGGCAAACTTTTTCTGTGCACAGTGCCTGCCCGACTGCACGTTCAAGTCGGGTTGGCCTATTGGAGGGTAGTGCTGGGTTGGAGAAGGGCCAATCAGGCCTGTCGGAGTGTAGCATTGGGTCGATTTGGTGGGCAGTCGAGCTTCCCCTGTGCCTATGCGTAACACTCGCCCAATTGCGTAGTGCCGGGCTCTCGGTGCGCAAATCAGTGTTAAATAACACTGTGGCCACCTCTTCTGAGCGCAGCGCCGATGGCCAGGTGCATAGCACCGGCCTCGATGCACAGAGCCTACAAATTTTCTCAAATTTGCACAAAAACCATCCAAAATCGCTCTCAACAGCTTGCTTCTTCTTTGCAGAGGTAAATGGGGTTGAGGAAAAACGAAATGAGGTTTTATATCGCTTTTGAAAAATAAATTTCATGCCAAGACCCACTTTATAAGGTTTATTTCCCTTTACTTTTTCCCACTGTGCTTTTTTGGCTTTTTAGTCCTGTAGGTGTCAGTTTGATATAAAAATGGCTTTTTATTTTTGCAGGAGTAGCTTGATGTCTCTCTTGTGCTCACAAAACCCTTCAACCAAGTTTAAACAAGTGCCTTCAAACCATTTTTAACAATGAACCTCTTTATGATGCTTATCACTTGCAAACAACAAATTTTTGTGAACTTTAGACATATTTTCTTTGATTGTCAATTCTGTCAGATTTCCTCTTTAAAATAGTGAAACAAAATCTCAATATGAAATCCCCAACATTAAGCATCAATATTCCTTTTACCCTCCATGTGGGCCATCATTGTGAAAAACATTTGGTTTGCTTATCTTTATCAATTTTCCTATACGTAGTTTATCTTGACAGTCCCGCAGAAATGTCATTTTATGGCTAACCTATATTTTGTAGAATATACCTTGATAAATAAACCATTTTGGAGGCCTTACTGCTCTCAAACCAACTATATGTTTGTTCTTAGTTTGAAAATGATGCAATTTAGTGAGGGAGGTGAGGTTTCTAAACCATTTTTTGTGCTTTTATTGGCCACTTCTGTTCTTGCAGGTGCCTACACAATTTCTTCCTTTGATCATTGTATCTCTTGAACTTGGACAACTCATTTTATCTGTAATGACCCATGTTTTCCATAGTTTCCTCCTTTGGAAATTTCTCCCCTCATGCTTGCCTCCTTGACTGACTTCTTTGAATTTGTTTGTGTCCTTTCTTTGAGAAGACAAGCCTTGAACTGATATTTATGTCTCTTTTGATGATACCATTCAACATCATTATTCCTTTCGTGTAGTGGAGTCAATGCCTCTTTACCAAATATTAGAGGGCAGCTTGAAAACCTCCGAAACCCTCTATTGTTATGAAGGAGGTTCTGTTATAACTCTTTGACCAGTTTTGTCAACTTTCCCAAAATGTTACGTTTTAGCGCTGCTTAGGAAAAAGTATATAGTGTTGTCTTCTAAGTTCTTTGAAACTTTTCAAAACTCATTAATTATTCCTAAAGTCTTTCAATGTGCACTTGAAAGGGTTGAGGTGTCTGTTTCCTTTGTAACCCTAGAACTGATCCCTTGTTTGTTCAGAACTGTTACAAACCCTGATTTCCATCAAACACATACCTTTCTACTTTCTTCTTGGTTGTGAGTGGTTTTCTTGTGATGGTGCTTCACATTACCTTAACTCTTGCTAGGTTGATGTCCTTTTGAGTCTTTTGTAGAAATGTAAGCAAGGGGCAGTTGTCCCCTTGCAAAACTTGTGCTTCAGGCCAAATACCTTTCTTGAATGATTTCTTTAATGAGTTTAAGACAAAATCACCAGTTCTTTCCTTCTTTGAATGCAATTTCCTCATATAGGAAAAAAAAATAGAGTTTGTAGGGCACCAAATGCACCCTACGACCCATGAAACCCTAGGTGACCTAGTGGAGGCTTTCTTGGACTTGGTTTTTGGACTAAGACCTAGAATTTGGGATCATCAAGTGTATAATAGAGTTTCTGATAGACTAATGTATTGAAGATCCAAAATCCAATGAAATTGACTTATCTTGAATAGCTTACAGAGATAGTTTGAGACTATTAGTGTTTGAGAGTATTTTTTGAGACACAACAAAGTTGTTTGATTGGTGGGCTTAGGTAGCAGTGGGGGGATTTTTTAGGAAAAATAAAGTAGAGGATTTGGGCCAAAGGTGAAAGTATATAGACAAGATAGATGACATGAGCCCCTAATGGGATTCTGAGACAGGTAAGAAAATGCTAGAAAAGATGGAAAGATGAAATAGTGAAAAATTATCTTTAAGGATGATGAAGGCAGTTAGATTTCTAGAACTCACAATGTTCAAGAACTTTGTTTCTAGAAATATAGGGAAATAATTTAGTCATCTATGAAGGAAAAAATTATTGATGACTAAGAGAGTTCTCCCGTGATTTAATGGGGTCCAGTTATAGTTATTTGTGACTTGTAATTAGTTAAATCAATTAATTGAGTTAAAATAAGTTTAACTAGTTCTAACTTAGAGATGAGCTAGTGATAGGTCCAGTGAATTAAATCTGATTTCATTCAAAAGCAATAATCAATCAGTTAACTGACAATTTGCTACAAATAGTTATTACATGTCAATTCTAAGGAAGGCCTAGTTGAGACAGAGGTTATAGGGATGATAACTATCAGTTGCATAATTAGAAAATTGTATAGGTCAGTTATAGAGTTGTGTGGAATCTTATGATGCATTGTGTAATTAATTCCACAGAATTTCCTATTTAATAATGCAACAATTCCTCCAAGAATGCATGAGCAAGGGAGGTTGAGTAAAGTCTTAGAATTAGTTAAGTATTTGACTGATTTTTCCTATATCAGAGTGAGACCATTGACAGAGTGCATGAATTTATCAGTGAGAGAAAAACATTGTATTATTTCATGGTCTTGAATTTATACAATATACAGATAGCGTGGTTTTAGGCAATGTGCTTTCCCCAGATATATCCTGTTTTTTGTGATTGATTGTCTCTTTCTCTTACTTGTTATGTGATTGTACGATCGTCTTTTTTTTTCGCAAATTGTAGAAGGATTCAATATTTTGTTTCAATCCATTACAAGATTAGTTTGAATCTCCTTGTTATATTTTCTACACATAATTAAGGGAGTAGTAGAAATCAAATCTTGGTAAATAAAAAAATTAGATTTATTCTCAGGTGACCACTTCTAAAGAAATCAAAAACACATAAGAGAAACCTTGTATGACTATATAGTCGATGATACAACAATAGTATGAAGTCATGAAACACCTTTTCAAGTGATGCCATGAGCATCCATCAATCCAACCACACACAATATTTGTTTTTGGTACTAGACCATGGTTCTCTATTTCACATTTTTCTACAACAGGCTAACCATATAGCTACTGCGGTTTTCATTTTTAGATAAACACATCTTATTCATATAAGGGTGTTTTTATGGCTTATATTTCTATTCTGTAGGCTTAAATCCTATTGAAACAAAATTATCATTTGTAATGACACTATCAACCATCTCTTCAGTCCATGCAACATAGCCGGTAGGGGGTCAATTTCCTAACAACACAATATGAACTCCACCTACAAAAAATGACACCTTCCCACATGTAACATAAATAGGGTAAGATAATGATTCAATATCAATAGCTTATCAAATAACTATTCTAGATTTCTACACTTATGAGTAATATGAACAATAATGCCTTATTCATTTTTCTGAAGTCCTCCTCTAGTATATCCCATTTTTCTTAGCAATGGAGTCCCAATATTGATAGTATTTTTCAAAGCTAGGTGAAACAAAAGGATGTGATGAAACAACACAAACATCAACATAAACTTTCCTACAAAAAATGAGGCTACAATAAAAATAAAAATAAAAGGTGGAAGAATTATTAGGTGAGTCTAATAGCTCAACAACAACAATCTTGTTCTCAACATTCTATAGTAAAGTGAATTCTAATTCATGATTTCATTGAGTTCCTTCAAGTGCTAGACAATATCATTCTTCACAGTCAACTACTATAAAAAGAATTTAATACCATGTAAAGTTATTTGACATTACTCATTTATAAAATACCAAGAGAAGTCCTCCATTATACAATGATAGAAGATATCCATTATTAGTTAAGAATAACTATGAGAAATGGATAGATAAAAAAATCCTACAAAATTTTGTAACTTGTAACCATTAGTTATTTATATATAATTTTTATTTCTTTTGAGTATATTTTCTATTTAGAATAATCATTTTAAAATATAATAATAAATTTGGATTATATTTTTAATTATTATTATAAATCGTTCTATTTATAAATATTTGAAATTATATATTTTATTATTATTTTTAAAATAATTTAGATTTAATTTGAGAAATAGATGTTTGGGTTTCAATGAATTTTAAGAGATTGTTAAAACAAGTAATGTTTCAAGATATTATAAGAATAATTATTATGAACTCAACTTGTTACATGCAAGAATTGAATTTTAGTTGGCAAGATAATTATGATTCTCCCAACCACTTGAGCTAAACTCAATTAACATAATTCTCATAGATATTATGAAAAGAGGATAATTATTTTAATAGAAATACTAATTTAGTTTTAAGTTGAATAACTAATAAAATATCTCTAAATGTGCACATATCGTCACCGCACGCTATGCCATTCCTTCATAATTTACCACATTCAACCTTCGCAACATGATTTTTGGGTGTGGAGCCTGATTATCTTTTTTATTTATATGTATCACAGTTGTGGACCCATGTTCTTAACAGGGCGACAACGTCGCCTGTAATTGAACATTGCCTGGGGGGTCAATCTAGGCCTTGTAAAAGTATTGTAATTTCTAGTCATTCTGGGTTGTTCATTAGGTGAATGATCTGGCGGTAGAAGTTATGTTTAATTTATGGTTTTTTTTCCTAGAAGGCAACCCCTCATTTTGTATGAGGGTATTGTATTGTGGTTATGCATTGTATGTGTATTCTCAGAGCCAGAAACAAATAGGGAGACTGTGATAGAGAACCGAGGATATTACAACGGATCTATTATAGGTTGCGTATCTTCATTTTGCTAGATAATAGAAAGGAAGGACTCGCTGTTCAAGGTGGACGTAGCCCAAATAGGGTGAACCACGTATTCTGTGTCTCTCTGGTTTTATATTTTTTCTTTGTTTGTGTTTCTGCATATTTTATGTGTTGCATTGCTCTATAATATATAATTTTCTAACAATGCTGAGACATGAACAATTATATTAGACAATGGGAAGGGTCTTCGTTTCACACCTCTTATCTACTTTCTGGCTAATGTAAACACTGTGGCTCATTATAAAAAGGCACTGCAAGGCATTTACAGGAACCTGAGCTCCATGGTGATGTGATTCCAAACAATTTAATCTATCACATTAGATCCACATAACATCCCCAAGCCAGTTGGAACCTTATAAACCATTGTCATTTGTCACATAGGTGTCATGGTAGCCTAATCCTACATGTTACCCACTTCCATTACATCTTGCTAATGTCACACTAACATCAAGGTGATTTAATCCCACTATGTGGCATCCTCTAGTGATGCCACATGTCATCCAAAAATCAGCCACATGACCATCCGAAATGGCCTTACTTGCAATGTCGCGTGTCATACTATCAATGTGCCACATCACATGTCCATGTCATTTAGAATCATACATGGTAACTATGTAGCCATACCCTACCTACATGGCATCTATCACCCCAGCTTAAGCCAGGGGTCCCACTAGGTCCTAGACCTTCATGTAAATCAACATTTCTTCGTTATAAGAAAATTTGGCTCATGTGAGTGTTTCTCCATTATAATTCATATTATTTCTTTGTTTCCTAGGATAGAGATATTCCATCAGCCGCCACACGAAAATGAAAAATTGTGATAATGCATTTAGCCACAATAATGAGGTGGTATATAAAAGTTCACGATGAATAATGAGAGCATTCCCATCTCACGCTATTTTTTAACTTTGTGCCAAAGTTCCCACACTTAGGAGGTAATCATTGTCACACCTCCACAATGTGACAAGAACATTTGGCAACAGGAGATGGGCATAAATCTCCTGTAATCTCCTGTTGCTAGTCTCCATAAATTCCTTATGTCCATTTCAACGTGAGAAAAATTACCACTATTTATCCACCATTATGTGATTAACCCCAAGATTAGTGGTAAATCATGTAGACTATGTTAAAGCCTATGCATTTGTAAATATTTCGAATATTTTCACAAATCCTATGAAGGCTTAATTCTTCTAAATATAAGCATATTTCTCTGTGACAACTAATTTTTAAATCCTCAAGGATTTTATCTCATTGCAAAGCCTTTATCAACGTCAATAAATGCTCAACACCAATGCGTTAAACCATAGAATGGATCCCACATCGAATACTAGATCTATTGTTATACCTTACATTGTATCAATCACAATCCCTTACCAAGAAAGGTAGTCAATAGCCTATAAGCACAAGGATCCATGATTTACATAGCGTATCGAGTAGTGAAAATCACACATAGAGTGATAGTCAATTGAACATGGCATGATTAAGACTAATCATGAAAATATCTCCATAATTATGGAACATATCCACAAACATAGGCTCAACGAGCCTTTGAAACCATGAGAACATTCGTATAAATAATTCATTATAGACTACTAGGGAGATCATATTCCCCAATATAAAATGTTGTTATATTCATTGTCGTAACACACAAAAAAACATTCATCATTCATAGTGTAACATATGTACAATGTATATACTTATCTAAATAACTGAAGGGATTAACAACTAAGAGAGGGACTTCAACTCTCCTCCTAACCATAAGTCAACTGTAGTGCTATTTTTTCTTGTAGTTAACTACCCCGAGCCAAATTCAAAGCTTCAAGATTGAAGTGATCAAGGGAAATTCACACTAGTTTGATTGACAAATTCACATGGGAATCCATAGTACACAATGCCTCCACCTGACATCCAGGAGTCTAGAACACATTGTGCCTCCACCCAAAAATCACTTCAAGGAATCCATAGCACAAAATTATCCACCCAAAAAATCACTATAGGAATTCATAGTCCAAAGTATCTCCACCCACTTCATTCTTTAGGAATCCAGATCCTATATTGCCTCCACCTACAATTTGGCATGACTCCATAGCACACCATGTCCCCACTTGTTAAATTTCAAGAGGATCTAGAGCACTTCATCTTGGAACCTATTAAACCAAGCAAAGGAATCCATAGAAATCAATATCCACATGTTAGATGAAGCATAAGAATCTAGATCACACTAGATAGTGGCTCCACTTGATAATCAAGCACAAGAATAAAAACCTGTGTTCGATGGATCCAACTAGTGTCGTTTCACTTTCCTAAACATTCCTTCATTGTATGTGTTTTCTATTTGCATTATATTATGTTACTTCACCCTAATATCATTCTACGCACCTTTATTCTTTTCTATTCTTTACTTTCCCTTTATGTGTTGACCAGATCCCACTAATTCCCCAAGCACAGTACTAGTTCGCCCTTTTACTTAGGCACCCATACATGATTTTCAATGCATGTACAACTTGATTTTAATGCTACGACGATATAGGTCAATATTAAATGCATAATTTTGAGCTTGGCTACTTCCCCTTCACTAAGTTTGAATCTTTTTCCACTCTTAATCTAGTCATCATTTTAAAATTTACATTAGTTTACATGAACAATTCATATAATAATATTTACATGAGGGGTGACAAAATGGATATTACAACTAGTGGATTAGTCACTACATTTTTATTATTATTCTTGGATAATTTCAAAAAAATATGATTCTCTCTAAGGAATTTGGCTCGTTCATATTACAATAGTAGTTTCTACATTCTTATTTCTTCAAGTAGTTGTTTATCTTTCTATCCCACCACTTGAATATCTCTTCAATGTTCAACATATATGTGTGAATTATCTTACACACTGAATTGAGAGAACTGCACCAAGAGAACCATTGTTGTAATTTAGGTATTTTTAAAGAAGTGTTTCTAGTAGTTGTTTACTTAAGATTTATATAGCAATATATACTAATATACAAGTAGAGATATAGAGAAGATAAGGAAGAGACACAAACAAAAATGCATATATTTATACTCATCATTACCTTACATGGTAGATTTATCTATCTATATACCTTGGTCAATTGACTTGACTGCGAGGTTCGGTGACTTATAAAATAAACACAACTATATTATTATTCAACTACTCTTTTACTTGGATGACTATTAGGTTTTGTCTACATAGTTCTCTATCCCTTCCAATAGTGTCGATGATTAGAAAGCCTAGCTAAATCTTAGCAATAACCTTAATTTTCCAACTTATAAAAGTTGAATTCAAAGCATTTCAAGATCCAAATCCTTAAAAATATAAAAATCAAAATTGGGAGATAAGCACCTTTCGCAACATAGTGATACTAGATATGGAACCACTTAAGAATTGGAGAAATGCACCTATGTTGATGGCTATAAACAATTGTGTACAAATTATAACTTAGACTTGCTGATCTAAATTGGATTATCTCATGGGTACCAACGAGACCCAGTTTGGAAAATTGGGGTTTGATACCTTCTGGGAGTAGTTTGAGGCATTAAATTCCATTTTGGGGGGATAAAAATTCACCACTTTACCACTACACTATATTTTCCTATTCTACAAATTTATTCATTTCCAATAAAAGAATAATCGCCTCAATCAAAGTTCATATGCAAAATTTATGCCACTCATAATTTGATCTTCCTATTTTGATCACCATAATTTGAGAGGATGCCACGTTAACTCCCATTATTCATGGAATAGGGGATATCCATGTTATCATGATGAAGAATACTCTAGCAGAGTCTATGTTGTAACTCCAATTAAGATTTGGAGAATTCAAACATAACCACTAGTAGGCTATCAAGTTATGTTCCTTGGAGGAGCAAAGTTTTCGAGAGGGATAGAGAGATAGAGCATAGAAATATGGTTTGTGCACTGCAGTAGCCCACGATCCATGGCCCTTCTTTGTACTTTTAAACATTTTCTATTTTGAGAAAGAAAGCAGAGCAACCTCATCTTCCAACTGGGCTTTCTCCTGAAATGGTTTCTCAAGATATACTTTATGTCAATGGTGGTTTGTGAGTTTTTATTTCGTTTTTCTCTTTTTGCTACATACTTATAATTTGCATGAATACACAATAAAAAACAATTATACAGCTAGAATTATAAAAAGAAATAAAATTTTATAGTGTAGATTTCTAACTTTCTAACATATTTTCATATTTTTTTTGTGATGCACTATCTAATAAAATATCCATAGGAATTTAGATATCACTTGAAACTCAATAAACTATAAAAACTCAATTTAAAAAAAAAAAAAAAAACTAATTGTGTAGGATTAATTGCATCTAGAAACGCTTTGTGGATCCAAAAAGAAATTTGGTTTTCTTAACTTTTTCCATAAAGATAATAGCATTAAACCATCTTTAGAGCAGTTGGAAGTGGCCAAGATATCCATGTGAAAAAATTAATAAAACAAAAAACTAAATTTTAAATTTTTTTCACTTTTTTGTATATTTATCATAAGATTGGATTGGTCTATATGAAATTGCATAAAGCATTAACCCTCCTCTCGTGTCCTAGAAAACAACATAATCAATACAAATTCATATTTTTTTATCTGCATTTGCAAATTACACTCTAGAAAGATTGACAACATTAACCTTCCCCCTCCCACAATATCCTACCCAATGAATAATAAATCATATTTGTCGGTCTTCATTATTACACTCTATAAAAGATCCACATTAGAGAGCACCTATTTTATGCCATAGAATTATTTTATTAACTAAATATACGATAACTTAAGGATCTATGTACGTGATTAAAAAAAGAACTTAATCGAATTATAGGCAGATATACATGTAAGTCTTTGTTAATTTCTCTATATAAATTATTTATAAAACCTTATATAAACAAGGGCGCAACAACTGGCATAGCACTAGTCTCTACCGATATAAGAAATAATTGACCATAAACTGAAAGAAATGGTTGTAAAAATAGCCAAATAAGAAAGCATTGACCATAAAACTGAAAGAAATGGCTGTAAAACTAGCTAAATATAAGAGTGCCAAATGTAAGAAAATGGCTGCAACCTCTATTATTTTGACAATATTCCTATTCCCTGGATTTATGACTGTAAAACTAGCCAAATATAGGAGTGCGAAATATAGGAATGCAACCTCTAGTATTTTAAAAATATTCCTAGAGTTATCTGGTATGCTTGCAACCTCTAGTATTTTGACAATATTCCTTGGAGTTATTTTAACATATAAGGAACCCAACCATATAGATATCAATAGTCTGCATCACATAATATAAAACACATAACTGGTAATAAACACACGTTGAACCATATAGATATCAATAGTCTGCATCTCATAATATAAAGTGTTACACCATTTTTTGGTCTTCTAACCTATTATCATTAGATGAACCCAAGTACACCATGTAAGACCAATTTTACCCTAAGTAAAATTGCTTTCACTATGTGAAATAACTTAGTAAAACACCTTTATTAAGTTGTTTATGGTCTAAATAGGAAAACCCAAAAGGAAATAATAAACAAATCTATATTTATTTATATTTCCTGGTCATATTTAACCCAAAACAAGGAAATCAATTAAATAAATCCTTATTTATTTAATTATTTCCTAGGAATAAGTTATTTAAATCCTTATTTAAATAATATTCCTAGTTAAATTTGACTAAATTATTTATAAATAATTAGATAAATCATTATTTATTTAATTATATTCCCACCATTTCCTTAAAATAATAAATAAATCATTTATTTATTTATTATTTATAAATAAAAGAATGGACCCAAGTCAAAAATCCTTTTCCCTCCAACAAATATAATAAAATATTCCTAAAAGGTGGTTCTAGAATTTTATTAATAATATTTTATTCATGCACCAAGTTCTAGATCGCCCTAATATTTTGTTATAAATAGAAGGGTTTTCCCCATTCATTAGTTACCTTTCATTGCATTAGATCACTCTGGATCTATACACTTGGTCACATTTTCCATTTTTTCCTTGTGAGCTCCCATTGAGTTCTATGTTTGTCTGGGTTTTCTACACCAACAAGAGAGAGGAATTTTAGATCTGAAATGTTGAGGACTTTCAAGAACCCATCCCATTGAGGAGAACCGGAAAACACCTTTCTTGTTTTCCTCTCAGGTGCCCCCTTTTTAATATAAAAAATTCTTTCAAATACATCATTCTTTTTTTGTCTATTGGATGCATGGAGCCATATTTTATTACTGCTTAATGTCTTTTATGCTTAGATCTGGATGTGTGCAGCATTATTTGGGTCAACTAATTGTAGACTTAAAGATATTGGCAGCCATAACTGATGTTAGGGCTATTTGTTATGCGTAGCTAAAGTGATATTTTACGAAGAAAGATTCATACTAACAATTGGCGACTCCACACGGGTTTTCTTTTGCGACCGCTGTCGTTTTATATATTCCTGCATATCCAGCTATTTCAGACCCTAGGGTTTCTCTTCAGTTTTCTGTTCTTCCTATTTTTATGGTGCCTTTCACCTCTAAAACCCTCAAACATTAAAATTTTAACTTCTGTGTGTTTATGGCCCTATTGCGCAAGTGACAGACATCAGCCGCAACTGAGACGATAATTTTTTCTGAAATCTGCCGCCGAGAGACCCTGATCTGCAGGTCACACTTATTGGCCCAAAAACTGTGGCCTGGACTAGAGGGCGCATTTTCTGCCCCAAAACTGTGACCTGGACTGAAAACAGGTTAGAACCTGTGACCTGCACTTTTTTCTGCACTTTTCCGGCAATTTTCCTAGGTTTTTCTAAAGCTTCTATCAGGGTTTTCTAGCCTCCTTCTATGCCCATTTGGACCTGTTTCTGATCTGTTTCATTCAACTAAGTGGGAATATTGCCCCTTAGGGCTTTATTAGCCTCCACTTTTTGTGGGCGAGTTTTAGCTATTTCAGACGTCTGAATTTTCATAGTTTCAACCTTCTTCTTTTCCGATCTAATACCTCCTCTTCAGATCCCTTTAGATCAGCTCTTATCCCTTTCAAATCACCTTATATTGTTTTTTTTGGGTTTACCTCTAGGGCCACCTCTTTGTCCCTCCTACCTTTAGCTAATTTTCCCTTTTGTTACAACAGCCTTGCCTCTGCCTCTTTGCTGTTCTCTACACCTCTTTCCAACAGGTTTATCCTTTAGATCCCTGTCCCTCCCGAACTTAGATCTGTCGGCCTATTTTTCACATGTTTTGACTAGATTTTTTCCCTCTTTTTAGACTAGTTTTGAGAGACCCGCCTTCTTGGGTTAGATCGATGGCTTGTTAGTTGTTAATTTTATGTTATTTCAGCATTATATACTGTCATTTGCAGAATTTTTTTCAATTACGCAGCACACTTTTTATTTTACTGTCAAAACGTCTGGGTTCAATAAATTAAAATAAACACATGCCACACACTAACCCTAAGTGAAGAAGAGCCTGGTTAGCACCGCCTGGCACAGATATTAAAATCAATTGACACTGCACCTATCTGCCCTTGTTTTGACATTGACCTCACTTTATTTTGCACCTCCCTACCCTTGTCGGTTTTTCTTCTTCCCGTCTTCATTGCGCCTCCAAGGCGTTTATTCTAGAGACTGGACTTCACCCTCAGATTCCGGTTGGTTGAATTCCTCCTTCCTGTCGTCATCAAGTAAGTCCTCCCCCGAGTCTGCACTCCGACTCTTCTTCTGATTTTTTGGGTTCTCCCCCTACTACTGGTTCTCCCCCTGTTACCTTCACCATGTCTAGTTTAGGGCCTAGCGCTAGCGGCAACCCCAGTTCTACTACTGGGTTCATTTCTAGTGGAACCACTATGGGAACTACCTCAACTATCCCTTTGCTCCCTTATATGGCTGGTCTCAGTCTCCCCGATTTCAATCAGCTGATCAATGATCCTATCTGTCACGATGTTAGTTGGCATGCTATGCCAACCAAGCTCCCCTCCAACATTCCCAAGTTCGAAGGCCTTGCTAGTGAATATCCCTCCAACCATATACGATCTTTCCATCTATGGTGTTCATCCAATTCTATTACTGACGACTCCATCCATCTTAGATTGTTCCAACGCACGCTTACTAGCAAAGCTTCTAAATGGTATGTTGATCAGGCCACCTCCTCCCATACCACGTTTGCGACCATTGCCCAAGCCTTTTTATCTTATTTCCAGCTACCTCTCTGAGACGACACTTGTACCGAGATTTTAACTTCTTTCCGTCAATCCTCTTTGACCCACCTTTCCGCTCATGTCCAAGAATGGCGGCGAAGAAGAAGCTTATGTCGTGCTCCTCCCTTTGAAGATCAGGTTTATATGGATTGGTTCCTTCGCTCTCTCTTACCTCCCATTGGCAAGGATGTTGCCTCCCATTTCCCTCAAACCGAAGAAGTCGCCTTCCAAATAGCCTTGAAATATGACCTTATCTATGCTCAATCTGGTTATGTTTATACCGTCCTTCCTAACCTCCCCAAACCCGGTGGCGCTAATGCCCTGGGGGCATCTCACTCTGCCGACGGTATCATTGGAGCTCTTTCACATACTGCTGCTCAACCTCTTATGGGCTATGGTTTCCCTCCAGGAGGGGCCAGCACCTCCAGCACTTTCCCCCCTCCAGGTATCATGTACCCAAGATATGGCATGCCTCCTCCTTTTTCCCACCCTCCTGCTTACCTCAATGTTGCCCACCCTAACCCTTATCCTTACCTACAGCCTGGTGTCCCAGCTCCTCCAGAATTTGGACCTCTCCCTCCCTTGCCTTCTCAACCCCCGCAGCCGCACTTACTACCCCCTCCAGGGCAAGTTTTTGCGCAGCAGGGCGCGACTAATTCTCTTCCTTATCCAAGAAAGAGGAAAGGCAATAAATCTGCCTCTGGTAATCGTGGACCCAATCCTCCAAGTATTGATTCTAACACCGCTAAGCAACCACAGGGCTCCCAGCCCAAGCCGGACAGGCCTCTTCACACCAATAAGACATGTTCATGTTGCGGTGTTTTTGGTCATTACACTCATGATTGTCCCCTATTACCACAGATGTGGCAGATGTGGGAGTCTCAGGCCACAGTGTGGGGAAAACATTCCTCCCCTACTGTCCCTCCCAATACGGCTACTTCTGAACCCGCTGTGTTTACTGATCCTTTCCCTCAACAAGGATTCATGGCCACTCAACCACCTCATGCCCTGGTAACCACTCAACCTTCCCCTTCTGGTTCCTCCGATTACCAAATTCTCATGATGGCCTCTAACCAACCTCTCACCGTCGACCTTAACCTTCAAACTCGATCTCGTCAGTACTCCAGGCCTTCCGCTCCGTCTGTCTCCAAGTCCCCATCTTTAGGTCCTACAGAGCCTCTATCGACACCCAATGGTCCCTTGCAAATCCCTCCGCCCAAAGCTGAGGTTCATACCAAGATTCCTAAGGGCCCATTACGCCGAAATGCTACCTTTGGTCGGGCTTCCCATTCATATAGCACAGTAGATGATGTGGCACAATCTCCTGCTACCGTTTCAACGCTGGAACTCCTCCAGTCATGTCCTTCTCAAAAGAAGGCTCTACTATCTACTGTGGGTGTTGTAGATCCTACTGACGACCAATTTATTGTTTTCGACCCCCGTCAGTCAGACCATCCCCCCCTTCCTGCTTTTGTTGCTTTCCAAATCCCAGTCAAAATATGAAATGCCAAGGTCGCTTGGTGTATTATTGATGAGGGGGCATATACCTGTGTGATTTCTACTTCGGTTTGGAAACAACTTGGATCTCCTGAGTTGGCCCCTTCCACAATCACCCTTCGTGCGTGGGATGGCCATGCCTCCCAGCCCATCGGCCTTTTCCCTAACTGTCCCATCACCCTTGCGGGTGAGATTGTTTGTGTCGACATTGAATTTATCGATGCCCCTCTTGACTATAACATTCTTTTGAGGCGTAGTTACACTTATGGCATGTCTGCAGTCCCATCTGCAGTCCACCACAAGATGTTTTTCCCTCATAATGGAAAGATAGTCACAATTGACCAGTTGACATATCATGAGCCAGAATCTCAGACTTCCCCTCAGTCGATCATCTCTTCTGTAGCCAATAAACCAACCGTTGATTCTTTGACCAGTGTCTCCCCCGGCATCTACAAAGACTCCTCCTTGCTTGGAACCTTCCCTAGTCTTCCTCCTCCTCTTGTCTCGGATCCTAGCTCGGCGAATATTTGCATGATGCAATCGTCTCGGGCCGACCTCACACAGCCCGCTTTGGCTAGTCAACAACCTCAAACTCGCCTGCCACTACCTGCTCCTAGCCCTTCGCCATCGCCAATTGGACCTCTTCCTGCTGACCCTTCCCCTACAGATGGTACCCATGAGCCTCTCTACCCTCCTGGGTCGGTTCCCCCAAGTCTTAACCATCTTGGCACCATCCCTCATGGCCATTACCCCATTGTTCAGATACCTTTCCTTGCTCCCCCTCTCTGAGTCTATTCGGTCCCCATCATGGCCACCCTTTCCCTCCCTAATTTGACCCTGGGTATTCCCGTCTGGTACCTTGACCCTCCAGCCGCTACCCCACCAAGTCACCCCAAACCATACCTTGCCTTGAAACCAGTTCAACCAGTTCCCGTAGCTGCTTCCGTTGCTATAGTGCCACCCGGTCCTCACCAGGACCCTTCTCCTGCTGTGACAGCTACGGGCAAGAAATACAAACTTGCTCGCAAGGGGGCATCCAAAGACAAGGCCACCACACCCGACCCTACCCCTCCTCCACCCGCCAAGCCTTGTGCCTTGTGTGATGGTTTCGGTCATGCCACCCACACTTGTCCTAAGTTGCCCCATATCCAACCCATGGTTAAGGTCGCGTTCCCTGAATCTACACTCCCTGAAACCTCTATTTCTTCCTCGTCCACAGCTAAGAACCCAAAGACTCTTCGCACTAACAAACCCTGTGCTCTGTGTGGTGTCCATGGCCATTATTCTCACCATTGTCCTCACCTCACACATTACCTAGCCTCTTTAGAGGTCATTCGTGAGTACGAGGTCGAACAAAATCAATCCGCCTCTCCCATCCTTGCTCAATATGCGTCAGGCTTACTCGAGGATCCCCCCGCTACCATTGACATTCCTTCTCTAGATGTTGAGATGTCAAAACCTGTTGCCCCCCTCCTATACCTATCATCAACCGCACGACCCTCAGAGTACATTCCCTTCGAATCCACTCCATCTGTTTTGCTTGATTCCCCTTCAGCAACATTCTTGGGCTCTACATGCTTTGACCATCTTTTGACTTGTTCTTTCGTCATCCCCCGTGATGATCCGTATGTGCACCTTTCTTCCCATGTTGGTGATTTAGGTAGCTTTGCAGCACCATGTGTCTTCCTTGACCTCTCCCTTCCCTCTCATCACTAGGAGGATAGCATCCATATCTATGATGTCCTTCGCAGCATGAGCTCCCGCTTTTCCTCCCGTAGTTCTCATTCATCACCCTCTAGTCGATCTATGAGTCCTAGCCATCCTACCTAGACTACTCCCTCCCATAGTAGTCATTTGATGTCTACCCTAGACTCGCGCTACCCTCATTCTTCTCCTTCCTCCTGCTTCTTGTCTCTTGACACTATTCCGCCAGACCTCTCGTCCACACATTATATTGGCTATGCCAATGGGGTAAGTTGCTACTCCCGGAATCTCGCTTTGGCCGCCTGGGCTATCTTTACCCCCTTGCATACCCTCGTTCTTTCGAATGGGGTCTGCATTGGTAATGCCACCAATAATCAGGCTGAATATGATGCAGTACGTGGCCTCTTAGCCGATGCCCTATCTCATCGCATCCTCCATCTGCACGTTCATTTAGATTCCCTGCTTCTTGTTTTACAACTCAATGGTGTCTATCATGTGCATAACCCTATCTTGTTTAGACAATATTTATGAGTGAAAATTTTGATACATGACTTTAGACTCATTACTTTCAACCATGTCCCTAGAAATCAAAATCACTACGTAGATAGAATTGCAAATCATGTTCTAGAATGGCATTTATCACACACAAGAAAATAAAATTTCAAACCATCAACACAATGCATATACATAATATAGATCATATAACATGTTTTTAGATTCCATCTACTCTGAAATATATGACATGCCCATAGCATGTTACAAAAAAAAAAACTAAAAAACTGGGGGGCACCACTTGCCCCTATATACACACTGGAGGGCACCACTTGCCCTACATCTAATCACTCTCTGGAGGATCCCGATCCAATGGCTCTACTCCTGCAGCTCGTAGATCACACACAGTCTGACCAGCCATCGCCATGCGTCACATGATACCTCACCATTCTGAGGGTAGCCCAATACATAGCTCTATGTATTGGTCGTCTAAATCCTTCCAACTCCGCTCCGACACACCGGTCAGCAGCCGCTCACATCTACGAAGAATGTCCTCCACAAGAGCAGCCAAGATGAGAAGCAACAAAGGAAGACTTGGCCCTTAGAATGCACTAAGACTTTTCACTTTGCACCTATTGGCACCTAGCATTGGTGTACCTAGCATGCCTCTCTTGGAAAAGGTAAAATGATGACTTATTAACCCTCTTATGTGTTCATTTCCTTATAGTTTAACTTTTTTCTCCCTTTCGGTGCATTGAAAGTCCCTGACATGCATTGACACACCCTTGCACATCTTGGCATTCATTATTGCTTGGCACATATTAGCATGTTTTACATGCCTTCGCACTATCTGACACATCTTAGCATTTCCTAGCACACCTTGGCACTCATTTCCTCATAGCTATCCTTTACATTTTTTCATGGCTTGGGAACCCAATCAATTCCTTGGCTACTATAGTTCATGTGACAATATTGGCTTGCTTCAACTGCAACAACTTGACCAATTGCACCTACTACAAGTAGATTGTGCCTTGTTCACCTAAGAACTACCTATAACTCATCTTATGCCACTCATGTCCAATCTCAACTTGTCCCACTTGACTAGTTACCAAGACAAGGATCACATGATCTAGCCATGGCCATAAAACTACTAAGTAACATAGCTTACATAGGAAATATTTAACATGTATGTTCAGTTCATATAAAAATTAGAAAATTAACTAAGATTTTGCAAGAACCACAAGATGCACAAGGCACATGAGATATAAGCTGAGTGCCCCAAAACTTATACACAACAATGTAAAATATGAAATTATCTATAATAGTTTAAAACATGAGCATGTATCCAAAGTGTGATGCATCTCATATAAAAAAATAGCTAAAGGCAAAACAATGTTGTGCCTAGCACAAAGTCATCTCCCTTTGTCTAAAACTGCTATGTCGAGCCCCGTGTAACAAACGTAGGCTTGCCTCTTGTAGATCCTATTCTGAACTTCTCCTAACACACTTCATCCTTAACACACTTGAATTCTTTGACACTCCCTGGCACACACTCTTATTCGTTCCTTTCCATGAAATTTGACCTAGTTATCCCTTGATATGCCCTAAAACTCCCTAACACTCTTTAGCATGCATTGACATTGTCCAACATGTGTTAGCATACCTTTTCATTCCTAATGTGCATGCCCTGACCGTCCCTAGCTATTATGCCCTCACAACTACCCTTACTTAATTTGCAACTTGTGAACCGAACCAATCCCTCGGATGACTACAAGAGATTGACCAAGTTACGGTTACTACAAGTAGACTATGTTTTTGAATTTTGTAGCTTTGGAGGTACTCCACAAGCCTAGTGAGATGGTTTTGTGTGAGTTTGGTCACAAAAGGCTTTGTGGTAAAAGAAGCCAAGCAAAGGGATTTTGGACCCAAGATGGGGTTTAAAATCTAAAAGAAAATTAAAAAGGAAAATTAATATTTCCTAAGGTCTAAGTGGATAAAACCTGTAAGTTTTAGAGGGTTACTAAGAGGTATAGGAAAAACTATTTAAGGAGGCCTTAGGATGAAGGAAAGAACATCAAGTGAGAAGGAGCTCATTTGATCAAGGGGGCGAAGAGAGATGTAGTCCTAAATTAGGTCAAGTAAGAGGGTCGAGTAAGGGTTTCTAAAGGGAGGCTGTGATCATCCTCCAAGAGAAAGATCATCATGTGAGGGTTCACAAGAATGTTGCATACCTTAATGGTCGTTTCAAGTTGGGAAGTAGGATGGAATATTGTTGGTTCTCTTCTGGCAGATCGAGCTTAAGAGAGGTTTCTCATGAGAATCTGGGCATGTGATTTTAATGGTGTCTTTGAGTGAAGGCCACATCAAATTTTGAAATGTTGAAATTTGCAACAAGAAAAATTGAAATTGGAAACCAGAAAGGACAAAAAAAAATGCACCCACACTGGTGAAGAATTTTGATGCACTGGGAGTGAGGAATGTGGGGGCGTATAATTTATTTTTCCCATAAATAAATCGGACAATAAATTGTAATTTCATCTCATAACAACTTATTTCAGTTAACTAACTCATGATGACTGAGTTAGCTCAAGAAATTCGAGTTGAGGGTCTAAGATGAGGAATGTAAAGGTATTAATCTAATATTTTTGGAGTCCAGTTGCAGTTGATGCATTAGTGGGGTGCAAGTGCGAATTAGTTATCTCAATTAAATGAGTTAAAATCACGTTAAATAGTTCTAACTAAGTGATGAGCTAGTGAGAGGTCGGCCAGTGAATTAAATTAGATTTAATTCGAAATGGGTGATCAATCAGATAACTGATAATTCACTATTAATAGTTGCACGCATGTCAGTTCCGAGGAAGACCTAGTTGAGACAAAGGTTAAAGGGAACATAACTATCATTTGTATTTATAAAAAATTTCCCTTGTGCAATTATAAAGTCATTGGGATGCCATGATGAATGGCACAATCAAGGAAGACTTTTTTTCCTAATTAATAGGGAGCTAATTCCCTAGGAATTGCATGAGTAACGCAGGCTGAAGGAAGGCTGAGAATTGGCTAAGTACTAGACCAAGTTTGCCTAGATCAGCGGGAGGAAATTGCAGAGTGTTGGAGAATCTCATGAGAGATTAAGCATTGTATTGTTTCATGATTCCTTGACTTAATACAAAATAGAGATAGAGGGGTTTTGAGCAGTTTCTTTCCCCAAATACATCATGTGTTGTGCGATAGATAATTTATTTCTCTTACTTATATGTGATTGTGTGATCATGTTTTGTTTCCGAAAATTGTAGGAAAGATTCGATATCTTTTTTTAGTACATTATAGATCAGATTGAATCTCATTGGTTAGATTTTCTACATGGTATCAGGGAAGGAATTTTTTGGGCGATGAGTTTGTAGAGAATATCTGAAGATTTTGGTGTAAAATTTCAAAAAAAAAATTAGCATATTTGGATTCCTTGCGAAAAACTACCTAAATGGAAAATCAAGTCGGAGCTCTGATGAGGGAGGTATCGTCAATTTAAAACCAACTCTTTTTTAGAAACTTTTGTAATGGTGAGACAATTACAATGTGCACAAGTCAAGAACCTATATGCACTTGAGGTACCAGATGCATGCAAAGCTTTGAGGAGCAAAGAAGAGGTTAGAGACTTGGCTTTTGAGAGGGAGTACAAATTACCTCCCAACATGCAGCCTTAGAAGCAGTCTCAGAAGGTTGTGGAGCAGCCACAATTGGAGAAAAAGAGAGGAGACTGAGTGGAAGCATCCACTCAAGCAGATATCTCCATGAGGGGGGAATTTCAAGCCAGATGGGCAGAGGGATCACATGCAACCATACCTCCTGGTGAAAGGTGGGGTGATGTGTAGATGTAATCCCAAGGTAAGAAATTTGGGCAGGTTCCATTGAGATGGCGTGTCTCATGGATCAAACTAGCTACAAGGATTCCATAGTACAACAATAGCAAGAAGGATAGGTTAGATTGATGCAGTCAGATGTCAGGAAGACATAAATTAGAGTGACATATGTCAAATACTGGAGCACAGATCAGAGTTGGAAAAAATGCAAAGGGCACAAATGTAGATGTCAGCAGCAGCACAGAGAGTCCAGTAGACAGGTGCAGTAGCTAGCAGCAGTCAAGAGAATATTATGAAAAATGAATTATATTGATTCAGTTTTTCAGAGGCTATTCAATTTCAGGATTTGCAGGTGCAAACAACACTAGAGAATTGTTGCATACAAAATTCTGAAGGTACCGGATCAGGATAGATTTAATTCCTTTATTGTTGAGAGGGAGCGTTGAAATTTGCAACAAGAAATAGTGAAATTGGCAACCAAAAAGGACAAAAAAAAATGCACCCACACTGGTGAGGAATTTTGATGTACCAGGAGTCAGGAATGTGAGGCGTCTAATTTATTTTTCCCTTAAATAAATTGGACAATAAATTGTAATTTCATCTCATAACAACTTGGTTCACTTAACTAAGTCATGATGACTAAGTTAGATCAAGAAATTCAAGTTGAGGTGATCAAGGTGGATATTGGTGGCCACCCGCCTATTCCACTTGGGCCATCGCCATTGTCTCTTTCATTTTTTTAGTTTCCTTAATTATAGCACAATTTACTATTTTTGTCAATTTTTCGGGACCTAAACTTCCAGAGTAGTTTTGAGGCCCAAACGATGTTTTTTGGGCATGAAAGGGTTGGTGATTTTAGAGAAATTGAATTAGTAGTTGTAGTCCTCAGAGAAATATATTTCTAACGATGTATCATGTGTGTCAAATGAAGATCATATGACCAAGTTATGACCCCGGGAAGTTGGCTGCACAACAACCCCCAACGGGGCCCATAAACTCTTGGTGTTAAATCTCCTTGGGTTAGGGTTTTCTCTTATTTTTCAATAATAAAAAGGTCCTTAAGCCTTATTGTAACACTTTTCAGAGGTATGTAGCTTCCACATCTCTTATCATAGATAATCTACCATCACCCAAGCTAGTTTGTTTTCCATTCTGTCTGTAAGCATTTTTCAGTATTTGATATTAATGAAATGAAGTGTTATTCCTAATGCATCTATGTGTTTATGTTTATTTTTGTATTTTATTCCATTCCTGCATATGTCCGGATCATGAGGGTCTAAGTTGAGGCTTGTAGAGGGATTCTAATATTTTGGGGGTCCAGTTCTAGTTGATGCATTAGTGGGCTGTAGGTGTGAATTAGTTAACTCAATTAATTGAGTTAAAATCAATTTAACTAGTTCTAATTGAGCGATGCGATAGTGAGAGGTCCACTTAATTAAATTATATTTAATTCAAAATGAGTGATAAATCAGATAACTGATAATTCACTATTAATAGTTGCATGCATGTCAGATCTAAGGAAGGCACATTTGAGACAAAGGTTAAAGGGAACATAACTATCAGTTGTATTGATACAAAATTGCCCATGTGAAATTATAAAGTCATTGGGATGCCATGATGGACTGTGCAATCAAGGAAGGATGATTTTCCTAATTAATAGGAGATAATTCCCTAAGAATTATGTGAGCAAGGCAGGCTGGAGGAAGGTTGAGAATTGGCTACGTACTAGATCAATTTTTCCTAGATCAGTAGGAGACAATTGGCAGAGTGCTAGAGAATCTTATGAGAGATTAAAAATTGTATTGTTTCATGATTCCTTGACTTAATACATAATAGAGATAGAGGGGTTTTGAGAAATTTCTTTCCACAGATACATCTTGTGTTGTGCGATTGATAATTTATTTCTCTTATTTATATGTGATTGTGCGATTGTGTTTTGTTTCTGCAAATTGTAGGAAGGATTCAGTATCTTGTTTTAATACATTACAAGATCAGATTGAATCCCATTGGTTAGATTTGTTACATGAAATATAAGAGAGGGTTGATACAATCTTCCCTTGTGGTGGTTAATAGGCCGCAAGGTCTGTGATAAAGACCAACATAAATGGAGGAGGGCTTGCACTGTAATTTAGAGCCAGAGCAGAAGTAGACACATGCGTAATATTGACTAAGGTAACCCTAGTTTGGGGGTCAACATTGAGATCTGAAGTTCATGTCAAGATTCAGTCAAAGAAATGCCTGAATCTATGGATCCATATGAGCTAGGTCGAGTCTCGTATGGAGGCAAGAGTCGTGGCTTTTTATATGGGCGGATAAGGTTTGTTCTACAACAATTATAAGTACATAAGTATAGTGCCCTATTTAGGACAGTTTCCTAGCATATTTAGTTCTTAAGGTATGCCCTTAATACTGTGACAAATTTGCGTAGAAGAAGAGCGGTTGTGACCCTTATAGTGAGGTTTATTTCCACAATATAGACCGCAGATCTGGAAGATGGTTTGCAGATTCAGTGTGTATGGAGATATAATATCCAAAGGAGGGTGGAAAGTGAGCAGAATATTGAGCATGAAGAAGAAATGTGCCATGTGAAGAATGGATTGACATGCAGAGGAGTTTATTTTGTTGGACTATCCATAGAGTTTTAGATAGAGATATTAAGAAGCCTATAAAAAATTAGTCAATGGATTGTTAGTAGTTGATTTGTGACCCTAGTTCAATCATCTACAGATTGTTAGAAGGATGATAAGAGGAGTAGTTCAAATTTTTTCATAGATTGGACAACAAAGATAAAATTTTCGATACACAAGAACAATGATTTTGAGAGGACTCAAACCATTGTTAGGTGGAAGATTTGAAGAGCCCTAGATGAAGACAATATTGGACTAAATTAGCAGTGAAGTGGGCTAGCCAACTAGCCCTAGTTGACTATATTGTAGAGGATTAATTCAGTGAGAAGAAGGGAAACCTCCATAGCCCTAGACTTCTCATATTGGAGCTGTATTATGGAAAAAATGGGCATACCAAAGAGTTGTTCACAAATGGAGTTGTGAACAACTTGTTACCACTCAAACTAGCAGTGGACCTGAAAGGGGTTCCTAAGAGGGAAGCTGCTAGGACAAGGGCAATGGTGGAGGCTTAGACCATTGCCACCACAACTAAGGCTCCTTTCTCTTCACAGACTTTCACTGATGGGAGGAGTCCCGGTAGTTTAGGAAGTCACTTGTAGAGTATAGGTCAATGAATAGGTGAGAAGAAACCCTAGAAACCCTTTCCCTAAGATATAATAAGGAGTGGGGCATGCTTGCCTTCTATGCAAGGGACTTTATCTTCTAGGGAGAGAGGAGGGGGATTGAAGGGTTGAGGGAGAATAATAAGACTTATGAATGAATTTCTCAATCCCTAAAATCCTTTGGGAACTTCGATTCCCAAATGGTCCATGATGAAAGGCCTGTGACACCAAATGGGACCACACGGAGCCAAGTGGACCCAGCCTAGGTTCGGGGATGGAATTTAGCAACCAATGATATTCCTATCCTAGAAAATGTGAGGGGATAGGATCAGACAATATTTTTACTTCGATGGGGAAAATTGATCCTACTAGGTTCTAGTCTTGGGAACACCTATGCAAAACTTGATCCTAGAGCTAGGGTTTGAGGTAAAATTCAAAATGAATTTAATGCATAAACATTTATGGGTTTTACTAAAAGGAACAGAGCCAACACCTCAAGACCCTAAATTATTAGTTAATTGGCTAAAAAGGGAAGAGAAATCTAAGTCCATTATAGGCCTCTCATTGTCAGATTCACAATTTCATCTCATGGCTAAGCCATCCTATAATGGAGACTATAAAATTTTTTATAGTTAAGCCATCCTATAAAATTCTAGTTAAGGCATCCCATAAAATGGAGATTATAAAATTCTTCCCTTGCATTGCATACTTAAAAGAGGAAAATCCACTAGGGTTTTTGATGCTCAAAGCTCCTCCACGCAACCTCAGATTTAGAATAATGGTATATTTCCTTGAAATTTCACATTCCATCATATGGTTGGAGTCCCACATTATCTTCCCTCCAAATAACATACATTGAGACATTGCAGAGATTCCCATTTTGTTCTTGATGTGTTGTTACAAAATTTCCACCAATTCTGAATCCCCAGACCAGAATAGGGAAGACCTCGCATTGATAATTTTTATGAATATCTAAAAAATTTGTTTGTCCATTTCAGTTTACCATTCATACATACCATAGTTTGGGGAGTGGGGGATTACCATGGAATCCATAATAAATATGGTGATGCAAATGAATAAGCACGTGACAGAGAGAAAACAAAGTTTAGACCCTAGACCCCAGTATAGAGCTTTTCCATTGCAAGCTCCCTAGGCTTAATGAACCCCTGTCAGACAAACGAGATTTGGAACAAATATAAAAAATTTGTACCATGACACCTGGCATGAATAGAGCCCAAATGAAGGAATATTTAATGAGGCAGAGCCATTGCTCACCTGTGGAGTCAAAGAGAAAAATCTAGCAGAGCGCTACTCGTTCTTCAAAGAAACAAAACCAAAGCATTCATTTTCCATTACCATGGAGTGTAGTGGGCTTGTCAACTTCAAACATTTTCCTTCCATCCTTGTATGTCGCATAATGTTAACCAATGACAATGCCAAACAAAAAATCATAGAGAGAAACCCTATGGAATCCTGCAGAGTCCATTTTTTCTCGACGTTTCAGCTTCCAAAAGTGTCTCTATTTTCTATCATGGAATTCATGCAATTATTTTCAACATACTTATCATCATTGAATAATAATTGCAATACAAGTAAACAAAATATGTCAAAAAAAAATTTCAAAATCATCATTTGTTGTAATATACTATGTAATACATATCCCCAAGAAACTCACTAGGTACTTCTTCTCATTTTGAGAATGATACCCAAAGTAAACTATATTTATTAAAAGATATAGGCTTTGCAACATGGGGTTCAAGGCCATTCTAACAATATACTTGTTAGGAGTTCAACATCTCACTTGTGGGAGTTGAATTTAGGTGGGGATGATAATAATCAATTCTCCCCATTTTAGACCTGAATAATCATTTCTTGCTAGTAGACACTCTAAAGTGATTCCTAATATTAATTTACAAAGCATGGAAACTAATGAAATATGTGGTTTTTGATGGCTTCATCTTGTTTACTATTGGTAGGGTGGGAATTTTTATTGCCTAGGTCCATGTCTTTCGTTATTTGGTGTGTTTTGTTTTCTTTGTTGAGGTCTTATTGAGCTAAATTAACTAGCATTATGTGGTTAGACGAAGCTAAGTGTGATCCTTTATCATTATTGACAACCATGTTTCTTAGCATGAAAATATTCTATTTCCAACATTTTTATTTGTTACTTTTGTTAAACTAGGGTGTCCATGACCAAAGCATGTTGATAAATACATTGATGTTCATTTTCAAAAACCTTGGTGGTTACTAAGAATATTGAGATTCTATTTTTTTTGATAGATTCATCATGTCTATAGAGCTCTCTATTAAATTCCTGGGTTTCACTTTAGTACATCTTTAGGAGATATTTCCCAATCTAGAGGGAACTACGAAGTGCACAAAACTGAGAGTCCTATAAAATAATCGTTATGTTTCTTTAGGGTGTACTTGCAAACAAAAATTATGCTAGGGGGATAGAGTAGGGTAGGCAAGGTAAGGTATGTAGAGTCCAACAACTAGTCCAAACAACCCAAAAGAATCCCGAGGTCACAAACACCTAGAACCTAGACATCACGAAAAATATAGGATTCTCCAAAATAAAAAATTGATAGGGTATCGCAAAACCATCAAAACCTTTACCATAAGATAAAAGTTCTAAAGAAAAAGCCATAGACATTGAGAATTTCTTACCAAGAAGGAATATAGGTTTAAACCTAATTGCCATCAAACTATGTCACCAAGACCACTCAAAAACTGCTCCATTATGCCACTTGAGTCCTGATATGTGACACGAAGGATTCAAATGCCAATTAAGAGTTAAGTCTAACATGTGTGAAGATGGTCAATAAGTCCCTTTACATCTCATCCTTTGCTTTGATATTGCATAAATTGGGAGTATTGTGACATGTGTTGATTATGAATATCACAACATTCCTTCATGTTTGATAAAACACAAGTGAACTTAAAGGATGGCTTGAACATATAAACCCTCATTTTTTAAAGGAACTCCATTTACTTTATTGCTTTGTTTGTAAGACACATAGCTTATCCACTAAAATCTTAAAGATTTGAAAGGAAAAACCTAGGGAATCTAATTTTGAATCCTTATAAGGAGATGCTATAGAGGTATAAAAAAAAATCATTTTAACTAAGAATGGTACTCTAGTTTCATTTTAAACTAATTAAAATGGTACTCAAGATAGCTAAAAGGTAAAGAACATTCATCTTCCTTGCTATCTTTATATTTACTAAAATTAATTCCAAACCGCACAATACATATGCTTTAGATTGGTTAAATTGGAAGGAGGGGTTGTGTATCATTCAGAGAAGAGAGAAAGAGGGAAAATTAGGAGATCATTTGTCATCTGATCAATTCATCTATGGTGGAAGGTGGGTTGAGCTTCCCAAAATTGGGGATGGGGAACCTGTATGTGCAGAGGTGCCTCTACCGGATTTGAACAAGAACACATCATGGTTTATGTATCCCGGTGTGTGGACGACCTAAATTCTGATACTCTTCTTCACAAGGATCATCGTATTCTCTCTTTTCGAATGCACTGCTGACACAGCTTGGACCATTTTCAATCTCGCCCATTTCGCGGTCAATATTGAATTTATTTCTTCTCTGTCATTAATTTCCTGAGAATTGAATCTTTGCAGTTTTTGTTTTTGGGCCATAAAAGGTTTCGTGCAAACCAATTCATTTTCATTATGTTTTTGTTTCCCACAGGCTTAAACCCTGGTCGACTACAATCCCCTTTGTTATCCCCTTTTTTGGTGGTTCGATTGCTTAAATTATGATGGAATGATCTCCAAACTTTTTTCAAAAACTGTTGTTCCCAAAATTTATTTCTATTAACACAAAAATAAGATCATTGTGATTCAACAGGAAGAAATTTCCTCAAAATACCACATCAATTCGCAACCAAAATAGCTACAAATTACATATGTAAACTGGAAATTAAAGGAAGATATTTGTATATTCTTAATACGATTTAAATTTAAAACAGAGGTCTATGAGGCTTACATTGTGCTCTCCATAGGAAGGGGATAAAAAGCTAATCAATGCGAGTAGAGACCTCATAAATAGTGCATGGCCTTAGAAAGTGTCACTTGAAGAAACTTGTTGTTCTATAATATGTATGATGTTCTTAATACAAATCCAGTTTCTTGTTTACAAGGCATTTTAGGGGAATTGGGTGGAATTCTTTTTTTAAAGGCCTTTGGAATGCTTCTAATGAGATCGATAATCTCACGAATATGCAAGAAATTGAAAATATTTTTGAAATTTAAGTGGAATACATTCCATTCACGTAATATATTTGTGTGGTATAATGGAGTCAACGCTGAAAAATTCAGCTTGGCAAAGGACCTGGTGAGGCTAGAGTGCAAGAGTTGGACTGAGACCTTACAAAAAATTAGCAGGAAAAATTAGTCACAAATGAGGGTTTTTCATCTCCTTTTTGGTGTTTAGTTTGATGCGGGTGATTTCACGATCTTCCCACAAGTTGCATTTGTTAGGCAGTGAATAACCTGCAAGTTACTTGTAGGTTAGGTTGTCTCCCATGAGTACTTGCAGGTTTGTTGTTCTTGAGTTTGACTTGTCATTAGGGAGTCAGACTTCGCTTCAGAAACAAGGCCTTGCAGCTTTGTTGTTTCTGAGTTTGAATTCCCATCAGGGAGTCAGACTTCGCTTCAGCAGCAGGGTTGAGCTGAATTGTGGTCTCTAGCAGTACTCTAAAAACTTGACACTTTTTCCCAACTGTGAATGGAATTGTTCTAGGTTTGTGCTATTTTTTACCTAGGTAGATTATAAATTTAAATGTTTAGAATTAAATGTTTTCTAATATTTCTGTCAGTTAGTTTGCTTATCTTCTTTAATTAGTGAATCTAGATCCTGATTATATGGCTTACTTATTTAGTGCTTTATACTAGGGGGTTTTTAATTTTTTCTTTAAGTTTTAAAAGCTCATTTTATTACAATTTGATATTTATGGTGGATGTTTTATTTCTTTCCAAGCAGTGGTGTTAATTTTAGATAACAATGGTATGTTCTATGCTTAAGAGAAATTAGCTTCAATTTTCCTTATTAGCACAATATCAATTTCCAGATTAGCAATCACATTAACATTGATAGTAAATGCAAATAGAACATAAACAATAAGCATAAGACAAGCCAAGATAAGACAAATTATTTGGTGGATACCGAGGGAAAACCCTAATGTGGGGAAAACCCTTTGATCAAATTCTTCTTATTATTCTTCAATAATTCAGGAGAGAGAGAGAGAGAGTAAAAAATAAAATTTTACATGCCCAACACTTTCAAATCAGCTCTGACATAATGATATCAACAATAAATAGCAGTTAACTAGAAGCCCTAACCAGAAAGACAACGCTGGTCAAATCAGCAATAAATCCTCCCCCATGCAGCTTGGTCAACAACAAACAAATTCGATCTTCCACGAGAGAGAAAGTTAGCCCAAAACAGGGAATTCAAACCCAGTCAATGTTGCTGTAATTTCTACGGTCAAAATAGAAGTCAACACTGAAGTCAACTTCGGTCAAACTTCTCCAAATGCTTTGGGATATGTGCCAGCCAATGCAGCCTCAAGAAATCAGATGAACTACCTAAAACCATAGTCAAAAGAGAGGTGTTGACCCTCGGTAAACGCTGGTCAACACTCCTGCAATCAGCCCCAAAAACAGTCCTAAAATCCTCCTGCATTTTTCAGTCTTCTGATTTCACACGTGAGGGAGAGCTTCTCCTTGGTGTACGACCCAATCAAGAGAGGAGAGAGAATGTCGTGTAATGAGATGATGTCCAAATTAGGGGAGGGTATCTCTTATTTATACAATTATTTGAGGGTGGAGACACATCTATTTGGGCTTCAAGAGCCTACATTAGATTCTGGTAGACCTTGACAATTTCCACATGTGTGAGAAAATAAATTCAAAATCACACTTCTACTCATCCAAACAAGATGATATTTAGATCAATATTTCCCCTCTCGGAAAGAGGAATCCAATGAATATATCATCTCTGTCATATGAGTTGTCCAAGGCAGAGTTTGGCCCCAGTTTCCAATTTTAACACTCCCTTTCAACTAGGGAGAAATCCACCTGCCAATCCATCTGTCAACCTGTACCATCTCTGTCATCCCTACACTTCTATGTTGAACTATGAAGAAATAATGAAGAAGAATTGATTGAGAGTGATTCACAAGACCTTGCCACTCTCCACTGACCTAAAGTCAATCCAAAGGTAAAACCTCAATCAGACTTGATCCCAGATCAAGTTGTTGAACACCATGCATCCTAGCATAGGTAGTACGACGGTACACGATGCGTCAATCAGTAGTGCTATGGTCTCTATCCTAATTTACCAACTTATTGGCCAAATGAGAGGTACTTCCCATGAGTCTTAGACTACATGGGTAGGATGTCTGTTGGGGCACCACAAGGAGAAGGTGAACCACTCATCCTGCTCATATATCAACCAAAAAAAGGGGTATCACAGGGACAGTTGAACCACTCACCCTGTACACATCGCACCACTAGGGAAAGGTGAACCATTCACCTTATGGTTGCTCATATCTCCACGAAGTACCCCCAAGCCCCCCGGAGCTCCTAGAGCTCAATGTCCAACTCACGTGGCACCCTCATAGGAGGGTCTTTCCACGACTCCAAGTCTCTCATGGAAGGTTAAGAATTTGACCTTCCCCAGGGGAGTCATGAGAATATCTACGTTCTGCTCGTAAGTTCCAATGTGATGGAGCCTTACTGCTCCCCATTATACCATATCTCGGATAAAGTGGTACCTAATATCAATATGCTTGGAGTGGTCGTGGAACATGGAATTCTCTGAAAGGAGAATCCCACTTTGGTTGTCATAGAATATCACCGTGGTATTCAGCACATGCTCAAAAAACTCACTAAAGAGCTTCCTCAACCAAACAACTTCACAACAAGCTATACTAGCTACAATGTATTCAACCCCAGCAGTGCTCAAAGAAACCAATTTTTTCTTCTGCTCATCCAGGATATTGAAGTAGAACCTAGTGAGAAGAAACATCTAGATGTGTTGTTAGCTTGTTACAATCCACTACAATGCTAGCCCAGTCAACATCAATATATCCATGGAGCCTAAAATTCCTGACAGTGTATGTCAATCCATATTTGATTGTTCCTCGGATATATCTCAAAAGATTCTTTGCATCAATGCAATGTATGTGATGAGGCTCAACCATAATTGACTCAACGTATTCACTGCAAAGAATATGTCAGAACAGGAGTTCACCAAGAACATTAAGGCCCCAATGAGTTGATGATACTCGGAAGGATTTCCCAAATCGGGCCCAACAAAACTTCCTCATAAGACTTGTAGTCCAACATCCCAAATCTTTCAAGCAACTTCACAATATATTTTCCTTGAGAAAGAAAAACCTCACATGGTTTTTGTTAGACCTCCAAGCCTAGGAAGTAGTGCATCAGAGGGTCTACACCTGTCAGAAAGAGATCATTCACATAGATCACAAAATTAAAGGCCTATCATTTTCAACCTGGAAGTAAAGGTTCAGATCAACTTCACTTCTTATAAATCCCAACTTATAAGATAGTTGTCAATCCTCTCATACCAAGCCCCAGGGGCTTGCTTCAAGCCATAAAGGTATTTCTTCAACTTGCATACATGTGACTCTCAATCCAGAACTTCAAACCCTTCGGGTTGTTTTACATAAACTTCTTCCTTAAGCGAGCCATGTAAGAAAGCGATTTTGACATCCATTTGATGTAGATTCCATCCCTGGGAGGCAACAAGGGCAATAATCGAATAGATGGTGGTATATCGAGCAATCGATGCAAATATCTCATCATAGTCCACACCTTAGATAAAATAGGGCTTCATTAAGCTTCTTATTGAAAGTAGTAGATATTGTGGAGGCCAATGTGGGGGAATAGAGGATATAGATTGTGAGGAGAAAAAACCATGGATCTTATATGCGGAATTTGATTAGGGATAATGATGTCATGAACCCTATTTTATAGGCCCGATGAGTGATGACAGTGTTTCTAATTGTGTCTTTTGTATTCCAAACTTTTTTCCCCTGCCACTATCTCACCAACAAGCGCACATGCATACATTCTTAGTTTATTATTGGTACAATAAGTTTTTTCTTTTAGGGAATGGGTTTATTGTTTTTCTCAATACTGATCCAAGAAAAACATTATATAGATTCTAAACACTATGGGATCTGAGGTTCATGAACAATAGAAATACATGATGTATTAGAATGGGAGAGGATACAAGGAAGGATCCTATTAAGGTGATCTCACTTAGTGTCCATTGTTCTTTGTTATTGCTTTTTATGCATGGAGAAATATTGATCATCATTTTTGATTTTTATACAATCATTTTGGATTTTATGAATCTATGACCATTGATTAGCAAGTGGTTAAATGAAAGTATCAAATTGATTTTTCTTGGACATTATTTCAGGAGGAGCCTTATCTTAATGATTGTATATAGTTGATAAGTTTTTCTCTACATATCTTTTCAACAATGGGGACAGATGAGTGTGTTATATATTGGATTCTACACATACACATGCCCAGTATGAAATTCTTTGGTCAGGATGATGTGCCTTATATGGAAGCGTTTTAGAAGTTTCTACCATCCAATGCAAATTTCAAGTCTCATATATGGAAGCGTTTTGGAATTTTCTACCATCCAATGCAAATTTCAAGTCTCATTTGATATAGGTAAGAAATATTATAATGGACATATCATTCGCACTGAGTGGACAATAGTTGCCTACTAGGTACATTTTCATTATTTATCATGTTTAAAATTAGAATCGAGTCTATGTCAATGAGGGCTATAAGATTTTTTTTCATAGTCAACAATGACTCGAAAACTATTGGAAATAACTCTGGTATTCCTGTTTCACGTCCCCATCGTTTGAGTGGCAATCATGTTTAAAATGGTAGCAACAAGAGGGATGATTTGTTTGTAAGAGTTCCATAAGAGAGTCAAGAGCTTGGGTTACAAAATGGTAGGATTTTCTTTGTGTAGTACTGTTGATCTTTGGTTTCTTGTGCATGCTAGAATTTCACAAATTTTCTTCACCCCAAGCAATCTTCAACGACTTCTAACATGGGTGTAGGCATTTTTTTTTGTAGATGTTTGAACCATTTGGGTACTGTGGATTAATAGTTGTGGTTTTGTTTTCGGTTATGTTTACATTTTGTGTGGTAGTGGAATGTAGTCTGTGTCATAAAATGGTTCACTGGAGCTCATCTCTTTATTTAATTTTATAATTAATTAATTTGTTTTGGTTCTTAGTTGCACGTTCTAAATTATAGATAATTTTTTCTGATGCACTTTGCATCTCAAAATTCATGTCTCTCTATTGGAATTTGTTTAGTAATTGGTCAAGAAACATAATTTTTGAGTATGATATATTGTCGGGGTTACAAAAATATGCTTTCAAGTTTGCAACATCTCATGCACCATTAAAATCAAGATTCAGATAATTGAGATTTGTTAACTTTCTCAGCTGTTCGCAAGTAGATCCAAAACTTGAATGTAAGATGAAAACATGATTCATGTCGGCATGAAAGTCTGATTCTGCTTTCAATAGTAATTTCCCAAAATAAAGATAGGAAATTGGGACGATAATGAGATTATTCCAGGAATCTAAAATTTAAGTTCCATTCCTGATTGTTTTCCCACCTTTTACCATGCTTGTGTGGATTTACATGGACTTTGGGATTATTTTTTTACTTTGATACCTTTATGACACATTATACAATTTTAAATTTTTTTATATTAATAATGGCCCATGATAGATATGGCTGAAAATAAGCTCGTTGAAGGATTCAAGCCCGTGAGGACCTCCATAGTAATAGTTTTGAACCACAACACATTCATTGTAATTCAAACCTAATTACTAAATTGCTGATTGGGCTATCCATAATTTGTCTTAAAAAGAATTGATAGTCTGAGAGAGGCTATTTCTGAAAGGAACTCCCTATGAAATTAAGGGTGGATACCTTGAATGCATTTATTTGACAAGGTGAAATGCTTAATACTGCTTGCAACTTTGTGGCCTACATACTGCTAGTTGTTGTATGGAGGTGGGATTGTTTCAAAAAATAAAGCGTTCTTTCTATTCTGCCAAATTGTGTAAGTAGTGGTCTTGTGGGATAATTTTTTTAAGCTCTTGGCTTGATTGAGACTCCCCAACCTCTCTTTCAAATTATCACAGATTTGGGAACATGGAAAATCTCTAAAATATTGATTTTTCTTGCAATGTTTTCATTCCTACATTTTCTATATTGGAAGCTTCAAGCCATCTTCCCATAGCATTTGGGTCCAACTGCATCCCCATAGGACTATATCAACTACATGGAGTGCTCCTCAAGAAAGGCTTGGTAAAGCTTCCAACGTTTTCAAACTAGAAAGATTCGTTATGGAATCTTTCTCCAATGTGCAACTACCTCAATAAATAATTAAATAATCTCTGAGGTACTTACAACTCCACAAGAATTATGCAAGGAAAGAGTAAAAATAAATAAATAAATTACTCTCCCACCAACTTCACATGAGTAAATCCCAAGCCACCAATTCCATGGATGAAAGTGCAAGATGAAATAGGCAAATCCCGAAGTTGTAAGTGTGTAAACTGAAACAAAAAAAATCCAGGGAGAAAAGGGCGAAATGCGTGTATTGATATTTTGGTACTTAGAAGTTGTATTGACCTGTTTGTTGTCATTTGTTGGATATTAATAGAATTATATTATATTATTACCAAGTAGCACAAATATGTCTATTTTCTTATTTGCAACTAATTTGGAATCCTGCATTTTTTTAATATAAATGCATTATAATATATAAAATATATATTATATAAAAAATGGTTCTGGTCCACCTTATTAGACACTTCCACATAGTTCGGTGCTAATTTCAACACTCAAGCCTCCTCCTTCATTGTATTTCGTCAATATCTTGCGGATTGATCTATAAATTTTTGTGTTGGAGTGGTCTGTTTTATGCATAATGGGTAATATCATTTGGATGGACTGCCTAGCTAGAATTTAAGTTTTATCTTCTATTAGTATTTAATGCCTCACATGCTTTTAGATGTTTGTTAAAAAGTAAAACCACTTGGTTTAAACTTTAAAGCGTTGTATAGCGGTGATGTAATGTGAATCTGGGAATGTGTTTTCAGAGGAGCATTCATAAAATTATTGAATTTAGTGTTCTTAAGGTTGGATTTTTTAGATTGCATTACTGGCTGACTTCCACAGTCTATCTCTTTGCTAAAATATTAATTGGATGTAATAGAAATTGAGCTGATGGCACTTCCACTTATTTTGTGATGAAGTGCAAGGTGCCAGTGAAGCTTTTGCTGAGCAGCTAGAAACATGCCATAGAGCTTCATGTCCCGAGAAAGGAAATAGTTGTTCTCAAAGCCTGGGACAATTTTCCCCCACCCCTCCATCCGCACTAATTAGAGGTTATAATGATCAATGTGAAGCACTTCTATAGTTGTCAGCCCTTCCTATCATATCTAGTTCTGCCATTGATAGAATGAAGGTTTTTCGGGGCTCACAAATAGATCATATACTAGCCGAGCAACAACCGGTTATTTTTAGCGAGTCTAGTGGTAGAGCGGATAATATGCCCTCAGCAACATTTTCTCGAGAAGAGGTTGTGAGCATTTTTTATTAGGTTTGTTCTCTTCCTGTTGCAGATTGTCTTGATTGTTCCTATTTCACTTTTAGTTGTCTTCTTATTTTTCTCACTGAATAATTAAAATGAAACATTTGTTGCATCAACAAGCACAAAGGCTGATGACTTTATGTGGGTGGGAACCTCAATTTCTCCCAAAGGTTGTAGTCTCTGAATATCATTCATCTTAGTCAGCAAGAAATGCATGTTTTGTTGGTCCAGGTCAAGTTCAATTTCATCCAACATGTGAGCCATGCCCAAGCATGTTGTTGTTTTCAAGGTTAGTATAGCCTGAATAGAGAGAAATCACAAAGAAAAATATTTCCACATCTAAATCTCAACATAATCCTTCAACAACAGTTTTAGATTGTATCTTATGTGGAGTGAATGTTAGGCTCTGGGATTTTGTTACAACCCCTCATCCATATTGTGTTCTTTCTAGTGGGAATGATCTGCCAGAGATGAGAAAAATGTTAATACTTACTCATGGGGTAAGTGCAGCGAGTGGAATTGGATGATAGTATGCTATTGATTCAAGGGATAGGGAAAATTTTGAAGTTTGAGATGAAGCAGAGGAAGCTACAACTATAGTTGATGGAAAATCATGCTTGAATGTAGGTACGTACTTAAATCTGACAATAGCTACAGGGCCACCTCTGACACATTTCAACGCTCCTGCTATTGTTGCACCCTTGGAAGATCCTGTAGAAGACATGGATCCAATGTTAGGGAAACCTACTGGCAGTGAAGTTGGAGATCATGCAACATCATACGAGTCATGAGGTCCTCAGGCTCACAAACGTAGTATGGATGAAGGAGGAAGTACAATGGTCCAACGTGTTGATAGTGTGGAAGGAACTGTGGTTAATCGTGATGCTGATGAAGTCAATGATTGAAGTCAGTATTCTGGTGGAACATCAAAGTGCACACGGACAATAGAGAGCTTGGCTATAGATCGAGCATCCTATGGTATATATGTTTCATACACAGATCCCAGCCATTCAGCAACACTTGAAATAGCATTGGAGTAGATGGTCTTAATCCTTCTAAAAAAAGTGCCTTGGAAGCATTCAGATATTAGCAACCAATTGGTGGTCATTCTACAAGAGATTCGGCTCATGTCTCTTATTTTATTGCAATGGATACGTTTTATCATAGTCTACAAGAGAATTATATGGAAAGTGTACAGAATTTCCCAGTAGGTAATTATGACTATGTACACGGGCCTTCTCCCATTGATAAGAATGCCGAGGTAAATGATATGTCAGAATTGAATTTCAACATTCAAGCACAACAAAGTATATGTATATATCCTGATGTTGGACACACTGCGGAAGAAAAAATATTGAGCACTAATGATGAAGGTGATGGGAAATTAAATGCTGAAATGCTACTTTTGAAGCACGAGGTGGGTTTAGTTTAGGAATAAGTGGTGGAAGTATTTGGATGGGTGCCAGCCATGAAGCTAAAATACACGAGGTTGAGGTTTTTGTCCATAGAACTAAGAGCATTGTAGGTGAATTTGAACTGGTGGCTGAAGTAATAGAAAATCAAGGACAAACAGGTGATTTTGTTCCTGATCATGGATTAACAGTTGAATTTGTTCCTGATGGAACAAAAAGGGAAGATGTTCATGGGGATAGTCATCATATCACGATGTTTCATTTAATTGGAAGGGTTTTTACTGGTTCTAAAGTTGGGTGATCAACAGAATGGGAGTCATGGGAAAGTGACCAAAAAAGTAGTCACACAGTTCACCATGATGAGGGAAACCAACCAACAATTACACACAATGTTGTAATAGCAGGTTCTGATTATGAGGTGTCTAAAGAAGAGGTGACACATCAAGTGAAGTTCTCTGCTGATGAAGGTTATATGATTCGTGGATATCCTTCTAGAGTTATCAATGGAGAAGGTAATATATATATATATATATATATATATATATATATATATATATATATATATATATATATATATATATATATATATATATATATATATATATATATATATATATATATATTTTATATATCTGATGTTCATTCTAGTAGGAACATGACTAACACCTTATATTGAGCGTTTTTTCTCATATTTTAATATTTTGGAATTGGGTGGTTCTAGGTGGGCCTAAGATGTGATCTATCAATAGTAGATAATTGAAATGGTCTACACCTAGGCCTTTTCTGATTTTCACAATGGTCAGTTTTATTCTAGAAAGTAGATGGGATAACTTAGAGGTGCATTGTGGCTCTTCTACTGATCCCATGTGATTCCTTGAATTATGTCATATTTTCTTTAGTATTAGGAGATCAGAGCTAATGTGTCAACTAGAATTCACCATCACTGTAAAAGATGATTTTTATTTTGCAAAAAGCTATTTATGCCTGGAATTTGCTTTGATATCATCTGGGACTGAAATATAGGTTTTAAAATACCAAAACTCCATGGAATAAATAATTATACACCTTCAAGAATAGTAAGAAGTGACTCCACAAGTTTTCCCTATAAGGATATGTTCCAAATTTAGTAAGATGACTAAGTAATGTGCCACCTTCCCTTTGCAAGTGTGAAAAGAAACCCAATGAAGTAGGGTGCCCAAGCTATTAACCTTAATTTGGGTAAAATCGATTCATTTAACCATTGAACAATTAAATCAACCTAAAGATGCGTTTACAAAGGTTAATGCTAAAATATGGCCATAATTCTCTTCCAATGATCAATTAGTCACCAAAAAATTAAATCACTGTGAGCAGGTGTGCCAAAGAGGGGTGAAATTTAATAAATTGTTGTACCATGATACCATGTAAATAAGAGATGTTCTTCCTAGAAAAACTATCATGATAACAAAAAAACATAAAGCTCAACTTAAAATGCACCACTACCAAGGGATTATTACATCAAAAGTAGACTGCAATTTTTGAAAGTTGAACTTTGATCCTGAAGCTTCACAAAAGATGTTAAGGGAAATCTTCTAGCTATTTTCTTATGCCTGGAATTGTATCATGAACAAATGGTTTGTGGTTTACCTTCACTTTTTGGTTACTGTATGCCTTGCCTTGTTGTATTCTTACTTCTTGGATCCATATCAAGATGTTAGAAAGGTCCTATGCTGATCAAATGCAAAGAATGGATACAAGCTGATAGCCTTGTTTGACTTCTCTTTAAGTGGGATACAAACAGGTTTGAGAACTACTAACTGGGACTGAAATGTTGGTTGAGTACCAAATGCTCTTAACCCAATTGCGATTATGCTAATATATGTTGTTCAACTGAAGGATTGAAATTATGTAGTGTCAGCTTAACTTATGACAAGCCTTTTCCATGTCAAGTTCTAGTAACATGGTGGCCAGTTTTTGGGTTTTTATGGTATGAAGTGCATCTCTAGGGATTGTGATTTTTTCCATTATATTCCTTCCATTGAAAACTTTTTTGATGAACAAAGACCATAATAGACATAAAATAAGAGAGCTTGAATGATAAGTAGTAAGTTCCTAGCAAGTATTCTTTGTAGCTGACATTGCAAACTGAAATTGTACCTTGATTTCATGTTTCATATGAGGCCCTTCCTCTATGTTCTATGGCCACAAAAGTGGCATTTATTGAAGGATCTGTACCAAATGCAAAGAATTGATACAAGCTGACAGCCTTGTTTGACTTCTCTTTAAGTGGGATACAAACAGGTTGGAGAGTTACTAACTGGGACTGAAATGTTGGTTGAGTACCAAATGCTCTTAACCCAATTGAGATTATGCTAATATATGTTGTTCAACTGAAGGATTGAAATTAGGTAGTGTCAGCTTAACCTATGACAAGACTTTTCCATGTCAAGTTTTAGGAACATGGAGGCCAGTTTCTGGGTTTTGATGGTATGAAGTGCATCTCTAGTGATTGTGATTTTTCCCATTATATTCCTTCTAGTGAAATTTTTTTTGATGAACAAAGACCATAATAGACATAAAATAACAGAGCTTGAATGATAAGTAGTAATTTCCTAGAAAGTATTCTTTGTAGCTGACATTGCAAACTGAAATTGTATCTTGATTTCATGTTTCATATGAGGCCCTTCCTCTATTTATTGAAGGATCTGTATCAAATGCAAAGAATTGATACCAGTTGACAACCTTGTTTGACTTCTCTTTAACCGGGATAAAAATAGGTTAGAGAGCTACTAACTGGGACTGAAATGTTGGTCGAGTACCAAATGCTCTTAACCCAATTGAGATTATTCTAATATATGTTGTTCAACTGAAGGATTGGAATTAGGTAATGTCAGTTGAACTTATGACAAACCTTTTTCATGTCAATTTCTAGGAACATGGAGGCCAGTTTCTGGGTTTTGATGGTATGAAGTACATCTCTAGTGATTGTGATTTTTTCCATTATATTCCTTCCAGTGAAAACTTGTTTGATGAACAAAGACCATAATAGACATAAAATAAGAGAGGTTGAATGATAAGTAATAAGTTCCTAGTAGGTATTCTTTGTAGCTGACATTGCAAAGTGAAATTGTACCTTGATTTCATGTTTCATATGAGGCCTTTCCTCTATGTTTTGTCGCCACAAAAGTGGCATTTATTGAAGGATCTGTATTCAACCATGTTGAATTTCAGACATTGTGTTGTGGGAAAAAGTATCTAGATGCTTTGGTAACATGTCAAATAATTCAGTGGTCAGGTTATCCACGCTGCAAGACTTGTCATGTGGGAACTGGATGACTTGACCACTTCTAGTGATGGGTCTTCTTCCGAGATCTATTATGACATCCCACTATCAAGTAGGAGAAATTTTTACCCTCTATGAACATATAATCTAGATTAATAATGCATACATGGATCTTGTTAAACTATTGACAGAGACACCTCTGTTACTAAGTATGCCAATTTTCAAGGTAAATTTTCGACCTTCAAATCTTCTGAAGAGGCTAAATTCACCAGAAAATTGTCAACTTTTTAGATTGAATTTGGAAGAAATGTAAATTCACTACATATAGTATATACACTTCATGGACCTCTACTGCATGAAATGATTCATTTCTTGAATTCTGACCTTTTTGGATGGGAGATAAGTGCTAGGGAGTTAAAGAGTGATCTGTGAAATATATAGTACACATACAGTGAAAGACTAAGTTTCACAAAACATTGGAATGTATACAAGCTTCTGAAATGGGAATGCTTGAAAACATGACCTCTGAAATGGGTATGTGGGAGAAACATGTTATATAAAAAATACAAAATACATATATATTTCAAGTAACATTATCTTTTAATAAAATATGAAAGACAATAAAAATGATATTCATAAATGACATTTTAGGAGTCCCATGTCTATATTAATTCTCTTAGAATGATTACATTATGGAAAATCCCATGGCTTGGTGGTCTTGACTAATTCCAATCCCAGACCCTAATAATGTTACATGAGAAATTCCAGTGCCAACAATCATGCCAACCCTAAAAACCTAACATTTTCCTTTATCTTACATTTTCTATCCTTTTACTTTAAGAAACATTTAATATTACCATTAATTACCAAGGTGATGAACTCCACAAAGCTCAATCCCTTATTTTTGTTTTGTCATGGATAGGGTGATATTTTCCTATAAGTCCCATGCTCCTCTTGCACACTGATGTGGGCTCGGGAACTAACAAAAAAGTTCTGAAATGCCTTAGTAACATCATTGGTCAAACTATATGTTTGGTCATATTTCATGACATTTATATATTGGGAAATGCTTGAAATATGGATATTATTCCTGAATGTTGCATGCTACTGTATAGTGACACAAAACTATGGAATGTTGAGATGTTTTCACTATTAGGTTAAGAGCAGAGCTTCTGAGCTTGAACAAAGACTACTATCCTTCTCATGCCGAGCCTCTGTTATTGTTGTACTGATTTAGGAATTAAAAATTGTGATCGCTCTTTTAGGTATGAGATTATATTTTATTGCAGCCCAAGCAAGATGGTTTTCCAACAACCTCATGCAGGTGTACTTTTAAATTTTATGCATAAAAATGGAGAAACAAATATTTAAAGGATGTTCATACTAACCATCACTGCACCAACATATGATGTTGATGAATGCATAGTAACAACAGTACCATGTTGGAAACAAAAGGGACAAGGCAAGCAAGCCAAAGTACTCTTAAAGTAACAACACAAATACAAAATTTGTATTGTTAATCTGCAACAAAATGTTGTCAATCCTCATGTTTAGAATCATTTATTAGAGAGCTATGATCATATCTTATTTTAATTGGAATGGTATACTAGGTTCTATGTATAAAGGGACTATCCTGATTTATTTTTGAAATTAAATATGGTCCTAGATATATCAAAGTTATGTTATTTCTGAAGAAGGCCATATACAGCTATGTATTTTATTTGGATAGGGAAAATATTTTTTGAAGGAGGAGGGATGGGACGTTTATGGACAAAGCTTTGAATCTGATCAATTATCTGTTACAGGTTGAGATTTGGAGTGAGGAATTTGCTAGGTGTATGTTTGTGGGTATCATTAGACATCAAATTTCCAGTTAGACATTCCATCTCTCCCTTATTGCTCATCCTACATTCCATCCCCCCCTTCACACTGGCTACTTGGAAGCAAACCTTGAATGAGTCTTCCAGTTTTTAAAGCATCATGCTTCCAGTGAGTTGCCTACTTCTAGTGAGTTTGTTCTAAAGTTGCCTACTCCTAGACATCTTAGGTTTCTTCATCAGTTATGTGTGGGAAGAATGCGATTATAATAACTAAAACAAATCATCTGATACAATATGCACTCATAGCGGTTTGTATAATCTTCACTCTTAGTTATTAAAATTTATTTGTTGTCTTGCACAAAGAAAATGAATGGGTGAATGGAAATGTTTATTGTATATATATAGTTTATACAAGAAATTGTTGGCTCCTGAAAAATATGAGCACACTTCCACATACTTTCAGTTAATACGGTGAACAACAATCTATGCTCCCAGAGAAGATTACCGTTAGTGTTGGCACCAGTACAAAGAATATTACATGATGGCTTAAATATTATTGACATAAGAAACACTGGTTCATTCTTAGGTACAACTCAATGAATTAGTCTACATCGCAGCAAATTCTTACACATCAAAATAGATAGTGGATATGGTAATTAGCTAGAACTGATATTTGTCTCTTTTATTGGATTAGCATCACTCATGTAGCCATTTTATTACCTTGTTCTTCTTTGGATCTATCACGCACAGTTTTATTTCTTATTGAGTGTGTAAATAGTCCAGAGATGGCTTACATATTATTGACATAAAAAAACTAGTTCATTCATGGCTACAAGTCAATGAATTAGTCTACATCACAACAAACACATACACATCAAAACATATAGTGGATATAGTAATTAACTAGAACTGATATTTGTATCTTTTATTGTATTAACATCACTCTTGTAGCCATTTTTTTCCCTTGTCCTTATTTGGATCTATCATGCACAATTGTCATTCTTATTGAGTGTGTACATAGTCCAGAGTCTAGGCCATCTATTTTTTGTTATGATTTCATCAAGGTATTTATTACATATTCCTAATATCTAGTGTAACTATAGTTGGGAAAATGCTATACTATTGTCTTAGTCTTCTCACTATGAGTCACATATTTGATCTTTACAGAAGTGGCCTTTTTTATTTCTACTTATGCAATTTATCTCTTCTACAGGGTTACTGGTCTCAAGGTAGAATTGATGGGGGAGACATTTGCTCCTTCAACCATTTCTTATTCAAATAATGGCTTTTTGTGGTTGGAGATTACCAGGTAATTTGTGCCTATATATTCTAAGATTGAGTTTGATGTAGATGAAATCCATTTACTGATTACCATATTTTCCAAAAGTTTACTGAAGCTAAATAAACATCAAAACATTTAAGATTCATAATGTTGTATGGGTTGCCCAACTAGTGATATAGGATGACAAAAAGGAAATTTCCCACACACTGTTATATAATCTTGTCTTTTTCATTTATAAAATAACAATATACATGCACTATTGAACACCTATTAGATTTAAATTCATAAATTTCATATGCTTTTTGCTTTAGAAAATGTCTATTGTAAATCACAAACCTTTATTGTTTATGTTGGTACACCTGGTTGAACAAACCTTTATTGTTTATGATATGTAACAGGTTGCCCCAATAGGGTAAGGAGTGCCTCAATAAGAATTGAACTTATATCTTTTTGCAAGTGGAATTGATTCACTGTTGATTAGAAATGGAACTGACATGATTTTTTGTGGTCAAGGTGACTTATAATTATGAGGGCTTCGATGAATATTTCTCTCTAGCTTACATTGAAAACTGTTCTCTCATGTAGTTCTCACAAAGCATATTTTTCTATGTTTAATATGTTATCATTATCCCTGTGTTATGGTTCGACAGAGTTTTCAAATCCTTTAATGATTTCATGTTATTGAGGTCTTATCTCATTTGAATTCTCTGCATGTAGATGCCTTTATTTCCCAATAATAGATAAATTTTCAAAAAAATTGTTTCAACTTTTTATATCTTTTACTGCCTAGGATTTCCTCTTTGTTGCGAGTCATTGAGGGGTTGTCACAGTAAGTTTTCAATGTTTTATTTACTGATTTGTATGTTATTGTATGCTTCTTTCATTTTAACTTGTTTGGAAGAAAATGTTTGTCCTTTTTCGCTGCTCTGTAGAAGTAATGTCTTCTTGAAATCCTTGCATTGGGGATTTTTTGTGTAGTGCTTCCTTTAAGTAGTGATGCAATGGTAGTGATGCAAATGCAATGACATCTTTGGCAGCAAATGACTTGTGCTACATTAGTTTTCAGACTCTGATTGTCTTGCATCCAGATGTATGATTGTAATCCCCAAACATGCTCATACTTGCACCCAGTTAAATCGAACATCATAGATGGTAGTAATATTGTTGACACCTTCTAACATTTAATGGGTTTCACAGATTCAAATACAATTTTTAGCACTTTTGACAGTGAATTATAAATGGAGGTGGGTGTTGTGAAACCAGCTCCAAAAAGAGAAGAAAAGAGATATCAACGCCTTAGAAATAAGCCACTTCAAGGGGGCAACCTCCAATACATTACATAAATGAACAATTCTTGGATGATACAATTTACAAAACCTCCTTTCTATATATAGGAGTCCATGGGGCCATAATGTAATCCTAGTGGGCCACAATGTAATCCTAGCCGATCTAACAATAATAATGTAAGGGCACAATAATAACAATATGGGGGTTACAGGGGTACAATAATAACAATAAGGGGGGCTACACTAACATAATAAGGGGCTACACTATTAATATAGGGACTTAACATGCCCCTCTCCTTCAAACAAGTGTTGTCCTGAACGCTTGATTATTTATTGATGCTTCTGTATAAAATTCTCATCCTCCCATGTGAAATATTTTATAGAAAAGTTCTTCCACTTTTCGAGATACACCGAAATTGATCAGATTTCTGTTTCATTTATTTTTTTTTCAGGATCGTTTTCGTAAGTCTGCTTCTTACAAGATGTTCTGATTCTTTGTTGTTTCATTAGATTCTGCACCAAAGTTAGGTTATCCTTTGAGAGTTGGAGAACTTGTTGTTGATGCTCGATGTGATCTTCCACTAATTTATCATCCATATTAGCTATTATTTGATCCTCCAAACCATCCAAATTAGCCTTCATTTCTTCTTTTAAACCATCTATGTCATCTTCAGTTGCTCTTCATAATATCGAAATTTGTTGCACTTGGTACCGTAATTTTGATATCTCATACTGCAATTATTCCTCTTCATGCGTCATAGTATAGCTTTATGAGGGCTCAATGGGTATGGAATTATTATTTGGAGGTATTGTAGAACCCATTACTGATAAAAAATCTTTAATATTCCCTTGGAATCACTGGAAACTACTTTTTTACACAAGACTTATGCAATTCAAAAAAAAAGAAATATACACCTTTTTTTTTTTGCTTTTGAGGAGCTCGATATTGAAACTGAATTATCTATATAAATTCGGATCCTCAACACTTGAAATTCAGCCCTGTAGTATTCCTCTAAATTTTCTTTCGAATGCCACAGGTTTGACCTAATTTGGATTCTCCAAGACAAAGTTATGTCCAATCTCCCACAATGACCCAATTATGGACTAGTTCAATAAAGCGAATTTGTATGACTTGCCACACGTCACTGTTTCATCCTTTGGCTCTGAAATTGATAGAAACGAAATTACAGTCCGTTTATTTGTGACCAATTTTTACAGTACTCCAATTCAATGCTCAGAGAGAGAGTTATGAATCTTTTCCCACAATCACCTCTTTTAGATGAAATTCAGAAGCCTCAAAAAGCCTTAACTTCCACAGATCATATCTTTGAAAATTTTGTGAACCAATATCTAAATTTTTGTGACAATGTTCCTCTGGATTTCAACTTCACACTCTAAAATTTTTAGCTTCTGAACCTTCGTAGAAAAAAATTTATTACGAAAATACATCGATGACCTACTTAGCTTAAATTCAGGAGCCTGCAAAATGACCTAACTTGCACAAATCATATCTCCAAAAATATTGTGAACCAAGCTCTGAGAGTTTTTGACGATGTTCTTCAAGATTTGTTCTTCACACTCTAAAAATTTCAGATTCTGAACCTTTGTAGAAAAAATTTTATAGCGAAAATTCCACGCTGACCTGTTTGGAGCAGTGAAACCCTAGAATCTCAAAGCTCTGATACCAAATGTTGTGAAACCAACTCCAAAAAGAGAAGAAAAGAGATATCAACGCCTTATAAATAAGCCACTTCGAGGGGGCAACCTCCAATACATTACATGAATTAAAAATTCTTGGATGATACAAATGACCAAAACCTCCTTTTATATATAGGATTCCACGGGGCCACAATATAATCCTAGTGGGGCCACAATGTAATCCTAGCGAACCTAACAATAATAATGTAAGGGCACAATAATAACAATATGGGGTTTACAGGGGTACAAAAATAACAATAAGGGGGTCTACACTAACATAATAAGGTACTACACTATTAATATAGGGACTTAACAGTGGGAAACCAAAGTCAAAATTAATATTCCTAACAAATAATATGGTAAGTATTGAAAACAGTGGAAATATCAGTCACGGTGGCCTTCCCTGTCTTATTATTCTAGTTTGTTGTATGGACATTAGGATATGGAGGTCATCTTAGGATCTGTGGTTGTCAAAAGTAATTCAATACATAGTTCTTTGCTAAATGATATTTCTACTATGAAAAACTGAATTTGTTGGGACAAGAAAATGAAATTGTCATGTTCTGTTGCGACAAGAAAATGAAATTGTCATGTTCCATCATCTTATTTTCTTCTTTTTTCTTTTCCAGTGCAATTTTATAGTAAATATTTATCACTGTCTTCCATTGGAAAGTGCTTAGATCATTGAGACATTATGTTTTGATTAATTATTGCTTCTAAATTGAGCATTTTTCATGTTACATTTTTTCTATACTGTTGAATCTATGAGAGTACAGAGCATGGAAATGTTGGAACAACTATGCAACCTTCCTTTCTGGACTTGTGTTTTCTTCATATAACTGTAGCTCTTGCATGTTGCCGCATTGGGGGTGTTTGTTTCCCATTTCAAATGACAAATCAAAGCAATGCAACACCTTATGATGTCACATAATTCTTTAAAGGGTGCTAGCTCAAAGGAAGAGCACCTTCTTTATAAGCAGGAAGTTGGTGGTTCGATTCCATCATGCCCTGATATTCATATGAAATAATAACGATCAGTTTTTGGTGACAAACTCTTTTTACCATCACTAATGAGCTTATGGTGACAGTTTTCGACCCTCACTAAAATATGAAATGGTGACGGTCAACGAATGCCACCATATATATGCATCAATAGTGACGAACATGAAATGTCCATCACCATAAATCGTAATTGTTCATATGAAATGGTGACAGTAAACGACCGTTGCCATATATATGCATCAATAGTGATGGCCAATAAAGGTCCATCACAATAAATCGTTGTTATTCACATGAAATGGTGACGGTCACTATTCGTCATTATAATCATTATTCGTGATGGGCCTTGAATGTCACCACAACACATAATTTTGGCGACGCCACCTTTAATGACGTTCAATTTTTTGGTGTTGGATGCTAAGGTCCATCACCATTGCTCATATGAAATGTTGACGGTCACTATCTGTCATTATAAATCATTATTGGTGACGGACCTTGAATGTCACCACAACACCTATACTTTTGGCGACGCCACCTTTGGTGACGTTCAGTTTTTGGTGACAAAGGCTCTTCTGACCATCACCAATGCACTTATGGTGACATTTTTTGACCCTCACCATTGTCCTTTTTTCTTGTAGTGCACCCCTCTCAAAATAATTAACATCTATGGGCCCTACTATAATAGACCTACCTTCTTGGACAAACTGCTATAGTCCTCCATTCTATAGTCGAAGGATATCATTGTGGGAGGCAATCTTAATTTTTCCTTGAGTCATGGTGAATCATGGGGACCCCATTCCACACTAGATCCACTGACTTGCTACTTAGAGAAACTACTAGATGAAGCCAACTTGATTGACTTAGCGATGGCTAAGAAGATGCCTACATGGCACAACCGTAGAATTTGGGAAGCTGCTCTTGCAAGGTGCCTGGATAGTTTCCTGCTCTCCTCTAAGTTAGCTATTTGGATGGACAGAGTTCATCAGTGGGTGGGCACTAGAGGCTTATCAGATCACTCACCCATCTATCTTGATATAACCGGTGAGAGCAAGAAACCCTCCTCCATGTTCAAATTCAATTATACCTGGCTCGATAAACCTCATTTTTGTCAGATTGTGAAGGAGAATTGGAACCATTACCACTTGCATCCCAATGCCATGCCCACCTCGGTTATTGCCAATAACCTGTCCTGAATCAAGGTGTAGGTTTTAACCCTGTACAGAAATTATCTACAAACAAATCTTAAAAACAAAAAATAAACAATAGCGAGAGCATAAAACATAAAACATATATACACAGATATTTTCCCCTGGATCCAAAATCGGGATGACCAGCTTGATTTTTCATTATATTCCTTTTAGTGTTACAACACATATCTATACTTGTCAAAGCATACATAAACCCCAATCCATTAACCCTGGATTAGAACATAACCGTAGTTCCCTTGACTGGATCTACAAAATACTAGGGACCGAAAACCATCATGCCCCAAAACCATGTGAAAATGCATGCACAAAACCATGGGCGGGTCCTCCCACAGAAAAATAGGGTCCAATTTTTTTTTCCCAGGGCACTGCCCTGGACCCCGTATAGTGGGGGCTGTCGCCCCCTTGCTGTGTCCAACACAACATACAACAAGGGCTAAACCCCCCCCATGCTTGACTAGTCATGGAAAGAATATAACACATACCCAAAATTCTCCCACTTGTTGTTTTCTTTCCATAGGGGGCCACAGGAGAGCTTAGTCATTTCCCCAGCTCTGCAACACCCATTCCTTCTCTACAAAAAGAGAAATTCTGAGTGCTCACAAACTTCATCAATGCATCTATAACATTCTTCAAAGTGTCCACCTTTACTAGAAACACCCTTTTAGCCTCAACCATATCTCTCACAAAGTGATATTGAGCATCAATGTGCTTTGTCTTTGAATGATAAGCAGGGTTCTTAGCCAAGAAAATTTTACTTTAGCTATCACAGTCTATCCTTATAGCTTTTTGCACCAACCCCATGCTTGAACACAATCTCTACAAACACACTGCTTCATTGCTTGCTTGAGTGGCTGCCATGTATTCTGCCTCTGTAGTTGAAAGAGCCACTATAGACTGTCTTTTACTCATCCAACTGACTACACCTCCAAATAGGCTAAACACATACTCACTTGTAGATATTCTTTGGTCCAGATCTCCAGCCCAGTCTGCATCAAAAAAACCATGAATGACCAACACTCTTTCCAATCCTGGTATTCCCTGGTAGCACAAGCCATAATCACTAGTGCCACGCAAATATCTAAAAATCTGCTTCATTGTTGTCCAATGATCCTTCCCTAGGTTTGGCATAAACCTGCTCAATACTCCCATTGAATGTGCAATGTCTGGTCTAGTACAGACCATTGCATACATCAAACTACCAACTACACTTGCATATGGAACACGAGACATATCCTGCTCTTCTTCTTGTGTCTTGGGACACTATTCAACTGACAAATTTACACCTACAGGAATCTGAACATTCACCGGTTTACTATCCTTCATATTGAACCTCTGTAATATAGTATCAACATACTTCCTTTAGTTTAACTAGAGCTTCCTCTTTGCTTGATCACTCTTAATTTCCATGCCCAAAATAGATTTTGTAGCACCAAGATCCTTCATGTCAAATTTGGAGAATAGTTGGGTCTTCAAATCTTGGATAATTTCTTTGTCATTTCCAATCAACAACATATCATCCACATACAAGACCAAATAAATAATACAGTCACCAATTGATTTAAAATAAACAAAGTGATCCTCTTTGCTTCTGGTGAAGCCAAGTCCCCATATATAGGTATCAAATTTCTGATACCACATCCTTGGTGACTCTTTTAACCCATACAGAGACTTCTTTAACCTGCATACCAGTTATTTCTTCCCCTTCACCATAAAGCCTTCAAGTTGTTTCATGTAGATCTCCTCTTCCAAATCCCTGTGAAGAAATTATGTCTTCACATCCATCTTTTCTACCTCAAAATCAAATGCAACAGCAATAGATAAAAGTAATCTAATAGAAGAAACTTTGGCAATAGGAGAAAAAATATCACTAAAATCAATTCCTGACACCTGGGAATAACCTTTTGCTACCAATTGAGCTTTTTATTTCTCCACCTTTCCTTCTACATTCATCATCTTCTTAAACACCCATTTTCTCCCGATGGGCCTCCTTCCAGCTAGCAACTCCACCAGATCCCATGCCTCATTTTTATGCAAGGATGTCATTTCATCAACCATGGCTTCCTTCCAGAGTTTTACATCCTCTGAATCTACTACCTCCCTGAAGGTTTAGGGATCATCATCAGTTACAGTTAAAGCAAAATTTGAACAGAAAGCAAATGGACTATACCTTTATGGTTGTCTTCTTTCTTGAACTGATCTTATCACAGCTAGAGTTTGTGGCTCTTCCTCTTCTGAGTCTTCTTCTGTTGTAGAGTCAGATTCATCCTCCTTTAGCTCAAACTCTATATTCTCATATTCCTTTGGTAGGACTTCATGTTTAACAACATCTTTCACCTCTCTAAACACCACATCTCAGATGTACACAACCTTCCTTATTTTCGGGTTCCAAAGCTTGTAACCCTTTAAACCATCCTTATACCCAATAAAGATGCACCTTTCAGATTTATTATCCAACCTAGTCCTTTTCTCCTTTGGAACATGTACATATGCATCACATCTAAATACCCTCAGATGCGAAAGATGGGTTTCTTACCAGTCCATACCTCATGTGGAATATTATCCTCCAACGCTGATGAAGGTGATCTATTAACCAAGTAACATGCAGTCTCCACTGCCTCTTCCCAGAATTCTTGTCCTAACCCAGTACCACTGAGCATGCTTCTTTCCTTTTCCATCAACATTCTATTCATTCTTTCTGCAAATCTGTTTTGCTGAGGTGTGTAAGGAATAGTCTTCTGCTGTGCTATACCACACTTCTTATAGAAATCTTCAAATTCCTTCTTGCAGAACTCCCCACCATTATCTATCCTCAGCACCTTTATCTTCTTCTTTTTCAAGTTTTCCACCAGAGCCTTAAATTCTTTAAATCTATCAAAGACTTCGAATTTATTCCTTAAGAAATATATCCATGTATTCCTTGAGAATTCATCTATGAATGAGACATAGTACACAGACTTACCCAGTGATGGAACCAACACAAGACCAAACACATCACTGTGCACAAGCTCTAATATCTTGTTCACCCCCTTAGCACCAGAAGGAAAACTCACCCTATTCTACTTCCCATATACACAATGTTCATAGAAATCAAAATCCAGAGAGCTATTAAACGTACCTTCTACCATACCATTTCCATGTAGTATCTGAAGGCCCTTCTCTCCAATATGTCCAAGCCTTTGATGCCATAGCATGGCCTTTTCTTTGGAGACCGCTAGGCTTTCCGCTCCACTTTTAGGAACCACAAAACTGTTGCACCCATCAATAACAGTGCTGCCCTAAAGCTTGTATAGAGTTCCAATCCAAACTCCCCCCATTAAGACCAGTGCTCCCCAAACCATCTTACAGAAATCTTTCTCAAACACTATTTTTACACCTGCATCATCCATATTGCTTACAAAAATTAGATTTCTGGCCAATGCAAGAATGTGCAGAACACGAGGAAGTGTTCTAATCCTTCCACCTTGAAAATTCAGCTTGAATTGTCCACGTCCAACGATTCTGGCCTTCCTATCATCACCTAAGAAGAAATCACTGCCATCATATTTCTCATACTTGCAGAATCACTCCCTATGGGGAGTGAAGTGAAAGGATGCACCCGAGTCAATCAACCATGACTCATGATCTACATGTGTACTTGAAGAAGAAGCAAAATACACATCCCCACCTTCATCCGAGGTGGTTTTTTCCTCTGCAGAAGGAGCATCATCAGATCGCTTTCCTTTCTCAGGAGCTTTAGATCTGCAGTCCTTTTTGTAGTGCCCTTCGTTTCCGCATTTCCAGCACACCTTTACAAACTTTCTAGGAGATTTAGATTTCCCTCTATATTTAGATCTCCCACTTGAAACCTTATTCTTTTTTTTGTTCTGGGACCTTCCTCGTACAAATAAGGCATCTCCATTCTAACCCTCCATATTTCTCTGTCTCATTTCCTCCGACAGCAAGGCCGATACAATGTCATCAAAATTCAAGGTAGTTGTATTGCTACCTATTGCAATAACCAGACTATCCCACGAGTCTGGTAGAGAACACAAAAAAATAAGGCACTTATCTTCATATGAGATTTTAATATCAATAGATGACAGTTGACTTGCCATAGTGTTGAAGGCATTCAGATGCTCTTTCACCGAGTCTACATCCTTCATCCTCAGGTTATACAGCTTTTTCCGCAGAAACAATTTATTCACCAGAGACTTAGATTGGTACAAAGTCCCAAGTTTGTCCCACAAATTCTTCGTCGTAGTTTCCCCAGATACATTCAACAATACCTAAAATGAGACACACAACCGTATTGTGCTCTTCACCTTCCAATCCAACTTCTTCAAGTATTCATCTGACATTGCTGTTGGTTTAGTACCTAGATCTACCACGATCCATTGGTTTTTATCCACCAGCAAATCCTCCATCTTGAGCTTCCACAACTCAAAACTCTGACCATTAAATTTCTCGATCTCTATCTACCCGCCATTCGCCATCTTCTTTCACCACAAGAATCAATCCCACAGATCTCCCACTCAATAGGTTCTACCTCAGGCCCGAGCAAAAAACCCCTCAGCATCAAAGGCATCCCCTTGAAGCCGAAGCAACTTTGATACTAGATGTAGGTTTTAACCTTGTACAGAAATTATTTGCAAACAAATCTTAAAAATAGAAAATAAACAATAGCGAGAGCATAAAACATAAAACAAATATACACAGAGATTTTCCCCTTGATCCGAAATCGAGATGACCAACTTGATTTTTCATTATATTCCCTTTAGTGTTACAACATATATATATATATATATATATATATATATATATATATATACATGCCGAAGCATACATAAACCCCAATCCATTAACCTTGGATTATAACATAACTGTAGTTCCCTTGACTGGATCTACAAAATACCAGGAGCCGAAAACCATCATGTCCCAAAACCATGTGAAAACCCATGCACAAAACCATGGGTGGGTCTGCCCACCGAAAAATAGGGTCCAAATTTTTTTTCCTGGGCCGCTGCCCCAGACTCTGAATAGGGGGGTTGTCGCCCCCTGTGTGACGCCCCTGTTGTACCCAGCGCAACGTATACAAGGTTCTATCGCCCCCCCTCCCCCCCCCCCCTCTGCACTTGACTAGTCGTGGAAAGAATATAACACATACCCAACATAAGGATAAAAACATCAAGTGGGCTAAGGAGAAAATGATCAAAGATGAGGAAGAGTTGAGGAGGATTGAGTAGGATATTTCTCTCATGCTCGATGAGGACGAAAGGGGGCACTCCTCGGCAGAGCACAAAGATACTCTCACCCTCCTGGAAACCAAGAAAATTCAGCTCCTTAGAAGTAAGGAGGAAGCTTGGAAACTCAAGAGCAGATCCATCTGGCTGGGGGCAGGGGATAATAACACCAAATTCTTCCAGCGGTGTGCTAAAGGTAGAAAAATCATAAAAGCCATTTGGGAACTTAATGATCAGCAAGGCAATTTTGCCAAGACACATCATCAACTTTCAGATATGGGGATTTGGCACTTCTCTCATATATATAGATATCCCAGGGTTGCTAAGATACATCATCAACCATTATCTTGATTTATATTTATATTTTATTTACTTTATTTTTCCATTTTATTATTACTATTTTTAGTTTTATTACTTATAAGAGTTAAATTTGACTTTATTATTTTTATTTATTTATTTGTTTTCAATTTCTTATTAATATTTTTCAGTTTTATTGTTTATAATAATTAAGTTTGACCTTATTATTACTGACCTTCGTTTTTATTAAAATAATAATATTAATAAAATAAATTTTTTTATTTATTTACAACTAATTTCCATGCATTACATTATTTTAATTAAAAATTGTTTATTAATTAATGATAAATTTTTAGTCAAAACTAGCTATTAAATTCTAATGGTTAGAAAACATCTCTCTTCATCTATTTAATCTAATTTCAGGATCTTGTTCTTCATCTTGTCTAGAAGATGACCACATTAGATGGTTTATGTGGACTAATTTATGTGATTTTTCCAGAAATGTCTCTCAACATTCATAATATGGATCAAAAAAGTCTGAATTCAAATAAAATAAAATAAATTTATTAAACTAATTATTAAATTAAAAGTTATCTGTACACATTGGGTATTCAAATAATTATTTCTTGTATTTTCATCTTATTTTTTTGATAAGAATAATATAATATTAATAAAATAAGAAAATATTAAATAATTAGGCATGTTTATTTTGGAATAGAGCTTCCATATTTTAATTTAATTATTAAAGACTATAAGGTGATGGTACGGATTTACTCTCGATGGAATATTTTAGAATATTATTTTTTAAGAATATTTTAAAATATTGTTAATAGTATCCACACATGAGACTTATCTCTAAAGTAGTTCTGCCATTTGTCCTTTTAATTAAATAAAATATTGAATATGAATTGAGTTATCGTTTTTTTTGCATGTGGTATTGAAAAACAATAATATTGTAACAAAACATATTTAGATGATAAAGTGAGGATGTATATATATAATTTAAAATAAATTTATAATTTAATTAAATTTTTTTAATTTTTTAAATTTTAACAACATGAAACATATCTTAACCTAAATATTTTGATATTTATCATATTTGAATTGTCGGAATATTAATTCCAAATGCCCACAGAGAATAGAAGGACATGAGAATTTAAGTTTGATGTGAATTTGGGAAAGGACAACAACGATGACAGCAATCTCTAGTTATGATCTTCACACAAACACGTATCCTTATCTGCAGCAACCACCAAAAATGAATTCTGCACCAACCACTTCTAAATTAAATTAAGGCGGACGCAGCAACATTCCGGGGGCATCCAACCTTGGCCAGTAGAGGGAAAGGAAACCCACCAGAGGAGGTGACGTCACCTTCCTCCGGACCAATGGCAAAAATTCCGTGGGGGAAATGAAAAGGGTCCCTGCATTATATCTTGACCCCACAGAATAAGGAACGAATGTTTGTTTAATGTTTTGATTTAATTCTTTTTATCCACCGCATTATGTTATAATTCTTAACCTTGGGTTAATTTTTATTTACCACGGTACATTTTTTTTAACTTTGGTTATATATATATATATATATATATATACGAAATATTTATAATATATATACATATGTAATGTAGTACTCTGTGAGTACATTGTAAGGACTGTGTATTGTGTATTATGGCCGAAGGCATAAACAGAGACAGAAAAGAGAGCACTGTGTGCGTAGCAGTGAATAGAAAAGAGAGAGAGAGAATAACACAGTTGTTTTGTTGAAACACTATGTTTTGTAGCAACTCAATACATCTTGTGAATCCATAACTTCGTTCTGAAGAAAGAATTTCATTTGTAACAGAGTTTTTGTTTTTTAATGAAATAGAATTCTTTTGTCTCACATCTCTGTCCGCATTTTTTTTTTTAATCTCTATTTTGTGGAAGAGGAATTTTATTTTCCTCTGTGTGTTCGGAATTGTTCAAAAATTCCAACATGGTATCAGATCTAGTCTAGGTCCTCAGTGAATGAAGCAGAGATCACTCTTCATTGCAGAAGCTATAAGAAGGTTGTTGAAGTAGATTTCTCCAGCAGAGAGAAAGCTTTTGTTTGTTTTTTTTTTTTTTTAACACAATCAAGAAAATTGTCATGTTTGCACAGTTACAATGACAACAGTAAGCACCAGCCTCACGAATCCCCAACTTCCACAATTTAATGAGAAGAATCATGATTATTAGGAAATCACAATGACAGTCCTGTTTGCTTCACAGGACATATGGGAGCTAGTTGAGAATGGCTACCCAAAACCAGCAGACGCAGCAGCGTTGGTTTCTTGGACAACAATAGAAAGAGACTTGTTAAAAGATAATAGGAAGAAGGACTCAAAATCCCTCTTCTATCTCTTTCAATCAATGCACGAAAGTATTTTCCCAAGGATTGCAGCAGCAACAAAGTTTAAGGAGGCATGGGATATTCTCAAAATAGCCTATCAAGGCATAGAGAAGGTGAAGACAACAAAGCTGAAATTGTTGAGGAGAGATTTTGAAACTCTCTATATGAAAGAGTCTAACACTATAGACTCATTATTCACTAATTTTATTGGGTTGGTTACCGAGATAAGGTCTCATGGAGAGACACTTGAAGAAAGAAGAATAATGGAGAAAATATTGAGAAGTCTACCCTCAATATTTGATGCCATAGTAGTGGAAATAGAAGAGATAAAGGATCTCTCACTATTTACAGTGGATGAGCTCAGTGCATCCCTAATGTCCCATGAACACAGACTAAACATAGGAACATATTCCTCATTGGAAAAAGCTTTCAAGACTCATATGTCTTTTGACCAAGGCAGAGCAAACAACAGAGGAAGAGGAAGAAGCCAAAATAGAGGAAGAAACACCCTGCAAGTTTGAGTGGAAGGGGCAACAATCACAACCAGAATGAAGGCTCAAGCCAACATCAAGCTCATGGACAAAGGTATGATAAATCCCAAGTCCAATGTCATTATTGCAAGAAATATGGGCACTATGCCAATGAATGTAGGAAAAAGAAAAATGACATGAATAATAGGCAGAATTTTAATTTTACAAAAGAAGAAAAGAACCAGAAGAATGTGTTGTTAACATGTAATGTAGCACAAGATAGAAAAGATGATGTATGGTTCTTAGACTCAAGTTGTAGTAACCACATGATTGGAAACATACCAATGTTTGGCAATCTAGATGAAAATGTTAAATCTGAAGTAACAACAAGGACTGATAGTAAGGTCTCTGTAATGGGAAAAGGAAGAGTAAGTATCCTGACAAGAAAAGGAGAACAGAGGTTTGTGCCAGATGTATTTTATGTACCTGGCTTGAAATGAAATATTTTGAGCATTGAACAGCTCATAAGCAAGGGCTACAATGTATTCTTTAAAGATGATGTGTGCACAATCATGGACATACCTACAAGCAAGAAAGTCATTGCAGAGGTGCATATGACAAGCAATAGGAAGTTTCCTCTCAAGCTCAGAATAGACTTGAAGGAAAGAAGAAATGTAGTAGCTGTAACACAAGAGGTATTTCAAGAGGAAGTGAAATATGAAAAATGGTTATGGCACTCGAGATTTGGATATCTCAATTTCGGAGGCCTGAACTTGTTGCACAGAAAGGGAATGGTAAAAGGATTACCAATGATTGAAAAACTAGACAACATTTGTGAAGGCTGCATCTTGGGAAAACAACATAGAGAAAGCTTTCCATCAGGAAAGAGCAAAAGGGCAAAGGCACCGTTAGAAATTTTCCACTTAGATTTGTGTGGACCAATGCAAACACCATCTTTAGGTGGTAGCAAATATGTTTTGACATTCATAGATGATTACTCCAGAAAGACATGGGTGTATTTCCTAAAACAGAAGAGTGAAGTGTTTGAATAGTTTTTCCACTTCAAAGCTCATGTTGAGAAGCAGAGTGGGCACTACATCAAAGTGCTAAGAACTGACAGAGGTGGAGAATATGTCTCCAAAGAGTTCCTACGTTTCTGTAGGGAGAATGACATACATAAGCAGTTTACCACAAGGTACACAACTCAACAAAACGGTGTTGCAGAAAAGAAGAATAGGACCATCATGGACATAGTCATAAGTATGTTGAAGGAAAAACATTTGCCAAATGAGTATTAGGCTGAAGCTGTAAATTGTGCAAATTATATCTTGAATAGATTCCCAACCAAAGTTGTCATGAACAGAGTTCCAAAAGAAGCATGGATTGGAACAAAGTAGTTTGTCACTCACATGAATTTTTTTGGATGTGTGGCTTATGCACATGTCCCAGATAAATTGAGAAAGAATCTTGACAGCAAGGGGGAGAAATGTATCTTTGTTGGATATAGTCATGAGTCCAAGGCGCACAAACTCTATAATCCATCCACCAAGAAAGTAATAATAAGCAGAGATGTGCAGTTTATTGAATAAGAAGCCTGGGATGGAAGCTTAGATAAAATAGTGAATGTGAAGACATGTGTGTCTCACAAAGAACAAGAGGAAGGGAAAACAACAAATAATCCCTCCTTTGTGGCTCCTCCTCCACCACCACAAGAACAACAAACCACACCACAAGCTGGAAATAGAACAACCTTGAGAAATCAAGAAAGTGCTTCTCCAAGCACACCACAGGGAACTGAAACTCCCTCGAGTTCAAGTGGAAGTCCAAGTACACCAAGAAGACCGAGATTCAAAAATTTGAGTGAGATTTATGAACAAGAAGAGATAAATGATAACGCTAGTTTTAACTCTTTATTTGCTTTGTATTTTCATGTTGATGACCCAATTCATTTTGAAGATGTTGTAAAAGAAGAAAACTGAATTGATGCAATGAACAAAGAGATTGGTGCAATAGAAAAGAGTAATACATGGGACATAGTGGACCTCCCTAAAGGTAAAGAAGTCATTGGAGTAAAATGAGTCTACAAAACCAAAAGCAATGCTGAAGGCAAGATTGATAGGCACAAAGCAAGACTTGTTGTCAAAGGCTACAAGTAGCAAAAAGGAAGAGATTATGAAGAAACCTTTGCACCGGTTGCAAGGATGGAAACAGTGAGAACAGTGTTTTCCATAGTAGCACAACACAAATGGAAGGTTTATCAAATGGATGTGAAATCTGCATTCCTGAATGGAGTGTTGAAAGAAGAGGTATATGTTGAACAACATCCAGGCTATGAGATTGAAGGCCAAGAACACAAAGTATGCAAGTTGAAGAAATATCTTTATGGGCTGAAGCAAGCACCGAGAGTATGGTACAGCAGGATAGATACTTACACGATTGAAAATGGATTTGAGAAATGTGATGGAGAACCCACACTCTACATAAAAGAAAATGATGGTAAGATTCTTATTGTTGTTTTATATGTAGATGATTTAATCTTTACTGGCAATGAAGTTTCTCTCATTGCTGATTTAAAAAAAGTCATGAAGAGTGAATTTGAAATGACCGATTTGGACTTTTTGAGATATTTTCTTGGAATAGAAGTAGAGCAAAATGAAAATGGGATTTTTATTTCCCAAGAAAAATATGTTGAAGAAGTGTTAAAAATATTCAACATGTTGAACAGTAAGGCAACTGTAACTCCAACTATCATGGGGTTAAAATTGAGCAAAAATGACAGCAACAAGGATTTTGATCTAAGTTTGTATAAGAGCATAGTTGCTAGCCTTATGTATTTGACTGCAACTAGGCCGGATATTATGCATGTTGTAAGTTTAATTTCTAGATTCATGGAAACACCAACAGAGACTCATTGGCAAGTAGCCAAGAGGATTCTACAGTATGTGAATGGAACGAAAGGGGTATGGTATTTTATACTCATCTGAAAATTTTAAATTGATTGGTTACACTGATAGTGATTGGGCTGGAAGTGTAGATGATAGGAAGAGCACATCTGGATATGTGTTTAATTTGGGATCAAGAGCCATTTCATGGGCTTCAAAGAAGTAACCAATAGTTACTTTATCAACAACAGATGTAGAATATGTGGCATCAACAATAGAAGCATGCCAAGCAGTATGAATGAGAAGAATTCTCAGAGATTTATGTCATGAACATGACAAAGGAACAACAATTTATTGTGATAATAGCTCAATGATAGCTTTATCAAAGAATTTTGTCTTCCATAAAGGAACAAAACATATCGATGCAAAATTTCATTTTATATGCGAACTGGTTAATAATGGTGAGATTGTTTTGCAGCACTGTAGAACAAAGGAGCAGTTTTTTGATATATTAACAAAACCATTAACTCAGAAAAGTTTTAACTATCAAGAAACACCTTGGTATGCAAGAACGAAGTAGTTGCAATTAAGGGGGAGTGTTAGAATATTAATTCCAACTGCCCGTAGACAATAGAAGGATGGGAGAATTTAAGTCTGATGTGAATTTGGAAAGGACAGCAATGGCGGCAGCAATCTCCAGTTCTGATCTTCACGGAACCACGTATCCTTATTTGTAGCAACCACCAGAAATTAATTTTGCACCAACCACTTCTAAATTAAATTAACGCAGAGCTAGAAACATTCTGGGGGGCATCCAACCTTGGGCCGTAGAGGGAAAGGCAACCCACCGGAGGAGATGACGTCACCTTCCTCCGGACTAATGGCAGCAATTCCATGGGGGAAATGAAAAGGGTCCCTGCATTATATCTTGACCCCACGGAATAAGGAATGAATGTGTGTTTAATGTTTTGATTTAATTCTTTTTATCTGCCGCATTATGTTTTAATTTTTAACCTTGGGTTAATTTTTATTTACTGTAGTACATTTTGTTTTTAACTTTGGTTATATATATATATATATATATATATATATATATATATATATATATATATGAAATATTTATAATATATATACATGTAGTATGTGGTGAGTGCATTGTAAGGATGACATATTGTGTATTATGCCAGAAGGCGGAAACATAGACAGAAAAGAGAGCAATGTATTATGCCAGAAGGCAGAAACATAGACAGAAAAGAGAGTAGAAAATAGAGAAGATAGAGGGAGCAAAAACTTTTTTTTTGTTGAAACACTATGTTTTGTAGTAGCTTAGTACATCTTGTGAATAACTTCGCTCTGAAGAAAAGAATTTCATTTGTAACAGAGTTTTTGTTTTTTAATGAAATAGAAGTGTTTTGTCTCACATCTCTGTTGTGGAAGAGGAATTTTATTTTCTCTGTGTGTTCGGAATTGTAAAGAAATTTGAACATGAATGACTTAATCTAGCTTAACTTTGAGTTGCCTTTAGTGAGATTTTTTGAAAAGTTTTTCGATTTATTTTTCTGATCTAATTTGTATAAAATCCTGTGGGAATTTATTGAAATCACAAGTTTGATGGGTAAAATCTTCACAATCAATGTGCCTTAGGGATTTTTCACGGTGTTGAACACATATATGTAGTTAAAAAAACCAATGTAAATAACACAAATCAAGATTTCACCCTGTCAGAAAATCCACTAAAAACTCCAAAAAACTGCATTAAAGACAACTACATTTTTTATTAGGATAGTTATATAACTTAACAAATATTTATAGACGTTAATATAGGCTTAATTTAACTTATTAAGGAAATAGTCTTTTTCACCCGGTAAAATAATTTCAAGAAAGAATGTGAATATTGTTATTTAAAATGCATTTTTGAATGCATGAATGGATTTAGTGCTCTAAAAAACCCTCTAATTCTATAAATTAAACAACTTAAACTCAATTTTTTAAAAATCTATGTGGATTTTGATTAAAAATAACAAAAAAAATTGCCATAAATAGATGGAGTTGTTTTTAATGAGACTTTTTAGAGTTTAAAAATTTTAAGGTGAAATCTTAATTTGTATTATTTAAACTATTTTTTTCATTACATATATAAATTCAACAACATAGAAAAAACTTTTATAATACTTTTATTGTGCATATTTTACCTATCAAACTTAATATTCAATAAAATAAAATAGAACTATAAAACTTAAAATTTTGTTTAAGACAAAAACTTAACTAAAACCATATATGAAGTAAATGTATGAAGTAAATGCCACGAGTCATGCATTAAACAATGGTTTGGAGAAAATTTTTGGTCAAATTTGTGCGTCATATATGCCCTTGTGTAATGAGAGCTGCTTTATTTTTAAATTCTGCTTAAAATAATTTGCCCAACAAATACGGCCTTGTGAAATGAGACCTGTTTATTTTCAATTACTTGTGAAATGAGATCGGTTTATTTTTAATTACCGTGTAAAATGTGAGTTTAGTTTAAAAAAATCTACAAATTAGTTTTGAAAATGATGAATATTGTGATAATGATGAATATTGTGATAAGATTATGATAAAATTAAGTAGAAATTTTTAAAAATTTGAATTATAACTGTTAAATTTCAAAATTTTGAATATATAAATTTTTTTAGTGTTAATAATATTGAATCTAATTTATTCAAACACTATAACATTCTGATCTTTCTATTTTTGAACTATAATATTAGATTATTTGTTACCTAAACCACCCATAAAATTTGTAAAAAGGAAGGTTGTTTTATTTTGAAAATCAGATCACCGTACCCAATGGGATAGAACAATTTAAGCAACTATGCTGAAACTATATATTAAGTAAATGACATGGCACATGTATTAAACAATGGCAAGTGTGAGAATTTGTTGGACAATTTTGCGTGTCAAATACGCCATGTGGAATGAGAGATCTTTTATTTTCATATTGTGTCTAACATTTGTAGAAACCAAGCCTGTTTTATTTTGAAATTCAGATGACCTTAGCCGATGGGACATAATTCCACGCGGAACGTTTAATGCTAGTTGACATCATACAGTTTTCGACGAAGGTCTGTCTCCACACTATAACATTGAATTTATACCCAAATGCAGATTCCCGAATATCCAGAAATCCAACGGATAACAGTTTGTTCAACCTCCTGATCTCTCTGCTGTCCGTTGGATTTTGAGATATTCGATAAGGATGCCCCCTCACATAACCAAGAAAGAGGGGGAAGAGCCCTAGATAGCTATTCTCCTCCAACATCTACTTTCATTACAATTACTGAGAATTACTTCCCAGCTCTAAAACACCAATCTTGTCGAGACAAGCCATCCCTCCCTACCAATTTGCATAAGCAAACATCTAAAGCTTTATATTATCCTCTTTTCTCTTTCTGTTTCTATTCACCAACTCGCAATGGCTGGGTACCTGCCACCTGCATCCTCTTTCTTGCAAATCCACCATCAAATTAAACTGCAAAGTCAACCTTCTCCTCCTAATCCTCATATTCTTACATCTCTCCCCTCCACAACTGCTGATCCAGGGAACAATAGTTATCGCTATTATCATGTTTTCATTAGCCATCGTGGTCCAGATGTTAAAAAAATGTTTTCCAACCATCTCTACCGTCACATCCTTTTACATGGATACAAAGTCTTCTTGGACCAGCAAGAATTGCAAGAGGGAGACTATATAACTTCTCATATAGAAAGCGCTATTAGAACTACGTCAGTCCATGTGGCTATCTTCTCTCCCGGATATGCTGAATCGAACTAGTGTTTGAATGAGTTCATCCTCATGTTGGACTATGGCGCCACCATTATTCCAGTGTTCTACCATGTGAAGCCTGCTCAACTTCACTGGACGCGGGGCGATGGAGTGTATGCTGAAGCCCTCAAACAGCTCACAACAAAGAAAACGTATGATTCACTAAGCCGAGAAGAGAAGCTGGGACACGATCCCGCCACTATCGAAAGCTAGAGAAATGCTCTTTATCTTGCCGCTGAAATAAACAGTTTCGAGATGGAGACATGCAATGGGTGAGAACTCTGTATACCCTCTTGTTACTGTATTAATTTATGAGACCTCTCTCTCCCACTGTACCATTTTTTCTCACTTGTTAAAAATTTGAATAACTTGTTGAAAATATTAAAGTCACCTGCTAGCTTTTGAGCAGGAAGAAAAACAGTACAGAGGCAGCAGGAGCAAAGATTGAGTGCACAACACCGTGTATTAAAGAAGAATGGGAAGAACCATAAGGATGAAATCAATGTTGATGGGCCGCAGCCACTATTGCAAAGGAGAATTAATTCTGTGATGGACGTAGCCATTTTTGCAGAAGGATGAAGAATTTCGTGGTTCTGAACTATGGAAGAACAGAGTTTATTAAAAATAGTCCTTTCGGGCTTTTAAGCCCTCAACAACCAAAATGAAGAAAATTGCTTAAGCGGTGAAAGACTTTAATTTTTGAATAAGACATGTGATAGTGGTCCCCACCACTTCACTGCAAATCGGAATCACAAGTTTTAACTTGCAGTGTCTTATTGATGTGAAGATTTGCGATGCGATGCAATCACAATCGCAATCACAGATCGCAGTAGATATGTTTCAAAGTTAAAGTGTCTTGTTGATATGGCAGAGTTCCGCAAGCGGAACGTTCTCATATAATACACAGTCAAACCTTATATAATAATCGCCCTCCACCACAGCCGAGGCCCGTGGGTCCACAGACCATGCGGCATTGTTTTATTCAATCGCAAGTTATGAATCGGGAGTGTTATGTTGTATGCCTCGATCGCATTAACCAAAGGGTGGACCCGATGGAGTTGTGCGACGGAGTTTATTTTCCCATCGCATCTGCTTCCTAATCACAATCAGAAGCTCTTTTGGTTTGGGCCTGATTGCACTTTGAAATTGGTAGACCTGATCCACTCATTATGGTGGAGTTTTATATGGGATCGCGCCCGATCATCAATCGTAATCGAAACCTCTTTTGTACGAGGCCCGATCGCACAGTGATTGAAGTCCAAACCCGATTGGTTTATAAACCGGATTTAAATTTTGGTCCATCGCATCTGACTTGTAATCGCAATCGGAAATTTTGTTTGGTGCATTTGTTTTATTGAAAAATGCGGACCCAGTGAACATTTTAAATGGATTTAAATCGTGCGTTCAAAGTGCATTGTAATGTGGGCCCCCGACAATTTTTTTTTAATAGATTAGATTTAAGTTTAAAAGTCTTTTTAATATAGTTTGTAATGTTTTTTTAATAGGTGCATCATATGAAAGCCAAAAATGCCCGAGAGCCTATGTATTGATTGCTTTTGTAATTTGCACAACAGTGCGGGAAAAGAGAACACAACAGCGTATATTTTGAGAGAGACACAGAGAAGTTTTTTTTTTGTGCACTTCATCTGTAGCAGTCTTGATCATATTCTGTGAATCCCTCCACTGAGGAAGACATTTTGTAATAGTTTTTAGTTCTGTTAATGAAATAGGAAGAAAAGTTTTATCCTGCAAATCTCTATCATTTATTCTCTGTGTTAGAAGGGGAGTATTATTCTCTCCATATTGTTCTGGAATTTTCAGAAATTCCAACATGGCATCAAAGCTAGTTCAGGCTCTTTGAAGGTTTCAAAGAAGCTGAAAGAAGAAGAAGACTTGTTGCAGCATTTCTCTAGTAGTGTAAAAGCTCAACAGAAGACAAAGTTCAAGTATTTCTCAAAAGAAAATAGATTTGTTATTTTGTTTAAAAGAGTTTGTTCTTTCAGATAAAGAAAGACAATCTGTTTAAGTTCAGAGTTTAGTTTAAAAGCAATGGCTGGACCAAGTACAGGTATGAGTATTGGAAATTTTCAGCTTCCATAATTTAATGAAAAGAATTATGATTATTGGGCCATTACCATGAGAGCCCTATTTGTCTCACAAGACTTATGGGAATTTGTAGAAGATGGTTTTGTTGAACCAGCTGATGAGTAGGCTTTTAATGCCTTAACTCAAGCAGAAAAGGATATATTGAAGAGCAATAGGAAGAAAGACTCTAAAGCTCTCTTCCTATTGTATCAAGAAGTAAACGAGAGTGTGTTTCCGAGGATAGCAGTAGCTAAGAGATCCAAGGATGCATGGGAAACTCTGAAAGTAGCCTATCAAGGTATGGAAAAAGTGAAGACAACAAAACTTCAGTTGATGAGGAGAGACTTTGAAACTCTTTGCATGAAAGAGTCAGATAATATAGACAAATTTTTTACACATGTTATTGGGATGGTAAATCAGATAAGGTCCCATGGAGAAACTCTTGAAGAAATAAGGATTGTGGAGAAACTTTTGAGGAGCTTACCCTCAAAGTTTTATGTTATAGTTACCACCGTAGAAGAGACCAAAGATCTCTCAAATTTCGCGGTAGATGAAATTCATGCCTCACTGATAAATCATGAACAGAGATTGAGCAGAGATGAAAACTCATCTCTAGAGCACGCCTTCAAGACCCAGATGCCTTCAGGAAGAAGAAAAGGTCAAGGCAGAGGAAGAGGAAGAGGCAGAAGTCAAAACAGAGGTGGAAGGAATAGCCCTTCACATTCACATGGAAGGAGCAATAGTCAAAATCAGAGCCACAGTCATTGCAACAGCCATCAAGGTGGACACCAACATGCGCATGGAAAAAGGTATGACAAATCCAATGCCCAATGTCATTATTGCAAGAAATATGGGCACTATGCCAATGAATGTAGAAAGAAGCAAAATGATATGAAAAATAGGCATAATGCTAATGTAGCAAAAGAAGAAAAGAACCTAAATAATGTGCTGTTAACATGTAATGTAGCATAGGATAGAGAAGATGATGTTTGGTTCTTAGATTCAGGATGTAGTAATCACATGACTGGAAACAGAGAAATGTTTGTCAATCTAGATGAAGAGGTTAAATCAGAAGTAACCACAGGGACTGATACTAAGATCTCTGTAAAAGGAAAAGGCAGAGTTAGTATTCGAGCAAGAAATGGTGAGCAAAAATTTGTTCCAGATGTGTATTATGTTCCTGGTTTGAAGTGTAATCTTTTGAGCATTGGGTAGCTCATAAACAAAGGTTACAATGTAAATTTCAAAGATGATCTGTGCACCATAAAGGATATACCTCCAAGCAAGAAAATCATTGTTGAAATACAAATGACTAGCAATAGAATGTTTCCGCTCGAGCACAACACTGACTTGAAAGGAAAAGGAAAGAGCATAGCAACTGTAACACAAGAAACCTTTCAGAAGGAAGCAAAAGATGAAAACTAGTTATGGCACTTGAGAGTTGGACATCTCAATTTTAGAGGATTAAATTTGTTGCATAGAAAAGGAATGGTAAGAGGTTTTCCATTGATTGAGAAGCCTGACAGCCTATGTGAAGGCTGCATCTTGGGAAAGCAACACAGAGAAAATTTTCCATCAGGGAAAAGCATAAGGGCAAAAACACCCTTAGAGATCATTCACTCAGATTTATGTGGACCGATGCAAACAGCATCAGTTTTAGGCAGAAACTACATGCTTACCTTCATAGATGATTTTACAAGGAAAGTGTGGGTTTATTTCTTAAAATATAAGAGTGAAGTCTTTCAGAAATTTTTCTATTTTAAAGCTCTTGTAGAGAAACAGAGCGGGCTGCACATTAAAGTTCTCAGAACTGATAGAGGAGGAGAATATATATCAAAGGAATTTATACGTTTTTGCAGAGAGAAAGACATACACAAGCAGTTCACCACAAGGTACACACCGCAACAGAATGGAGTTGCTGAAAGGAAGAATCGAACCATAATGGAAATGGTAAGAAGCATGCTAAAGGAAAAACACTTGCCGAATGAGTATTAGGCAGAAGCAACAAACTGTGTTGTGTATATTTTGAATAGATGCCCTACAAAAGTTGTAATGAACAAAGTTCCAGAAGAAGCGTGGAGTGGCAGAAAACAGGGAGTCACCCACATGAGAGTTTTTGGATGTGTGGCATATGCACAAATTCCTGACAAGTTGAGGAAGAAGTTGGATAGTAAGGGGGAGAAGTGCATCTTTCTTGGATATTGTGAAGATTCCAAAGGATACAAATTGTATAACCCATCCACAAAGAAGTTTGTAATAAGCAGAGATGTGCAGTTTATTGAAGAGGAAGCATGGGATGGAAGCATTGAGAAAACAATCAATGTTAAAAGTTGTTTATCTCATGATGAAAATGAGGAAGATGTGATTGAAATTAACAACTCATCGGTAGCACAACCTCCACCAACACAAGGACAACAAGGGACACCTCAAGTAGCAGCAAGAACACCCTTGAGAAGAAACAGGAGTGCATCACCAAGAACACCACATGGAGCAGATTCAAGTGCTTCTTCAAGCATGACTACACCAAATGAAAGAGGAACAAAGTTTAGAAGTATTAATGAAATTTATGCGCAGGAAGTGGCAAATGAAGGTATGAATTCCTTATTTTCTTTGTATTGTCAAGTTGATGATCCTATTCATTTTGAAGATGCTATTAAAGATAGAAAATGGATAGAAGCTATGGACGATGAAATTAATGCCATAGAAAAGAACAAAACATGGGAGTTGGTTGATCTCCTAGAAGGTAAAGAAGTCATTGGAGTTAAATGGGTCTATAAGACCAAAAGTAATGCTGAAGGAAAGATAGAGAGACACAAAGCAAGACTTGTTGTCAAGGGATATAAGTAGAAGCATGGGATAGATTATGAGGAAACTTTCGCACCAGTTGCAAGAATGGAAACCGTGAGAGCAGTGTTGTCCATAGCAGCACAAAACAAGTGGAAAGTTTACCAAATGGACGTGAAGTCAGCATTCCTAAATGGAGTGTTAATGGAAGAGGTTTACATTGAACAACCTCTCGAATATGAAAATAAAGGCCAAGAGCACAAAGTCTGCAGATTGAAGAAAGCTCTTTATGGGCTGAAACAAGCACCGAGAGCATGGTACAGTAGGATAGACTCCTATCTACTGGAAAATGGATTTGAAAAGTGTGAGGGAGAACCCACTCTCTACATCAAAGAAAATGATGGTAAAATGTTGATTATAGTATTATATGTTGATGATGTTATTTTCATAGGTAACGATGATTACCTTATTGAAAATTTTAAAACAGTCATGAAAGAAGAATTTGAAATGACTGACATGGGTTTGTTTAGATACTTCTTAGGAATAGAAGTAGAACAAGATGAAAATGGGATTTTTATTTCATAGGCAAAGTATGTGAATGAAGTTTTAGAAAGATTTAATATGTAGGAGTGCAAAGCTATAATTACTCCCACAATAATGGGATTGAAGTTGAGTAAAGATGACAGTAGCAAGGATTTTGATCCTAGATTATACAAGAGCATAGTTGGCAGCCTCATGTATTTGACTGCAACTAGGCCCAACATAATGCATGCTGTTATTTTGATTTCCAGATTCATGGAGAAGCCAAAGGATGCACATTGACAGGCAGCAAAGAGAATTCTAAGGTATGTTAAAGGAACTAAAAGATTTGGTATTTTATATACTGCTTCAGAAAATTTAGGGTTAGTTGGATACACTGACAGTGATTGGGCTGGAAGTGTAGATGATCGGAAGAGCACTTCCGGTTATGTTTTTCATATAGGTTCAGGAGCCATTTCATGGGCTTCTAAGAAACAACCGATTGTAGCATTATCTACAGCAGAGGCAGAGTATGTGGCAGCTACAGCAGCAGCGTGTCAAGCAATTTGGATGAAAAGGATGTTGAGAAGTTTATGCCAAGAACAGGTAAAAGGAATAGTGATTTATTGTGAAAATATCTCAACTATTGCATTATCAAATAATTCAATGTTTCATAAGAGAACAAAACACATAGATACGAAGTTTCACTATATCAGAGAACTGGTGAACAATGGAGAAATTATTTTACAACATTGTAAAACAGAGGAGAAATATGCAGATATTTTGACAAAGCCATTGGGGCAGAAGACATTTGAATTTTTAAGAAAATTCTTGGGTATGATTGATAATCCAGTAGCTGACTTTAAGGGGGAGTGTTGAAAATATTAAAGTCACCTACTAGCCTTTGAGCAGGAAGCAAAAGAGTACAGAGACAGCATGCATTAGGGGAATTTTGAGGTCTAAAATGGGCCTCCTAAGGAAATTATAAAATAATAGTGGAAAAAATCTAATAAGATTTGATGACATCATCAAATTTTAGAGGGAAAAATGAAAAAACTACTTTTTCAATTCATATTTTCAACTTATCTCCCAAATTTTTTACTCCTATCTGTCAGGCTATAGGCCTGCGTGCGACGAATTTCTATCCAAGGATCACCCATGCTGTATTACTGACAGTTCTACTACACGAAAAATGAGAAATACATAAAAAAACGTGATTACAATCACGGTTTTTATGTATTTCTCATTTTTCGTGTAGTAGAGTTCATCGAAAGTATGCAACATGGGTACTCCTTGGATGAGGAATTAAATTCCGCATCCAATGAGTACTCCCGCTCGAAATTAGAGTAAAAATTTTGGGAGATAAGTTTAAAATACGAATTGAAAAAGTAGTTTTATTATTTTATTATTTTTTAATATTTTTACTTTTTTACTCCAAAAATGGTGAATCATCCCTTATGGATTACATCATCATCTTGAATCCTATTGGTTGTTATAAAGTTTATTTTTGTTGTACATTTTTCTTAGGAGGCCCATTTTAGACCTCAAAATTCCCCTAATGAGCAGAAATTGAGTGCACAACACCGTGTATTAAAGAAGAATGGGAAGAACCGTAAGGATGAAATCAATGTTGATGGGCCACAACCACTATTGCAGAGGAGAATTAATTTTGTGATGGGCGTAGCCATTTTTGTAGAAGGACGAAGACTTTCATGGTTTTGAACTACGGAAGAACAGAGTTTATTAAAAATAGTCCTTTCGGGCTTTTAGGCCCTCAACAAACAAAATGAAGAAAATTTCTTAAGCAGTGAAAGACTTTAATTTCTGAATAAGACACGTGATAGTGGTCCCCACCACTTCATTGCAAATCGGAATCGCAAGTTTTAACTTGTAGTGTTTTTTTGATGTGAAGATTTGCGATGCGATGCGATCATAACCGCAATCGTAGATCGCAGTAGATATGTTTCAAAGTTAAAGTGTCTTGTTGATATGGAAGAGTTCCGCAAGCGGAACGTTCTCATATAATACACAGTCAAACCTTATATAATAATCGCCCTTCACCACAGTCAAGGCCCGTGGGTCCACAGACCACGTGGCATTGTTTTATTCAATCACAAGTTATGAATCGGGAGTGTTCTGTTGTATGCCCGATCGCATTAACCAAAGGGTGGACCCGATGGAGTTGTGCGACGGAGTTTATTTTCCCATCGCATCCAGTTCCTAATCGCAGTCGGAAGCTCTTTTGTTTTGGTCCCGACTGCACTTTGAAATTGGCAGACCCGATCCATTCATTATGGTGGAGTTTTATATGGGATCACGTCTGATCGTCAATCGGAATCGGAACCTCTTTTGTACGAGGCCCGATCGCACAGTGATTGAAGTTTGGACCCGATTGGTTTATAAACTAGATTTAAATTTTGGTCCATATCATCCGACTTGCAATCGCAATCGGAACTTTTGTTTGGTGCATTTGTTTTATTGAAAAATGTGGACCTGATGAACATTTTAAATGGATTTAAATTGCGCGTTCAAAGCGCATTGTAATGTGGGCCCCCGACAGTTTTTTTTAATAGATTAGATTTAAGTTTAAAAGTATTTTTAATATAGTTTGTATTTTTTTTTTAATAGGTGCATCATATAAAAGCCAAAAAGGCTTGAGAGCATGTGTATTGAATTGCTTTTGTAATTTGCACAGCAGTGCGGGAAAAGAGAACACAGCAGCGTATATTTTGAGAGAGACAGAGAGAAGTTTTTTTTGTGTGCATTGCATCTGTAGTAGTCTTGATCATATTCTGTGAATCCCGCCATTGAGGAAGACATTTTGTAATAGTTTTTAGTTCTATTAATGAAATAGGAAGAAAAGTTTTATCCTGCAAATCTCTGTCATTTATTCTGTGTTAGAAGGGGAGTATTATTCTCTCCATATTGTTTTGGAATTTTCAAAAATTCCAACATAACTAGGGATGAGGGGGAGCTAGTTGAAAAATTCATTGAGCATGTGTTGAAACTGGTGAAAAAACAATGCTTCAATGTTGTTGAATATCCAATGGATTTGGATGAAAAGGTTAAGGAGTTCGAAATCACAGTCATATGGCAGGGCCAACAAAGTGGAAATCCTCGGGTCGTGGCAATAGTGGGTTTGGGTGGCATAGGCAAGACACCACTGGCTGAAGAATTTTTCAATAGGAGGAGTTCAAATTACCAAAAATCTTACTTTTTAACAAATGTTAGAGAAAATGCAGCAAGAAGCTCTCTACAGTCCCTGCAAAAAAATGTTCTTCTGGGTTTGACTCAATTGGATCTTCGAATAGAGAGGGTTGGTGAAGGCATAGAGATGCTGAAAGAACATCTCATACTTTCATGCCTTGATAATTTTAAATGATGTAGATATTGTGAATCAGTTGGAGGCACTTTTTCCAATTCAAATGTTCTCCACTGCGATAGCTTAATCTTGATTACATCTCCAGAAAAAGATTTTTTGAGAAGTTCAGGAATCGAAGACTCATCAATTTGCAATTTAACTGGCCTTAATACATGGAATTCCACAGAGATTTTTTGCTTGCATGCCTTCAGAAAATCCCACCCACTTCAAGGGTTTGAATATCTGGTTGAAAGGTTTGTAGAAGCCCGCGATGGTTTGCCTGATTTGTCTTTGAAAATGTTTGGTGCACTTCTTTATATAAAAAATGACAAATGTTATTGGCAGTACCAATTGGATAAGCTTCAAGTTCCTACTGAAATACAACAAAGACTTAAAATAAGTTATGACTCTCTCAATAGAGAGGATCAACAAATATTCTTAGACATTGCCTGCTTTTTCATAGGAGAAGATAGGGATATGGCCATAAGAATATGGGATGGTTTAGGAACGGTTTGTGGGGATTTCAAAGCATACAGAACAAATGTCTAGTGGAGGTGAACAGTGAAAAAAAGGATAAAAATGCATGATCACCTCAGGGATATGGGCAGAGATATTGTAGTCTCTATTGCCACGTAGTCTTTGGTGTCCAACAGAGTACATTGATTTGTTGCAGCGATCATGTTTAAGTTCTCAACCATTCAAATCTTTGAACAAACAAATATTATTTCATCACAAATAAAAAATTATTTCATCTACATTTGTGTATTCTTTGGGTATAGTCATTCATTATCATATACTAAGTTTCTTTGACATAAATCACATACAAGTTTAAGGTCATCTAAATGGTACTGATTCATCCACTTATTGTGATTCTGTTGGAATTTATGAAAATTGTAGAACAAACAATGGAGAGAGTAATACTCTCCTCTTTAACATAGATAAATATAAAAGTTTCACTCACAGGGACAGAGTTTCAACACTGTAAAAAAACTTCTATTTCTTTTTAAAAAAACTGTTACAATGTCTTCCTCATTAGGAGGGATTACAAAATAGGACTGCTACAAATGCAGTGCCAAACAGACTTCACTGTCTCACAAAATTACACACTTTGTCACTCTGTAAAACAGTGCTACTGTGTTTTAAAACTACTCTTTGTCTCTTTAGAAAAATACACTGCTGTGTATGTAAAAATGCACTCTGCTGTGCATTTAAAAATAAAACATAACACAGGCTCTCGGGCCTTTTCAACTATTTATATGCTGCACATATAATAACAATACAAACTATATAAAAACTTAAACAACAGACCTATGATAAGAGTATCGGGTTCCACTTTACATTTCATGCATGTGCAAAATAATATATATGTTAAAACATACATATTACAAAACTTTTAAATCCTTTAGTCACACGATATAAAACCATAAGAAAACATAATAAAACAAAACATTAAACCTTTGTAAATCTCTGCCCACTGGACTTCAAACGAAATTGAACCAAAATACATCGAGCCATTTTGCATCAAAAACTAGTATGACATCACCCAAGGTTTTGTGCGCGTGATGAAAATTTAAATTCGCCCTAAAGTTTGTTTCGGGTCCGAAATGGCCCTGCTGATGCAAGCTCCATTTGTAACACGGAAGCGTTATCAAATCCGTCACATAAAAACCATCGAGTTTGGAATTTCCACAATGCAATCAGGCCATATCAAAACTGTGATTTTGATTGAGATGGACGTGATGACCAAAATTTACTCCGACCTATAACACACGTCGGGTCTGGTTCCTTTCACTGTTTAATCGGGCCATAAACAAAACTGCTCTGATGCCGATTATAAGAGGACCTGCGATGAACAATTAACTGCATCATATAACATAGATTGGATCTGGACTTACAATTGTGCAATCGAGCCAATGTAATAAAACATTTCAAAGGACTTCCGATGTGATATAACAATCGGACCATCGGAACATAATTAAAAGGGTTGTGTATTATATGTGATCATTTCGATTGCGGAACTCACCACATCAACAAGAAACTTGTTTTGTGTGGGGACCACTATAAAATAAAACACCCGCGTTGTTTCAAAACAAAATATCTCTGTTTCTATTTTAACAAAGTGCTTTGTTTCAGAAAACAGAGATTGTTCAATTAAAATAGAAAAGCTTTGTTTTTCAAAATAAAAGGACTGTGCCGATTCAAACAAAAATTGACTGTTCACCATTTTCAGAAAGTGGCCCAATGTCAAGATCCTTCCAAGTAGAATTAGAAGGTGGCCACTGTAGAATGTCGTAGTTGAAAATAATATTTCAACACTCCCCCTTAATTTCAACTACTGGGTTATCAGTTATACCCAGACATTTTCTCAAAAACTCAAAACTCTTCTGCCCCAATGGCTTGGTCAAAATGTCTGCAAACTGCTCCTGAGTTCTGCAGTGTTCCAAAACAATTTCTCCATTGTTTACCAATTCCTTGATGTAATGAAACTTTGTGTCAATGTGTTTCGTTCTCTTGTGAAACACATAATTCTTAGATAATGCAATAGATGAGCTATTGTCACAAAAAATCACTGTTCCTTTTTCCTGCTCTTGGCACAAACTTCTTAGCATCCTCCTCATCCAAATTTCTTGACACGTTGCTGCTGTAGCTGCCACATATGCTTCCTCTACTGTAGACAATGCTACAATAGGCTGTTTTTTAGAAGCCCATGAAATGGCTCCTGAACCCATGTGAAAAACATAATCAGAACTGCTCTTCCGATCATCTACACTTCCAGCCCAATCACTATCAGTGTATCCTATTAAAGCTGAACATTCTGAAGTAGTATATAAAATACCAAACCTTTTAGTAACTTTAACATACCTCAGAATTCTCTTCGCTGCCTGCCAATGTGCATCCTTTGGCTTCTCCATGAATCTGGAAATCAAACTAACAACATGCATTATATCGGGCCTAGTTGCAGTCAAATACATGAGGCTGCCAACTATGCTCTTATACAAACTAGGACCAAAATCCTTGCTGTTGTCCTCTCTACTGAGTTTTAATCCCATCACTGTGGGAGTGATTGCTACTTTGTTGTCCTGCATATTAAATCTTTCCAGCACTTCATTAACATATTTTTCCTGTGAGATAAAAATCCCATTTTCATCTTATTCTACTTCTATTCCTAAGAAGTATCTCAACAAACCCATGTCAGTCATTTCAAATTCTTCTTTCATGACTGTTTTAAAATTTTCAATAAGGTAATCATCATTACATGTAAAAATAACATCATCAACATATAAAACCACAATTAAAAATTTACCATCCTTTTCTTTGATGTAGAGGGTGGGTTCTCCCTCACACTTTTCAAATCCATTTTCCAATAGATAGGAATCTATCCTATTGTACCACACTCTTGGCGCTTGCTTTAGCCCATAGAGAGCTTTCTTCAACTTGCACATTTTGTGCTCTTGGAATTTCTTGTCATAACCGAGAGGTTGTTCAATGTAAACCTCATCCATTAACACTCCATTTAGGAATGCTAACCTCACATCCATTTGGTAAAATTTCCACTTGTTTTGTGTTGCTATGGACAACACTGCTCTCACAGTTTCCATTCTAGCAACTGGTGCGAAAGTTTCCTCATAGTCTATCCCATGCTTCTGCTTATACCCTTTGACAACAAGTCTTTCCTTGTGTCTCTCTATTTTGCCTTCAGCATTACTCTTGGTCTTGTAGACCCATTTAACTCCAATGACATCTTTACCTTTTGGGAGTTCAACCGAATCCCATGTCCTGTTTCTTTCTATGGCATTAATCTCCTCATCCATAGCTTCTATCCATTTCCTATCTTTAATAGCTTCTTCAAAGTGGATAGGGTCGTCAATATGACAATATAAAGCAAACAAAGAATTCATACCTTCATTTTTTTCCTCTTGTTCATAAATGTCATTCATATTTCTGAAATTCTTACCTCTTTCATTAGGTGTACAAGTGCTTGAAGAAGCACTCGAATTTCCTCCTTGTTGTGTGCTTGGAGAAGCACTTTCATTTCTCCTCAAGGGTGTCTCTTCCTGTCCTTGTGTTGGTGCTACTGTTTGGGGATGTATTTCAGCCAACTCATCATCATTTTCATCATGAGATAAACAGTGTTTAACATTCACTGTTTTCTCTATGCTTCCATCCCAAGCTTCCTCCTCAATGAACTAAACATCTCTGCTCACAATAAACTTCTTGGTGGATGGGTTATACAACCTATAAGCTTTGGATTCCTCACTGTATCCAATGAAAATACATTTCTCCCCCTTGCTATCCAACTTCTTCCTTAGCTGATCCAGAATGTGTGCATAAGCCACACATCCAAAAACTTTCATGTGTGTGACACCTTGCTTTGTGCCACTCCATGCCTCTTCCGACACTTTGTTCATACTACTTTTGTAGGGCATCTATTCAAGATGTACACTGGACAATGTACAACCTCAGTCCAATAATATTTAGGCAAATTCTTTGCCTTTAACATACTCCTTACCTTGTCCATTATTGTTCTATTCTTCCTTTCGGCAACTCCATTTTGCTGCGGAGTATATCTAGTTGTAAGCTGCTTATGAATTCCATTTTCTCTACAAAAACGTAGAAAGTATTTAGAGATATACTCACCTCCTCTATCAGTCCTTAGGAATTTGATATGCAACCCACTTTGGTTTTCCACAAGTGCTTTGAAATTGAAAAATATTTGAAACACTTTACTTTTGTTTTTCAAAAAGTAAACCCAAGTTTTTCTAGTAAAATCATCAACAAATGTTAGCATATAATGGTTGCTAGCAAGTGCTGGAGTTTGCATCGGTCCACACAAATTTGAGTGGACAATATCTAAGGGTGTTTTTTCCCTTATGCTTTTCCTGGAACGAAAACTTTCTCTGTGTTGTTTCCCCAAGATATAGCCTTCACAAAGGCTGTAAAGTTTCTCAATCAATGGCAAACCTCTTACCATTCCTTTTCTGTTCAACAAGTTAAGACCTCCAAAGTTGAGATGTCCAAATCTCAAATGCCACAACCAAATATCATCTTTTGGTTCACTTTGGAAAGCCTCTTGTGTCACTGCTACTACTTCTTCTTCATTTTTCAATTCTGCTCTCATTCTCAGAGGGAACATCCTATTCCTTGTCATCTTCACTTCAGCAATACATTATTTGCTGGGTGGTTTATCCATGATGGTGCAAACATCATCCTCAAAGAAAACGTTGTACCCCTTTTGAACAAGATATCCAATACTCAAGAGGTTACATTTCATTCCTGGAACATAATAGACATCTGCTATGGATTTCTTTTCACCTTTCCTTGTTAAAACAATTACATCTCCTTTTCCCATAACAGAAACTTTACTATCAGTCCCTAGTGTGACTTGTGACTTCACACTCTCATCTAACATAGAAAACATTGCTATGTTTCCTGTCATATGGTTACTATAGCCAGAGTCTAGAAACCATAAGTCTTCATTCTTTTTTTCAGCCATATTACAAGCTAAAAATAATTTATCTTGGCTGATGTTTTCTCTAGTAAAATTTGCATTTGTTCTATTTCCAATATCATGCTTCTTCTTTCTAGATTCATTTGCATAATGTCCATATTTTTTAAAATAGTGACATTGGACATTGGATTTATCATACCTTTGTCCTTGAGCATTCTGCTGACCACTTTTTTGGCTGCTACCTTGGCCTTGATGCTGATTTGGATTGCTGCCCCTTCCTTGAGCATTTGCTGGACTGTTTCTTCCACCTTTGTTTTGGCTTCTGCCTCTTCCTCTCTTATTTCCTCTACCTTTTCCTCTTCCTCTTCTGAAAGACATCTGGGTCTTAAATGCATGCTCTAGAGATGAGTTTTCATTTCTACCTAATCTCTTCTCATGTGTCATCAGTGATGCATGTGGCTCATCCACTGAAAAATTTGTGAGATCCTTGGTCTCTTCTATGGTGGTGACAATCACATCAAACCTTGAGGGTAGACTCCTCAATAGTTTTTCCACAGTCCTCTTTTCTTCAAGAGTCTCTTCATGAGACCTTATCTGTGTGACCATTGCAATCACATGTGTGAATAATGAGTCAATGTTATCTGGCTCCTTCATGCAGAGAGTCTCAAAGTCTCTCCTCAGCAACTGTAGTTTTGCTGTCTTCACTTTTTCCATTCCTTGATAGGCTGTCTTGAGAGTTTTCCATGCTTCTTTGGATCTCTTGGCTGCTACTATCCATGGAAACACACTCTCATGCACTGGTTGATACAAAATGTAGAGGGCTTTTGAATCCTTCTTCTTATTGCTCTTCAGTAGTTCCTTCTCTACTTGAGTTAAATCATTAAACTCATTTTCATCTACTGGTTCTTCAAAGCCATCCTCAACAAGTTCCCATAAGTCTTGGGAAACAAACATGGCTCTCATGGTTATTGCCCAGTAGTCATATTTTTTCCCATTAAATTGTGGGAGCTGGGTATTTCCAATACCCATGCTAGTGCTCGCTCCAACCATTCTTGCACTCTTAACTATGCTTCAAAATACTTGACTGTGTTTTTAAAACAACTGACTGTCTTCAACAGTAACACAAAAAAATTACTTGAGAAATACCTTGGATTCTTCTTGATTGAGTCTTCACTCTGCTGGAGAAGCTACTGCAACAAATAACTCCTTCCTTTAGCTTCTTTGACCTTCAAAGAGCATGGACTAGCTCTGATACCATGTTGGAATTTATGAAAATTCTAGAACAAACAATGGAGAGAGTAATACTCTCCTCTTTAACACAGAGAAATATAAAAATTTCACTCACAGGGACAGAGTTTCAACACTGTAAAAAAACTTCTATTCCTTTAAAAAAAAACTGTTACAATGTCTTCCTGACTGGGAGGGATTATAAAATAGGACTACTACAAACGCAATGTCAAATAGACTTCACTGTCTCAAAAAATTACACACTCTGTCACTCTGTAAAACAACACTACTGTGTTTTAAAACTACTCTCTGTCTCTTTAGAAAAATACACTGCTGTGTATATAAAAATGCACTATGTTATGCATTTAAAAATAAAACATAACATAGGCTCTCGGGCCTTTTCAAATATTTATATGTTGTGCATATAATAACAATACAAACTATATAAAAACCTAAACAACAGACCTATGATAAGAGTATCGGGTCCCACTTTACATTTCACGCATGTGAAAAATAATATATATGTTAAAACATACATATTACTTATATAAGTGATTCATCATCAAGATAGAGTAAATGGTATGATGATTTATCAAGAACAAACTTATATGTGATTTATCAAGAACAAACTTGGTATTTGTGTACGTTTTCCTAAATTCATTATTGTTTTTCATAAATTTTGCAGGTACTAAACGAAATGCATGGAATGGTTCCTAAAACAGATTGTGATGATAGTGATGATGACATTTACACATATTCCTGCTCAGAAATGTCATGGTTCCAGAGAAGTCAAGAGTTGTTTGGGAACTTTGTCATGAATCTTCGCAATAGACTGCACAATCCACATTCTCATAGTACTGGTACAAGGGGGTTTGAACTTCTGGTTACTAAAGGAGATCACTTGAAATGCATTTTGATGAGAGTGCACTCTCCAAACTTTGTATGGCTCCACTGGTATGAATGATCTTGTTCATTCATTCCTTCCTGGATGCCCATGAAGAGTTTAAGGATTTTACATGTACGAGGGGGAAATTTGAAAACATTGTGGCAAGAGGAATCCCAGGTAAATAAGGTTTTGCTACACTAGAGTAATTAATATCAATAAAAGGTTTCTAGCGAATTTCAAATGTTAGTGTGTGTCTTTCTATAAAATATGTTTATATAAGGAAAAGTACATGTTTGCAGATTTTCAAATATTTCGGAGTAATTTTCTTGGATCTTTAAGATTTTGAAATATTCTAAGAATCTCCAATCCATGTCTATTTGCAAAATTATTAGAGCATAAATATGGATCTAGTTGAAGAATAATTGCACAAACTTGCCAAATTGAAAAAGAAACACAATTAGAATTGAAAATGAAATTGATTCATGAATATTAGTTTTAGAATCAATATATAAAGCAACCAAGTTAACCTTAGTTGTACATGCAATTATAACTATGGATAGTTAAAGTTAACTAAAGCTAAGTGTGCTTTATATTTTGCTAATGTGCACATGCACCAAATGCAAGCACCAGAGTTAACTAACTAAGCCAAGTGAACATAGCATGCAAGAATTCAAATTAACTAGCTAAAACAAGTGCACATCGCATGCAATATCTAGAGTTGAAGTAAAGCTAATTAAGGCTAACTATGTGCATGTAAAGCATTCAAGTTAACTAGCTAAAAACAAGTGCACATTGCATGCAATATCTAGAGTTGAACTAAAGCTAATCTATGTGCATGTACACCAACATTATTTTCTTATAACTATCTTAGAAGTATTTTGATGTCTTTCATTTGTGTGGTTATTCCTACTTCTATTCTCTAGTATATGCATGTTTTTTGGCTTTTGTATATTTCAATCCATTGAACATTGTATTGGTACATAATATAAAACATCATGTTTTTTTCCTTTAAAAAAATACTTGCAGGCACCATTACAGTTATGCAAGTTACAGTTATATACTCAACTTTCGAAGATTCCAAAGTCCACAGGGCAGCTGAAGCATCTGGAACGGATTATCCTTAATTATAATTATAATGTAGGTATTAATTTCAAAAAACTGCCAAAATAATTTTGTAATCTGCAGTCGTTGAAGACATTGGTGTTCAAAAAGTGCTAAAAAATGAAGTCACTGCCAAAATACTTGGTAATTTAATAAGCCTTCAACACATAGATCTGTCCGAGTGGTCAGAAATGAAGTCACTCCCAGAAATCCTTTGGCAATTTAAGTAATCTCTAACATATCGATCTGTCTGCATGCCACAACTTGGAAAGACTTCCAAATTCCTTCAAGAATTTGATTGGGATTAAATATATTAATTTGATGGATTGCTCTAGTTTGACATAAGTCTTTCCTTTTGTGAGAAAAATGAAGTATTTCCTCCGCAAGTTGTAAAGCAAAGGTCCCTAGAAAAATTATTTTTGTGGGGTACAAACCTGAAAGAATTGCCAAGTGCAATTGGAAACATGAGGTATCTGGAAGTTTTATGGTTAGGAAGCCCCTTTCTGCAAACTTTTCCGGCCTCGCTGGGTGACTTAACCGAGCTGAAGAAGTTGGAGCTTGAGTATTGCAAGAATTTGAGATATTTTTCGGCTTCAGTTGGAATGTTGACGCAGTTGAAAGACTTGAGAGTATTTGATTGTCCGTTACTCAAGCTTCCTTTTAGAAATGTTATAGGAGGAATAGAATCATCAGGAACAATGAATAATTTGGACTCTTCTACCGACAAGTTCATGCCCCAGCTCCAATGCTTGTCACTATCCAACACAGAAGTATCAGAGCTATCATTTGCAGGTGGTATTTGCCCCAACCTTCAACGTCTCCATGTCTATTATTGAGATGATCTGGTAGAGGTTGGAACATTTCCAAATACACTGGTAGAATTGGAAATGACTCATTGCTATATAATTTAAGGAAGATAGAAGGGCTTTGTAGGCTTGAAAAGATTTAGAGGTTAGACATTAGCTGGTGCAAAGAAATAGAGCTACTGCAAAGTATTGAAATGTTGATATCTTTGGAAGTGTTGCAGGCATCTCGATGTGTAAAATTGAAAAAATTAAGGAACTTAGTGCAGCTAACAAAACTACTTGATGTTCGCCAATGTTGTGAGATGGAAATGCTAGAGGGTGTTGAGCATTGCATATCGTTGGAGAGGCTTAATGCAGTTGGATGTCCCAAACTGGAATGGGGTGGAGTATTGTTGGAATATTGAAAATTCCAGAAAAAACAATGGAGAGAGTAATACTCTCCTCTTTAACACAGAGAAAATAAAAATTTCTTGACAGGAGACAGAGTTTCCACTTGAAAACAAATTTCTATTCCTTCAAAAAAAAATATTACAATGTCTTCCTCACTGAGAGGGATTTCAAAATATGACTGCGACAAACGTAGTGCATAAAACCAACTCACTGTCTATGCAAAACAAACACACTCTGTCTCTCGAAATAACACTGTTGTTTATTCTTCCCTCACTGTTGTGCCTTTTTTTTTTTTTACAAAAAACATAATACAACACAGGCTCTCGGGCCTTTTCTTTTATATGCTGGACACATTAAAAACATTACAGACTATATTAAAACTTAAATGAAATCTATTCAAATGACTATCAGGCTCACTTTACAATTTAAACCTCATTGTATAATTGTATCGGGTCTGTGTCTTAAACAAAAAACAAATGACCAAACAAAATCTCTGATCTCCGATTAAGAGTCGGACGCGAAGGACAGATATGAAATCCGCTGCGTAACCCCATCGGGTCCGGTTCATAAAAAAACACACGGCTCACTTAAAATCTCTGATTTCGATTTGAAACGCAGATGCAATGGCCATATTTAAATCTACCATATAAATGGTGTCGGGTCCGAACTTCAAACATTACGAATGACCAACTGAAAAAAGTTCAGATTGTGATTGGTAAGGCAAACCCACGATGAGTTATTAACTCCATCGCACAAACCAACGTCAGGTCCGCCATTTCTCATAACACTCGTGCCCAAAACAAATGAGTCCCGATTCAATACTTGTGATTGTATAATAACATGCTACGTGGTCTGTGGGACCAGCGGACCTCGGCTACGGTGGAGGGCGATTACTATATGAAATTTGATTGCGATGTGTGCATCACATCGGCCCAAAACAAAACCAAAAGAGTTTTGTGTATTATGTGAGTTCGTTCCGCTTGCAGAACTTGCCACATCAACAAGACACTGTTCCTCTTGTGGGGACCACGGGGTTTAAAACTAAAGCACCCGCGTACACAAATATCTTAGCTGTGTTTAAAAACAAAGTACTCTTTTTTCCAAAAGCAGAGATTGTCCTAAAACAAAAAATAAAAGACTTTCTTTCAAATAAAATATTGCGTCGATTCCAACAAAATCTGAACTGACTGTTCACTGCATTTAGAAAGAGGCTGGAGGACATAAAACTGGAAATTTAAAAATGGAAAGCGGCTCTGCACAGCCACTGTTGAAAGTAACATTTCAACACTCCCCCTTACTTTCAACTGTTGGGTTATCAGTCATACCCAGGAATTTTCTCAAAAATTCAAAACCTGTCTATCCCAATGGCTTGGTTAGAATATCTGCAAACTTCTCTTGAGTTCTGCAATGTTCCAAAACAATTTCTCCATTGTTCACTAGCTCCATGATGTAGTGAAACTTTGTGTCAATGTGTTTCGTCCTCTTGTGAAACGAAGAATTCTTCGATAAAGCAATAGCTAGGCTATTGTCACAAAAAATCACTGTTCCTTTTGTCTTCTCTTGGCACAAGCTCCTTAACAGCCTCCTCATCCAAAGTTCTTGACACGCTGTTGTTGTGGCTGCAACATATTTTTCCTTCAGTGTAGACAATGCTACAATGGGCTACTTTTTAGAAGCCCATGAAATGGCTCCTGAACCCATGTGAAAAACATAACCGGAAGTGCTCTTCCAATCATCTACACTTCTAGCCCAATCACTTTCAGTGTATCCAGCTAAATCCGAACATTCGGAAGTAGTATATAAAATGCCATACCTTTTGGTTCATTTAACATACCTTAGAATTCTCTTTGTTTCCTACCAATGTGCATCTTTTGGCTTCTCCATGAATCTAGAAATCAAACTAACAGCATGAATTATATCAGGCCTAGTTGCAGTCAAATACATGAGGCTACCAACTATGCTCTTGTACAAGATAGGATCAAAATCCTTGTTGCTGTCCTCTCTGTTGAGTTTTAATCCCATCACTGTGGGAGTGATTGCTGCTATGCTCTCCTGCATATTAAATATTTCCAGCACTTCATTAACATATTTTTCCTGTGAGATAAAAATCCCATTTTCATATTGTTATACTTCTATTCCTAAGAAGTATCTCAACAAACCCATGTCAGTCATTTCAAATTCTTCTTTCATGACTGTTTTAAAATTTTCAATAAGGTAATCATCATTACCTGTGAAAGTAACATCATCAACATATAAAACTACAATCAACATTTTACCATCCTTTTCTTTGATGTAGAGGGTGGGTTCTCCCTCACACTTTTCAAATCCATTTTCCAGTAGATAGGAGTCTATTCTACTGTACCACGCTCTTGGCGCTTGCTTCAGCCTATAAAGAACTTTCTTCAACTTGCACACTTTGTGCTCTTGGCCTTTCCTTTCATATCCGAGAGGTTGTTCAATGTAAACCTCTTCCATTAACACTCCATTTAGGAATGCTGACTTCACGTCCATTTGGTAAAATTTCCACTTGTTTTGTGCTGCTATGGACAACACTCCTCTCACGGTTTTCATTCTAGCAACCGGTGCGAAAGTTTCCTCATAATCTATCCCATGCTTCTGCTTATATCCCTTGACAACAAGTCTGGCCTTGTGTCTCTCTATTTTGCCTTCAACATTACTCTTGGTCTTGTAGACCATTTAACTCCAATGACATCTTTACCTTTTGGGAGTTCAACCAAATCCCATGTCTTGTTTCTCTCTATGGCATTAATCTCCTCATCCATAGATTCTATCCATTTTTTATCCTTAATAGCTTCTTCAAAGTGGGATAGGGTCTTCAACATGACAATATAAAGAAAACAAAGAATTGATACCTTCATTTGCTGCCTCTTGTGCATAAATGTCATTCAAATTTCTGAACTTCTTACCTCTTTCATTAGGTGTACAAATGCCTGAAGAAGCACTTGTATTTCCTCCTTGTGGTGTGCTTGGAGAAGCACCTTCATTTCTCCTCAAGGGTGTGCTTTGCTGCTATTGTGTTGGTGTTGCTGTTTGGGGATGTATTTCACCCAATTCATCATCATTTTCATCATGAGATAAACAATGTTTAACATTCACTGTTTTCTCTATGCTTCCATCCCAAGCTTCCTCTTCAATGAAATGAACATCTCTGCTCACAATAAACTTCTTGGTGGATGGGTTTTATAACCTGTAAGCCTTGTATTCCTCACTGTATCCAATGAAAACACATTTCTCCCCCTTGCTGTCCAACTTCTTCCTTATCTGATCCAGAATGTGTGCATAAGCCACACATCCTAAAACCTTCATGTGTGTGACACCTTGCTTTGTGCCACTCCATGCCTCTTCCAGCACTTTGCTCATAACTACTTTTGTAGGACACCTATTCAAAATGTATGCTGCACAATGTACAACTTCAGCCCAATAATCATTAGGCAAATGCTTTTCCTTTAGCATACTCCTCACCATGTCCATTATGGTTCTATTCTTCCTTTCGGCTACTCCATTTTGCTGTGGAGTATATCTAGTTGTAAACTACTTGTGAATACCATTTTCTCTACAAAAACGTAGAAAATCTTTAGAGATATCACCTCCTCTATCAGTCCTTAGGAATTTGATGTGCAACGCACTTTGGTTTTCCACAAGTGCTTTGAAATTGCAGAATCTTTCAAACACTTCACTTTTGTTTTTCAAAAAGTAAACTCAAGTTTTTCTTGTAAAATCATCTACGAATGTCAACATGTAGTGGCTGCTAGCAAGAGATGGAGTTTGCATCGGTCCACACAAATCCGAGTGGACAATCTCTAAGGGTGCCTTTGCCCTTATGCTTTTCCCGGAAGGAAAAATTTCTCTGTGTTGTTTCCCCAAGATACAAATTTCAAAAAGGCTGTCTCATTTCTCTATCAATGGTAAACCTCTTACCATTCCTTTTTTGTTCAACAAGTTAAGACCTCCAAAGTTGAGATGTCCAAATCTCAAATGCCACAACCAATTTTCATCTTTTGGTTCGCTTTGGATAGCCTCTTGTGCCACTGCTGCTTTCTCTTCACCATTCTTCAAATTTGCTCTCATTCTGAGAGGGAACATCCCGTTCCTTGTCATCTTCACTTTAGAAATACATTTTTTGCTGGGTGGTTTGTCCATGATGGTACAAACATCATCCTCAAAAAATACATTATACCCCTTTTTAACAAGCTGTCCAATACTTAAGAGGTTACACTTCATTCCTAGAACATAATACACATCTGCTATGGATTTATTTTCACCTTTCTTTGTTAAAACATTTACATTTCCTTTTCCCATAACAGAAACTTTGCTATCAGTTCCTAGTGTGACTTCACACTCTCATCTAGCATAGAAAACATTGCTAACTTTCCTGTCATATGGTTACTGCAACTAGAGTCTAGAAACCATAAATCCTCACTTTTTTCTTCAGCCATATTACAAGATAAAAAAAATTATCTTGGCTGATATTTTCTCTAATGAAATTTGCACTAGTTCTACTTCCCATATCATGATGCTTCTTTCTACGTTTATTAGCATAATGGCCATATTTTTTACAATAGTGACATTGGACATTGGAATTATCATACCTCTATCCTTGAGCATTCTGCTGACCACTTTGCTGGCTGCTGCCTTAGCCTTGATGCTGATTTGGATTGTTGCCCCTTCCTTGAGCATTTTTTGGACTATTCCTTCCACCTCTGTTTTGGCTTCTGCCTCTTCCTCTCTTGTTTTCTCTGCCTTGCCATCTTCCTCTTCCGAAATACATCTGGGTTTTAAATGCATGCTCCAGAGATGAGTTTTCACTCCTACCCAATCTCTGCTCATGAGTCATCAGTGATGCATGTAGCTCATCCACTGTGAACTTTGTGAGATCCTTAGTCTCCTCTATGGTGGTGACAATCACATCGAATCTTGAGGGTGGACTCCTCAAGAGTTTTTCCACAATCCTCTTTTCTTCAAGAGTCTCTCCATGATATCTTATTTCTGTGACCATTCCAATCACATCAGTGAAGAATGAGTCAATAGTATCTGACTCTTTCATATAGAGAGTTTCAAAGTCTCTCCTCAGCAACTGAAGTTTTTCTGTCTTCACTTTTTTCATGCCTTGATAGGTTGTCTTGAGAGTTTCCCATGCTTCTCTGGATCTCTTGGGTGCTATTATCCTTGGAAACACACTCTCATGCACTACTTGATACAATAAGAAGAGAACTTTGGAGTCTTTCTTCCTATTGCTTTTTAGAAACTCTTTCTCTGCCTGAGTTAAATCTTCAAACTCTTCTTCATTTGCTGGCTCTTCAAAGCCATCCTCAACAAATTCCCATAAGTCTTGGGAGACAAATAAAGCTCTCATAGTTATTGACCAGTAGTCATAATTTTTCCCATTAAATAGTGGGAGGTGGATATTTCCCATACCCATACCAGTGCTGGCTCCAACCATTCTGCACTCTTAACTACGATTAAAAAACACTTGACTGTGTATTTAAAATAGTTGACTATTCTGCAACAGTAACACTATAAATTGTATAGAGAAATACCTTGAATTATTTTTGGCCGAGTCTTCACACTGCTGGAGAAGCTGCTGCAACAAAGAACTCCTTTCCTTCAACTTCTTTGATCTTCAAAGAGCCTGGAATAGCTTTGATACCATGTTGGAATATTGAAAATTCTAGAACAAACAATGGAGAGAGTAATACTCTCCTCTTTAACACAGAGAAAATAAAAATTTCTTGACAGGAGACAGATTTTCCACTTGAAAACAAATTTCTATTCCATCAAAAAAAACTATTACAATGTCTTCCTCACTGAGAGGGATTTCAAAATATGACTGCTACAAACGTAGTGCATAAAACCAACTTACTATTTGTGCAAAAAAAACACACTCTGTCTCTTGAAATAACACTACTGTGTATTCTTCCCGCACTGCTGTGCTTTTTTTTTTATTTACAAAAAACATAATACAACACAGGCTCTCGGGCCTTTTCTTTTATATGCCATGCACATTAAAAACATTACAGACTATATTAAAACTTAAATGAAATCTATTCAAATGACTGTCGAGCCCAATTTACAATTTAAACCTCATTGTATAATTGTATCGGGTCCATGTCCTAAAAAAAAAAAAAATGACCAAACAAAAGCTCTGATCTCCGATTGAGAGTCGGACACAAAGGACAGATATGAAATCCGCTGCGTAACCCCATCGGGTTCGATTCATAACAAAACACATGGTTCACTTAAAATATCCGATTGCGATTTGAAACACGGATGCAATGGCCATATTTAAATTCACCATATAAATGGCGTCGGGTCCGAACTTCAAACATTACGAATGACCAACTGAAAAAAGTTCTGATTGCGATTTGTAAGGTGGACCCATGATGATTTATTAACTCCATCGCACAAACCAACGTTGGGTCCGCCATTTCTCATAACACTCGGGCCCAAAACAAACAAGTCCCAATTCAATACTTGTGATTGTATAATAACATGCCGTGTGGTCTGTGGGACCAGCGGACCTCGACTATGGTGGAGGGTGATTACTATATGAAATTTGATTGCAATGTGTGCATCACATCAGCCCAAAATAAAACCCAAAGATTTCTGTCTATTATGTGAGTTCGTTCCACTTGCGAAACTCGCCACATCAACAAGACATAGTTCCTCCTGTGGGGACCATGGGGTTTAAAACTAAAACACCTGTGTACACAAATATCTTCACTATGTTTAAAAACAAAGTACTCTATTTTTCCAAAAGCGGAGACTGTCCCCGAACACAAAATAAAAGACTGTCTTTCAAATAAAAGACTGCATCGATTCCAGCAAAATTTGAACTGACTGTTCACTGCATTTAGAAAGCAGCTGGAGGACATAAAACTGGAAATTTGAAAATGGAAAGCAGCTCTACATACCCACTGTTGAAAGTAATGTTTCAACAAGTATTAGAATAGCTACAACAACGACTGAAGGAGCTTAAGATATGAAAATTTACTAAATTCATCAGGGGAATGTAAGACGAAATCAATATTGAATTCTTATAATTGCCAATTATGTGACTATGAGGAGTTATCCATAGAAGTGGAGGAATTGGCTGGACGATAAAAAAAATTAAGAAATTTTTAGTAGAAGTGTTTGAATCATATTTTTTATGTTAGAAATGAATTCAGCACCATCAAAAAATTCTAAGACACCTCAAATATTGAAGTCTAATAGTTACAACCTAGATTTAAAAAAATCACTTCAAGATTTTCTTAAAATCTTACTGAAATTTCCATGATTTTCAAAGCAAAAAACAATCTAACTAACTAGACTAAAACTATGTTGAATTCTAATTAATTGTAAATTAAAAATTATATATTTTTTATTTATTTATTTATTTTTTTATAGAATTTCTATGGTTTAGTCTGCCAGCACTTTGAAAGATGATATCACCAGAATTGTGTAATTTGGTGGAAATTCAGCTTTTAATCTACAAATATTTATTTATTTATTAATTAAATTTATTATAAGGAAAATTAAATATATGAGTCACCTCATTGCATTAAATTAATGTATTTTTATTTGTGTATTTAAATCAGTAATGTGGAAAAGTTTTCTATGATTCAATTCGGAATAAGTAGATTATTCGCTTTTTGGTAGAGTTTGTAGAGGTAATTCGTAAGAATTAAGTGTTTTTAAAATCATGTGGTGATCATTTTTTATGGAGCTTTCCGGATTATCCACATTGCTAGCAATGTGGATAATCGGGAAAGCTCCATAAAGAATTAAGTGTATTTTGTAAATTTTTCTGACTAATTAGATTATTTATTGTGTTCTTAATATTTATGTTGATAGGTGTTTTTCTGTTGGAATTCACTATTTTAATGATTTTGCTAATTAATTTTTTTGATCTTACGGTCTAAATTGAGAGATACCAATATATTCTTGTAGTGGCCACCATATCAATGAATGAAAATCAAAATCATAACTTTCTTGCATATCTAAATGATATGTTTAAACTTTGATTAAAATAATTTTTTCCTAAACCATGATTAAAATATTACTGTGCCTTTTGTGTATCACCTTTTGTGTATCACCACATATGACGATTAGAGAAAAAAAAAGATAAATATCAAATTAAAAATAAAAATACATTGAAACGTGGTTGTTGTTAACTAAAACGTGTCCCATAACATAAAATATGCGTTACTTTTGTGATGGCCAGAGCTGGTGTAACTCTCTTTATTTAAATTTAACTTTTAGAGAGGTTTTGTTTATATTAAACATTGAAATTAAAAATATATTGAAACGTGGCTATGTTCCTCTTAATTTAAGATATGAGTTACAAGTTAAAACAATTGTGGGAGGTTTTATTTATATTAAAAATTTTATATTAAACAATGAAACTAAAAATACATTGAAAATTTAAATATTTGCATGTCAGTGAAAAATGGTCTAGAGGTTGACCTTGAATTATTGCAACCTTCTCCATTTACATTTTAATTTAACTATAATATTTAATATTTTGGTATGTAGTTTTTTTTGGTTATTAGATTTTAATATAATAAGATAAATTTTATCATTAAATTTAGATTTAGGTATTTCGTTTTTTATTGGATTTAGTCTATTATTATTATTATTATTATTATGTTTTGATTAATGTAGTAAAAATAATCTTTTCTTTATAATAATATAATGTTTTGTTAAGAGTTTTATAATATTATTAATAAAAGCCATTGGAAATGCAATTCGGAAATTTAGTGTGGGTGCCGAGAAACAGAGGAATATGTCAGAGCCACCTATGCACGCATCTGTATAGAAATATACTTTAGCGCCGAATTCCCAGCTGAAATAATCTTAACAAGCAAAGACTATGTATGGAACCAGAAACTCGACTATGAAAGTGTCCTCTTCAAATGTTGATCCTGCTTTGAAACAGGCCATCTGGCCAAAAATTGCCCAAAAGTCTCTCAGAAAAAATATGCTATAAATAATCACCATAGATCTACATGGTGGGAAGGAGCACAAAAGGAACATTACACTCTCATCAAGGAAGAATACTCTCCAGAAAACTTTGAATCATAAGAAATCAGGCAAGAAAGAAGCAACCCTCAAGACAAGCAAGGGGAAAGCCCCGCCCAACAACAAAAAAATGAACTCGACAACCCCTCAAGCATCAACAGTTATGAGGATTCGAATACCGCACAAAAGAAATCTTCATTTTGCAGCAAAGAAGATCTCCCAGATCCTGAAGATAAGACACCAGTGTTTGAAGAATCAGAAGAGGTGAAGGAGGGGCAAGATAAAGGAATTTGGAAGACCATAGAGAAGAAAAAGAAAGCTACAACACCAATTTCCCCAAGAAATACGAGAAGCCAAACAATTAAGAACTAAGAAAAGTATAGGTCCGATAGACCAAATTTAGTCTCAGTGGACATTAACCATCATGATCACCATCATCATCATCAATAAGTTTATTAAGTTTATAATAATATTAGTTTTTCATAGTGTTTAACCATAAATTAGTTTTATAATTTCTTTAATTTTATAATAAAATAGTAATAGTAATATTAATAACATTGATAATTAATATTTTAATATTAATATTATTATTTTTAATTGATTAATATTAATAATTAATTAATTAATATTAATTAATATTAATATTGATTAATTATTTATTAATATTATTAATATACTTAGTGTATTAGGGTAAAAGTATATATTAAGAAAATATGTTTTATTTTTTTAATTTTTTAATTTTAGGTTATTTTATGATTTTATATATTTATATTTTATAATATTAAGTTTTTCTAAATTTGAATTTTGATATTTTTATAATATTATGTTTTCTAATTTAGAACCCCACTATTATAAACTCAATATTAAAACCCCTACAATAATAAAAATGTCATTAATAACATTAAAATTTTAATATAGACTAAAAATAATATTAATAATTAGTATTTAAATAATGATGATTATGATTTATACTAAAAATGATATTAATAATCAAAATGACATTTTAATTATTATTAAAAACAATATTATTAGTAGATATCATTTTTGGGATTCAACTGCGTTAATTTAGTCATTCATCTATGGCCATTTCCATGAGAGGTAGTCGTAACTGACTAATTTCTCATGATTTTTGAATAGTCCACTTAGTACTCATTGCATCAGGTGATGCTCATAGGGGTGAAGAAGTGGGATTGAAACTATTGAGATGAATCACATAGCGTCAATCATCACTTCCAGGGCTTGCACCCAGTAACCAGGACTTCTCGAGTGGTCACCCATCCCAGAACTCCTCTGGCTCAAGCACACTTAACTGTGGAGTTTTCCCCACAATCAAGCCCACTTAGCTTGCTACCCCATTTGCAAAATCTTAGCAACTATTGTGCCTCATGAACCATTCAAGAGGGGATCCCTTTACTCTTAGTATTTTAAGTATGAGGGGTTTCCATAGTGCATTATATTAGATATCATTTTTGGGATTCAACTGCATTAATTTAGTCATTCATCTATGACCATTTCCATGAGAGGTAGTCATAACTAACTAATTTCTCATGATTTTTGAATAGTCCACTTAGCACTCATTGCATCAAGTGATGTTCACAGGGGTGAAGAAGTGGGATTGAAACTATTGAAATGAATCACATAGCGTCAATCATCACTTTCGGGGCTTGCACCCGGTAACTAGGAAGTCTTGGTTATCGGGTGCAAGCCCCAGAAGTGATGATTGACGCTATGTGATTCATTTCAATAGTTTCAATCCCACTTCTTCACCCCTGTGAGCATCACCTGATGCAATGAGTGTCCTGATTACCGGGTGCAAGCCCCGAAAGTGATGATTGACGCTATGTGATTCATTTCAATAGTTTCAATTCCACTTCTTCACCCCTGTGAGCATCACCTGATGCAATGAGTGCTAAGTGGACTATTCAAAAATCATGAGAAATTAGTCAGTTACGACTACCTCTCATGGAAATGATCATATATGAATGACTAAATTAACGCAGTTGAATCCAAAAAATGATATATAATATAATGCACTGCGGAAACCCCTCATACTTAAAGTACTAAGAGTAAAGGGATCTCTTCTTGAATGGTTCATGAGGCACAATAGTTTCTAAGGTTTTGAAAATGGGGTAGCAAGATAAGTGGGCTTGATTGTGGGGAAAACTCCACAGTTAAGTGTGCTTGAGCTAGAGGAGTTCTGGGATGGGTGACCTCCCGGGAAGTCCTGGTTACTGCGTGCAAGCCCCGGAAGTGATGATTGATGCTATGTGATTCATTTCAATAGTTTCAATCCCACTTCTTCACCCCTGTGAGCATCACCTGATGCAATGAGTGCTAAGTGGACTATTCAAAAATCATGAGAAATTAGTCAGTTACGACTACCTCTCATGGAAATGGCCATAGATGAATGACTAAATTAACACAGTTGAATCCCAAAAATGATATGTAATATAATGCACTGCGGAAACCCCTCATACTTAAAATACTAAGAGTAAAGGGATCTCTTCTTGAATGGTTGAAAAGGCACAATAGTTGCTAAGGTTTTGCAAATGGGGTAGCAAGCTAAGTGGGCTTGATTGTGGGGAAAACTCCACAGTTAAGTGCGCTTGAGCCAGAGGAGTTCTGGGATGGGTGACCTCTCGGGAAGTCTTGGTTACCGGATGCAAGCCACGGAAGTGATGATTGACGCTATGTGATTCATTTCAATAGTTTCAATCCCACTTCTTCACCCCTGTGAGCTTCATCTGATGCAATGAGTGCTAAGTGGACGATTCAAAAATCATGAGAAATTAGTCAGTTACGACTACCTCTCATGGAAATGGTCATAGATGAATGACTAAATTAACGCAGTTGAATCCCAAAAATGATATCTAATATAATGCACTACGGAAACCCCTCATACTTAAAATACTAAGAGTAAAGGGATCTCTTCTTGAATGGTTCATGAGGCACAATAGTTGCTAAGGTTTTTCAAATGGGGTAGAAACTCTAGTGGGCTTGATTGTGGGGAAAAATCCACAATTAAGTGCGCTTGAGCCAGAGGAGTTTTGGGATGGGTGACCTCTCGGGAAGTTCTGGTTATCGAGTGCAAGCCCCATAAGTGATGATTGACGCTATGTGATTCACTTCAATAGTTTCAATCCCACTTCTTCATCCCTATGAGCATCACCTAATGCAATGAGTGCTAAGTGGACTATTCAAAAATCATGAGAAATTAGTCAGTTACAACTACCTCTCATGGAAATGGTCATAGATGAATGACTAAATTAACGCAGTTGAATCCCAAAAATGATATCTAATATAATGCACTGCGGAAACCCCTCATACTTAAAATAATAAGAGTAAAGGGATCTCTTCTTGAATGGTTCATGAGGCACAATAGTTGCTAAGGTTTTGAAAATGGGGTAGCAAGCTAAGTGGGCTTGATTGTGGGGAAAACTCCACAGTTAAGCGCGCTTGAGCCAGAGGAGTTCTGGGATGGGTGACCTCCCGGGAAGTCCTGGTTACCAGGTGCAAGCCCTGGAAGTGATGATTGATGCTATGTGATTCATTTCACTAGTTTCAATCCCACTTCTTCACCCCTGTGAGCATCACCCGATGTAATGAGTGCTAAGTGGACTATTCAAAAATCATGAGAAATTAGTCAGTTACGACTACCTCTCATGGAAATGGTCATAGATGAATGACTAAATTAACACAGTTGAATCCCAAAAATGATATCTAATATAATGCACTATGGAAACCCCTCATACTTAAAATACTATTAGTAACATTATTATTAATAATAATAATATTATTAAAAACATCATTAATACAATACTCACGGTGTTTATTTAAAATTAATGTTCATAATTGTATTAATAATAATAAGTTTCATACATGATTAAAGTTTATTAAATTTATTAATAACATTTAAATTATAACAATAATATTAATAATATTAATATGATTAATTACATTAATATCGTTAATATAAATCCTATTGACATTAATATTGATAAATAGTATTAATAATGTTTTCTTTATAATAATAAATATGTTTTTTATTAATATATATTTTTAAATTATATTAACTCTAATAATATGATGATTAATATTATGAATTATATTATTATTGATACCAAAATTAGCACTATTAATATAAATAGTATTAAGATCATTAGTGATAAATAACGTTATTGATACTAAAATTTACACTATTAATATAAATAATATTAAGATAGTTAGTGATAAATAACTATATTAAGATTTGCATTGTAATCATTTTAATCAAACATGGTATAGCAAACTCAACCATGTCCATACATGGTCAAACATTGCCATCATAGTTAATCATTGTCACTCATGCTAAAAAATACACAACCATAGTTAGCCGTATTCAACCATAGTAGCCTATGGTCAAACATGGTCAACCATAGTAGTCTATTGTCAACCTTGCTCAACCATAGTAACCTATGGTCATCCTTGGTCAACCATTGTAATCATTCTAATAAAACATGGTAAAAAAACTCAACCATGATCATACATGGTCAAACCTTTCCAACATAATTAATCATTGTTACTCATTGTCAGAATACACAACATTACTTAACCATATTTAATCATGGATATTATTTATAATACTAACCCTAGGGTTTAATATTATTCCATTGGGTTTATAATGTTAGGGTTTAATAAACCTTGGGGTTTATTAATATTTTGGGTTTATACTATTAATATAAAGGACTTATAATGTAAATGCCTTGGGTTTATAATAATAATCCTAGGGTTAATCTCATTCAAGCCACTTTCCATCCTATTGGAACCAACATACATGGACACCTCTCTAATGTCTACTTTCCCCAGGACCAGGCCAACAAGATAGTGCTCTTAAACACTATGGAAATTTTAAACTCCAATAGAACCCACCCCATATGGATCATAGGAGGAGATTTCAACATGATCACCAGATTGAAAGAAAAAACTAGAGGAAGGCCAAGAATGGAACCGGAATGCTCACACTTCAAGGATTTTATCAACAATAGATGGCTTATAGATATACCTTTCTCAAATGGCATCTTTACTTGGACCAATAGAATATCGGGAGGTCAGCAGAGTGCATCAAAATTGGATAGATTTCTCATCTTGGATAATGCCATTCATGTGGGGGGGGGGGGGGGATATCTTTGCTTCCATACTCCCTCTAGTGGGATCGGACCACTAGCCTATCTTGCTTCAGTGGCAAAGCATAGGAACTCATTTGAAGCGACCTTTCAGATTTGAAACCTTCTGGCTCACTCACCCTTCCTTCAAAGCAATGGTTTACACTTCTTGGAAGAGTTTTGTCCCACCAAAAGGTTCAAAGATGTACCAGTTTCAGCAAAAGCTCAAGTACCTCAAACACCATATCAAATATTGGAATCTATCATTATTTGGGAACATTTTTCAGGAGAAGAAGATCCTCGAGCAAAAAGTGGTTGATGTTCAACAGGAAATCATTAATGTAGGAAGATCAGAGCTACTAGAATCCAAGGAACAGGACCTACAGAAGCAGCTGGAGGAAAGATACAAACAAGAGGAAATCCTCTGGAGACAAAAATCAAGAATTCACTGGCTAAAGGAGGGAGAAGGAAATACAAAGTTCTTTCACAGCTCTACTGTCCAAAGAAGAATGCAAAATCGAATCAATCACATCACCAATCAACAGGGGGAACGGGTGGAGAAGCATGAAGACATGGAACAGGAGCTCCTGGAATACTTTAAAGGCATCCAACAAGAACCCTCAATTAATAGACAACATGTTATAGATCAAATTACTCAGTTGATCCCCAAATTGGTTACGGCCGAGCATAATCAAATGTTATTACGCCTAGTCATGCTCCTGGAGGTAGAAACAATAATGGAAAAATCTAAGGATGGAAAAGCTCCGGGCCCGGACAGTTTCACTTCTAACTTCTTTCACCACTTCTGGGATCTCGTTAAGTATGAAGTTTGGTAGCTAGTAGAGGAATCAAGGGTTACGCATTGGCTCCTCCCCTCTCTCAATGGAACTTTCGTAGCACTGGTTCCAAAAGAAGAGCAACCAAGTAAGCCAGAAAAATTCCGGCCTATAGCTCTCTGTAACGTGATTTACAAAGTTGTCTCCAAAGTCTTAGCCAATCGGCTCAAACCCCTCCTACCACTTCTTATCTCGCTTGAGCAGACTGGTTATGTGGAAGGTCAAAAAATCTTGGACGGCATAATCTTAACTCATGAGATTATCCACTCCTTAAAGGTCTGCAAGAGCCTAGGTATGCTCCTTAAGATTGATCTATCCAAGGCCTTTGACAAATTAAATTGGAGTTACATTCAGCAGTTTCTAAGTGCTTTCGGTTTTTATCAAATGTGGATAAGATGGACAATGAACCTCATCACCTCCACCTTTTATTCTATCATTGTCAATGGGGTCCCTTCTCCTCCTTTCTCCCCTTCAAGAGGCATCAGGCAAGGGGATCCCCTCTCCCCCTTCCTCTTTGTCCTCATGGCTGAAGGCCTAGGCAGGTTAATTCACAATGCCATCCGCACCCATCAATTGAGAGGCATCTCCCTTCATGATGCCCCAACCACCACTCACCAACAATTCGTGGATGATAACATGCTCTTTGGCCACCCGTCCATCCAAGAAGATTGTTCCTTTAAAGCCATTCTGAACCTTTTCTCTAAAGCCTCTGGCTTATCCATCAATGACTCCAAATCTCAGATCTTCTTTTTCAACACTCCTCCCCAAACCCAAGCCAATATTGCTCATATCCTAGGATTCTCTATTGCATCTCTCCCTGCTAAGTACCTAGGTGCACCTCTCATTGACTCTGCCATCAAGCACTCTTCCTGGAACCTTCTCCTTGAAAAACTGGAAGCCCGGCTATCCTCCTGGACCTTTAGAGCTCTTAATATGGTGAGTAGGCTTACTCTCATCAAAGTAGTGCTGCAATCCATGCCCCTCTATCTCTTCTCTATTCTTGCTACACCAAAATGGGTCCTCAAACAGATAAAAACCTTGCAAACTAAATTCCTTTGGGGGTCCTCCGGCCGAAATCGAAAATGGGCCCTGGTTAACTAGAATACAGTTTGCACTCCTAAAGAAGTGGGGGGTCTTGGACTCCGAAACCCCATGCACAACAATGAAGTTATGGGAGCTCGCATATGGTGGAAGTGGATATCAAACCCACATACGCCATGGGCCAAATTATGGATAGCCAAATATGCCAACAATAGACCTCCTAAGGATCTAATAAGGCTCTCCCCTGAAAGCACAGGCTCACTTGTTTGGAATGCTGCCAAGCAACACTATGCACTTATACAGTAGCACAGCTTCTCAGAGGTTCGCAAGGGTAACATAGCCAGATTCTGGGCAGACTCCTGGCAACAAAATCCAAAGCTTCTTCATACTTTCTCTCAAATCAATGCTGGGAATAACATCGCAACTATGGAAGACAAGGTCTGTCAATTATGGCTACCCACAAGTTGCAATGGGTTTAGGCAATGGAAGCTCCCATCTCATATAGCTCCTCAAGCTCAGAAATATGCATGGGAGGCTCTCAATGAAGAGCTGCAACGCAAGAAAATTAGATGTTTGAAGGATCCGAACATTCTCAGATGGGGATACACAATGAAAGGTATGTTCTCAACGAAGGAAGCCTATTCTTTGATGCACCCTATGCCTCTCCCCTGTGACCTACTTTGGAAACTGATATGGGCCCCAAATATTTGGCTAAAAGTCTCTAACTTCCTCTGGCTTCTTAGTCACAGAAGAATACTCACTTGGGACAACCTCATCAAAAAGGACTTCCTGGGACCCTCCAAATGTCCCAATTGCAATCAAAGCAATGAAACTATATAGCACCTCATGATGTCATGTCCTTTAGCCAATACTCTATGGGAGAAAATCAGTTTCTGTTGCCAAAGAAGCAAGCCAGCAGGGGACATAACTAATATCTTACGTAATTGGCCCAAACGTCCTTATAGCTGCTCCCTTCTCAACACCCTCTGGCAACTCATCCCTGGTCTGCTCTTATGGTCTCTTTGGAAGGAAAGAAACAAGAAAATTTTTAAAAATCAATCCTCATCTCTGGACACCATTTGGAGCATCTTCAGCAACAATCTCCAGGAATCCCTTGCTCTACACTCCTGGCAGGAAGAAGATCTACCTAAACAGCCTAAGGAAATTTCCATATGGGAGAATTGGCAACTTAAAATCATGCCTACTCCCACCTTCAAGAACAGGAACACTTCTGAAATTTCTCTGCATTGGTCTCATCCACCATCTGAGGTAGTCAAATTAAACTTCAACGGAGCTTCCAGAGGAAATCCCAGACAAGCAGGATTCAAAGGCATCTTCAGGGACTCTACGGGGGAAATCCAAGCTATCTGCTATGGATCAATCAAATGGGATACCAATAATTTAGCCGAATTAGAAGGGCTCTGGCAAGGACTGTGTCTCATTCAACACTATAATTTCTTCCCCACCATTATTGAAGGGGATTCACAAATCCTCATCAATATGGTCAATTAGCTCCTCTGGGGTACCAACACATCAAAGGCAGCCAATAGCTGGCGTTTGGTAGCTAGAATAGATAAGATAAGAAATTGGATGAATAACAACTAGGAAGTTTGTTTTACTCATGTCAAGAGAGAAGGCAACAAAGTTGCAGATCTCTTGGCCAATTTTGGAGCAGATTGTACTAACACACTCATTTATGGCCCCCTCAACATTATCCATGAATGAGATATACTACAAAATTGCACCATGCTGCTACACAAGGATTGCTCTTCTCCAGATGCAGATGTTAGTTTGGGGTGATGGGACGTCAGTCCCTACGCAACTCCCGAAGGAGCTCACGTGGGGTGGCCATATGCCCCCCTGCACATTCATTTACGATGCCATTACTCCGCTAGCTTGCATGGAATTTACTCCTCCTTCTCGGATGTTACTTCAACCCGCTCTGCTCGTTCGACCTGCAATGGATTTTGTCTTCGGTTTTTCGGCTTGCTACTGTGACAATTGTGGTTCCCCGCCTCCTCTGAGTGGTGCCTGCCCTCCTGGTTATGCTAAGCCTAGTGCTTTCACACAAACAGGGTGCCGCTGCACGCTCCTTGGATGCCTGGAAATGCTGCCGGGACACCACTTCTACCAGAGTGTTTTTTGTTGTGCCAACTCCTTTCATCGTGCTCAGTCTGCCGATATCGGTAGGTTTCCTTCACTATTTTCCTTCTCTACCTGTCAAAGGCACTCCCAGCCCGCCTCTGCTTCCATGTCGCACCTTAACCATAGAATGAGATGCCGACGTGGCTCTAGCCGAGGCCGTGCTGCTTGCTCTCGGCCCTCAACCAGTTTGAATTCTGATTCCTCCTCAGAAGAAGTCACACAGGGTCATTACCCGAAGATGCACAGTATTAGAGGTCAAGCCTGCCACATAGAAAGTGTCCATTTCACCCAGCTAGCTCTACCTCACTCTGTCAACCCTCCCAGACCTGCAACTCCCCCTGCCTCCCGTGGGTCTGCTAGTATTTCCCTGTGTCAAACTTCTCAGAGAGATAATTTATGCTTTGAATGTTCTCTAGATAGGCCTATTATCACTGCTTTTGTCACTGTGACTCTCAAAGAAGAGTCTGCTCATCATGGCCCCTCCCCTGCTACCTTCCCCCTTCCCACTCTGGTCAAGAAAGATGCCATGAGCTTGGAGACGCCTGTCAGTATCGTTCAATCTTCCCAGGACAAAGAGCGCAAGCTGGAAGATGCTGCTGACAAGAAAGGTGTACCCAAAGAAGACACGAAAGACAGCAGGGATGAGTTTTGGTGCAGAATTGTGGAGGAGCTGCTGTCCCCGGCTCATGATCAGTGATTCTCTCGGCCTTCAGCTTTCATTGGTACTACTGTTCAATCATTTTGGGAATTTTTTTTTATATGTATCAAGGCTCAGCTGAAAAAGCTGAATGTTATATTTAGCATATATTTCTCTGTTATGTTAAACTATATGGACTTTGGGCTGGTTTCCCTTCTAAGGGCGGCCAAACTACTTCTTAAAGGACTGGTTTCCCACTCAAGGCAGTCCAAACTTTTTTTGTACATCATGACTATCAAGCCCAATGTTCAGACTTTCATAGATGACGCTGAGGCAGTTTTGTACCAGTAAATTATATAAATAGAATTAGTATTATTTAGAAAAGAAAAGAAAAAAAATAATAATCCTAGGGTTTTTAATACTTTAGTTTATAATACTAATACGAGGGTTAACAATATTCCATTGGATTTATAATGTTAGGATTTAATAAACACTTGGGTGTATTAATATTTTGAGTTTATAATATTAATCTCAAACATTTATAATATGTATCCCACATATCCCTTGGGCTGTTTTCATCCATTTGGTCTCTAATATTAATCCCTTTGGTTTATAAATTATTTGAGTTTATAATATTGATAATCCTTTATGTTTATTGATCCCTTTGGTTTATAATATCAGTTTATTAGATTTATAATACTAATAAGATGGTTTATAAATCCCTTGAGTTTCTAATATCAATGAAACCTTGGGTAAATTAATATTTTGGGTTTATAATATTAATATCAAGGATTTATACTATTAATCCCGTGGGTTTATAATATTCAAATCCCACAGTTTATAATACTAACACTAGGGTTTAATATTATTCCCTTCGGTTTATAATGTTAGGGTTTAATAAACCCTTGGGTTTGTTAATATTTTGGATTTATAATATTAGACCCAAGGATTTATAATGTTAATTCATTTTGTTTATAATATTAATCTTATAGTTTATAATACTTTGGTTTATAACATTAACCGTATGGTTCATAATACTTTGGTTTATAATACTAACCCTAAGGTTTAATATTATTCCATTGGGTTTATAATGTTAGGGTTTAATAAACCATTGGGATTATTAATATATTGGGTTTATAATAGTAATCCCAAGGAATTATAATGTTAGTCCTTTCGGTTGATAATATGATTGAATGTGGTCTACCATTGCCAAAATGTGGAGCCATAATATATCATAGAAAACCCTTTGGTTTATTAGTTCTTTTGGTTTATAATATTAATAATCCCTTGGGTTTATTAATCTCTTCATTTTAAAATATTGATTAGATTATGGTATATTAATTTTTTAGGTTTTTGTGTTTAAAATATTAATTCTTAGGTTTATTAATCTATTGTGTTTTTAATATTAAACCCTTGGCCTTATTGATCATTTAGGTTTTTAATATTTATCCCTTGGGTTCACCAATTCCTTTAGTTTATAATATTAAACTCGGGTTTATTAGTTTTTTTGGTTTATAATATTAATAATCCCTTTGGTATATTAATCTTTTGAGTTTAAAATATTGATTAGATTATGGTATATTATTTTTTTAGGTTTTTATGTTTAAAATATTAATCTTAAGGTTTATTAATCTCTTGTGCTTTTAATATTAAACCCTTGGCTTTATTGATCCCTTAGGTTTTTAATATCTATCCCTTGGGTTCACTAATTCCTTTAGTTTATAATATTAAACCCTTTGGTTTATTAGTTTTTTTGGTTTATAATATTAATAATTCCTTGGGTTTATTAATCTCTTTGGTTTAAAATATTGATTAGATTATAGTATATTAATTTTTTCAGTTTTTGTGTTTAAAATAGTAATTCTTAGGGTTTATTAATCTCTTGTGTTTTTAATATTAAACCCTTGGCCTTATTGATCCCTTAAGTTTTTAATATTTATCCCTTGTGTTCACTAATTCCATTAGTTTATAATATTAAACCCTTGGGTTTATTAATTTTTCTTGTTTATAATATTTACAATCCCTTTGGTTTATTAATCTCTTGAGTTTAAATTATTAATTATTAGGGTTTATCAATTTCTTAGGCTTTTGAGTTTTAAAATATTAATTCTTAGGGTTCATTAATCTTTGAGTTTTCTAAATCTTTGGGTTGGTAATATTAGGCGTTAAATATTAGTCGTACACTTTGATATTAATGCATGGTCTAATGTCATATTATGAAAAACATTGTGTGAATATGAAAACCAACCATGGGAGACCATTGTTAATCAATGTTAGTCGTATTTGATCAAGGTCTTCCATGGTCGAATGTCACATTGTGACAAATATTGTCTCAATATGAAAATCAACCATGGTCAACCATCATCATTCTCCATCCAAAGTCACATTGTGACAACAATTGTCTTAATGTTTAAATCAAGCATGCTCAACCATGTTTATTTTATGTTTTATAGTATTTATCTAAAGGTTTTTATATACTTAAGGTTTATAATATATATTTCTTAGCTTTAATATTATTCCCTTGAGTTTATAATATTAATAATCATGTGAGTTTATCAATCCTTTATGTTTAAGGTATTAATTTGTAGGCTTTGTTAATCTTTTTTGTTTTTAATATTGATCCCTTCACCTTATTGATCCCTGAGGTTTTTGATATTTATCCCTTCAGTTCACCAATTCCTTGGGTTTGAAATATAAAACCCTTGGGTTTATTCATTATTTTGGTTTATAATATTAATAATCCCTTTGATTTTAAAAGAAAACCAAATCTCTTGAGTTAATAATATTAATTCTTAGCGTTTATTAATTTTTTAGGTTTTTGTGTTTAAAATATTAATTCTTAGGGTTTATTAGTCTCTTGTGTTCTTAATATTGATCCCTTGGACTTATTTATCCCTTGGGTTCACCAATTCGTTTGGTTTGTAATATTAAACCCTTGGTTTTATTAGTTCTTTTGGTTTATGGATTTATTAATCTTTTGAGTTTAAAATATTAGTTCTTATGCTTTATTAATTTTTTGAGTTTAAAATATTAATTCTTAGGGTTTATTAATTTTTTTGTTTATAATATTAATATTTATCCCTTGGATTCACCAGTTCCTTTAGCCTATAGTAGTAAACCCTTGGGTCTATTAGTTTTTTTGGTTTATAATATTAATAATCCCTTGGGTTTATTAATCTCTTGAGTTTAAGATATTGATTAGATTATGGTATATTAATTTTTTAGCTTTTATGTTTAAATATTAATTCTTATAGTTTATTAATCTCTTTGTTTTTAATATTAAACCCTTGGCCTTATCGAGCCCTTAGGTTTTTAATATTTATCCTTTGAGTTCACCAATTCCTTTAGTTTATAATATTAAGCCATTTGGTTTATTATTTCTTTTTGTTTATAATATTAAAAATTCATTGGGTTTATTAATCTCTTCAGTTTAAGATATTGATTATATTATGGTATATTAATTTTTTAAGTTTTGTGTTTAAAATATTAATTCTTAGTGTTTATTAATCTCTTGTGTTTTTAATATTAAACTCTTGATTTTATTGATCCCTTAAGTTTTTAATATTTATCCCTTGGGTTCACCAATTCCTTTAGTTTATAATATTAAACCCTTGGGTTGATTAGTTTTTTTGGTTTATAATATTTATAATTCCTTTGATTTATTAACCTTTTGAGTTTAAGTTATTAATTATTAGGGTTTATTAATTTCTTAGAGTTTTGAGTTTAAAATATTAATTCTTAGGGTTTAATAATCTTTGAGTTTTCTAAATATTTGGGTTGGTAATATTAGGCATTAAATATTAGTCATACACTTTAATATTAATGCATGGTCCAATGTCATATTATGAAAAACATTGTGTGAACATGAAAACCAGCCATGGGAGACCATTGTTAATCATCGTTATTCATATTTGATTAAGGTCTTCCATGGTCAAACGTCACATTGTGACAAAAAAATTCTGAATATGAAAATCAACCATGGTTGACCATCGTCATTCTTCATCCAACATCGCATTGTGACAACAATTGTCTCAAAATTTAAATCAAGAATGCTCAACCATGTTTATTTTACAGTTTATAGTATTTATCTAAAGGTTTTTATATGCTTGAGGTTTATAATATTAATCTCTTAGCTTTAATATTATTCCCTCGAGTTTATAATATTAATAATCATGTGATTTTATCAATAATTTCTGTTTAAGATAATAATTTGTAGGCTTTTTTAATCTCTTTTGTTTTTAATATTGATCCCTTAGGTTTTAAATATTTATCCCTTGGGTTCACCAATTTCTTGGGTTTGAAATATAAAACCCTTTGGTTTATTAGTTATTTTGGTTTATAATATGAATAATCCCTTTGGTTTTAAAATCTCTTGAGTTAAAAATATTAATCATTAGACTTTATTTATTTTTTAGGGTTTCGTGTTTAAAATATTATTTCTTAGGGTTTTATTAATCTCTTGTGTTCTTAATATTGATACCTTGGCCTTATTTATCCCTTAGGTATTTAATATGTATCCCTTGGGTTCACCAATTCCTTTGGTTTGTAATATTAAACCCTTGGTTTTATTAGTTCTTTTGGTTTATAATATTAATAACTCCTTGGGTTTATTAATCTCTTGAGTTTAAAATATTAATTCTTATGCTTTATTAATCTCTTCAGTTTAAAATATTAATTCTTAGGGTTTATTAATTTCTTGGTTTACAATATTAATATTTATCCCTTGGGTTCACCAATTCCTTTAGCCTATAATATTAAACCCTTGTGTTTATTAATTTTTTTGGTTTATAATATTAATAATCCCTTGGGTTTATTAATCTTTTGAGTTTAAAATATTGATTAGATTATCGTATATTAATTTTTTAGGTTTTTATGTTTAAAATATTAATTCATAGGGTTTATTAATCTCTTTTGTTTTTAATATTAAACCCTTGGCATTATCGATTTCTTATGTTTTTAATATTTATTCCTTAGGTTCACCAATTCCTTTAGTTTATAATATTAAACCCTTTGGTTTATTAGTTCTTTTGGCTTATAATATTAATAATTCTTTGGGTTTATTAATCTTTTGAGTTTAAGATATTGATTAGATTATGGTATATTATTTTTTTTGGTTTTTGTGTTTAAAATATTAATTCTTAGGATTTATTAATTTCTTGTGTTTTTAATGTTAAAACCTTGGCCTTATTGATCCCTTAAGTTTTTAATATTTATCCCTTGGATTCACCAATTCCTTTAGTTTATAATATTATAACCGTGAGTTTATTAGTTTTTTTGGTTTATAATATTTATAATCCCTTTTGTTTTTTAACCTCTTTAGTTTAAATTATTAATTATTAGGGTTTATTAACTTCTGAGGCTTTTGAGTTTAAAATAGTAATTCTTAGGGTTTAATAATTTTTGAGTTTTCTAAATATTTGGAATGGTAATATTAGGCGTTAAATATTAGTCATACACTTTAATATTAATGCATGGTCCAATGTCATATTATGAAAAACATTGTGTGAATATGAAACCAACAATGGGGGACCATTTTTAATCATCGTTATTTGTATTTGATCAAGGTCTTCCATAGTCAAATATCACATTGTGACAAAAATTGTCTCAATATGAAAATCAACCATAGCCAACCATCATCATTTGTCGTCCAACATCACATTGTGATAACAATTGTCTCAATGTTTAAATCAAGGATGCTCAACCATGTTTATTTTATGGTTTATAGTATTTATCTAAAGGTTTTTATATACTTGAGGTTTATAATATTAATCTCTTAGCTTTAATATTATTCCCTTGGGTTTATAATATTAATAATCATGTGATTTTATCAATCCTTTCTGTTTAAGATATTAATTTGTAGGATTTGTTAATCTCTTTTGTTTTTAATATTGATCCCTTCCACTTATTAATCCCTTAGGTTTTTAATATTTATCCCTTCGGTTCACCAATTCCTTGGGTTTGAAATATAAAACCCTTGGGTTTATTAGTTTTTTTTGTTTATAATATTAATAATCCCTTTGATTTAAAAATCTCTTGAGTTAAAAATATTAATCCTTAGAGTTTATTAATTTTTTAGGTTTTTGTGTTTAAAATATTAATTCTTAGGGTTTATTAATCTTGTCTTCTTAATATTGATACCTTGGCCTTATTTACCCCTTAAGTCTTTAATATTTATCCCTTAGGTTCACCAATTCCTTTGGTTTTTGATATTAAACCCTTTGTTTTATTAGTTCTTTTGGATTATAATATTAATAACTCCTTGGGTTTATTAGTCTCTTGAGTTTAAAATATTAATTCCTATGCTTTATTAATCTCTTGAGTTTAAAATATTAATTCTTAAGGTTTATTAATTTCTTGGTTTATAATATTAATATTTATCTCTTGGGTTCACCAATTCCTTTAGCTTATAATATTAAACCCTTGTGCTTATTAATTTTTTTTTTTATAATATTAATAATCCCTTGGGTTTATTAATCTCTTGAGCTCAAAATATTGATTAGATTATGGTTTGTTAATTTTTTAGGTTTTTATGTTTAAAATATTATTTCTTAGGGTTTATTAATCTCTTTTGTTTTTAATATTAAACCCTTGGTCTTATTGATCCCTTAGGTTTTTAATATTTATCTCTTGGGTTCACCAATTCTTTTAGTTTATAAAATTAAACCCTTTGGTTTATTAGTTCTTTTGGTTTATAATATTAATAATTACTTGAGTTTATTAATCTCTTGAGTTTAAGATATTGATTAGATTATGGTACATTAACTTTTTAGGTTTTTGTGTTTAAAATATTAATTCTTAGGGTTTATTAATAGATCTTGTTTTTTTAATATTAAACCCTTGGCCTTTTTGATCCCTTAATTTTTTTATTTTTATCCCTTGGATTCACCAATTCCTTTAGTTTATAATATTAAACCCTTAGGTTTATTAGATTTTTTGGTTTATAATATTTATAATCCCTTTGGTTTATTAACCTCTTGAGTTTAAATTATTAATTATTAGGGTTTATTAACTTCTTAGGCTTTTGAGTTTAAAATATTAATTCTTAAGGTTTAATAATCTTTAAGTTTTCTAAATATTTGGGTTGGTAATATTAGGCATTAAATATTAGTCATACGCTTTAATATTAATGCATGGTCCAATGTCATATTATGAAAAACATTGTGTGAATATGAAAACCAACCATGGGAGACCATGGAGTGCGAAAAGTCACAATGGAGTCCAAGTGACCTTGGAATATGAAACCAAGAGTCACACCATTGTACTATAAATGTACATCATGTATAATGAAAAAAGAAAAAAGCTGCATGCTTATCCTTCATTGTGTGTGTTTATCTTTCTCATACACCATGTGTGTGTTTAACATGGTGTTTAACATGGTATCAGAGCTGAGAAGTTTATAACTAGCTGAACCTTGAGTGAGTCATTTGTGTTTATGGCCTGTGCATATCTGCAAAAAATCTTGGCATTTTTGCAACATTTAGAGAGTTTTTGCAGCAGACGTTTTGCTGCATTCAGAAAGTGGTTTTGAAGAAGAGCAGCACTACGCATCTAAAGGTTTTCATTCTGATTTCTTCCTGCAATTTCTGCCTATTAAATTCTGCATTTTGAAGAGCTGCTAGAATAGTGTTTCAAAGTGGGTTTTTGAAAGGAAAATTTCTGAGTTTTTCATTGAAAATTTTCTACAAATTTCTGGGTTTTCTGCTGAAATTTTCTAGAAGAATTCTGCATTTTTAAAGTTTCATTCTCTGCTGCTGGAAAAATTAGTTCTTGCCCCAAGTCTACAAGATTATGAAAACTCTCCAATCCTGTTATTCATTTAAATATTCTGCTGCTGTTTTAAAGTTGATTTCCTGCTCTCTGCTGTTTTTACATTAAAAAAAAAAAAAAACCAACCCTTAGCCCCTGCACTCTACTCTACGTCCATCCCTTTGTGCACTCAACGCCCTACCCATTTCTCTCCCTTCCCACTTGAGCACCACCTCACTCCCATCGAGCCCCCTTCTCATGCTCGATTCCCATCCCACCTGCCTCTCCAAACAGCCGGCCCACAGCAAAACCCCCTCCTCTCATCCTTATCACTCCATCCCTACCCATCCCTCGCATCTACTTAATGCCCCTCCTACCACACTCCCCCATCCGCCATTCCCTACACCGCTCGAGCCCCCAGTTCCCAACCCGGCCCTCATCTCTCGGCGCTCATCCCTCACTGCCCCTCCCCTTACCTTGCTACTCCCTAACCCGAGCCCCCTCTACCCCCAACACCCTATGCACCAGCACTCTGCTAGCCATGCACTTGGACCTCCTCCCTGCTTGGCTGCTCGTTCCATTACTCCAACGACCCCGCCCCCTCACACATCCACCACTCACACACCCTAACCCAGCCTTTCGGCCCTGCTCTACATGTCCCCCACTCACCTTACCCTCCTCCCTAAACACTACCCGCCCCTCTCGGCTACGTCCTACGTTGATCCCCCTCACACCCTTGCAAATGCACATTCCTATCTCACCTCACCTCACCTCCACCTACACCCAGCTCCTCCCTACGCCATCACTGCTCCCACAGTTCTAATCCCTCACCATACGCCCCCCTCAATGCACAATAATTCTCCCACTCATACGTTATTTTCCCAGCATTTCATTTTTTTAAATTTCAGTTTATAAATTCGCCTCTCCTATTAAAATATCAGTCTTTTTTTTTTTATTCCAACCTTTTAAAATTTCTTTTTATTACAATTAAAATCCTTCCCATTTTTTTACAGTGAAATTTACCTCCCCCCTCCCCTTTTAAATCCAACCTTTATTTTTTTTTTAATCCATTTCCCTTAAGTTTTCCCCCCTCTCCCCACATTTTTTGAAATTTCTCTTAGTTCCGCCTCTCCCTAATAAGTTTCCCAATTTCAAGTTTTTATTTTTTATTTTTAAATTTAATTATTTTAAATTATATATATATATATATATATATATATATATATATATATATATATATATATATATATATATATATATATAGAGAGAGAGAGAGAGAAGAGAAAAAGTAAACAATAAATGGCATATGCATGCATGGATTTTATACATAGAGAAAAGTGAAATTTGCAGGGTGATGTGAAGACAAGTTTGCCATCATTTTTCAAACAGCTCCTTTGAAGAAGAAAAATCAGCTGCCTCAAAAGCCTCTTGCACAGTAGTTTTTGCTTCACATTCATACAAATATTTTGCAGAGATATTGTATTGAGCTAACATTGTATTTCTTCTTCACTCACAGTTGCAATCAGTATTTGAGTTGTTGAAAAATTGTTGATGTAAGTCATTGTTGCTTGTCGGTTAGACATTCAAGTCTATAGCTTGAGGTCCTCCATCATTTGAGGAGCAGATTTTGTACTTTGAGATTTCTATAGTTGGAAGTTCCTTGGAGTCATTTGTATTTGTTGAAAGAAAGTTGAATCAGATTGTAAACGGGTGCATTTTCGGTTGAAGCCGACACCCTTTCATTTTTTGAGCCTAAGTTGTTGAAAAATGGCTAAAATCAATGAGGCATTAGAGTTGTTGAATAACCTCATTCATTCAAATGTTCATGATATGGTAAAAATGAGCAAGGATGCTCTTTGTAACATTCAAATTTGTTTGCAAGATGCACAAGAAAGATTTGAAGCTTTTATAGCTTGGAATCTCAAATAAGAAAAGAGTCACTCATTCTAAACCTCGTTTCAAGTACGTCCCTATATTATTAGTATAGTCCCTTATTATTGTTAGTGTAACCCCCTTATTGTTATTATTGTACCCTTATAACCCCCATTTTGTTATTATTGTGCCCTTAAATTATTATTGTTAGGTCGGCTAGGATTACATTGTGGCCCACTAGGATTACATTATGGCCCTATGGACTCCTATATATAGAAAGGAGGTTTTGTAAATTGTATCATCCAAGAATTGTTCATTTATGTAATGTATTGGAGGTTTCCCCCTCGAAGTGGCTTATTTATAAGTCGTTCATATCTCTTTTCTTATATTTTTGGAGCTGGTTACACAACATTTGGTATAAGAGCTTTGGATTCTAGGGTTTTGCTACTCCAAACAGGTCATCGTGGAATTTTTCTTATAAATTTTTTTCTACGAAGTCTTAGAAGTTAAAATTTTTAGGGTGCGAATCCGAAATCCTGAGGAAGATTTTCTAAAAATTTCAGATCTTGGTTCGCAATATTTTCAGAGATATAATCTGTGGAAGTTAGGTCTTTTTTCAGGCTCCTAAACAGGTCATCGTGGAATTTGTGCTATAAATTTTTTTCTAAGAAGGTTCAGAATCTGAAATTGTTAGGGTGCGAAGCAGAAATTCTGAGGAAACGCGTCCAAAAATTTTAGATCTTGGTTCGCAATATTTTTTGAGATATGATCTGTGGAAGGTAGTGATTTTTTAGGCTCCCAAATTTAATCTCAAAGAGGTGATCGTGGGAAAATATTCATAAATCTCTATCTGAGCATCGGATTGGAGTGTCGTGAAAATTGGTCGCAAGTACATGGATTGTAGTTTCTTGGCTATCAATTTTAGATTCAAAGGATAAAACCGTGACACGTGGAAAGTCGTACAAGTTCGCTCTAATGAACCAGTCCATAATTAGGTCATTGTGGGAGATTGGATACAATTTTGTCTTGGAGAATCCAAATTAGGTCAGACCTATGGCATTCAAAAGAGAACTCAGAGGGCTACATTGGTACTGAAATTCAAATATTGAAGCACTGCAATCACAGAGGTAATCCAATTTCAATATCGAGCTCCTCAAAAGCAAGAAAAATGTGTGTATTTTTTTTCCGAATTGCATAAGTCTTGTTTGAATAATCAATTTGAATTGATTCCAAGGGCATATTGTAGAATACATATCAGTATTGGGTTCTAAAATATGCCTCGTAAAAATAACTCAACACCCATTAATCCTTCAGAAGGCTCTACTATGACTCATGAAGATGAAGAATTGCAACATGATCTATCTAAATTACAAGAGAAAGAAATTTCACTCTCGCAAAGAGAAACAAAAAATGAAATGGAAGTTTTGAAGAAAGGCATGGAAGCTAATATGGATGGCATGGAAGCTGGTATGGAAGCTAAGATGGAAAACATGAAGAATGATCTAAAAGAAGACATGGAAGGTTTGACAAATTTGATACAAGAAATGTTTCATAATGGTGAAAAGATAGTAGAAGAAACTCATGATGTGAACAAAATAAATGTTAATCGTGATTTCACAAACTCTAAAGTTGGCGGGAAGAACCACCATATCCCAAAAATGGAGATGAGGAAGTTTGATGGAAAGGATCCTGTAACATGGATACTACAAATGGAGCAATATTTTGAGCTCCATAATGTACAAAACACACAAACAATACGTATTGCAACTTTACATATAGAACCAAATACATTTGTATGGTATCGATGGCTTTGCTCCCATAAAATTTTTTTCACTTGGTCAATTTTTACGGAGGAAATGATAGCACATTGAGGACTTCCAAAAATCGAATATAAGGGTAACTGATATTCCAGAGGAACATAGGATTGATCTCTTCATAAGCACTTTAAAGGATAACATCCAACATGAAGTTCACATTTTGGAACCTGATTCATTAGAGAAGGCATTCAGGTTGGCAAGAAAAATTGAATGTAAAATATTGCTACACCTAGATTTCCACAACCTACAAGGTTGACACCACAACAATTGGAAGAAAAAAGAGCAAAAAGGCTTTGCTATAGCTATGATGGAAAATACGCTAAAGGTCATAAGTGTGATGAGAAGAAATTATTTTACATTGATTGTGAAGAGGAAGAAGAAAATGAACAAGAAGAGGATATACACCAAGAACCAGCCATAGAAGGGGAAGAAATGAATCCAACCATATCGTGTAATGCACTGGTAGGAATTACCACTTCTCAAACTCTCAAGATAGAAGGAAATATCAAGAAGAAAAATGTAATAGTGTTGATTGATTCAGGTAGCACCCATAATTTTATTCATTGTAAGGTAGCCAAGGAATTAAATTGTTTCCTATACCCAGCACCAGAATGTCAAGTGATGGTTGCAAATGGAGGAACTATAAATTTCTCTGGAAAATGCCATAATATCAAGCTAACCATGGGGAATATGTATTGACTAGTCCAATGCTTTCCATTCCTATGGGAGGTGCTGATGTTGTACTAGGAGTACAATGGTTACAATCTTTGGGGACGGTAGCTTTTAATTTTCAAGAACTTTTCTTGAAATTTTTTTCAGAAGGAAAGGAAGTCGAATTACGGGGTATTGTGGGGAAGCTGGGAAATATAATAAGCTCTAATGTCATGAAAAATATTCTAAAGAAATAACAACGAGGCGTAATTGCACAATTATGCTCACTAGAAGTTACAACATCAAAATCATCTATTTCTGCAGATCTCCAACAAGTCTTGGACAATCATTCCAAGGTGCTTGAAACTCCCAAAGGACTCCCACCTATTTGTGAACATGATCATGCTATTCATTTGATTCCAAGAAGTGTTCCTCCAAACATCAGGCCTTATAGATATCCTTATGTCCAAAAGAGCGAAATTGAACGTATCATTGCAGAAATGTTAGAGGCAGGTATAATTCAACCTAGACAAAGTTCTTTCTCTGCTCCTGTAGTATTGGTACACAAGAAGGATGGATCATGGTGAATGTGTCCGGATTATAGGGAGCTCAATAAGCACACCATTAAAGATAAATTTCCCATTCCTATTGTTGATGAATTATTGGATGAATTACATGGAGAAATTTATTTTACCAAGTTGGATCTTCGTTCAAGATATCATCAAATTAGAATGAAGACTGAAGGTATTCCAAAAATAGCATTTCGAACTCATGAAGGTCATTATGAATTTTTAGTCATCCATTTTGGCCTTACCAATGCACCTTCTACATTTCAAGGGTTGATGAATTCCATTTTCAAGCCCACCCTTAGAAAATTTGTGCTAGTATTTTTTGACGATATACTAATCTACAGCAGGTCTTGGAAGGATCATGTTAAAGATGTTGATAGGGTGCTCAAACTATTACAGGAGAAACAATTATATGCAAAAACATCCAAATTTTTCTTTGGAGTACAAGAGGTGGAATATCTGGGTCATATTTTATCTCACGAGGGTGTTAAGGTAGAACCTAAAAAAATTAAAGCCATCAAGGAATGGAAATTTTGCACAACCATAAAGTAGTTGCGAGGATTTCTCGGGTTAACAGGGTATTATCGCAAGTTTTTTAAGAATTATGGGAGAATAGCAGCACCTCTAACAACATTATTGAAGAAAGATGCATTTTCATGGACTCTTGAAGCAAATAAGGCCTTTGAACATAAAAATGTGTCAGCACTAGTCGTGTTTATGCTCAGACTTCACTTTAATGTGGAATGTGATGCCTTAGGAAATGGAATTGGTGTTGTTTTAATGCAGGAAGGAAGACCCATTGCTTTTGAAAGTCGTCTAATCAAAGGAAAGTATTTACAGAAACCTATTTATGAGAAGAAAATGTTAGAAATACTACATGCACTAAAGAAATGGCGAACTTACCTAATGGGAAGACACTTCAAGGTAAAAAATTATCATGATAGTCTTAAACACTTTTTGGAACAAAGACTATCTTTAGAAGAGCAGCAAAAATGGGTCACGAAGATGTTGGGTTATGACTTTGAAATAATCTACAAAAAAGGCAAGCTTAATGTTGTTGCAGATGCACTCTCAAGAAAGAATGAAGAGGTGGAACCATTGCTTTGTGCCATTTCTATTATCCAACCAGATTGGATAACTGAAGCAAAAGATGAATGGAAGAAGGACAAAGATGTATGGACACTCATTCAAAAGTTGCAGCAAGATCCTAGTACATCTGATACATTTAGCTGGAAAAATGATTCCTTATGGTACAAAGATCGCTTATATCTTTGTAGGAACTCCCAACTAAAACAAAAGATTCTTTTGGAACTGCACACTTCTCCTTTAGGAGGACACTCAGGATTTTTAAAAACTTACCACAGGGTGAAGAAAGAATTTTTTTGGGATGGCCTTAAATCTGATATTCAAAAGTTTGTGGCGGAATGTTTGGTTTTCCAGCAGAATAAAGTTGAGACAATTAAGACCCAGGGACTTCTACAACCTTTATCCATTCCAAGTCAACGTTGGGAGGAGATTTCAATGGATTTTATCATAGGTTTACCTAAGTCCGAAGGAAAGAGTGTCATCATGGTGGTAGTTGATAGACTTACCAAGTATACACACTTTTGTGCATTATCTCATCCATTTAAAGCAAGTACAGTTGCTACTACATTTATGGACACAATTCAAAAGCTACATGCAAACCCAAGGGTTATTGTGAGCGACAGAGATCCCATTTTTACTGGAAATTTTTGGACGGAGTTATTTTCTTGTTTGGGTACTCAATTAGCTCATAGCTCATCTTATCATCCTCAATCTGATGGTCAAACTGAGATGGTAAATAAATGTTTGGAAGGATATCTTCGTTGTTTTGTATCTGATAAACAAACACAATGGGTCAAGTGGTTACCTCTCGCTGAATGGTGGTATAACACTTCCTTCCATACTGCAGCAAAAATGACCCCATTTATGGCACTTTATGGATATCATCCACCATTCATCACATCATATTTAAGGGAAAATTCGAAGGTTCAAGCAGTGGAAGATCACATCGAGCATCAGCAAGAATTTCTCCAACTCTTAAAGGATAACCTGAATTTGGCACAAAACCAAATGAAACAACAGGCAAATCAACATCACAGTGAGAGAATTTTTGATGTAGGAGATTGGGTATTTTTACGGCTACAACCATACAAACAAATGTCCCTCAAGCAAGCTAAGAAGGATAATAAATTATCGCCAAAGTTCTATGTTCCTTACAAGGTGTTGCAAAACATTGGTACTATGGCATACAAATTGGAGCTTCCTTCTTCTTCGTGAGTGCATCCAGTTTTCCATGTTTCATGCTTAAAGAAGGTTATAGGTGAAAATCTGCCAGTTCAAACAATATTTCCAGAACTTGATGAGGAAGGAAAAATCATATTGGAACGTGAAGCGGTCATGGAAACAAGAACTTGACAGCTACAGAATCGATCAATTTCAGAGTATCTCATCAAGTGGAAGAACTTACCCACTGAAGATTATACATGGGAGGATGAGAATTTTATACAGAATCACTCAGAGCTACTCAAGCGTTGAGCACAACACTTTTTTGACGGAGAGGGGCATGTTAGGTCCCTATATTCCTAGTATAGTCCCTTATTGTTGTTAGTGTAACCCCCTTATTGTTATTATTGTACCCTTGTAACCCCCATATTGTTATTATTGTGGCCTTAAATTATTATTGTTAGGTCGGCTAGGATTACATTGTGGCCCCACTAGGATTACATTATGGCCCTATGGACTCCTATATATAGAAAGGAGGTTTTTTAAATTGTATCATCCAAGAATTGTTCATTTATGTAATGTATTGGAGGTTGCCCCCTCGAAGTGGCTTATTTCTAAGGTGTTCATATCTCTTTTCTTCTATTTTTGGAGCTGGTTACACAATAGTTTCTATTCAGAAGATTGAGATTGACTCCCATCAGCAGCAAGTTGGTAAAGTTGCAATTGATCCTCATTTAGTTCCTTGTACTAGAGAAGATTTAAATGCCAACACTGTGATTGAGTTGGTCATATGAAAGATCACTATTTTGATCTTCATCCATGCAAGCACTGTGATCGGCACACCCATTCTTCACACAGATGCTTCAGACACAAGCCTCCTGCAAGAAAAAAGTTTCATCTTGGATGGATCGCTTCTTGGCAATGGGCATCAACAGCCAAGAACATGTTTAAGACACATGTTAGAACTTGTTCTCAGATATTGAGCAAACTTGCAGTTGAGTTTCGCCATCATCTCACCTTGTCCTTGACAAGGGGGAAAATGGTGGTCATGTATAAGCTTCGACATCAGATCAAGCGAGCCTGAGCCACAATCTCTCATTCCATGTTCAGAGTTGTAGCCAGAGACACAGCAGTTCAAGCGAGCCTGAGCCACAATTCGTCATTCTAGATTCAGAGTTGTAGCCAGAGACACGGATGCCCATGAGCATGCCTTCGGTTGGTGGACAACCTTAAACCATCATCTTTGGTTGTTGGACAGCCTTAAACCATCACAGGTTGTAGACCTCCCTTCTTTTAGGTTGAAGGTCTCCCTTTCATATATGAGGGACACTTCCTCTAGCAGAAGCCTTCAGCTTCTTGCCAGCATTGGTTGAGTTCTAGGAAATGCTTCAAGAATTCCAGAGTTGTTGGTCATCCTTAAACCATCATAGGTAGTAGACCTCCATTCTTTTAGGTTGAAGGTCTCCCTTTTCTATGAGGGACAATTCCTCTAGCAGAAGCTTTTAGGTTCTTGCCAGTTTTGGAAGAGTTTCGGGACCTGCAACAAGTTTTGCGTTCCAGTGTTGGTGGTAATCCTTAAACCACCTCTTTTTTCCAACATTTCAGAGAGTTGATTCAGCCCAAGTGATGCCATGTATACTTTGTAGATTTGTATTACAACTCTCTTCTTGGACTCACACATACCCCTTCAGATTAAGGGGGGGAATGTTGGAACACCTAATCCTCCGTGGGTAAGTGTGGAATGCGAAAAGTCACAATGGAGTCCAAGTGACCTTGAAATGTGAAACCAAGAGTCACACCATTGTACTATAAATTTACATCATGTATAATGAAAAAAGAAGAAAGTTGCACGCTTATCCTTCATTGTGTGTGTTGAGTTTCTTGTGTGTGTGTTTATCTTTCTCATACACCATGTGTGTGCTTAACATGGTGTTTAATAGTTAATCATCATTATTTGTATTTGATCAAGGTCTTCCATGGTCGAATGTCACATTGTGACAAATATTCTCTCAATATGGCCAACCATCGTCATTCTTCGTCCAACGTTGCATTGTGACACCAATTATCTAAATGTTTAAATCCAGCATGCTCAACCATGCTTATTTTATGGTTTATAATATTTATCTAAAGGTTTTTATATATTTGAGGTTTATAATATTAATTTATTAACTTTAATAGTATTCGCTTGAGTTTATAATATTAATAATCATGTGATTTTAACAATCCTTTGTGTTTAAGATATTAATTTGTAAGCTTTGTTAATCTCTTTTGTTTTTAATGTTTATCCCTTCCACTTCTTGATCCCTTAGGTTTTTAATATTTATCTCTTAGTTTCACCAATTCCTTGGGTTTGAAATATAAAACCCTTGGGTTTATTAGTTATTTTGGTTTATAATATTAATATTCCCTTTGGATTTAAAATCTCTTGAGTTAAAAATATTAATTCTTAGTGTTTATTAATTTTTTAGGTTTTTATGTTTCAAATATTAATTCTTAGGTTTTATTAATCTCTTGTGTTCTTAGTATTGATCCCTTGGCCTTATTTATCCCTTAGGTATTTAATATTTATCCCTTGGGTTCACCAATTCCTATGGTTTGTAATATTAAACCCCTTGATTTATTAGTACTTTTGGTTTATAATATTAATAACTCCTTGGGTTTATTAATTTCTTGAGTTTAAAATATTAATCCTTATGCTTTATTAATATCTTGAGTTTCAAATATTAATTTAGGGTTTATTAATTTCTTGTTTTATAATATTAATATTTATCCCTTGGGTTCACTAATTCCTTTGGTTTATACTATTAAACCATTGGGTTTATTACTTCTTTAAATGGTTTATAATATTAATAATCTCTTCGGTTTATTTATATCTTGAATTTAAAATATCAATTATTATTAGGGTTTATTAATTTCTCATGTTTTTTATTTTTAAATCTTTATTCTTAAGGTTTATTAATATCTTATGTTTTTAATATTGATCTCTTATCCTTATTTATCATGTGAGTTTATCATTCATTTGTATTTAAAATATTAATTCTTAGTCTTTATTAATCTCTTCTCTTTTTCATATGTATCCCTTGGGCTTCTTGATCTCTTAGGTTTCTAAGATTTTCCCCTTGGGTTCACCAATTCCTTGGTTTTATTAGTTCTTTTGGCTTATAATATTAATAATCCCTTGAGATATTGGTAAGAGATATATACTTATTATAAGCAACAATAAAATACTATTATTAAGTTATATTTCAATTTTAGTATAGTTTGAATTATAACTATTAATGTATTGAAAAAAATTAATAATATTTTATTATCAAATAATATATATATATATATATATATATATATATATATATATATATATTAGTTTAATATATAATATGCATATAGTTAATATTATTAATATATTTTAAGAATATATATAAATAAAATATATTGGCAATTATATTGATAAATATATAATGATTATATTGGTAAAATACATGTGGTGGGTGGTGGATATAGGCCTATCAGCGTATATCAACCACATTGGTAAATGTGATTGTGCTAGTTACTGTTTAGCCCGAGGTTATCATGCACCCTTCTACCTTAAAGGGGTTACCCTAGAGCCAAAGGTTGTGGATTGTGTACATCCAACCATTTTTCCTTTTTGGAGAGAAAGGACAAGGCCAGTGGACCGTCCATTATATTAAATGAATGCATTTTAAAGTATTCTAATTAATAAAGTTATTTACTGTCTGTAGAGTGGTTAATAAATATTAAAAATTTATTTGTAGACATCCGTATCATACGCACCAATTAAACGAATGTATTTTGCTTTATTTTAATTAATAAAACAACGATGTCTTATTCATGTCTTATTGAGGCCATTGTTTCGTTTCGGTTGTGAATTTTTTAGTAAAAGAAATATTTAATTTTTTTTTCATGGTAAAAATAGATTTAGCATTATCAAGAATGTTTCCATATTCTCTTAAAATCATGTCATAATTTCTATTATTTTCCATTCAAATTGTGATCTATTTAAACTAGATTATAAATTAAATTAAAACATATTTGTAAAGTTGAATGTTAATTATTAAAAAAATATTTGTAGGGACAACACAATTATATGAATTAAAGTATTGGTAAATATGAATAGAAATCAACATCAATTATAAAAAGTATTAACGATGATGATGATGATGATGATGATGATTAACTTCCATTAAGACCAATGCAGCCTATCAGACCTCAATAAAGGAAAAAGAATCTAAGTTTGATTCTTCAAAGTCTTGTTTCTATGATCAAAGAGAAGCGAAAGAAGGTCTCCAAGATTGCTATAGGTGGGCTCTCTTAATAGGTCAATAAGATTGGAAGTGTGGCAGCTGTTAGGGAATTGAGACCGAATGTGAGTAATAATCGGACAGTCTAAAAGGAAGTTCTTTTTATCTTCCACTTGCTTAGTATCTCAAATCTGAAGGACTCTATCATTCCAGGGAGTATTGGGAATAGACCATCGTCCGGTATCACTCCAAAGCTCACAAGAATTAGTTTTTACCCTATTGATGTTCATATTTTTCTTAGTGCTGGTCAACACAAAGAGATAATTCCGATTATCAATGGTGGGGTTAATCACTTCCTTATAGTATCCTAGCTTCTTTTTACCCTCCAGCTTCTAAACCTCACACAACTTTTCCTTAAAATTGGAGGTAATAGTATTTTTGACACTATCTTTGCTTCCCATATTGAGCTCCTCCTTAATTCTCCAATGGTTGAGCCAATACTAGGCATCCTTATGCCACCTGCGCTTGAGGCAAAGGTGTGGGTTTTGACTAAATTTAGAAGCAATTTTGGGAGCCTTTTGGATTCCATGTTGTAAAGCTTATTTTTATACATTGAATATCTAAAGATAATTGTACTTTCAATGAGGGACAAACCAACTTCCATAAAAAATATAGGATAGGGAGTATTTCCCTTGATCTTTAGGTTGTAGGTTATGAATTTCTTTTGAATCACCGCAACTACCATGAAACTACCGTGGGTAATATTTTTGGATTTAATGATTATGACTTTAGTATTGTAAATATTAATTTTCATACCCATCTTGGATTAGTAGACATGAAGAGTCTGAAGCTACTTTTCAAGGTCATCATGGCTTTTTGCAAGAAGAACCATATCATCGACATAAAGGAGAAGAGTAATGAGAACACCAACAAGTTTGGTGTCCTTGCATTTAATGTCTTTAGACCACCCCTTGTTGGTCTTAAGCTTGGTAGTGACAGTCTCGTAGAGACAAATCACAATAATCCTCAGCTCAGGGGGGACCATGATCTCTTTAAGTCTCTCCCAAAGCTTATCTCAAGGAACAATGTTGAAATCTTTTCTAACGTCTACAAAACTACAGAAGAGATCAACTTTACTATTCTGAAATTCCTCCGCAATGATTTTGAGAGTGACGAGATGGTCGATAGTTGAGTGATCTCTCCTAAAACATGCTTGTCCTTTAGCTCTTTTTCCTTGGCTTTCAAGCCAAAGCCTAAGTTTCTTTTCCAAAATGAGCCCATAAAGCTTGGTCAGGATGTGGCTAATCATAATGGTCCTATAGTTAGGTGGAACACTTTTGTCCCCATTTTTAAAGATAGGCACACTAAGGCTTTGTGTGCAAATCTGAGTGAAGCCATGTGTTACATAGAAATTGAGAAGCTAGTGGAGATGAGGAATGAGGATATATCTTCCCATTTTAAGGATCTCATCTTGGTATCCTTCAACCTTTAGCGAGCTTATTAATGCCAGATTCAACATCTTACAAAGAGAATACATCCTCCTTAATTTGAGTGATTAAGGTGGTGCCCATAGTGTCCAGAGAGACATAGAACTTCTTAAGATAGTTGTCCTAGTTTTCTAAGAGGATAGAGTGATTATCTTTGGTTTTATGAACAAGCACATTTCGCCAAAATTTTCTAGGCTCGACTTTAGAAAGGTGGATAAGATGATCCTGTCTTTTATTATTATATGAAATTTTCTTCCTCTTGATGATATTTTTGTATATATGGATATTTTGGAGCTTAATTATTTCATTAGGAGTGTCTCTGATCTCTTTCCTAACGATTTTACAATCTTTTTCATACCATGGATTGGAAGTTCTATTAGTCTACTTAAACAGAGTCTCATTCGAGAACTTGCTAATGGTATTGGAAAGGATAGTAGTGAAATGGTAATAAATTTGATCAATTTGTTATTATAAGTCATGGAGCCTAAATCCCTCTCTAAATCCCTTAAGGAGAGGTCTTCTTTAATTCTATCAAAGTGAATGTGTCTTTTTCTTTCATTGGTATATTCCATGTGGGTGGTATGCACAACAAGATTGAGGGATAGGGACAAAGGTTTGTGGTCATATTCAAGCTCAAATCCATGAAGTAGCTCAAATCGACGATAATGCTACCCAGCCCTTAGAATCAGGTCATTTGACCGGAGAGGGGCAACTTGTTAATACCATTACAAATGATTAGGTCATGGGAAGTGAAAATTTTGAGGAGCTTAGTGTCAAATAAGTTTGCGATTATGTCTTTAGATTTTCTCGTAAATTTATTAGCTAAGTTACTATCTTCATCAAGCCATAAGGGGTCAGGGATAGAGTTGTTACTTAACGTAATGGATTGGTTAGTAGAAGTTATAGCATTAAATTCTCTAAGAAAAGGATATTACCTTCATTCCTCAGGTTGAAGATGTCTTTTTATAAATTATTGAAAGGTCAATTCTTCTCCAGGTTGTTCTTTTTATAGGATGTAGAGTTTCTAGGAGTAAAATAACAGATTGCAAGAAAGATCCTATTGGTGGTAGAATCAGATATTTCAATCTAAATGTATTGATTGAAGGGGTCGATTTTAAGAAGCCGGATGTGAGAGGAAACAACGTTCCTTATATACTAGGCTATACCACCAAAAGCCCTCTGAGAGGATTTCTTATTCCAAATAGACCAAAGAGTGAAACCGTCAAGGTGATGGACCATAGATTCATCATGCTCCCAAGTTTCAACTAAGAGAATAACGTCAATATCACTTGAGATCCAACTTAACATGTGACCTTTACACCATGGAAAGCCACGATAATTATAGAAAAGGATATAGAGTGATGCAAGTCCCTATTTATCACTCGTGCTTCAGACTTTATCTCTAATAATAGCTTTCCTATTCCCAATGATTGCCTACTTCCTTGCCTTTCTTGCCTCGATCTTTTTGACTTCTTTCCTCAGTTCAGCTTGGTCTTCTGGAATGAGATATTCATTTATAAAGATTCCTTTTCCTTTTAGGCTTGAGGATTTCCTGAGTATATGAAATTTATGTTCATTACAAATGACATTGACACTAATGAGTCTGTGTTTATGTTCAATTATCTTTTCAACCCTTATTGCATCCGTGAGATAAGTTGTTTCAATTTGATATTTTTTTTTTAATTGTTCTTTAACTATTTCTAATGCGTTTTCATTGTTTTGTTCTCCTATACCCGCAATTATAAGATTTAAGGCTCTTTTGTGGTGCTCATGGTCGAGTACAATTAGTTTATTAATTTCCTCTTTGATGAGTTTAATATCTAAGTTATTTTCTATGTTATTTAGGGCTAAGTTATTATGTAGTTTTTATTGTAGATTTTTAAACTCGCTTTAAAGGTGTCATTTTCTTCAACCATTTATTTTCAATATACGTATCAATTTGTTAAAATTATAAAAATTAATTAAATTATATTTTTATTTAAAAATGCCTATTTTGAAACATGGATTTCACAAATTTAATTTTGTTATCAATAATTATTAAGTGAATGGTGGAGATTGAACCTCCAAAAAAATATTTAATATTTTAGAATTTATTCATAGTAATATATACTAGCACAAGCACATTTACAAATATGGTTGATATAACCAGATAAGCATATATGAAATAGATTTAAGCCACATTTACCTATGTGTTTGATATACGTTGATAAGCCTGTATCCACCACCCACCACATTAATAACTGTAAGGTGTATTTTGTTTAAGGATTACAATTTATAATAATTATTAACTATATAAATAATAATAAACATAGTATATATATATATATATATATATATATATATATATATATATATATATATATATATATATATATGTATATATATGTATATATATGTATATATATGTATATATATGTATATATATGTATACATATATATACATATATATACATATATATATATATATTATGTTAAAAGTATTTTGTATATTAATATAATATTTGTTGTTACATAAAATTTTGATAATATAGTAATAGTTATATTTAAAAATTTAATATAATTCACATAAAACATAATAATACCATTTAGTTCTTATTAATGATATATATTTTACCATAATGATTATTATATATTTATGAATATAATTGCCAATATATTTTATGTATTTACTTGTAATATATTACTAATATTAACTATATGCATACTATATATTAAACTAATATATATATAACACAATGATCCAAGATTATAACTTGTCAATCCTGGTGAAATGAGAAACGACGTGCTCTTGAGGATGAAGAGGCAGAAGAGAAACCCTAACTACCTTGGCTATGGCAGCACTGGTTTACTACTCACTCCATCCTCGCTCACTGGTGTAATATCATGCCCCTCTTATCTTTAAAATATCACGCTATTCGACGTAGACACACTTATTAACCCGCTTTCTCCCTAGACTGTTGACACTGACTCGTGAAGTTTATCATTTAACCTCGACCGTCTTCCTTGTAGCGTTTTGGGGTTTTAGCAGTATTAGGGTTGACCTTCGCCAAGCTTGGTGGACAGAGGAGAAGATTTTCTGCATACGAGTATCATTACTTTATAGTCATGAACCTGGACCCCAGCACTGTTGCTGAAGGTTACCTGCTTTTGTCTGGGAATGTCTGTGGTTTGGGGAAGAACCATTTTACTAGAGTCTTTTGACATGGAACCAACTGAAAATGAGGGTAAATCTATTATGGAGGAATATTTGTTGGAATACTCTTCTGATTCCTTTGCACCAAAACAAATATGGTCACATTATCCATATCAGCAACCAGCTGGGGCACAACCGCATGATTTGCTGGAGGGTATTGAATAGTGGAGGCTCGACAGTCTGATATGGAGTTTTTGGTTTCAACCTCGGGTTTTCCGGAGTTTAGGTTTTCTAACACAAGCCCTACTGAATAGTTTATGAGCCTCAACCTGAACACCTCGACCTCACCAGTCTTCTCCATACCTTCTTCGTTGACACTGCAAATTTGGAATCAACAACAGACAACATACAGTCTGGGTGAGGGTTTGGTTCTAGGTGAATGCTCTGTGGATTTGGGAGCAATCAATGAAGGGAATTTTGGCTTTGAACATATCAGCTTGGGTCTGGAGGGTTACATACATCGTCAGGCTAATATTCATGGTGGCTTGACAACGGTAATAGCCTCTGGAAGTTTTGAAGGTTTGCCTATCCTGACACAACAACTGGAAGAGAAGAACTCCTCGGATTCATATGACGGCCAATAGGAGGAAGAAGGTCCATTCAAAAAGATCCCACCTCATAGAGCTGGTAAGAAGAAAACTCATTGTACCAGAAGCCGTCAGAAATCGCGTTAGTTGGTCTTTGGTATTGGGGCCAGCATGTAGAAGACTAAGGAAATGGACCAGGCTGTGCTAGTCAGTTGCGTCTGAGGGAGGAATTTTTAGAAATTATACAACAAGCATGTATATATTGGATTCACCCAATCTAAAAATGTACTAAATTTAAATACTGAATTGCTTCTACAAAACTTTTGCATAATTAAAAACACAATCGCTAATCACATGAACATGAAGAAAGATCAATCACACCTAACACAGATAATTTCCCAGGAAATTATTACATCTAAAAACCCCACTATATTCTATTTTATATTAAGTTTAATGAATCATTATCGGATCCATCTGAGAACCAAACAAACCAACCAAGATCTTTCTCATCCAGATAGCCTCACATGTTGCTTGACTCACTGCCATGTATTCTGCTTCCATTGAAGTAAGTGCCACAGATCGTTGTTTCCTGTTGTATCAAGAAACTTTTGTCTATCCAATGCTAAATATCCCCCCTGATGTGCTCTTTCTGTCTGATGGAATTCCAGCCCAATCTGCATCTATGAAGCCATGCAACTTCACTCCATCCGTCCTTCTGTACCATAGATCATACCCTTATTTTCCCCTCAGGTATCCCAAGACATGCTTCCCTGCCTTCAAAATGAACTTTGTAGGCTTAACCATAGCTTGACTCAGCTGGTTAACTACGTAGAAAATGTTCGGTCTCATGTTCACTAGATATGTTAGCAAACCCACTAACCGTCGATAGACAATAGCATCCACTACCTCTCCAAAAGTAGCATCCTCTTTCCTCCAGTTTCCTAGAAGAGGAGTATCCATGGGTTTGCAACTCTCCATGTTAAACTTACCCAGTATCTCCTTTGCATACTTGCCTTGAGACACAAAAATTTCACCATCCTGCTTCCATATTTCCAATCTAAGGAAATAATGAAGAAAGCCCATATCCTTCATTTCAAACTTCCTTCCAATATCCTACTTGCATGAATGTATTAGCTGCTCATCAACAGTCAAAATTAGATCATCAACATAAAGAAGAATGATCAATAGCTTACCCTCAACCACAATTTGGTACTGGTTTGCATCTGCTTCACTTTTGGTGAATCTTAGTCCGGTGAAATAGGTTTCTATCTGAGTGTACCAACAACAGGGTGTTTGATTCGGCCCATACAACTCTCTTTTGAGCCTGCACACATGCGACTCACTCTTCCAGATTTCAAAACCTTTAGGCTGCTCTATGTACACCTCTTCCTCAATGATCCCATTGAGAAACATGTTTTTCACATCCTTCTGATGGATGCACCAGCCCATCTATGCTGAGAGTGCAAGGATGGATCTTATGGAAGAGTACCTTGTGATAGGCACAAAAGTCTCATCATAATCTATGCCCTCAATCTGTGAGAAATCCTGGGCCACAAATCTGGCCTTCTATTTCTCCAGACTCCCATCAGCAGCTTGATTTACCTTGTACATCCATCTCAAACCTTCCATTGATTTATCGACCAGGCTTGGGACTATCTCCCATGCACTGTTCTTGAAAATGGAGTCATACTCCTCCACCATTGCATCAACCTAAGTAGGTTGTTGCATTGCATCCTGAGAGGTTCGTGAAATGAAGATGTTTCAACCAAAATACATTTTCTCATAAGTGTCATGTATCCACTAAATCGGTTAGGAGACTGTCTTTGTCTCCGCTGTGAAGTAGGGGCTCCTACATTTTGTGCAGCATCAAGTCTCAGCCTATCAGCTTCTGTGGTGTGCCTTCTGCCATTTCTGATGGATGGCTCTGCATGACTGCTTTCCTCCACTCCATGAACCTCCTCATGTGGCTGATCCACATCTTAAGACTCATCTTTGGGAACCAGCAGTTACTCCTCTGCATGCAAGTCCAGCTCCCTCTCAAGGGACAATTGCATGGCTTTCCCCTCATCAAATTTTATATCCCGTCGCACAATAATCATTCTACTATTTGGTAAATACACATGATAATTATGGGGTGTTTCTGTGTTCCCCAAAAAAATCCCAACTTCATTAGTTGGTTCTAGCTTCTTCCTAGCATCCTTGGTCACATGCACATAAATAGATGAGCCAAAAATATTAAAGTGTGAAACATCAGGTTTCTTACCAGTGAAAGACTCTTCAGGTGTACTCATGCCAAGTACTCTATTAGGACATCGATTTTTCACATAAATCGTAGTGTTTCATGCTTTTGCCCACAAATTCATTGTTAGGCCCTGATCATACAACATCACTCGTGATGCACCCATGATCATTCTATTCTTCCTCTCCGTGACCCCATTCTGTTGTGGGTTATGAGGCGCTATGAGTTCTCCTTGAATTCCTTCTTTTCTGTAGAAGTTCTTGAATTCGTGAGAGATGTATTCTCCACCATTATCACTCCTAAGAGCCTTCACTTGCTTCCCTGACTCTTTCTCCACTAATGCCTTAAACTTACAAAAATTAGAGAATGTTTGATCTTTCTTCTGCATGAAGAAGATCCAACATTTTTGAGAAAAGTCATCAACAAATATTACATAGTACTTATGTTTTTCTATTGAAGCAACCGAGAATTATCCACATAGTCTATGTGAACTCTCTCAAGGATCCCTGAAGCTCAGTTCTCCTTATCATGAAAGGTGGACTTTACATACTTCCCCATGGTGCAACCCTCGCACTAATCTAACTAAGAAAGTGTTCCCATTGGAAGTCCAGTAGAAAATTTTTGCATGACTTTCAAGGCTCCATGATTAAGATGGCCCAATCGCCCATGCCATAATTTGCCCTCATCCTGGCTGGCCAATTTTCCCGCCTTTCCCATCATGGCAGCGCAACCATCTACCTCTAACTTGTAGATATTCTTAACTCGAATACCTATCCTCTTGGATTGAACCATTGTTTTATGTCGCAGGAAATATTTTCCATCACTAAAAACAATGTCATAGCCTCTGTCATCCAACATTGCGACTGAGATGAAATATTTCTTCAGACCTGGTACATGCATTATATCTTTTAATTAAAATGGTTTACCTGACTCCCTCTGAAAGGTAATGGTACCAATACCAGTGGCAATGTATCGTCTTTCATTTCCCATCTCAATATGCATCTGGAGATCTTTCTCCTCCAAGTCACTGAAAAGTTCCTTATCTCTCATCATATGAAAGGAAGTGCCATTATCCAAATACCACATAGATCCCAATTCACTTGAAACCATACATGCGATCAATGAGAAGTCAAGCTGAAATTATGAGGCAAGGGCCTCACCAGCTGTAGATCCAAAAACCTTCTTGTTCTTCTTCTTTTGTGGATAGTTAGTAGCAAAATGCCCATGTTCGTGACGGTGAAAACCCTTCACCTTGGACATGTCCTGCTTCTTGCCTTTGGACTCGGATTTTGAAGGGAATTTCTTTGCCTTCCCCTTCCTTACCTTGGAATCCAAAGCACAATTATCTTCATCCTCATTCTTAGATGAATATCCATCTTTGGTGTTCCGTCTAAACTCTTCTTGCACCAAATCTGACCACAGTCATTCCTAATCTGGCAATTTTTCCCTTCCATTGATAGTCTTGATAAATGTGCCAACTCTTAGGAAGTCCTAGCAGAGCCAAGCTCACCAAATCATCATCAACGACTATTATTTCTACACTCCACAGTTCATCCCAACATTGGAAAAACTTCGTGAGATATTTTGGAATGGTGTCGCCCTTTTCCATATTGATCTTCCTGGGTTGATCTTTGAGCAGAAATTTCCTATGGTCGCTGCTGCTTTGGAATAGATTTGTCAAAACCTTCCACATAGCATATGGTGTGGATTTCCCATGGAGGCTTGAGACAATGTGGTCTCGTACTCCCTCCAACAGGATCCTCCTTGCCTTTTCCACTTTCTTTTTCCATGCATCAATATTGGCAACATCTGGAACATCTGGCTTAGGAACATCTTTGTCAATGTATTCCTTCAAGCCATTGTCTTTGAGTAATGCCTCCATCCTCTCATTCCAATAAATGTAGTTTGAGTTTCCCTCGAGTGAATACTCTAACCTCAAGCCATTGAAATCCATTTCGATCTTGAATCATCTATAGCACCAAGAAAGTATTTATGCAAATTCGAATTCTATCTAGTCACAAAATAAGCTCCTATTTCACTTCTGCAATTTCCTATGCTCTGTTACCATGTATAAATTATACAACAAGCATGTATATCTTGGATCCACCTAATATAACAATGAACTAAATTTAAAAATGAAATTTCTTCTACAAATATTTTGCAGAATTAAAAACACAATCGCTAATCACATGAACATGAAGAAAGATCAATCACACACAATACTGATAATTTCCCGGGGAAAGCTTACAGCTAAAAACCCCACTATCTTCTATTCTATATTAAGCATGGATCATGAAACAATTACATTGAAAAATCTTCTCAGAAGAGCCCTCAATACATTAGCTAATTGTCTCACACTGTCATATGAAAAACTAACCAACACATAGCCTATTCTTAGCCTCTAGGCAACCTGCCTGCCTTGTGCAATCCATGATGGTAAAGATCCCTAAAATATAGGAATTAGTGCCTGCATTGACTATGCAAGTATCACGGGAACTCCAATGGGTGTTTTCCTACATGTGTGAAAGAATATTATCCTACAATTGATAGTCAACCTCCCTTTCACCTAGAACTCAACTGGGTCTCCATTGGATTTGACATGCATGCAACTAATAGTAGTAAATCCTTAGTTGAATGTGAGATCATTGTTTGTGAATTAATTAATATTTTTAATTCACTAGATCTCTCACTAGTGTATCTTCAGTTACAACGAGCACAATTGAGTTAAACTATTTACAACTTGCACCAACTCATGCACCACTGCACTGCGAACTCTGTTACAACTAGAATTACTCTTCACGTCCCACTAACCACCTGTAACTCGAAATCCACTAGATAACAGAATTTATCACTTTCAGTTAACTCATTCAAGTCCACATTGAGAATATATTACAATTTAATGTCCATCTATATTAAGGGATAATAAAAATAGACATGCACCCAAAAATATCACTATGGGCCCCACCCTAGTGTAGGTTCTTAATGCAACTAGATGCTTAATTCACTAGGCATGGGTGCTGAATCTTCTTTTTGAATCTCACCTGAATTATATGTCATCCAGAGTGAAGTTTCGGACCTCTGAGATTTGGGGTCACCTCCGAGAACAACTCCCACCCGTCATGACAATGAATAGAGGTTGGTTTGTTATGATATTCCCTTCTCATGATATGGAAAGTTGGGTACTTACAAAATATTAGCATATAGAAATGACCGCAGTACTCCTTAAGAATTGGACTCCACTCTTTGACCCCGACAAGGAGAAGTTGGGTGCCAGACCCATTTGGGTTTGATTACTGGGTCTGCCTCTCTAATTCAAAATGGACGATGTGCTCAAATGCATTGGAGAGGACCTTGGCATCTACCTTGACCACGGTAGATCATATATGGAAACGAGCAAAATCTCTATGCCTCATATCTGTGTTCACCTGGACACCAAGGAAGGCCTTCTCGAAATCTATATCCTCAAATACGACAACATCTCCAGGTTTAAAATCCTTTCTTATGAGGGAGTTCCCTTTCAGTGCCGAAGATGCCATAAGGTGGGGCACGTGTACAAGTATTTCCCCCTAATAGTGGTAGAAAATGCGACAAATCCCAAAATCCTGGTTCATGTAGGAACACAAACTATTGAGAGCTCTGGGAGACTCTATCATAGGCCTATTTCAAATGTGGAGGTGCGGTAGAAGCAAGATCCTTGTCTGCCATTCTCCTTGACAATAAACACAATAGTGTAGAAAACGACCGAATCAGAGGCTCCACTGGCGCATGAGGAGGACCTCAACCTTATCATGGGTATTGTGTCCTCTACCTCCTTTCCTTTTCTTTTTAATTGCTAGTTTTCATCTAGTTCATCTGTTATTTCTCATGTTAATTGTCCACTTATTTTGAAAAATAAGTTTTCCCTTGTTTTTTGTCCTGTTGCATCGACACCTCCCCAACCCTCCATTTCCCCTCCTTCCATTCCCCCTTCTAATTTAGGCCCTACCAACTGTTCTGATACCTAGGTGCCAATACTGCTTGTCATTACAATCTTTGTTCCTCTATAAAGACCTTAGTCTACAATTCGTATGGGTTAGGTGACGACCCTACCTAGTCTACCCTTAAAGCGACAAGAGGTAGACCATCCTCAATGTCCAAAGCCATCCATCAGGGATGGGTATATGTTGCCTCATGGAAACAAGATACTATTGAACGTGTCCTTAGAGCAAGGAAAGCCCCCAGAAAAGGTTACCCATGATCTGTTTGTCACTTAATTTTAGAGGGTTGGCTAGCCCAGATAAGAAATTGGCCTTCTGCTGCTTACTGGAATAAAAAAGGGTGGATATTATCATGTTACAGAAAACTCTATTCATTGGTGAGACAATCCATTCATTTCTCTCCTCAATCTGTTATTTCTGGACCTTTCACACTCTGGATGTATGAGGTTGATCAAGGGGAAGTGCCATTGGTTTCAATAATCGAAACATACATTTTCATAATGTTTGGGGATCGGAAGGGATTCTTGGGGTAGACATCATCGCCTTAGAGATAGGCACCCCTCTTGGAATACTTAACATCTATGGGCCATGCCATAATATACCTTCCTTCTGGGAAAAAATGCTACAGTCCTCCATTCTATAGTCGGAGCATATCATTATGGGAGGCGATCTTAATTTTTCCTTTAGTCATGATGAATCATGGGGACCCCATTCCACACTAGATCCAATAACTTGCTACTTCGAGAAAATACTGGACAAAGCCAACTTGATTGAATTAGCAATGGCTAAGAAGATGCCTACTTGGCACAGTCCTAGAATTGAGGAAGCTACTCTTGCAAGGTGTCTGGATCGTTTTCTGCTCTCCTCTAAGTTAGCTATTTGGATGGACAAAGCTCATCAGTGGGTGGGCACTGGAAGCTTATCATATCACTCACCCATCTATCTTGAGATAATTGGTGAGAAAAAAAAACCTCCTCCTCATTCAAATTCAATTATACCTGGCTCGATGAACCTAATTTTCATCAGATTGTGAAGGAGAATTGGAACCATTGCCACTTGCATCCCAATTCCCTGCTCACCTCTATTATTGCAAATAACATGTCCTGCATCTAGGAGAAAACCATCAAGTGGGATAAGGAGAAAAGGATCAAAGATGAGGAAGAGTTGAGAATGATTTAGCAGAAGATTTCTCTCATGCTCGATGAGGACGGAAGGGGGCACTCCTCGACGAAGCACAAAGCTATGCTCACCCTCCTGGAAACCAAGAAAATTCATCTCCTTAGAAGCAAGGAGGAAGCTTGGAGACTCAAGAGTATATCCATATAGCTAGAGGCAGGGGATAATAACACCAAATTATTCCAGCAGTGTGCCAAAGGTAGAAAAATCATAAACACCATTTGGGAACTTAATGATCAGCAAGGTAGGGTTGCCAAGACACATCATCAACTTTTGGATATCGGCATTTGGCACTTCTCTCATATATATAGAGATCCTAGGGTTGCTAAAATTTGTGAGGTGCTCAACATTGCAAGAAATATGCCCCGGTATGTGGAAGAGGATGATGAGGAATCTCTCAATTCCCCTATTATCCTTGCTGAGATTGAAGTTGTCCTAAAGTGGTTCAAAAAGGATAAGAGTCCTGGGCTGGATGGCTGGAAAATCGAATTCTACCACTCCTTCTTCGAGCACATAGGTATGGATCTATTAAGGGTCATTAAAGAGTGCAGAACTTCAGGCCAATTGTATGATAACTTCAACTCTACCTTTATTGCCCCCATCCCCAAGGTGGATAAACCTCTCTCCTTTAATGATTACCAGCCAATCTATTGAGGGTCATTAATCTCATCAAAATTCTCTTATCTTGGCATATATCGAAGGAGAAATTTCTATCCTTCATAAAATACAAATCCATGTGGCCATTGGCACTGCTCAGGAAGCCCTTCATTCTATCAAAATCAAACCTCAAATTCTCTATCCTTAAGATTGATTTGGCCAAAGCTTTTGACTAAGCCTATTGGATCTACCTCCAACTGATTCTCACTCACATTGGCTTCCCCCACTCCTTCATTCAATGGATTATGTATTGCATCACCAAAGCCTCTTTTAGCTTACTCATCAATGGGGCTGCTACACCTTTCTTCCATGCTGGGCGGGGCTTTGTCAAGGATGCCCATTATCCCATCTCCTTTTCCTTCTAATAATGGAGGGGATCACCTCCCTCAATGCCTCTTCTAGACATGAAGATCAGATTTTGGGTGTCAAAATCACTGACACTATTTATGTGACACACTTGGTTTTTGTTGATGATGTTCTCATATTTCTAGATGGTTCCATGCAGAAATTCATTTTTTTCAACAAGATTTTGTTTGCATTATGTTATGCTAATAGAATGCTTCCCAATCACAACAAATCCACCATTATGTTCTCGAAATGCACTGTCCATGAGATGCAACACACTCTTCAGCTATTTCAATTCGATCATAGACACATTGAGGAGGGCCTAAAATACTTAGGATTTAGACTCAAGCCTAATGATTATAGAATAAATGATTGGAATTGGTTCATAGCTAAAATTGAGAGGAGAATCAGCATTTGGTAGCAAAAATGGCTCTCCAAAGTGGGCCAAATTGTCTTGATCAAATCTATGTTGGAGGCGATCCCAATATATTGGATGGTACTTGCCTGGATTCCTAAAGGTGTCACCAACAAAATTCAGCAAATATGCAGACGATTTCTTTGGTGGGGTAAGGAAGTAGGTCACACCTTTCCTTGGGTGAAATAGGAGAAAATCACCAAGCCCAAACAATGGGGGTGTTGCAGCCTCAAGGGTCTCAACCTTTTGGCAAAATATCTGGCTGAAAAGATGGAGTGGCATCTCTTGACCTCTAATAGTCTGTGGCAGGAGGTCACCTATTCCAAATACATTTCTCCAATCCCTAAACTTGACTGGATCATAAGTTCTCAACGCCCCCATACCTGCTCATCTATTGTGTGGTGAGGCATCATGAAATATATAGCTCTCATTAAACAGGGTCTTTCTTGGCGCATTAGAGTGGGTTCACAGGTCCGAATTAGATTGGATCCTTGGTCTGGTAGTGGCAGGGAGAATCTACTTCCTCGGGACATCAAAATCTTCCTTAGTGAAAATGGGATCTCTCGGCTTAATTAGGTTATGTACAGTGAAAATTCTTATTAGAACACACAAGCATGGAAAACACCAACCAATCTCAATATCCTAGAGCATTGGTGGGGGATTTGGAACAGGTATATCAGGGAACTTAATATATCCCATATCAGGATCTCCAACACCGAGGATGAATTGATATGGGACACTAACCATAAAGTTTATTACATGCCTAAAGATGGCTATTCTACTCACTTCTGCACATCAACCCCCCGAACTGAGCTGGTGGTGGAAACCCTTCTAGAAATTTAGGGCACCCCCCAAATCCTGCCTCTTTATGTGCTTTATCCTTAGTAATTGTGTGCCTACTGAGGACAATCTGGCTAAGAGGTATATATACGACCCCTCTCGATGCACCATTTGCAAAGCACAACCTAAAGATATAATTCACCTCTTCCTCAACTTCCCTATGGCTCAACAGACATGGAAATTGATAACTAAGGAACTAGGCATCATCAACTCATGGCAGGGGGATGCCATCTCATTTGCTTGACAAAACTGGTGGCACACTTGTTCCTCGAACAAGGCTCACAATTTTCCCATCCTTATTTCCTGGGGAATTTGGTTGTCTCAGAACTAATGCATCTTCCAATGCGCATCGATATCTTGGTACACCATTCACAATTCTATATTAGCCCTCTATCACTCTATCCCTGAAGAGGCACACAAAAAGGTAGAAAGGATTATTGAGTTGGAAGTCATTGAAAAAAACCTCCCTTGGGCCTACTTCAATGGTGCGGCCAAGATTTATGGCTATGGTGGAGGAGCCATACTATACCTTTTTGACCAACACTTCTATCAGATGAAAATGGGTTTGGGCCCTGGCACAAACAACTACTCAGAACTTAACTGCCTCAGATTGCTCCTTATTTTTGCGTTAGAGAAGAGATGCAACATGATACAAATATTTGAGGACTCAAAGATCATTATAAACTGGTTCAATAACATTGCTACATGTCATGTACACTCTCTTAGAAATTTTCTTGATAAAGTACTTGCTCTTAAAAATAATTTTGATAGCATCATTGTCACTCACATTTACAGTCAAAGGAATCACGATGATGATCGCTTGTCAAAAGAAGACACAAAATTAACCTGGGGACAATGGCATATAACAGAACACCAGGGGATGAACATATATAATCATTATCATCATCCTTTCATAGAGGATTTCGAGCCCCCAGCGTCTCCTGATCAGTCTGTCTGATCAAAGGCTTTATTTTTTGTTTTTCTGTTTTGTGAACATAGAATGATATTTTTTTGTAACCATGCATATTTCAGGCACATATAATGCTATTTTTGTAAATATTTGCTTCATAATACTGAACTTTTATGTTAGCAAAACACTACCAGATATTTTTTGATAACTTACAGATTATGCTTGATGCAACCTAATGCAAATGCAACATGTAATTTTCCTTACAATTAATAAAAATTACAACTTTTTCCTTGGAAAAAAGAACATATTATATTAAAAAATATAATATTATATTATTTAATAATAAAATATATAATAATAATATATTATTAACTATAGGACCATTATGTGCTCATTTAGAAAAAAAACTTGGCCTTTGGCTTGAAAGCCAGGGAAAAAGAGCTAAAAGACAAGTTGGTTTTAGGAGACATCACTCGACTATCAACCATCTTGTTACTCTCAGAATCATTACAGAGGAATGTTGCAATAGTAATGTCAATCCCTTCTGTTGTTTTCTAGACTTTAGAAAATCTTTCGATATTGTTCCTTCAGAAAAGCTTTGGGAGAGAGTTGAAGAGATCATGGTTACTCCTAAACCGAGGATTTTTGTGATCTGCCTTGACGAGACTGTCACTACCAAGTGTAAGACCGATGAAGGGTCGTATAAAGACATTAAATGCAATATCAAAGTTAGGAAAGGGTTCCCGCTCTACCCTATCCTTTTTGTCTTATACATCGATAAGCTAGAGGGATGTATAGAAATTGCGGGATGCAAGGGCATTGAACTTGCTGGTGTAATCATTACTCTTCTCCTTTATGCTGATGATATCATTCTTCTTGAAAAAATCCATGATGACCTAGACAAGCAACTTAAGACTCTTCATGTCTACTGCTCCAAGATGGGTATGACAATTAATACCAACAATACTAAAGTCACGATCATTAAATCCAAAAATATCACCTGTGGTAGTTTTGTTTATAATAAACAGTACTTAGAGAGGATTTATTCTTATAAATATTTGGGTATTGACTTTCCTCATCAACTCAACAAGAATTATAACATCAAGAAAAGGATTATTGGAGGATGGAAAGCTTATTATGAGCTTGAAAACAATTGTAAGTTGATCGATGTTTGTATTTGGAGTAAAACGAGGTTCCTCTTTGAGACTCTCGTCACCCTTGTTGTCTTATACAAATGTGAAGTTTGGGGTTGTAGTATATCTATAGATTCATCGAGGAATATTGAGATTATTCAAAAGAAAATCATAACCTAAAACCTAAAGATCAAGGGAAATACTCCCTATCCTATCCTCTTAATCAAATATGGTTTGTCCCCCATTGAAAGTACGACTATGTTTAGATATCCGATGTATAAGAACAAGCTTTACATCATGGAATCCAGAAAGATCCAAAAAATTGCCTCTAACTTTAGTTAAAATCCCCATCTTCACCTCAAGCATGAGTGGCATAAGGATTCCAAGTCTTGGCTCAATCATTGGGGAATGAAGGAGGAGATCAGTATGAGAAGCAAATATAGTGTCAAATATGTTAGAGAATCAGAAAGGTAGTAAGATCCTCTTGTTCTTGATTATTTACTTGTGATATTCTTTAGTCCTTATTGTTTTATTCTTATCTTTCTTCTTATTATTTCATCAAGAAAATGAACATAGATCAAGGACACCCGATGTAGGCCAATAGTCAAGGAAAAACCCCCCTCGAGGGGAAAACCCAGTCAAGAAATTATTCCTTTAAATAGTATTATTTGAGACTCTTCACCCTAGACCAAGATCAAACCTTTCCTCCACACCAAGTCAGCCTCCAGAATTTTGACCCCTTTCTAGTAACTTCAAATATGCAGTAGTTTCGACATAGTATGACTTTCGACAGCAAAAAAACTTGGAAGACTTCGATCTCACAATCCAAATCCCGAAACAAAGAGAGAGAGGCACCAAAATTTTGTTTTTCTTCTTCCCCTTAGACTTCCCAAAACTCACAATTCTTTTGGCTTCCCAGCAACAGACTTCGTTCAATAGTTCTGACATCATATAGCTTCCAACAACAAAAAAACTTGGAAGACTTCGATCTCCCAATCTAGAGCCCAAAATAGAGAGAGAGATGCACCAAAATTTTGATTTTCTTCTTCTCCTTATACTTCCCAAAACTCGCACTTCTATTGGATTCCTGGAAACAAACTTCAAACTTCTTCACGACTACAAGAGATATGAAACTACTTGAGAGAATGTGCTCCAAATGAATTCGAATTTCTTCCTTTTATAGGCTCCATGTTAGGTCGAATAAGTGTCTCTTGGGACTAGATGATCTCTTCTTGGACGACTTGGTGTGGAGGTCACGTATTTCATATTTGACTCAGTAATAAACCTTTTTACATGATTCAAAAGCCAAAGAAGGGACTCTTTAAATGTACAATGACTCTATTAAGTTAGAATATATCCTAGAAGTCCTCAATGGGTACTTTGACCTAAAACATGGTGACCCAAGCATGAAACCCATGTTTTAACAAGTCACAATAATAATAATAATAGTAATTCTTTTCTTTATTCTTTTGACAAGTACATTGCATGATGACTCAAATACATTAAATGAAGACCGAATCTAGTTACAGTTTCCAACACTCCCTCTTAACTAGGGAGGTATTCATAATATACAGATATAATGGAAGCTCTCATACTATATGAACAATGAAGAGCTTTAGGCATCGTAGTGTCATTGACTAGATTCCTGACTAGGGAAACATATCCATTGGTCACTCAATACTTTAGACACCACAATTCCATGGACTATATTATTGATCAAGGAAATTATCTAAGTGGGACTAAGGTGGAATAAAGATTTCAGCCTCTATAGGTACCATCAGGCTTACTTACTAACTATCAACCCAGAGAACTAGGTGCACATCCACTCGATGCCACCCTCCCAGCTAGACATCAACACAAAGTTCCAACCAGATGTATTTTCCGGAAATGATTCACTCATAAAGCCTCAATACAACATTTTCAAAAAATTCTTCACTCACAAAGCCTCTATAAATTCTTCACTCGCAAAGCCATGACATTTTCAAGAAATGCTTCACTTACAAAGCCTCTGGAAATTCTTCACTTGCAAAGCCACAACATTTTTAGGAAATGCTTCACTCACAAAGCCTCTGGAAATTCTTTACTTGCAAAGCCTCAACACACCTTGATTGAGTAGATCAAGAAAAAATAATCTCTCCTTTTCAAAATGATTGGTAAACCACATGCTATCAAGTACTTCGAGAGATTCTCTTGTGCAAGCACAAACCCCAACCATAAATAATGCATAATCGAAACAAACTATGGGGTTTTGATGTTTCCCTTCAACTAATTCTAGTAGGACTACCAATATAATATTTCAAGAGAAGATTCCTCTTCCCAATTTACATGTGGCAACACATATTTCCATAATATATTCTCCAACCATGACTATGATTCTCTACTCATGGAATTCACTATGACTTACGATGGTTAGTCTTGATCTAGTGCATGATACATGAAATAGAGAATCATAACCATTTTAATCTAGGCTGCTTCTTAATGTAGGGAGACTTAACCAAGACTATAGAAGCATAAAGTTATCCATATCAGAATCACGGAATCATTTTCAACTTTATACATATTAGATACCCAAACAAGAGACATATACTCTTCAACATTTCTGCTAGGGACTTTTATCTTTAACCCTAGAGTACTTCACAATGTCTTTCATTCTTATCTAGGTTTCCAATGTTACTTCCAAAGGTATAACATACCTTGCTACAACATATAGAAAACCCTAGAAACATCATAGATATATAAGATATCTAGCCATCTTTAAAATTCACATGATAAAAATTTCACTAGGGATTCATATAATAGAGTCAATCAAGATTAATCACAACCCAGACATGGTTAGGTTTCACTAGAGTTAGTTTCATAATTTAGATTTCAAATCAATTATCAAATTATATCATGAATAGCTTCTGCTAGGGTTTAATATACATCCTAAAATTCAATTAACACAACATAAGTGACATCCACTAGGATTCGACGTAAACCCTAGATTTACCATCTATAAATTATCAACATTCATCATATCAACATACATACTAGAGAATTTTATCATTACTAGGATTCATTTATAGATCCTAGACTTTTCAATCATCATCCTAGATCTTTTTAAACTTGACTAAGGTTTGTTTCCATAGATTCTTAGGATCAATAGAAAATGGGTCAACACACATATCTAGGAGATCATCACTACATCGTATGTTACTCAAAATTTATACATTAGACACACATTGACCTAGACTAGGGATTCAATCAAGAGAACATATACCTAGGGTTTCACTCCTAGGAATTTCCATAACAGGGATTTAGCCCATAGACCTAACCAAAACATAAGGCTTCAGTTCATTTTCAAGGCACACCCTTATAATATCATACTTCAAGGTTCGAGATTTCAAACCACATCATTTCAAATTGAACAATTTTAGAGCTTCAATGATCTTATCAAAATACCAAACTTTGACATTATCAAAACATTAATTAGAATAACAATTTTCACAAATAACCCTAAATAGGTTTAGGGTTTCACATATCAACAACATACCCTTAGGTTAGGGTTTTCTATAGAACCTCATTAAGGTTATATTCAAGAAATTTGAGGTGTATAAGGTGGGTAAATTCATTAGGTGATGATTCATTCCAAACAATAATCCATTTTAGGATTCAATAGTGCTAGACATATCGACTGTTAGTACCATATGAAATGGATATTTCAAAGAGAGTAATAATATTATTCAATTCAATACATACCTTTGATTTTTTCATAAACCTTTTGACTTGTGTGGCATACTTGTTTGCTCCTTGAAGCCTTCTCCATGATTCTTTAACATCCAGCAGATTAATTCCTATATGGGGAATAGAGGTGGACAAGTGATTAGTATTTAATATAATCAAAATATTAAATAAGTAGATGAAGACAAATAGAGGGAATGAGATAATTATTTTGGGGAGTTGTTTGGCATTACTCCTAAGCTTGATGGAAAACCTAAAACTTATAAAACATAGAAATACATTTCCAAGAAGACGTTAAAACTAAACTGCATAAAATATACAAATGAAACATGAGATGGAAGGGGCTTAGTAGTGTACGTCCCTTAGTTCTTCTTCAGTATTTTATTTCTTAGGGGATGATGTCTCTTCAACAATGATTGCATGATCTCTATCTATTTTCCTTCTCCTGGGGTTTTCAGGATAATCACTTCTATAGTGTCCCATCTTGTGACAATGATAGCATTCAATATTAGACATGTCAACCTTCTTCATTGGCACTTTCTTCTTGGATCTTCCTTTATGATGAGAAATATAATCATTTGATACTTCTTCATTGTTGGTTACCATGGAGACCCTTAACTCTTATTGACTGCATGTTGTCCATAGCCCTTCAAAGGTGGGTTTTTCACTACAAGAAAAAAGGACATTAGTGAGGGGCAAAAAATGTCACCATAATCTCATTGGTGACAGTCAAAATGGTCTTCGTCACCAAAAACGAAACATCACCAAAGGTGGCGTTGTCGAAAGTATAGGTGTTGTGGGGACATTCAAGGTCCATCACCAGTAATTATTTACAATGATAGATAGTGACTATCACCATTTCATATGAGAAATGGTGATGGAAAATAGCCTCCATCACCAAAAAAATGAATGTCACCAAAGGTGGCATCGACAAAAGTATGTATTGTGGTGACATTCAAGGTCTGTCATGAATATTGATTATAATGATGAATAGTGACCATCACCATTTCATATGAACAACAATGATTTTGTGTGATGGACCTTTCATGGCTATCACTATTGGTGCATATATAGGGAGAAATTCATTGACCCTCACCATTTCATATTTGGTGAGGGTAAAAAAATGTCAGCATAATCTCATTGGTGAGGGTCGAAAAATGTCACCATAAGTTCATTGGTGATGTTCAAAATAACCTTTGTCACCATTCCATATGAATATCAGGGCATGATGGAATGGAACCACCAACCTTTTGATTGTAAATCAAGTGATTTTCCATTGAGCTAGCACCGTTTAAAGAACTAGACTTTAAAAAATTAAACCTTGAGACTTTATAAATTCTAATTTATACAACTTTCAAGAAACTATAAAACTTTGTAAAGTCTTGGAAAATATTTACTAAACAATAAAATAAAATCTAAGTTGCAAGTGTCTCCCTAATGGTTATGGAAGTTATGAAAATTGGGTGGAGGTATAAATGAAGTGTTGGGAAGTACCAAACATACAAGTAGAATACATTTATTGCATTCTATAAGAAGTCTTAGAACAAGTTTGAGATTGTAATCAATATGAAGTAATTTAACTATTCTATGTAAAATATGCATAAGCTCCAATGAATAAATCAAGACTGCTAAATGTATATTTGTGTTATAAAGATTTGTATCCTGCACCAATATGGAATAGGTAGTGTTAGTCAACTACAAAGTAATGTACATATCAAAGACAAAATCAACAAGAGGAAGTTATTTCTATGAGTTTTAGGGCACAATTCCTACACTACCTATCTTTGAATGTCCCTTGTGTAGATATATTATTATCTTTAAAGCTCTAGCATATTATAGGTGTAGAAAATTATAAAATATGCATGTATGTCCCAGATTCTCCTGATCTAACAATATGCTACTATTAAATACATAATCGTGTTTACTTATCTTTGTGGAAATTTAAAACACAATCTCTAATAGCAATATCATGAAGAAAGATCAATCACACACAACACAGATAATTTACCTAGGGAAAGCATATAGCTAAAAACCCCACTATCTTCTATTATGTATTATATCATGGATCATGAAACAATTACATATAAATCTCTAATCCAAGAGCTCTCAATACATGAGCTAACTGTATGACACTGTCATACAAAAATTGGCTAGTTACTTAGCTAATTTATTGTCTCCAGACAGTCTCCTCCACTGCGCAATCCATGATGGTAAAGAACCCTGAATGATTGATTTAGTACCTTCATTTACTGCGTAAATATGATGGGCACATCCAATGTGTGTTTTCTTGCATGTGTGCAAGATGATAATATCACAACTAATATTTATCTTCCATTTCACCTAGCACTCAACTGGGTCTCCATTGGATCTAACATGCATGCATCTAATAATAGTAAAAACATCATTTTCATGTGATACCATTTATTTTGAATTAATTAATAATTAATTCATTTGATCTCTCACTAGTGTATCTACATTTACAACTAGCAAAACTGACTTTAACTCACTTAACTGAGTTAAATTGATTAACAAATTGCATTAACTAATGCACCACTGCACTTCCAACTCTGATACAACTAGAATCACTCTGTGACAACTCAAGTCAACCTGCATGTCCCACCAACCAACCTCTTAACTCAAAATCCACTTAGATAACTGATTTTCCACTTTAGTTAACTATTTCCAGGTGCTATTGTGAATAGATTATTTTTTATTGTCCAACTAATATTAAGGGATAAGAATAGTCGACATGCATCTATAAATAGACATGTTCATGCATCTATAAATAAACATCCAACTAAAAATAGACTGTGTGGGTCCCACCTAATGTAGGTACTTAATTTTCACCGAGATCAAGGATGTTTTTTTCAAATCCCAATTTCACTGTTTCTTGTTGCAAACTTCAAAACTCCCTCTCAACAAGAAATGAATGTCCTTGCATGCGACATGCAACTCCATGCAACACTTCTCTATTGTTTCTCGCACATGAAACCTTTCCATGAAACACTTCTGAAACTAAATAGCCTCCAAACAACTGAATCAATATAATGCATCTGTCATCAAAATTTTCTGACTTCTGCTAGCTACTGCACATGTCTTCAGGAACCACTGCATTGTTGACACACACATCCATGCACTCTACACTTGCTGCCAACTCTGATCTATGCTCCAGTATTCCACACTATCACTTTGATTTCATGTCCTCATGACATCTGACTGCATAAATCCAACTGGTCCTACTACTGCTTCTCTATGGGCTCCTCATAGCCAATTCATGAGATCCACACCATCTCAATGAATCCTGCCCATAATTTATTCTTGGGATTATTCATGCATGCCACCCCACCTTTCACCTGGTAGTATAGCTACATGCACTCCCTCTGCCAATCTGGCTCGAAATTTCTCTACTTGGGTGGTTTCTCCCACTCCATGATCCTCTGCATGTGGGTGCTCCACATCTTGAGGTTCATTCTCACCTACATGCAAATGTAGCTCCCTCTCAAGGGTAAATTGCATGACTTTATCACACTTCCCAATGGTAGGAAGCTCTGTAGAAATGACATCTTCACCAAGTCTATAGAGATTCTTCACTCGAATCCCAATATTCTTGGCTTGTTCTATGACTATGTGTTTAAGGAACACTTTTCCTTTTCCAACTCACACACATTGTAATTGTCCCGCCATTGCAAAATTTTCTAACGAAAGAGTTGATTTTAAATCAACGATATCTCCCTCATCCGAGCTCCGATTCGACATATTTTTTTTTCAATTTGGGTAATTTTTAGCAAGGAATCAAAATATGCTATTTGTTTTTGAAAATTGTGCATCAAAATTTTCAGATATTCTCTGGAAATTCGCACACCTAAATAATTCATGTTTTCATATCATGTAGAAAATTTATAACACAACTTCGATACCATGTAGAAATTATAACACAACTATGATACCATGTAGAAAATCATACAATATGCATGTACGTCCTATATTCTCTCGATCTAACATTATGCTACTATTAGATACAAAATCGCTTCTACTTATCTTTATGGAAATTTAAAACACAATCGCCAATAGAAATATCATGAAGAAAGATCAATCACACACAACATAGATAATTTACCTGGGGAAAGCATATAGCTAAAAACCCCACTATCTTCTATTATGTATTATATCATGGATTATGAAAAATTACATACAAATCTCTAATCCAAGAGCTCTCAATACATGAGCTAATTGTATCACACTATCATCCAAAAATTGGATAGTTCCTTGGAAAATTTATTTTCTCCAGACATTCTACCTCCATTGCGCAATCCCTGATGGTAAAGAACCTTGAATGATTGGTTTCTTGCCTTCATTGGCTACGTAAATATCATGGGCACATCCAATTTGTGTGTGCTTGCATGTGTGTAAGCATATAATGTCACAGCTAATAGTTATCTTCTCTTTCACCTAGAACTCAACTCGGTCTCCAGTAGATCTGACATGCATGCAGCTAATAATATTAAAAAAATTAGCTGCCTATGAGACCACTTATTGTGAGTTAATTAATAATTAATTCACTTGATCTCTCATTAGTGTATTTTCAGTTACAACTAGCACAACTAACTTTAACTCACTTAACTGAGTTAAACTGATTTACAACTTGCATTAACTAATGCACCACTGCACTTCCAACTTTGTTACAACTAGAATCACTCTATCACAACTCAATTCAACCTCCATGTCCCACCAACCAACCTCTTAACTCGAAATTCACTTAGCTAACTAATTTTCCACTTCAGTTAACTATTTCTAGGTGCTCATTGAGAATAGATTATTGTTTATTTTCCAACTAATATTAAGGTATAATAATAGTCAACATGCATCTATAAATAGACATGCTCATGCATCTATAAATAGGCATCCACCTAAAAATATCCTGTGTGGGCCCCACCTAGCATAGGTGCTTAATTTTCACTAGGATCAAGGATGTTGTTTCTGGATGCCAATTTCACTGTTTCTTGTTGCAAACTTCAACAATAGGACCACAAGAATACTTCCCTATTTAATGCAGAGCTTCTCTTCCATAGGTAGAGAAGATGCCCTATCATCTGTAAATATCTATAGTTTACAATTATGTTGACCACTAAAGGAACCCAGTTATCTTGAGACAATTTATAGTTAATGAAGATGTTTAGCCTTGACTAAAACAATGACTGGTGAGGGAAAATAAGATTAGAACTTAGTATGTGTAGGGATTGAGTGGGGTATTTCCTAGCAAGTTACATAATATTACAAAATTGATGGTGTTAGATGTGGTGGTGAATGTTAGTGGACCTACAATTGTTCTCAGCAATATGGAACATCAGACATGTATGGGTTGAAGATAAACAACAAATACAAACTATTATAATGTTTTCAAATTGTTTGATGAAATCATTAAATGGAGTATAGTAGTGACAATCTGTAGTGTATTTGTTTTGCAGACATATTTTGGTTTAGTTGAATAGGTTTTTCCCTAACCAAACTACCATCATTAGAGAAAAAGGGGTCATGAATAGGTTTTCAATCTTCATTATATGCTCATGGAGGAAATTGTGAAGGCATTCAATTCATTGTTAGCTTGAATGCAGTGTTGAAAATGCTCTTTACTAGTGGTAAAATTATATTGAGGCTCGGTTTGAGGGGAAAATCATTGGCTCAAACTTGAAAATACGTGTTACACTCATGAAATGTGCATCAAAATTAAAAAGGTTTTCCAATTGTAATATTTCATTAATTTATATGCCATGAATTTTTCTTATGTTGGGCATTGGTATTTGGTGTCACAAACTACAGAGTACTTCACTAAGACACTAGAAATGTTGAAATCTACAAACAATTCTCCTTGGACATCAAATATGGGAACATTTTCCACTTATCACCAAGTCGATTTATGTCATTTTGATCATTAAGTTAAAGAACAGTCATCTCAAGCATTCTTATTAGATTTTACTTAAATATAAGAGTCTATACCTGACCCACATTAGGACAGAAAAGGAACCCTTTTTGGTAGAAGTGATAGAATAGTAGTTGGAACAATAGTCTATTCTACGGAGTTCCAAAAAGGACATGAAAATTAAACATGGTTCTAGCGTTTATATAGCAACTTAGTGTGTGATAGCCAAGAAAAGTAGAAGATAAATCCAAATCTAAGTAATACAATAGATATGCAAAAATCAACATGCAATTCTCCTTGGACACTTCAAATATGGAACCTTTTTCGACTTACCATCAAGTTTATTTGTTTCACTGTGATCATGATTAAGTTAAATAATATTCATCTCAAACATTCTTACTACAATTTACTTAAATATAATAGCCCATATCTAGCCCACCTAGGGGCAGAAGAGGAAACCTTTTTGACAAAAGCAAATGAATAATAGTTAGAAAAATGGTTTAAACTATTATATAGAGTGCTAATGAGGATATGAAAAATTAAACATGGTTCTATAATTTATGAAGTACCTTTGTGAGTGATGGTCAAGTAAAGCAACAGATAAATCGAAATATATCTCCAAGATTTTGTGAAACCATCCATCAAAGTCTCCATATAACTTAATCTAATGTGGACAATCAGAACAAATAACCAACACCAATGAGTTCAGTGCATATTGGATTTCTATAAAATTCTATAAAAGACAAATATAGGTTGACTCCTATATAAGAGAAAAAAAATATTATATATATGATATCTTTTGAAGAAGAGAAATAAGTACAACCAAATAGCAGGATAGTTTCTGCCAAACAAAGGTATTCACTTGTAAGTTGTAGCATAGACCCTATAGAACCCGAATTATCATTGAAAAAAAATTTACAAGCAGTCTAGGATGAGAGCATGTGGGTTTTATAATACTTCCTATAGAGCATACAAAAGGTTTTACAATACTTTCTACTATCCAAAAACAAAACTACAGAAACTCTCCTTAACAAGACATCAGAATATCGAAATACAAAGTTGGTGCCATACACAATTTCATCCAAGTAGATGTCAAAACCTTTGAGTTTTGATGCTTCAACGACTGATGAAGTTTTCAATTTTTGTATAGCTCCTTAGGCTTTCATAGAATTTCTTTTTCAGGATGACACTTATACATATCATCAAACAACATTTCCAAACTACTCAAAACTCTACTTTTAAAGTATTCATCCTTTTTTGGCTACAATCTAATATTTTGATAACATAAATAATAAATTCCAGGAGACTGATGGTTTTCTGTTAAAAAATTGTGCGTTGTTGAGCTGCCATTTCCTCCCACTCCATGGTAAAAGCTTTCATCCGATGGAGTTCAGCCAAATTTATTTTGTTGGAGAAACTTTGTTACAACTATGAGGACAATTATCCAGGACTAAATGCTCATGCTGAGTCATGAAAGAAACAAACCAACCCTGGAAATAAAAAGGATTTCCCTCTTGTTAACTTCCTGTTGCAACCAAGGATTTTCCACTAGAGATCTTGATCTCAATGCATAACTCACTCAACCATCTTCAAGGGAAGAGACTTTGACACCTTGGGAGAGAGTTGAAGATAACAAAGGTGTTGGTCTATCTTCATGTTGAGAATTTGATGAGGGATGGCTATTGGTAGGACATATTCTTAGACATGTGTGTCTATTGCATGTAATTTTTACTTTTCCATTAGGTACACATAACATGGTTCTATATATGTAGTCACATGAATTTATGCACATATATTTATCCACATGTGAATACTGATATAATCACATATAGTCAAACTTATTTATCCATGTGTAATTATCTTCTAGGAACTTATAATTGTTTTCTTATTCTCCCAACTACCTTGCTTATCCTTCCTATCAGTTGTAATCTAAATCTATTTATTGGAGGTACGTGGAATGCATTTTGTGAGAGAAATGTGACAAAGGTTTCAATTGTCACCATGTGTCATTGAATATTATTTTAAAGAAAAAATATATACCCATATCCACTTTCTAATTGCATGTGTTTATATTTTGATTTAAGTTAGCAGGAGATCATTTCCATGTTGGCAAATAACAACAGAAATTGCAGAGAGATGGCACACTTGTAAGGTTGGTCCTCATGAGTTAGATTTTCCTTATGGGCCATCCCTTCTATTTTGGATTTTCAGGGGTTATTGTGCATTCATGAAGTAGGACACATACCATAGATCATCTTCTCTTGTAATATTGTGGGGCATACATTCATATGTGGCACATTTATGCTTGGAAGTCACAACTGTTGTGTAGGGCTAAACTTACCAAGGAGCATTTATTGCTGAGAAAATGGCTGCATTTACTTTGGGAGTTACAGTCCCCGAGGGATTTAATTTCCCAAGAATGGTGCACTCCTTGAGCCCATTAAAGGTCAGTTTTTAACCCCCTCCTCTTGGCTTATAAAAGGATAGAAGGCACATTAATATTTCAGATAATAGAGTTGTATGTGTTGTATCTTTCAAACATGTAGAGCTTGAGCATGATGCAAAAATTCTATATTACTTTATTTATGAGTAATACAAAAACCATGTGATTGTTGTTGGAGCCATTAATTTCCATCCAAAACATTTCTGATTGTTGCATGATTTATATCAGACTCTATTTAGCTGGTATATGAAGACTGTCATAATTTTCAAATTGTAGATTGTATGTCAAGTAGACATTATTTATATTCTGTTGTAAATTGGCTCATGAATTGCAGTATTTGCACTCCAGAATATTTCTTTACGATATTTTAGTATATACCCATCTAAAGTTTTGATAGGTGAAATATATATTCTAAATTTTAATGTTTTAGGAGCTGTAAAATTCATTCTTTGGGTAAATATTTGAAACATGGTGTAGAAAAATAGCATGGTATTAGAGCTGTACATATGAAATATCTCAGCAAATCCACATATGGATGGGACTATTTTCTGTGAGATAGAGCTATCAAAAGCTTTCAGTGTGTGCAATGCTCTTTTTTTCATGCTTGAAGCCTATCTACCACCAAGATAGGGACTTGGACATGTACGAGGTTCGAGGGTGAGATACCCATACATTCGTTTGGTTGAGCACAATAAGAAGGTGGCCAAAAAGAAGAAAATTGTCCTTGATTCAGTCAAGGACCACTTGATCCCTCACATCACATAGAAGAAGACAGCGAAGAATGTGTATCATGCCTCAGCCTCTCTGTATCAAAGTGTGAATATTGAACATATCCCACAAGAAGATTTTGAAGAAAAAGCTCATTAGTAACCACATGAGCAATAGTAATGCTATGGCAAGCTATCCAATGAAGATCACCAAGTTGAGAGATCATCTTACAAACATAAGAAACAAGGTTTATGAATATGAGTTAGTTCAGATAACTGTAAATGAATTCTCAGTATCTTGACTTACATTTGTGCAAGGGAAATGGGAATGCGTGAATTTTTCCACTTTCGAAACATTGTGGGATGAATTTTTCCAGGAGGATAATTTGTCAATCAGAGTGGAAGACACTCAAAATATTACACTCATTGGGAGGATGATTAAAGGAGGACCGAAGAAGGCCAAGAAAAAAGAGGTTTTTTCATCTCATTCTGAGGAGGAGGATATGATCCATGTGACATGTTTCAAATGCTGTAAGAGGGGACATTATGCAAGAAAAAATTCAAAAAAGGGAATCAGCTACAAAAGCAGTTTGAGATGAGTGATGAAGTTGAAGTGGATGATTTGGCATCCAAAATAGAGACATCCTTCTCCACAATTTCTTATTTCTCAACTAGTACCACTTTATTGTTGATAAGCATGTACATAGTGGAGGCAAAGCACATGACATTCAACTATGAGATATCAAGCATGTTTCAAGAGAAAAAGGAGACATGCAAGTGGAGTTGAGGGACTACATGAAAAATATAGGGATCTCATTCCTTGGGTTGTGCAACCTGATGGGAGAGGGCTGGTAGGTTGAGATAGTTGTAAGAGTTTATAAACTAGGAAATCCTAGGAATTAGACTATGTAAAGGGAGCTAGAGCCAGCAATAGGCAATTTTATCCTTGTGGATCCTTGGTCCAAACAATTAATTAATTTATATTATTCAATTTCCTATGTCATATGACCCTATCCTTGAAAAAAAGTGGTTAAAGGAATTTTTATAATACTGTCCACCTTTAAACTATAACCCAATGCCACCATTTTAACAAAATACTCAAGATTGGAGATTTATGAAGCTATGTGCTTCTTCTTGTTCTTTCTACTTAGTGGAATTTGGTCTATTTTATTATCCTCTAGTTAATCTATATGTTTTTCATTCTGCAACTCATCCCCTTGTTTCCTTAATATGGTTGACGTATCAATTTTTCTATATTGAAACCATCAAATATTTCCAACCTCTTTTAAATAGAGAAGAATATGAAAAAACAATAGAACTACTTACCAATGTATATTTGGGTTCCACCATAGGAAGGAATGGAGTCCATTCATAGTGAGAAAACCATAATCACCTTTCCATAGAAGCAAAACCCTAGCTTGGTGCAACAAAACCCTCAACATCCAAGAAAGAAAAATGACAAATAAAGGGAAAAGGGGTAGTTAATACCATCATTTGAACAACCAAGAAATCAGTATTGTTTGTTTTCTCCAAGAGCATCCAGAACGTCAACTACATTTTTTAATTTAAAATAATTAAAAATATCAAAATAATAATTTAATATAAAATAAATAATTAAGACAAAATGATAATTTTGTCTTAACTAAATGTCTTATACAAGGATTTTGGTGTAATAGTGGTGGTAGGTTACTTACCTCATCTTTCAACAAATTATATCACCTAATTCCTACAATAGTTTGGATGTGATTTTCTTCAAATGAATGAGATCTAATCACGAGAGAGAATGAGGCCAATGACATGGTATTGTATGGCTACAACCAAGAGCAATCACCTAGGTGTTGTGAGTGACCTATTGAGTATGAAATATTCCCATCTCAATCTTCAGATGATAGATATTGCAAAGGTGTAGAAGCTCTTTTGTAAAATACATAAAAGAAATCAACCAGTAAATATTGTGGAGTTATAAAATAAAGTAAAAAAACACCTAGCTATAATACCATTAATGTATCAATTACAATTTGCTTCACCTCCTTGATGACTTGGGTTAGAAGCATATTATGGCTGGGACCAAAAGGTTTGTATCCTTAACATATTTTAAACTTTGCAATTGAAAAAACCCATGATAATGTTTCTATGTGGTGACCATGAACAAAAGGGGCATGATAGATTTGATTCAACGCCTAGTTTTTTTAGAGTTTCCTTATGTATTTCGAAAATATTTTTTTTGTCTCCCACCCACGCATGATTTCAAGTTCACCATTGAACTCAATCCAGGATGATTCCTATCTCTAAGGTTCCTTATCAAACAATTTCACCCATGATATATGAATTACATATGCATCTATAATAATTGTTGAGTCTTGGATTGATCTAGCTTAATGGAACATTTTGAGGAGGTTACTATTTTTGGTGATGAAGAAATATTAGTCAATGGAGCTTTGAATAACATCACCATCTATAATCAATATTAGTTCTCATAGATTTATGAATTCTTTGATCAAATGAAAAGCACCATAATATTCTTAAAGATTGATTTGTTATTTTAATACCACCAATTAAGAATTTAGAAGGGCATCCCAAATATTGCATTCAAACCATGATTAAGAAATTATGATTTTATTATGGTACCTTTAAATTTACCAATGCCCTTGTAGTCTTCATGAAACTAATGAATGGGGTTTTTCAAAAATAGCTAGGAATATTTGTATAAGTGTTTCTAGATGATATTTTGATTTATTCATGTGTTCCAAAGGAGCATGAGGAGCACCTAAGGTTGATATTGTAGTGACATGGAGATAATAATAATGATTAAAATCTCTTTGAGTGTTCCTTCTTCTAGTCAAAGGTCCATTCTTTGGGCCACATTACTTTCGGAGAAGGTATAGTCATGGACCTTGCCAAAATCAAGGCCATTGTGGAATTTCTAACACTAAAATATGCTCATAAGCTACACTATTTCAATGGATTGGTTGGGTATTATAGGAGATTCATAGAATAATTCTCCAAGATAGCTCATTCCATTACCAAGGTCAAGCAGAGGGGTAACGAATTTTTATGGATAAAGTAGTTTCAATAGGCCCTTTTAACGCACACAAATTTGTAAACCACTGCTCTAGTCCTAAAAGTGCTAAAAATGGACCAAGATTTGTAGTATTTAAATATGATAGAAATCATATTATTATGTGATGAGTAGTTTATAATCTTATGGAGTGGTTTATTAGTCAAGCCACAAGATCATTATGAAGTTCAAGGCATCAAGAGGAAGTCCTGATTAGTTGGGCAAACACTCATGTTCCACAGCCATGCATTTGGACATCAAGGTGTATATGGAGGTCCCCATCTTGAATTAAGCTACCATCACAAGCAAAGGCATTCCTCATTGTTTATTGCACATCATGCCTCCATCTTTGTTAATCACATGTGCATCTCAATATATTGGATGGTACTTGCCTAGATTCCTAAAGGTGTCACCAACAAAATTCAGCAAATATGCAGACGACTTCTTTGGCAGGGTAAGGAAGTAGGTCACACCTTTCCTTGGGTGAAATGGGAGAAAATCACCAAGCCCAAACAATGGGGGGGTTGGGGCCTCAAGGATCTCAACCTTTTTGCAAAATATTTCGCTGCAAATATGGGGTGGCATCTCTTGACCTCCAATAGTCTGTGGTAGGAGGTCACCTATTCCAAATACATTTCTCCCATCCCTACACTTGACTAGATCAGAAGTTATCAACGCCCCCATACCTAGTCATCTATTGTGTGGTGAGGCATCATGAAACATATATATCTCATTAAACAGGGTCTTGCCTAGCACGTTGGTGTGGGCTCATAGGTCCGAATTGGATTGGAACCTTGGTTTGGTAGTGGCAAGGAGAATCTGTTTTCTCGGGACATCAGATTCTTCCTTAGTGAAAATGGTATCTCTCGGATTAATTAGGTTGTGGATAGTGAAAATTATGATTAGACCACACAAGCGTGGAAAACACCAACCAATATTAATATCCCCCATCAGTGCTGGTGGGGTATTTGGAACAAGTATATCAGGGAACTTAAGATATCCCATATCAGGATCTTTGACACAGAGGTTGAATTGATCTGGGCCACTTCCCCTAAAATTTATTACATGCCTAAAGATGACTATTCTACTCTCACTTCTGCACATCAACCCCCAGAACTAAGATGTTGGTGGAAACCCTTCTGGAAGTTAAGGGCGCCCCCCAAATCCCGCCTCTTTATGTGGTTTATCCTTACTAATTAGGCACCTACTGAGGACAATCTGGCTAACAGGTCTATATACGACACCTCTTGATGCAAACTCTACAAAGCATAGTCTAAAGATATAATTCACCTCCTCCTCAACTGCCCTGTGGCTCAACAAACTTGGACATTGATAACTAAGGAACTAGGCATCATCAACTCATGATAGGGGGATGTCATCTCATTGGCTTGACAAAACTAGTGGCACACTTGTTCCTCGAAAAAGGCTCGCAATCTGACCCTCCTTATTTCCTAGGGACTTTGGTTGTCTTCGAACCAATGCATATTCCAATGTGCACTGATATCTTGGAACATCATTCATAATTCTATATTAGCCCTCTATCACTCTATCCTTGAAGAGGCACACACAAAGGTAGAAAGGATTATTGAGCCAGAAGTCATTGATAAAAACCTCTCTTGGGCCTACTTCAATGGTGTGGCCAGGATTTATGGCTATGGTGGAGGAGCCATACTGTACCTTTCGAACCAACACTTCTATCAGATCAAAACAAGTTTGGGCCCCGACACAAACAACTACTTAGAACTTAATTGCCTAATATTTCTCCTTATTTTTTCCTTAAAGAAGATATGGAACATGATACAAATCTTTGAGGACTCCAAGATCATTATAAACTGGTTCAATAATATTTTTGCATGTCATGTACACTCTCTTAGAAATTTTCTGGATAAATTACTTACTCTTAAAAATAATTTTGATAGCATCATTGTCACTCACATTTATAGTCAAAGGAATGATGATCGCTTACCAAAAGAAACTGCAAATTAACCTAGGGACAATGGCATATAATAGAACACTAGGGGACAGACATATATAAGCATTATCATCATCCTTTCATAGAGAATTTTTAGCCCCCAATGCCTCTTGATCAGCCTGTCTCAGCAAAGGCTTTATATTTTGTTTTTTCTGTTTTGTGAACATAGACTGACATTTTTTGGTAACAACTCAAACATGGTTAGCTTTGTCTAGAGTTAGTTTCAGAATTTAGATTTCAAATCAATTATCAAATTATATCATGAATAGCTTCTACTAGGGTTTAATATACATCCTAGAATTCAATAAACACAACATAAGTGACATCCACTAGGATTCGACGTAAACCCTATATTTACCATCTATAAATTATCAACATTCATCATATCAACATACATACTAGACAATTTTATCATTACTAGGATTCATTTATAGATCCTAGACTTTTCAATCATCATCCTAGATATTTTTAAACTTGTCTAAGGTTTGTTTCCATACCATAGATTCTTAGGATCAATAGAAAATGGGTCAACACACATATCTAGGAGATCATCATTACATCGCATGTTACTCAAAATTTATACATTATACACACATAGAACTACACTAGGATTCAATCAAGAGAACATATACCTATGGTTTCACTCCTAGGGATTTCGGTAACAGGGATTTAGCCCATAGTCCTAACTAAAACCTAAGGTTTCAGTTCATTTTCAAGGCACGCCCTTATAATATCATACTTCAAGGTTCGAGATTTCAAACCACATTATTTCAAGTCGAACAAGTTTAGAGCTTCAATGATCTTATCAAAATCCCAAACTTTGACATTATCAAAAAATTAATTAGAACAACAATTTTCACAAATAACCCTAAATAGGTTTAGGGTTTCACATATAAAAAACATACCCTTAGGTTAGGGTTTTCTAGAGAACCTCCTTAAGGTTATATTCAAGAAATTTGAGGTGTATAAGGTGGGTAGATTCATTAGGTGATGAGTCATTCCAAACAATAATCCCTTTTAGGATTTAGTAGTGCTAGACATATCGACTATTAGTACCATATGAAATGGATATTTCAAAGAGAGTAATAATATTATACAATTCAATACATACCTTTGATTTTTTCATAAACCTTTTGACTTGTGTGGCATACTTGTTTTCTCCTTAAAGCCTTCTCCATGATTCTTTAACATCCAACATATTAATTCCTATATGGGGAATAGAGGTGGACAAGTGATTAGTATTTAATATAATCAAAATCTTAAATAAGTGCATGAAGAAAAATAAAGGGAATGAGATACTTATTTTTGGGAGTTATTGTGGCATTACTCCTAAGCTTGAGGGAAAACCTGAAACTTATGAAACATAGAAATACATTTCCAAGAAGACATTAAAACTAAACTGCATAAAATATACAAATGAAACATGAGATGGAAGGGGCTTAGTAGTGTAAGTCCCTTAGTTATTCTTTATTCTTTTATTTCTTGGGGGATGATGTCTCTTCAACGATGTTTGCATGATCTCTATCTATTTTCCTTCTCCTGGGGTTTTCAGGATAATCACTTCTATAGTGTCCCATCTTGTGACAATGATAGCACTCGATCTTAGACATGTCAACCTTCCTCATTGGCACTTTATTCTTGGATCTTCCTTTATGATGAGAAATATAATCCTTTGATACTTCTTCGTTGTTGGTTACCATGGATACGCTTAACTCTTCTTGACTGCATGTTTTCCATAGCCCTTCAAAGGTGGGTTTTTCACTACAAGAAAAAAGGACATTGGCGAGGGGCGAAAAATGTCACCATAAGCTCATTGGTGATGGTCAAAATAGTCTTCGTCACCAAAAACTAAACGTCACCAAAGGTGGCATCGTCGAAAGTATAGGAGTTGTGGGGACATTCAAGGTCCATCACCAATAATTGTTTATAATTACGGATAGTGACTATCACCATTTCATGTGAGAAATGGTGATGGAAAATAACCTCCGTCACCAAAAAAATGAATGTCACAAAAAGTGGCATCGCCAAAAGTATGCATTGTGGTGGCATTCAAGGTCCATCAGGAATATTGATTATAATCATGAATAGTGACCATCACTATTTCATATGAACAACAATGATTTTGTGTGATGGACCTTTCATAGCTGTCACTATTGGTGCATATATATGGAGAAATTCATCAACCCTCACCATTTCATATTTGGTGAGGCTAAAAAAATGTCACCATAAGCTCATTGGTGAGCGTCAAAAAATGTCACCATAAGTTCATTGGTGATGTTCAAAATAGCCTCCGTCACCATTCCATATGAATATCAGGGCATGATGGAATCGAACCACCAGCCTTCTGATTGTAGATCAGGTGCTCTTCCATTGAGCTAGCACCCTTTAAAGAACTAGACTTTAAAAAATTAAACCTTGAAACTTTATAAATTCTAATTTATACAACTTTCAAGAAATTATAAAACTTTGTAAAGTCTTGGGAAATCTTTACTATATAATAAAAATAACATCTAAGTTGGAAGTCTCTCCCTAATGGTTATGGAAGTTATGAAAATCAGGTGGAGGTATAAATGAAATGTTGGGAAGTACCAAACATACAATTAGAATACATATATTCCATTCTATAAGAAGTCCTAGAAAAAGATTGATTTTGTAATCAATATGAACTAAGTTAACTATTCTTTGTAAAATATGCATATGCTCCAATGAATAAATCAAGACGGCTAAATGTATATTTGTGCTACGAAGATTTGTATCCTGAACCAATATGGAATAGGTAATGTTGGTCAACTACAAAGTAATGTACATGTCAAAGAAAAAATCAACAAGAGGGAGTTATTTCTATGAATTTTAGGGCACAGTTCCTACACTATCTATCTTTGAATGTCCCTTGTGTAAATATATTATTATCTTTAAAGTTCTAGCATATTATGGGTGTAGAAAATTATACAATATGAATGTATGTCCCAGATTCTCCTGATCTAACAATATGCTATTGTTAAATACATAATCACTTCTACTTATCTTTGTGGAAATTTAAAACACAATTGCCAATAGCAATATCATGAAGAAAGATCAATCACACACAACAGAGATAATTTACTTGGGGAAAGCATATAGCTAAAAACCCCACTATCTTCTATTATGTATTATATCATGGATCATGAAACAATTACATACAAATATCTAATCCAAGGGCTCTCAGTACATGAGCTAGTTGTCGCACACTGTCATACAAAAAGTGGCAAGTTCCTTAGCCAATTTATTGTGTCCAGACAACCTGCCTCCACTGCACAATCCCTGATGGTAAAGAACCTTGAATGATTGATTTATTTCCTTCCTTGACTACGTAAATATTATGGGCACATCCAATGTGTGTGTGCTTGCATGTGCGCAAGATGATATTGTCACAACTAATAGTTATCTTCCATTTTACCTAGCACTCAACTAGGTCTCCACTAGATCTGACATGCATGCAACTAATAATATTAAAAACATCAGTTACATGTGATACCACTTATTGTGAATTAATTAATAATTAATTCACTTGATCTCTCACTAGTGTATCTGCAGTTACAACTAGCACAACTGACTTTAACTCACTTAACTAAGTTAAATTTATTTACAACTTGCATTAACTAATGAACCACTGCACTTCCAACTCTGTTACAACTAGGATCACTTTGTGACAACTCAAGTCAACCTACATGTCCCACCAACCAACCTCTTAACTTGAAATCCATTTAGCTAACTGATTTTCCACTTTAGTTAACTATTTCGAAGTGCTATTGAGAATAGATTATTTTTTTATTGTCCAACTAATATTAAGGGAAAATAATAGTCGACGTGCATCTATAAATAGACATGCTCATGCATCTATAAATAGACATCCACCTAAAAATATATTGTGTGGGTCCCACCTAGTGTAGGTGCTTAATTTTTATTGGGATCAAGGATGTTGTTTCCGAGTGCCAATTTCATTGTTTCTTGTTGCAAACTTCAAAACTCCCTCTCAACGGGAAAGGAATGTCCTTCCATGCGACATGCAACTCCATGCAACAATTCTCTAGTGTTTCTCGCACATGCAACCTTTGGATGAAACACTTCTGAAACTGAATAGCCTCCAAAAAACTGAATCAGTATGATGCATCTGTCATCAATGTTTTTTGACTTCTACTAGCTACTGCACATGTCTTCAGGAACCACTGCACTGCTGACACATGCATCCATGCACTATGCACTTGCCGCCAACTCTAATCTGTGCTGCAGTATTCGACACTGTCACTTCGATTTCATGTCCTCACGACATCTGACTGCATCAATCCAACTGATCCTACTACTTCTTCCTTTTGGTCTCCTCATAGCCAGTTTCAATTCATGAGATCCACACCATCTCAATGAATCCTGCCCATAATTTATTCTTGGGATTATTCATGCATGTCGCTCCACCTTTCACCTGGTGGTATAACTACATGCACTCCCTCTGCCCATCTGGCTCGAAATTTCTCTGCTTGGGCGGTTTCTCCCACTCCATGATCCTCCGTATGTCGCTGCTCCACATCTTGAGGTTCATTCTCACCTGCATGCAAATCCAGCTCCCTCTCAAGGGTCAATTGCATGACTTTATCACACTTCCCAATGGTAGGAAGCTCTGTAGAAATGACATCTACATCAAGTCTATAGAGATTCTTCACTCGAATCCCAATCTTCTTGGTTTGTCCTATAACTATGTGTTTAAGGAACACTTTTCCTTTTCCAACTCCCGCACATTGTAATTGTCCCACCATCACAAAATTTTCAAACAAAAGAGTTGATTTTAAATCAACAATATCTCTCTCATCCGTGCTCCGATTCGACCAATTTTTTTTTCAATTTGGGTATTTTGTCGCAAGGAATCCAAATATACTATTTGTTTTTGAAAATTTTGCATGAAAATATTCAGATATTCTTTGCAAACTCGCACACCTAAATAATTCATGCTCTCATACCATGTATAAAATTTATAACACAACTTCAATACCATGTAGAAATTATAACACAACTATGATACCATGTAGAAAATTATACAATATGCATGTATTTCCTAGATTCTCTTGATCTAATAGTATGCTACTATTAAATACATAATCACTTCTACTTAAATTTATAGAAATTTAAAACACAATCGCTAATAGCAATATAATGAAGAAAGATTAATCACACACAACATAGATAATTTACCTGGGGAAAGCATATAGCTAAAAACCCCACTATCTTCTATTATGCATTATATCATAGATCATGAAAAAATTACATACAAAGCTATAATACAAGAGCTCTCAGTACATGAGCTAACTGTATCACACTGTCATACAAAAATTGGCATGTTCCTTAGCCAATTTATTTTCTCAAGACATCCTGCCTCCGCTACGCAATCCCTAATGGTAAAGAAACTTGAATGATTGATTTCTTGCCTTCATTAGCTACGTAAATATCATGGTCACATCCAATGTGTGTGTGCTTGCATGTGTGTAAGCAGATAATGTCACAACTAATAGTTATCTTCCCTTTCACCTAGAACTCAACTGGGTCTCCACTGGATCTGACATGCATGCAGCTAAGAATATGAAAAACATCAGTTGCCTATGATACCACTTATTGTGAATTAATTAATACTTAATTCACTTGATCTCTCACTAGTTTATCTTAAGTTACAACTAGCACAACTAACTTTAACTCACTTAAGTGAGTTAAACTAATTTACAACTTGCATTAACTAATGCACCACTGCACTTCCAACTTTGTTACAACTAGAATCACTCTGTTACAACTCAAGTCAACCTGGATGTCCCACCAACCAACCTCTTAACTCGAAATTCACTTAGATAAGTGATTTTCCACTTCAGTTAACTATTTCCAGGTGCTCATTGAGAATATATTATTGTTTATTTTCCAACAAATATTAAGGGATAATAATAGTTGACATGCATCTATGAATAGACATGGTCATGAATCTATAAATACACATCCACCTAAAAATAGCCTATGTGGGCCCCACCTACCGTAGGTGCTTAATTTTCACTAGGATCAAGGATGTTGTTTCTGGATGCCAATTTCACTGTTTCTTGTTGTAAACTTCAACAATAGGACCATAAGAATACTTCCCTATTTAATGCAGAGCTTCTCTTCCATAGGTAGAGAAGATTCCCTATCATTTGTAAATATCTGCAGTTTACAGTTATGTTGACCACTAAAAGAACCCAGTTATCTTGAGACAATTTATAATTTTAGGAAGATGTTTAGCCTTGCCTAAAATAATGATTGGCAAGGGAAAATGGGAGTAGACCTTAGTATGTGTAGGGATTGAGTGGGGTATTGCCTAGCAAGTTACACAATATTACAAAATTGATGGTGTTAGATGTGCTGGTGAATGTTAGTGGACCTACAATTGTTCTCAACAATATGGAACATCATACATGCATGGGTTGAAGATAAAAAACAAAGACAAACTATTATAATGTTTTGCAAACATATTTTGGTTTAGCTGAAGAGGTTTTTCCCTAACCAGACTGCCATCATTAGAGAAAAAGGGGTCATGAATAGGTTTTCAATCTTCATTATATGCTCATGGATGAAATTGTGAAGGCATGTCAAGTCATTATTAACTTGAATGCAGTGTTGAAAATTCTCTTTACTAGTGGTAAAATTCTATTGAGGCTCGGTTTTAGGGGAAAATCATTGGCTCAAACTTGAAAATACCCCACTCAATTTTACACTTGTGAAATGTGCATCGACATTACAAAGGTTTTCCAATTGCAATCTTTCATTAATGTATATGCCATGAATTTTTCTTATGTTGGGAATTGGGATTTGGTGTCACAAACTACAGAGTACTTCACTAATACACTAGAAATGTTGAAATCTGCAAGAAATTCTCCTTGGACATCAAATATGGGAACATTTTCCACTTATCACCATGTTGATTTATGTCAGTTTGATCATTAAGTTAAAGAACATTCATCTTAAGCATTCTTATTAAATTTTAGTTAAATATAAGAGTCCATAATTGACCCACATTAGGACATAAAAGGAACCCTTTTTGATAGAAGCGATAGAATAGTAGTTCGAACAATAGTATATTCTACAGAGTACTAAAGAGGACATGAAAATTAAACATGGTTCTAGCATTTATATAGCAACTTAGTGTGTGATTGCCAAGAAAAGAAGAAGATAAATCCAAATCTAAGTAACTGATCAGGAGATCATGTCCAAGTTTCAAAAAAATTCCCAAAAATGAAATTTCTCAAAAATGTTTGCAACCTGAATGACCGGAAATGTCTCGTCACTGCAACTTTGGCACCATGAACGATTCTCAAAACCGAGCTCGTATGAAAAAGTTTTTAAGGTTTGAAAATGCCCAATAAACTTAAAAAATGAGTTGACCAAGTTTGAATTTATAAAATTTGGGAAAAATTAAAAAAAGAATATTCATGGAATATTATGTGGAATATTCCTGGAGGGTGAATCATATTCTGACAAGTGGCAGTTTATTATTTTTTATTTGTTTGACTGTACTAAGATTCGGGCCAATTACAGGCTGCCACGTGGCAGGCCCGGAGGCCGCCACGTGGCCCTAGGCTGGTGGAAATTTTGGCGGCTAAAATTTGTTTTGGCTCTAAAGGTTTCAACCCTAGGTCTCTCAGTTAGCCAACCCATAGGCCTGACTGGAAGGGCTACAAGTTAGATCTTAACGGGCAACGTGCGCAAGTTGTCTTTGGCGTTTAAAATGTCAACAGGCGGAAAAAAAAAGGGGCTAGCCCCTTAGGGCTAGCCTGACCCTTCACATGACCTTGCCCCAGCGACTAGGAGCTGAACTCTCGGAAGTCATGGCAGTGGTTGGATAAGACGCACCATGTGACCACGTTGTTTCAACAATTAATGTCACATCTTTTTGTTAGCAAAATCGACGGCGGTTAGAGCGGTGGGTCAAGTGACCACCCTCAACCTAAGATTTAATGTAACCTTAACTATCCACTAGTTTTGGACACGGTTCCACCAATTTCGGGGTATCTACCATTTTTTTCGACTTTAACTAGAGTTCCTCCCATTTTGGAGGAGGTTTTTGAGGAATATTGAGAAAATTTTGTTTTTTCCATAACTCCCTCATTATTGAACCAAATTGAGGGAAAAAATAGTCAATTTAAACTATCTCATACCTTCTAGACTCAATGGAGCATGTTTCAGAGCCATCAAAGAGCTTCTAAGTAATTTTTAGGTTCAATGAAGTTCAAGGGGCCACTAGGGGGAGGAATCAGTTTGAGGCCTAGCCAGGGGAGCTAGAGGTCCTATTCAGAGATGAAATAGTAAAAATTGGATATTTCAGATGTTATGAATCTAATGAAATGGTTTTCATAGCCTGTAGAGTACTTTTGAATGCCAAAAGACTTCAGTGAAGTTACAAGGGCTATCAGTGCCAACTTTTTCCAGCAGTAGTGCAGGGCCTAGCCAGAGCAGCTAGAGACCATATGCAGCGAAAAATTAGTCATTATTGACTGTAAAAAGAATTATGAATCTAATGGAAGAGGTCTCAGAAAGTTTTGAGGACTTCTAGAGGTCGAAAACCCAGCAGAGTGACCCTAGTGCCAAGGGGTGCCGAGAGGTGTTAGAGGAAAAACCAGAGCAACCAAAGCCCATTTTTGATGAATGAATTGTTTATCTTGAATTTTTCATAAATTTTGGAACCAATGAAAGTGGTTTAATTTTTTTTTTGGAAATTCTAGAGCTCAAGAATCTGATGTGAAGTTTTGGGCAGCCCTGGGCAAACCATGGAGGAAGGCCTAGTTTGGGGATGCAGTGCTCGTTTTGAGAAATTTATCAGTCGATATTTGTTGTTTGATGTGTGCTAGATATAGAAGGAGTGGTTTCAGTGATAGAAATAGAATTTTGAAGGAGTTTGTGCCATTTAGAACCTCAGAGTAGCTCAAAGCACCAACAGAAGGAATTGTGTCAAAGGGAGCCTAAAGCTGTTTGAAGAGTTGGGACAGCCATGAAAGGGATATAGATGGTATTCTCAGCCTTTTGGATTAGTTTAGTATCCATTGGGGTTAAGTGTGGAACTTGTAAAAGAAACCTTACCATAATCCCAAAGAGCCAAGTCAAGATAACAAAGCTCAAAGGAGACGTAGCCCACAAGATTCGAGTGAACTCCTAGATTAATTTTGCTATTGTGTTTAAATTTTTTGTTTTTGCATTACGTTTTTGTTATACATGTTAAATTTCAGCAAGAAAAAATGAAATTAAGACACATAAACAATTAAAAATTCATACACCACTTTCAAGCATAAATTCCGCATAATGTCAAGTGCAAGCTAGATCATTTAATTGTTAAACTGAGTGGGAGGTTCTTGAAATACATAACAAGTTATCCAGACCATTTTCAAATCAGGTTGGTATTAGAGCACTTGGTTGCTTGTGTTGTTGCTCCTAGAGACAACCTAGAGTTGTGATAGACCAGTGCCTAGGACATCTTATCTATCGCAAGGAGCATATGATATAACAGAGGAAGTTGTCAATGAAAAGCTCTCATGCTATGTCTTGTAAACAAGAAGGTTAATTCGAATGGGACCAAAACTTACATAAACTAACACAGGGAAAGGAATACTGCAGAGCCAAGATGCAAAGCTCTAATATAAAAGCATCAGACAATTCAGAGACAATTTATTGCAAAGAGGGCCGATTCAAGTAATATGTCACTGAAATAAGTTATCAGAAGGTGTATGTAGTGAAAGAAATATTGAGAATATATTAGTTATCATTGATTTGATATCCAAATACACAATACCATCATGCATGGGCTTACCAATCTAAGAATCCATACATAACAGTAGCATTTTAAAAACACCCTCCCAAAACAACTAATATAGCAGAAGTATGGTTAAGATGAACAATGGAACAGTATATCATGCATGAGCCATATTTAAAGCGATTGACCAATCCAAGCATGGGCATCAACTAGGATGAATCCATACCAAAAATCAGTGAGCCACTCGCATTCCAAAACATGATACAAGAAAGATGGATGAAATGAAATGATATATTAAAATAACACATAAGAGAAAGTTACAGACTGTGAAATACCAAAGACTAGAATCCTTTTTAACAGATGGAACTCCTCCTCACTGAGACCCTATGGGCTCTGAGCCTTCATACAAGAGATATACAAAATGTATACAAAAATCCTTCCACTACACGATTTTCTGATAAAATCTGGAACCCTTACTATGCGTTTATTCACAGTTTTTATAGCTGAAGGAGAAGCAGAGGTGGTAGGTGAAAAAATAAATGCAGAATCAAAACTCCGAAGAGGAAGAGGGCCGAGGCCCATTCTGTTTAAACCCTACGCATTTATCTTTGGTACTTCCTAGAGGAAAGAATGGTCTTCGTCAGGCTTCCATTTACTCTATGTATGTCTCTGTTGTACCTGGTTGTAGCACTCTGTAGTACTTTTGGTGACTGAACAAGAAAGTGAAATAATGATGCAAAGGCCGGCCATACTTCATAACAAATGCTCGTGGCAGCACTGGACTATGACCAGGGTGGGACATTCTTCGGGAACACGGTAAAATATGGAAACGACGTAGGCGCTTTGTCCTTTAGAACAAATCTACTGATATGAGACCCTGGTAGCTTTGATCTTTGTGCGCTATGCCTTCCAAGTGGCCCTAGGGTCCTTGGTATGGTACTTTGTCTTTAGAATCACTGAAATAAGGCTTAAACCCTTCAACTGCATGCCTTTAACTCTCTCTTGTTCCACTAATATTCTTTGCCGCAACATTAATGCTTCTATATGAAAAACCCGTGCTTTGAATGACTCTGGAGGGTTTGACAGAAGATAATCCTGCCTCTTTTAATGGGGATAGTGTCATAACAGCTTCCTAGGCTTTTCTCCGTGATCTTTAGCTTCTGAAAAATAGTTCCAACCTGCGTTCTCTGCCTCTGTAACGGTGGCCGTGAATCATGGTGGCGTTTAACGCCTGCACCCTGCAAAATACGCAACTGTATTAAAAAATCCATGCACGGAGGAGGTGGATGGTTACGGAGGACGGGCAGAATGGTAGTGCGGTGGTGGTGAAATGGTGGCTTTACATGAAATGACGATGGAAAATGCTTTTGATATGGTGTAAACAACGAACAAATAGGGTTTGACCAAAACATGCTTATGGACCATTCGATCATGGTTTGGGGGTGAAAATCAATGGCAGAGATCGAACAACGGAATGATATATGAACAGCGGGTGGAATAATTATGGAACAAAGAACTTTAATGTGAAATAAAAAAATTTGGTTATGACGGAAATACAAAGGAATGCGATGGAAAGGCAATGAATCGCAATCGTATGCGGTGGAACCTAGCGTGCTGGAGGGCGTGGAGGCCAGGAGGTGGAGGACACGTCACCATAATTCTGCGGGGGTATGGGCCTCTCCCCCCATCTGCTTCTTGACCCCCGCAGTATTTCCCATTCGAAAAATTCTGTCACGTGCATATTATAAAGCCGGCACCCTTTTGATATTTCATTTTGCGCCCTTAACACCATACCTTTGCTTTGCCCTTTTAACTTTATGTTTGGATCCTTTCGGTGCATATGCTTCAGGCTAGCGCTTGATCTAGTGCCCAGGTCACGTGGAGGAAGATAGAGGGGGCTAGGGCCGAAGGGGCTAAGGCCTATTATATTTTCATATATGGATTTTTGGCCCTTTTATGCGATTTGAAAGATGAGAGAAGGTAACGATAGGCGGAAAATGGATTTTTTCAGGCCAAAAAAAAAGGGATTGCTTGTCAAAGACTCAATGGGGGCTGAAATGATCAACATTGGCTCCACCTGGGGATGGCATGTTCATCCCTATACGTGTCGAGAACTTCGCAGACCACCGGATCATCTTTTGTGTGAACTCTGCTCTTCAGCACCTCTTCTTTTCATCTTCTATCAGAATAGCATTCTGATTTTCCATTACCGTAGCTGCTCTAGAGCTCTATCCTCTAGTCTTCTCTTTGTATCTTCACCTCCTGCAATCCCCAATTTTGAAATTGAGGTTCTACCTTTAGAGGAATTTTATGCTGCATTATGCTGATGTCAAAAGTTTGAAGTACAACTCCTTATATTCTTCTGGGACCTTCTTGGATAATTTCACTAATTTGCAAACATGAAGAAAAATAAACCTATTCTACTTCTGCCCTTATTACTCCATGAGACCAGATTAGACTATTGGTCTCATACTTTTGTTGGGAAAAATACTGAGAGGGGGGGGGGGGGGGTGAATCATTATTTACTGCATACTCAAAACTTTTCACTTTTTCATTCCTTAAAACCCATACGCTACTTTCCTTTAGTAAACTAGCGTATACACGCGGATATCCTTTATGAAACTAGCGTATGCACAGATATCTACTTATGTCATTAGTTCTTCACTTAAATCATTCCATCAATCAATCATCAGATGTTTAATAAACAGTAAACATGTGTAGTAAGAACAGAATAAGCCATCACACATGAACACCAGGATTTTTAGGTGGAAACCCAAAACGGGAGAAAACCACCGCTGCAGTTTCTCAGCCTTCAATATTTTATTATAGAGAAAACATATTACAACATATGTGTTGGCGCAGACTTGACCAGCACGCAGGCACCCACCTGCGCTCGTTTACCAGCCTCTCCTGGAAGGGAGCTCCAACCCCCTGACTCGTTTACCAGCCTCTCCTGGAAGGGAGCTACGACCCCCGATCTCGTTTACCAGCCTCACCTGGAAGGGAGCTACAACCCCCTGACTGAAGGCTACAACCCTCAGCACCACCTTGGACCACGTTTCATCAATTTTCACACCGGATCCAACAACTTCAATAGAACACCACTTGCAGGCCACATTTCATCATATTTCCAGACTGGACCCTTTCCAAACTTTTAAGCACAAACATACATCACCAATAGATACTTAACAACACAGATCAGATAGCAGAAACACAGCAGAACAGATCAGATATTTCATACCCCTTGCTTCAGCAAACCCTAGTTTGCATACGCGCTTTCCCTTTACTGATGTCGCGTATATACGCGCTTCCGTCCACACAAACCAGCGTATACCTCAGTGTATATTTTATTGCGCATACACGCTTTTACTTCAGAGAAGCCGCGTGTATACGCGCTTCCTCTGCGGCGAAGTAGCGTATAGATCTTCAATGATTACAGAGCTGCATACTTCATCAGATCAGATGTTCAATTCAGATTTACCCTTTTCACTTCAGTCAGATGTTCGCCTAGATGTTCGCCTCATCACAGATCTAGGCCTTCCATAAGCAGATCTAGCAGATACAAGTGCATTTCAGATCTAGATCCTCTTCTTCATCATTGGTGCATCATACCTTCAGATTTGTCTTCAAGTGTAACCCTTCCATTCAGATCTACTTCAGAGAGAAGTATTCATTCAAGCTCAGACATCTTGCACCCACACTCATGATTTGCACAATGAATTTCTTCTCCTTATATAGGTTTACCCTTTGTCAATACCATGAGCCCCTTTTTCAATACCATGAGCCAAAACAATACCATGAGCCCAAAACTACATTACTTCCGATGGTATTCCTAGACGGGGTCAATTAGGCGGATCATTACCCAATACAATGGGTCAATACCATGGTGGTTACCCCTGGTTTTGCACTTTTTGAGCGCTTTTGCCCATACGCGACTTGGAACGTTCTTTTCCGCGTGCATACGCGACTTCCCTTAGACAGATCCACGTATACATAGAGATATACTCTTTTCATCATACTTTGAGTACATTCTGAATTCTTTTCTTCATTGCCTTTTGTACACACTGTAGATACATCATATTTTCTTCATCAGGAACATATTCTCTCAAGCACAACTTCATCAAGAGGGTTGCCTTTCAAGTACAACACTCAGCATCATATCATCAACAAACATCATATCACATCAGATTTACATCATTTACCAAGTCCATCAAGTCAAGAATAACTTCATCAGGTGGATTGCCATCAAGGACAACACATGTCAACAGTCGCATGTCTTCATCTTCATTCAGTGGGTTGCCATCAAGGACAACACTCTGCATCATATTTCCAACAATCTCCCCCTTTGGACTTGATGGCAACCATGATGGTGTTTGGTTACTACAGCAGATAGGTACATTGACACCATGTCACTCTCCCAATTCTTTGACACCATTATCTGCATTCAAACACCATGTCATTCTCCCCCTTTGACATCAAGGGCAAAGGGCGGATCAAAAACCAACACTCTCCCCGCTTCCTCATGTGGAAGAAACATTCTGCAGATCTGATAAATGCTGAAGTGACCAAGCTCCCCCTGAGTTCAGGCTGAATCTTCAAACATATTTTTCAATGAAGTACATGACTCTATGAACTTCCTATCACCAAAGACTCATACTTACATCAGTTATCCATCCAAGTGGATTTACATATGAGACTCAACTACCCAACAAAGTGGGTTTACAAATTTGACTCAGCTACCCAACCAAGTGGGTTTACAAATTTGACTCAACTACCCAACCAAGTGGGTTTACAAATTTGACAAACCTTTATATGACTGAATATTACAATTTACATCATGGGTCTCCACATGACCTTTTCATCAAAAATACAAATATGACTTTTCATAAACAATACCAAGAATACCTCAAGAGAGATCATATAACAGAGCCAACATAATGCATTATACTCAGCAAAGCTAATTCTCCCCCTGAATCTGTGCATCCAAGCATCCTTTCCATATGACTAAGGCTCCCCCTTAGTTTGTGCATCCTGAACACTTTCACCAACAAATCATCAAGGCATCTTCATCAAAACATTAGAAACAGAATTATGAGAAATGGAACACCACCAGAGACACCATTTTTTTGGTCATCTAACCTATTATCATTAGATGGACCTGTACACTATTGAGCTCCAAGAATGTTCTTTCTTCCACCACATTCCACTCCATTTATTTTGTCCATTATTAATCCCAGGCTCAAATGATCAATGAAATTAGTTAAAATTGCTTTAAGAATGAATATTATGACTAACTTGCTATGTTTTTATGATTTCGTCATTATAGTGCTTTTTGAACTAGGACTAGCTACAGAATGCAGACATTCTGTAGCTAGTTGCCAATTCTGCAGCCGTCTTCATGTTTAAGCAGGTTCCAGATGTCCTCTAAGAGAAAACCACACATGATCATATTCCACATCACGCCTTTAGCATTTGTTGTTATCCATGAATATTGAACGGAATTCTGTACGTGGTTATGCACGTGAGAACTCAAACAAGGAGATAGAATCCTAATAGGACAAGGACAGTCCAAATGTCCTTTGTCATATTACGATGCCACCTTTAGAGTTCTAGTTCGATTTTAATATGGAAAGACAGTAATCCCTGTATTATCTCAAGTTCTGTTATGTAAATTTGCTATAAACATGCTCGGGAAACCGAGAGAAAAAGGTTAGATTTTGGTTAGATTTTATGGTTGACTGCTAGATCTTTGAAGTCCGAGAATACTCTGTTTTGAGGTGATTCCTCTTTAATGAAAGAAGCAGCATTTCCTTGAACGCGTTGAGTCGATTTTGAACTAGATTTCGTGCTACTCTGGTGGTAGAGGGCCCCTGCCTCCTGAGCGGCCTTGTTTATACAGTAGATAAGTATTTTAGTCTTGTTTTTATTTCTAGTTTAGGCAAGTTTCTGAAGTTTATGTTCATACTTGTTTTCGTTAATTATCACAGTTGGACTTACTCTAATAAGCTCTTCCAAAATATCATTATGATGAATAAGGCATAGTTGTGGTATTGTAGGTTTTTATTGCATTTTCTTTCGTTAATTATCACAGTTGGACTTACTCTAATAAGCTCTTCCAAAATATCATTATGATGAATAAGGCATAATTGTGGTATTGTAGGTTTTAGTTGCTAGTTTACACTAAGTGGCATAGCCAATCTTACTCTTACAAAGCTCTTCCAAAATATCATAACAATGAGTAAGAAGTAGCTATGGTGTCTTAGATTTTAGTTGTATTTGCTTTCAGTCTTGTGTTTATGTTCAATTGCTTTGAATAATACAGCCATACTTGTTCTCACAAACTCTTCCAAAACATCATTCATACTGAATGAGATGGGCTGTAGAATTCCTTAGGTTAGTTGCATGTTAACTTAGTTATAGCACTTCGGAGGTAGAATGCATGTGATTCAGCTCTCTCATTTCATTTCCAGTTTGATAATGGATTTTTAGTCTAACATTGTTCACTGTACTTCAAATAGACTAGTGGCACTCTAGTTTAGTTTTAGCTCGCTGTATTAGCACTCCAGTTTAGTTGCTATCCATTGCATTTTAAATCATATTAGTTGTTAAATTTAAATACCACGGTCTTCATTATTTACAAAAATTCTTTTGTTCCAACCTCATATTAATACATAATCATTTGGACAGGAGTTGGTATCAGTCTAAGACCTAGAGTATTTTGCAACCTTTTTACCATTTCACAAACAAGCCTTTTCTCAAAAGACCATTCTAAAAAGGAAATCTATAACTTCTGAGTGAGGCCTAGTGGTGTTAAATTGAGTTGTAGAACATAATTAGAAGCTAGTTTAGAATAGAAATATTATGATGCTACAAATGTTCTTTTCCAAATATATTCCAATAGATCTTTAAACATGGATGAGATGTTGTAACATTGTAAGTTGATTATTTGATTGTTTAGTTAGGAGAACTTCATTTACACTTAACTTGCCCATTTCTCAAGCTCTTCCAAAACATCTTTAATGAATGAATTGGACAAGTTTAAGCTCATATTGTGATTTATTTCCTTGAAGTCATTATCAAGCTTTGTATTTTGCTAGCCATAGTTTAGGCTTTGTTTTGTTTCAGTATTTGCATTTGTCATTTGCCATCCATAATTTAGGCTTCACTCTATTTTTAACCAGTAGCTTCTTTTCACCAGCATTTAGTTCTTTCCCTTGTGAACATAAAACCATAAAAAAAAAACAAAAAACATCATAAAACACTAGACACAACATAGTGAGAAACAAATACCTAGGCACATATAGTGCACCACACTTCAGCAGTTTACCAACCCTGGTTGACAATTAATGAACTCAATTTAGGAGACTAGGTTGAGCACAAACATTTTGGCACCGTTGCCGGGGAAGTGTAACTAGGTAGCCTTGTTTCTTAACTCCCAAAAACAATGATATGCGTAGAGAGAGAGACTCAAGGGGTAGATTCATAAGAAGTAGAAGCAGAAGTTTGATTCCTAGAACACCACTTGTTTCATCAAGATCTAGAGCTAGCACATCTCCAACTCAGACCCACATTCCATCCCTTACTAATCCTAGACTCCCAGAGGACTTAAGATCAGATATTCCATTAGAAAGACCTTCCATTTCATCCACTGAACCTGCCTTAGAAGAAGATTCAAGGACCCCTGCTAGAGACACAAACTTTTCCACTTCCACAGAAGAATCAACTATGGCAGAAGAAGGGGGAGGAGGAGTCTTTAATGGAGAACACACATTATTTGGAGGGGGTAGAGGTAGAGGTAGAGGAGAAGGAGGTAGAGGTGCAGAAGGAGAAGGAGGTAGAGGAAGAGGTAGAAGAGAAATGGAAGCTCTTTTGGGTTTCCTATAGTAGATGAAGAAACCAATACAACCATGAAAAACATTTCAACCTCTGTCCTTCCAAACTTCTATGGACTTAAAAATGAAGATCCTGAAACCTTCCTATTTGAATTTGAAATCCTGTGTAGAACTTATGACTACTTACAAGATGCTCAAAAACTTAAACTATTTCCTTCAACATTGAAAGGAGCAACATTGAAGTGGTTTATGAGTTTGATCAATAGTTCTATTAGGACATGGGAAGACATGAAACAAGCATTTCTAGAGAGGTATTTGGATTATTGTATGCCAGTCAATCATAAGGAGGAAGTGTTTAAGATGCTACAAAAAGAAGATGAAAACTTGGAATATTTGTTGGAGAGATTTCATTACAACATCAAAAGAGAAAAAAAGAAAAACTTAGATCAAGACACCTTAAAAGCTCTCTTGTTGAAAACAATTAGGGATGAATGGTTGGATATCCTTAACATGATGGGAAAAGGGGATATATCTCAACTCACATTACCTGAAATAGCTGAGTTATGTATCAACCTTTCAAGAGGGAAATCTAAAACTATAAAAGGCCCAAGAGACCCTGCTCTTGCAAGGGTAAGTAAGTCTGCTTCTGGGACAGTAAGTAGGGCAGAGATAGGGCATATGCTTGATGAATTCAAATCTGACATCTTAGGGATTCTTAGTGAACAAATAGACACCCTTAAGTTACAAAACAAGCAAAAAGCTGAATCTGATGCTTTAGCAATCTTTTGTCCCAGATGTAGAAAGAAGCATGCCTTAAGAGAGTGTCCTTTGGATGAAAAAGTTGTAGAGACCTGTGTCATTTTTTCAGAAAAACATGAGACCAAGATTTTTCCTTCACTTCCTGGTCTTAAAGCTGTCTTTCAAGAGGAAATTCCTACAAGTTCCACAGAATCTCTCAATTTTGTCTCTAGAAGGCCTTGGCAAGGACCTCAAACACAAGGATTTCATGATCAAATGTATAATCAACCTCCACCAAATTGGAATTCTTAGCAGCAACCTTGGCCCCAATTTCAAAATCAATCTCAAGCTTGGGCACAAGGGGCACAAAATCCCTATGGAAGATACTCTCAGTACTATCAGTATCCACCATCCTATCAACCATATCCACATTTTCCTCAACAACAAAATCCTCAACAAAATCTTCAAAATCCACAACATCAAAATCAACCACTTCCATTACCATTTCCTCAAAAATCAAATCAGTTGCCTGCTCAACCCATACCAAACCCCAACAATAAAAATCCTTAGAATACATATATGATAGAAGGCCAACAGTTTCCAACTTATTTAATTACTCCTCTAGACCTTAGTGATGTTCAACTTAGGTCTAGAAGAATACTTGAAAAGAGGAAACCTTCTGTGATTATACAAGAACAAGACAACTCTGAGGAAGATTCTCTACGAGAAAATAAAAGTCTTGAAGAAGACACATCTTTTCAGGACCCAAACATTGAAAAATCAAAACAAAAAGAACCAATAATTCAACTCATGTATTAGAGCAGACATCAACATCCATTCCTACACCTCCCTTTCCAGAAAGATTACAAATTGATAGAGGTGTAGAAAAAAAAATTATGGTGCCTAATTATGATTTCCTAGATGAGCTAAGAAATGTTTGCATTAAGATTCCATTATTACAAGCCATCAAGGAAATCCCAATTTTAGCAAAGACAATAAAGGAGTTGAGCATGAAGAAAACAAGAAAAAAAATAAGAGAGACAAAGAAAATTCAACTGGCAGGAAAAATAGCAGATATCATGATGGGTAAGATTGCTATTCCAAAGTATCTAGACCCAGGAAATCCAGTTGTTAAAATTCACATCAATGGAATTGAGATCCAAAACACACTCATTGATTTAGGAGTAGCAATCAATATCATGAGTAGAAAAATCATGGATAAACTGAAACTTCCTAATCTTCTCTTTACACCCACATTATTACAATTAGCAGACAGATCTGTGATCAAACCTGATGGGGTAATAGAAGACATTCCAGTGTCCCTAGATTCTTGGGAGTACCTTGTGGATTTCATGATCCTAACTCCTAAGAATAATCTAGGAGGACACCCTATTATATTAGGAAGACCTTGGTTAGCTACAGCTGATGCTTTCATTAGTTGTAGATCCGGTGATATGTACATCTCTGATGGTAGTTCAACTAAGAAATTCACTTTGTATCCTCCAACAAGGACAATTACAGATTTAGATGATACTCAATGGATAGAGGATGAAGAAGACTTACAACCTCTCTTCACAATTTCAGAAATTAGTGAAGATAGTCAAATTCTGAATACTTTAGAAAACTTTGAATCCTCTTCAGAACATAAACATGACCAATTTCAAGAAGAATCCAACATTGATTTTTTGTCATCAAGATAGATGTCTCTTCATTCTATGGATAAATTTGGTAGCTCTACAAGTGAGATATTTCTAGGCAAAACTTTAAACATAAACAAGAACCTAGAAAAATCTCAACAAGAAGAGTTAGTCAAGATATTACAGAGACATTCTTCTACATATGCATGGGAGTACACTGATATGAAAGGGATAAGTCCTAAGACTTGCACTCATCACATCTACATAGAGGAAAATTTTAAACCAATCAGACAACCTCAAAGACGGATGAATCCAAATCTTAGGGAGATTGTTAAAGAAGAATTGCAGAAATTGTTGAATGTCAACTTTATCTATCCTATTTCAGATAGTCAGTGGGTTTCTCCTTTGGTAATTGTGCCAAAAAAAATGGTAAATGGAGGGTATGTATTGACTACCGAGAATTAAACAAAGCTACTCTTAAAGATCATTTTCCCCTACCTTTCATAGATCAGGTGTTAGATACCTTAGCTGGAAAAAAGTACTTTTCATTTCTAGATGGGTTTAGTGGTTATAATCAAATTCAAGTAGCACTTGAGGACCAAGACAAAACCACATTTACCTGTCCTTGGGGTACTTATGCTTACCGAGTATTGCCATTTGGATTATGAAATGCACCTGCAACATTCCAAAGGGCAGTATTAGGAATTTTTTCAGATCTAATACATGATTGTGTAGAGGTATATATGGATGATTTCACAGTTTATGGAAACACATTTGAAGAAGCCTTAGCAAACTTGGAAAAGTTTTAAAGAGATGTCAAGAAGCAAATCTTTCACTTAGTCATGATAAATGTTTCATGATGTTTACTGAAGGTATTGTTTTGGGGCATCACATTTCAGGGGATGGGATTAGAGTTGATGAGTCAAAAGTTGAAGTCATCTCTAACTTATCTATTCCAAGTTGTCAAAAAGATGTTAGGAGTTTTCTAGGATTTACAAGATATTATCGAAGGTTTATAGAAAACTTCACCAAGATAGCATCTCCACTTTTCAAATTACTTACCAAGGACTGTGAATTCAAGTGGAATCCTGATTGCCAGTTAGCCTTTGAGACCCTGAAAACAAAAATCTTTGAAGCACCTATTTTAAGGGGACCTAATTGGAAGTTACCTTTTCATATTTCAACAGATGCCTCAGATACAACTCTAGGAGCAGTATTGGGACAAAAAGACCTGATTCCTTATGCCATCTACTATACCAGTAAAAATTTGACTCCTGCAGAGTTAAAATATATTGTAACTGAAAAAGAGTTTTTAGTTGTTGTTCATGCCATAAACAAATTCAGACACTATATAACAGGCTATGAAACTTTTGTTCACACATATCATTCTACAATTAGATAATTAATGAACAAATCAATTACTAATGGCAGATTTATAAGGTGGTTATTGCTTTTACAAGAATTCAACATTACCATTCTAGATAGGCCTGGAAAACAAAACACAGTAGCTGATTTCCTATCTAGACTCCAAAACATCAAATATGACACTCTAGTTGAAGATCAATTTCCTGATGAATATCTTTTTTCAATTTCTACTCAGACTCCTTGGTTTGCTGACATTGCTAATTATTTAGTTTCAGGGAAATTTCCTTCAATAATGAATGCAAGAGAGAAAAGAAAAATCATTTATGATAGTGAAAAATATTCATGGGTTGCTAATGAGTTGTATAGGACAGGTCCATATTTTATCATTAGAAGATGTGTTCGGGAAGATGAGATGCCTGAGATTCTCAAAGCATGTCATGATGAACCTTGTGGCGGACACTTTGCTGATAAGAGGACAGCCTATAAGATCCTTCATTTAGGATATTATTGGTCATCCTTGTTTAAAGATGCTAAAGAGTATGTCAAAAGGTGTGACAGTTGCCAAAGGGTAGGGAAACCTTCTCCTTCAGGTGAGATGCCATTACAACCTCAGGTACATATTGAACCTTTTGAAAAATGGGCTCTGGATTTTGTAGGACCTATTAGTCCTCCATCAAGACAAAAGAGATATATATTAGTTTGCACTAATTATGTTACCAAATGGGTAGAGGCCAAGCCATTACTTTTTGCTACTGAAGCATCTGTAGTTAATTTTCTTTTTGAGGATATTTTTACTCGTTTTGGTGTCCCAAGGGAAATTGTTACAGATCAAGGAGCTCAATTCACATCAAGGCTAGTGGAACAATTGATGGAGAGGTACAAAATCAGACACAGAAAATCTACTCCCTATCATCCACAAGCAAATGGCCAAGTGGAATCTACTAATAAGGTCATTGAAGGGATCCTAACAACAATTGTCCATTTACATAGAAGAGATTGGGTAGATAGGCTTCCTGAAGCCTTGTGGGCCTATATAACTACATGGAGAAGCACAACAGGCCTTACTCCTTATGAACTTGTTTATGGAAAGCAATTTTTGTTTCCCATATAGTTCCAGATTCAAACTTTCAAAATGGCAGTTCAGCTAGGACTTGATCTATCGGAGGCACAAAAGCACAGATTGGAGCAGATTAATGAACTGGATGAGATCAGACAAGATGTAGTTCAGAAAACAAGTATAGTCCAACAACAAAGAACTAAATGGCATGACAAGTACATCAAGGAAAAGAAGTTCAAAGAAGGTGACTGGGCTCTCTTGTTTGATTCAAAGTTTAAGGATTTTCAAGGTAAATTTCAAACACATTGGCTTGGGCCATATGAAATTGTGAGAATTTTTGACAATGGAGCAATAAAAATCAGGACAATAGATGAAGAAGAGGTTACTTTTCTTGTGAATGGTCATAGATTGAAGCTGTATCACAAACCACTCTCAAGAGAAGAATTTTTCAAGAAGTTCCAGGAAAACAGTGATGTAAAGTTAATGAAGAAGAATCTTTCTTCTTCATCAACTTAATTGAATTTTCTGAATTCAGACATATTAAAAAATAAAAAAAATAAAAAATAAAAATAAAGTATAGATATGAAAACCAATCATTGATTGGCATGTTTATACAGAAAAGATAGAGTGAAAATCATAATCTTTCTTACACTCTAACTTTTCCATTTTTATTTTTTTACAAGCAGCTGTTACAAAATCATAAGTGCAGATCCATTTCACTTATGATCCATCTCATTTCACTTCATTTCATTCCATACTTCATTCATTTCATTCCATTCATTCATATCATATCTTATTCCATTCATTCATCCACACTTCATCCATTTCACTTCATGGTCCACTTCATTTCCATTTCAAATCTTTAAGTTTGATATCCTTTCTGCAATTGAATAATACACAGCAGAAATTGCAGGGCACTTTTTCACTCCATTTCATAAGTTGTGATCCATTCCACTCCATTATTCATTTCATTCATACTCCATCCTACCATATTTCATTATTCATTTCATACAACCTTTCATCATTCCAGCTTCAAACCATATTTCAAGTTCTCTACAGGTACATTCTGCAATCAGTTGGACATTCTGCAGCTAGTCAAACATTCTGCAGCCAGGCAGACATTCTGCAGCCAGAGAGCCTGAAAGCACTGGCTAGTAATCATTTGATTTGCAACAAAATGATCCTGCATATCCATGAACAAGAAAAATCAAGAAGGTTATGAAGACTCAAAAAGTAATGATTTTCAGGGGAGAGCAAAGCATATGAAGATCACAAGAAAATCAAAGCAAAGGAAAAGGTATGAAGTGATTATAATGACATATCATGAAAAAATTTAGCGTAGTTTAGTTGTATATTATTCAAAAAGTGTTTTAATTAATTTTGTTGATCTTGCCTAACAAACCTCCCGCAAAAACTTTGGATAAAACTCCTTCTGTTCCACCATTTCAAAACCCATATCCGATCATCATTTCAAAATCTAAATGGTTAAAGTGCTGAAGTGATTGGATTAGTCATGTCACTAAGAATTTAATGATGATTTTTGAATTTGTTACAAAATATCTCTGCGGTCTTTTCACTCATTGATTTGTTTTCTTCACCTCACCTCATTAATTCATTCCGTAACCACTCCATATCACTCTTTCCCGCAGCCAACTCTTAACCATTTCATTCTATAAAATAGAGGTATCTCTGTAACAACCATTGTCACCGTGAACAGAGGAAACATTTGGGGAGCAAAAACAACTTGTTAACGACCATTCTCACCGTGAGCAGAAGGCTGGTGAATTGAAGATTGAAGAAGAGTTACGGGCCTCATCATGAGAACAGAACCAGTTGGCACTAAATACTTGGAAGGCTATCCCCAAATCCAAGAAATCTTACAACAAGCAGGATGGTTGCAATTCCTTGAAAAATTCAGTGGCTTCCACAAAGAGGTTACTAAAACTTTTGCAAGATCTTTTAATGGGGCCGAGGTTGAAGTTGGAGATATTAAATTCACTGTCACAGAGGCTTTTATTGCAGAAGCAACAGGACTGCCTAGACAAGGAGAAAGGTGGTTTAAGAATAGAGAATTCCATAACGAAGCATGGAAATAGATACTCAAGTCACCAGGTATGGATGTCACTGTTTTTAAAAAGGGTATCCCTAGTTCTGCATTAAAGAACAAATGGAGAAACATGTTGCTTATCCTACAAAAATTCATCACTTGTGAAGGTAGATATGGTACTTTCTATGTTTACCATATTAGGTTGATAATGCATTTCCTAGAAGAAGAACTTAATTTGCCCTATTTCTTGCTTCAAAGTTTAAAGAAAATGACTTCAAGTGTTCAAAAGAGAATTCAATTTCTGGAGACAACCTTATACCACCATGGTTTAGTCAAGATTTTGATTGAACATCATTTGAGCA